>JAJKFI010000004.1:20693057-20820739 GCA_029204185.1 Lerista edwardsae | reverse complement strand
GCAACATTTACAACCCTACTATACCAGCTTTGGATATTTATCAAAAGATAAGTTTGGGGCTTATAGTGCAGGCAGATTCCTCAGTGTCTGACAGTAACTTATCTGTGCCAGTAGGAAATGGAGAGGATCAAGGGAGTTGTGCTAAATCAGAAAAGCATTTCTTTGCTGCTGCTACAAAAAGAACGACCACTGTGAGTGGATGTATACCTTCTTGCAAGGAAAGCACATTTTTGATGCGTTCTGTAGCTGATACGAAGCCATAGGTATTCTGGCATAACCTCTGTGTGTTATTTTTTTTTCCTGCTAGGGTTCTTTAGTTTCCCCGGACAGATGGCATTTTCTGTTATTTGAGCTGCTGCTGGAAGCTTGTCGGTTCTTATTGGTGTTCAGAGATACAATAGCAGAGGAGCGATGCTATCTGGTGCTGCAGAACTGCCCTTTTAATGGAAAAGCTATTATGAGGCCAGCCAAATCCAGAAGGGAGGATTTGCGCTTATCAGGGCAACTTCAAGTTTTACCAGCTACTTAAATAGCGCTGTGATATGATTTCACTTAATTCGGAGTTATGGGTGATTTTGACTTGCTGGCCATGTATTAGTTGGCTCTCAGGAGAAACTCTATTTATGAAAGTGGAGACCTTTGGCTGAATAAAGGAGAAAGATAAAGAGGGGAAGGGGAAGGGGTGCAGGAGGATGGAGCATTGTGGGGCCAGAGGCAGGAGGGAAGAAATAGCAAACTACAAGAGGCACAAAAGCTGTTCTTTGACAAGAGGCCCTTTGCAGTTTTGGAGCTTTGGTCAGCTATGGTTTTTTTTCCAGATTCACTCCAAAACAGTTTGAGCGGATGTCATCATGACAATGACAATGGTGATGATGATGATAATTTAGTAAAGTATAAGAACCTAAGAAGAGCCCTGCTGGATCAGGCCAAGGGCCCATCAAGTCCAGCTTCCTGTATCTCACAGTGGCCCACCAGGTGCCACAAGGAGCACACAAGACAACAAGATGCCTGCATTCTGTTGCCACTCCCTTGCACCAGATAGTACACCTGGTAGTGTACAATACTTATGTTTTGTGTATTGCTTTATTAAATTAAGTAGTGCGTATTGTAATTTGTTTTAAGTTTGTTTTAATCGTTTTTAGGAATATTTAATTGTGATTTTATAATTTTTTTATATGTTTATAATTTGATGATTTCTCATAAGCCACTTTGGGTTCCCTTATGGAGAGAAACACAAGGGAAACACAAATTTAAAATTTAATAACTAAAAAAATAAAATAAGTATATAAGTCTAAACTCCTGGCTTAACTTCAGTTAGAAATACGGATAGCAGAAGTTCCATTGTAGAATCATCAACATCCCAGGCTCTATATAGGGCAGGGAGGGGAACTCGAGTCCTGAAGACTCAACCTGAGTTGTGAAAATGCTTATTTTTAGCAACTCCGGTTAATTTGACTTTGATGCCTTGGGCATGACTTGTGACTTGTGGCAGGGACGGAAATAGCTCTGGTTGAGCTATGATGGGTGCGCACTATGTCTCACAAGTCAATTCGTGACATTTGCTGACAAGTTACTTGACTTGTGACTTGGGTTCAGTGAATGGAGCACATCTCTAATATATGGTGAATAAATGTGACATTAACCCTGGACAAAATAGGAGTCCTCTTGGTCTTGAAACCTGCAATGAGGGCATTGGACCACAACCTGTTCCAAGTGGGGTTGTATTTCTCTGCAGGAGCCTCACACTTTTGGAAGCCTTATATACCTGAATCGATCAGACCTGACTACAAGGGTCTGTGCAGTGATAAAACCAAGATTGGATTACGGTAATGCTCCATATAGGGCTGCCCTTGAAGACTGTTCGTAAATTGCAATTAATGCAGAACACGATGACTTGTGTGGTCATGGGAGCTCAGTGGTTTGACTGTCTCGTTCTTGAGGGTGCAATGGCTGCTGATTTGTTTCTGGATGTGATTTAAGGTGCTGGCTTTGACCTTTAAAATTATTTACAGCTTGGGAATGGGATACTTTGCTTCCTCCTATATGAGAAGGCCTATCCTCTGAGGTCATTTGGCCTTTTCTGAGGTAGTGCTACAATTTGGAACTCCCTCTCTAATAGCTAAGAAATGTTACATAACTGTGTAGTGAACCACTGCAGTAGAGATGCTGGTAAAATATACCATACATTTTGCAGTTTTGTGGCCCTTCAAACTTCCTGTGATTTTTTTTAAATATGAAAGATAGTGAGAATCTGAATGTGGCCTTATAGCATATTTATAAATGAGTAGGATTCTTCAATGAAATAAACATATATTTTAGAATAATACAAATCAATAGCCATAATTTTTCTGCCATGGCATATTTCTGAAATGCCATATCTCATTACGTGTTAGACATGCTTACTTTTTAAAGAAGTTGCTTAAGTTGACCACTAATCATCTTTGCTTCTGCGTTTTTGGTCCCTGTTTAGATTACTTCTTAAGAAGAAAGTTAGCAGCACTGTATATACCTCCAGGCCTGTTGCGTTAGCATGGAAAGAAGGTGGGTTGCCAGAGATATGTGGGTGCTCCCAGGAGAAGATATGGCCCAGGATGCTTGCATCTACAAAATGTGTAAGAGCCAGTGACATTTACCCTTTTCTCGTCTCCATTGTGCAGCTGCCCTTTTTAATACGCGGTATGAGTACCACTGACGGTACGTCTTGTAGAACAAAGAACTGCTGCTGCCCCTGGAACCCACTTCTGTCTGATGCATCCCCCCATAAATATGGAATGCTGAGGTGTTATTAAAAATTATTTGAGGGACTGCCTCCTTCCATACAATCCTAGCCATACTCCCAGGTCATCTGAGGGGGCCCTTCTGACTGTGCCGCCGCCAAGAGGTGTGCGGGGGATGGTGGGCAGGAACAGGGCCTTCTCAGTGGGGGCTCCTCTGTTGTGGAATACCCTCCCCTTAGAATTAAGAACAGCTCCCTCCTTGGCAATCTTTTGGCGGGGTCTTAAGACTTTTTCAAAAAACAGCTTTTAGTTGCTGATATGCTGGCTGACATTTTTAATTCTAACTGTGGGTCTATTTGTTCGTGAAATGTTTAATTTTAAATTTTTAATGGTTTTAATTTTATTGTTTTAGTTTTTATCTTTTTATTGTTATCTGATTTTATTGTTTATAAGCCACCTTGGGTGCCCCAATGTGGAGCAGAAAGGCGGGGTAAAATTCAATAATAAATAATACTAAAGCACAGCTGTGTGGCAGCCCAGATCTCACTTGATGTGCATGTTGGGGAAGGAGAATGTGCATGTTGCTGAGGAGAGTGCAGGAGGCAGCGGTACAGTGGTGTCATTCAAATGATTTAGAAACAGGTACTCACTTTTGATTGGCACTTGTCGGGGTCCGCCCACCGGAAGTGACATCATAAGCCGGAAGTGATGTCATGACAGGAAGTGAGGTCATAGCCGGAAGTGAGGTCATAGCCGGAAGTGAGGTTGTCAAGCAGGAAGTCCTGTCATTGTAACACGATAAAATGACATGAATTGTAAATTGGCACTCTTGGACAACAGCAATTGTACAACCATGAAACATCCCTGACCTCGACTCCTTTGTGTGCCACAATGGAGGAGATTAAGCTAGAGGGAGCGGCGCACCCGAAAGAAATAACGAAATCATAAAATGAATGGACTAGAAATGACTTTGTTCAATGAAATTCTTTACTGTATCAATGTTTCTCTTTGTTACATGATTGACTGAATGGCCGTCTTTTTGTACATGAATGACTTTTCCCCACCCAAATGATCTTCTGTAAATTCCACGAGCGAATTTCCTCCTTTTTACGTGATTGACATTCTCAACATGATCAACTAAAACAGTACTCTGTGCATGAATTAAATTGTCTTTCATCAACTAATACATTGTAAAATTAATGTGCTATTTGTTACACAACTTGATTGCGTTTTCAAAGACACTTTACGTGATTAAGTTTAGAAGTTCTTAAAGACCTATAAAAGGCTATGCCACATGTAATTTCTGCCCTTTAAGTAAAGTCTGCTTTAAAGCTCCAAATTGTAGCATTTTTGAACAGAAAAATTATCTTATTTATGGAACAAAAACTGATGATGCCTCACAAAAATCAAATAAATGCTACCCTCATTGGTAGCGATGCTATGAACACAATGGGTAGCAGTTTTGAGATTGACATTTTTCCATCTTCAAAACTGCTGCTTTTAAAAAATAAAACAGACTGTGACCCAAAATAGAGATCTCTAACTTGAAAAGACTGCATGAGAAATCTTGAAAGCAAATGGAAGTCATCTGCAGTAGCCTTTAATAGAGGTAGCATTATTAGAATTAGTTGTAGAACAGAGTGCAGCTGAGAGGCATAAATACACAATAGTACAAGGCAAACCCAACAATCATTATAGTCTTTACCACATTTTTTCCCTTCAGAGAATTAAAAAAAAAACAAAAAACCTCCTTCCTGCCATCACACAGGAATAATGCCTTTCTGCTCTTTAATGAATCAAATTACTTTGCCATTTCTTCCAGCACACCAACTCTTCATATAGTGGCTAAACACAGAGCACTCTTGAGCAATCATTTAATAGTAATGCATCATACTAAGGGTGGATTCAAACAACCCCGAAGTCCAGTGATTCTCAGTTTTTGAACAGGTCTAATGTTCTGCCATGGGGGCTGCCATGATTGTTTCAGAAAACAAAATTTTTGCAGCCTGTTTCATATGGGGTTTGAAGAAAATCCACAGCATGCTACATGACCTCAGACAACCATGCCAAATTCTCACCATGCAGTGCCCCAATCTAGCAATCGGGACTCCTGCCCACATTGCACATGCATGTGGATTACCCCCACTCTTATGAGACTGGAATACATGTGCAGTTCTTGCCTTGATCCAGAAACCTGCAAATGCAGTGGCAATATGAGAATTGCTACACTTATAATCTCCCCTCTCTCCAAATATAAGAGCTCAACACGTTTTCTCTCAGCCCTTCTCTCGCTCTGAGTAGTGGGAGCAGAGTGAAAACTATTCCTTTTGTTAACTTCTGGATAGAGACAAGATCATAACACATTAAAAAAAAAACCTGGCTGACTCCACCCTTAGGGGTACACCATTTTGTAAGGGCAAACTTTATTCACCCATGTATCCACCCTTATTGTGGCACAATGTACAACTCTTGTGGGTTTGCAAGTGAATATACAGAGCCAAAGACTGTCAAGTGACTAGCAGCTACATTTATGCTACTTATGCTGTTTAGGGAAAGTAGCGAATTTTGCTGCCAAACTAAAAGAACTTGGAGACCAGGATCCCCTGTGCCTATCCCATGTCCACTAACTTCGAAGTCTGTTCTGAAAGTCAGGGACTGAACTGTCAGCTGGAAAGTGAGACAAGGAAAATAGTCCCTTGCTCATAACTTTGGGATATTGTATTAGTTTAAAAAAAGCACACTATATCTTCTTAAATAAATATATCCTATTTTATTTCTGAAATCACAGTACAATCCAAGGAAAAAATACTGTCATAAGTACAACAGCATGATATAAGCTCCACAAGATATAACATCAGTTTTGGTCTTGTAACTGGAAAACACCCTAACAGAAGAATCAAAATCAAATGTACATGTTAAATACTTTGCAGAATTCCCCTCCCACCCCACCCATTTCTAATACAGTGCTAACACAATTACATGAAAATGACATTACAGTATCTTTTCCCCAGCTGATTCTATGCTTGTAGCTTCAGATACTATGTGCATACCTCAAGAGTATATGAAATATCAAAAGGTCACTAAATAAATAAACAAAAACAAAGAAAACGGGACAGTGCTAAATTTTACACTTGAGAAACACATCCTCATTTTCATGAAGAAACCGTAGAGGAGGGTAAGAATCATATGTTTATCTTATTTAAAAAAATGTAAAAAAGACATACACAGGTTCAAATCTAGAGAATATGGTTAAATGCATAAATACTGCTAGCTTTTGCTAAGTTAGAATGGGTTGGGTAAACTATGATAAAACAGTAATTGGAATAAACACCAAAGTAGAGAAAACATAATATTTTGGTTTGTTTGAAATAATTAAGGTGCAACATTGCTGTAAAATACACACCACAGCAATTCCATTTTTTAAAGAATACATACAAAAATATTAGAAATTAAAAACACAAGTAAACAGTACATTGTTGGTTTGAAATATTCTTGTGCTAACAATATCTCTTTCTACCTGAAATTAGGGATACCCATTCTAAAAAATTCAGGGCTACAGCAAATCTCGCTATTGAAATCAAGCCATTATTCAGAGAACTAGAGAAGAAGAAAAAAGCCATAGGACACAAGCCACCTGGAAATTCTCTTGTACAAGCCTCCCCATTGAAATGAATGGGTGTCATACAGGAACACAGTAGTATTCATTTCAATGGGGCTTGTGAAGGAAAATATCCACATGGACTGTGTCCTTAATGAACTATAAAGCTTTGCAGGATCGAGTTGGCGCCTGATGGAAGGAGCTCGGGAAGGAGCTCGCCGGTCAGCCCGGCGCTCCATTGGGCCCAACTCCAAACTCCTTGCCGGCCCGGGGGCGCTCCATCGGGCGTCCGCAGCTGGGCCGAGCGACCTTGTGGGCGCCCGATGGAGTGCCGGCCCGGCCCGGGAAGGAGCTCGCCGGTTGGCCAGGCATGCGATCGGGCGACCGCATGGGCGCTCGGGCCGCCAGCAAGAAAAAAAAAATACCGCCCCCCAGGCAGCCTACCTTCACTCTTGCTGCCTTATTCCCGCTGCTCTCCGCTTATTCGATTCCCGCTGCTTCTCACTCTGCCGCTGCTGCTGCCGCCGCCACCACAATGCCTGCTTGCCGGCATGGAGTGGGCAGGCCAGCTTCCAGTGGGCGGGGCCAGCTCAGTCAGCCAATAACCGGTACATGCGTACCGGGTGATTGACAACACTGCAGCGGTAACTTGTGAGGTCTCCCCTTGCTGCAGGAATGGCTGTGTGACCCTGCAAACAGTAGCTATCTCTCAGTGCAGGCGTTGCAAAATTGTACTGCAGGATAAAAGGACAAACGCTGCACTATAGACTGTTCCTTTTCAAAGTTACAGTAATTGTACTAAAAGGAAGCACTTTATACTCCAGCGACCAGCTTGAATTCTGTGTCAATGCACATGTGCCAATGCTTTCTGTCTCATGGTTCTGTGACCTCGCGTGTATGCCATTTGATAGCACATTGTTTGGATGTGCTCTCTTTTGGATGGCCGGGACTACCCATCCTCTAATTTTAAAAAATCCACATTTCCATTTTTTTTAAAAAAAAATTGAGAATAGTACAATAATCATATCCAGATGTTTTGAAGAAGGCCAATGCACCAAGCCATTTAATGTGCTCCACCCTGGACTTGAATGAATTAAAGGAAATATCCCAGTGGGAGTGAGCAAAAGTTAGTGTAATACCTCTTGCAGTGCCATGCAGGCTGACTGTAATGGTAAGAAACTGAGGTTAAAAGTGCTTTGCGATGATAAGAAGTGCTAACGGCTCTAGTATGGGAGGGATGCAAGCCAATTGGGTTAATGCCCATAGTTCGTTGATTGTCTGCCTGAATAGTCAGCCTATGTAAGAAGAATTACCTGTTACATACAGTGGCGGACCCAGTAAAGGCTCCACCCCTGCTGGGTCTCCAGCACCAGCTCCCCACCCTTGGTGCCAACCCCACCATGCCTTTCCCACCACACCATGCTCCATTTTGGAGATCTCTCAGCACAGAGGTGGGTGGGCCAAACGTCACTCTCCTTTGCACCTTGGGTGGCTTGCACAGGCAGGCAAGCAATGGTGGTGGCGGCTCCAGTGCTGCTTTGGCCCCTGTGATACCCTGGACCCCCCCCAGGCCTGCCACTGGTGGTGGCATGTTGAAGAAGAACATGGTGGTGGTTAATGCTTATTGATTTTACAGCAACCCTGAAAGGTAGGGCTAGTATTGCTTTGCTGCAGCTTGGAGGCTAAGATTGACTGGGTTATATAAGAGGCCATCTGGTTAGTACATGGCTGTTATTGCAGCAGAAGCTCTTCCCCTGTTAACTGATCTTCCCACTTGCCTTGCACAAGCTGTGTGTGCCAACTATATGCACAGGCCCCTCAAATTTGGGTTTGCTACTCACAGCAGAACTTCTGGCTGCTGAAGAACTTTGAGCAAGGCCAACCTTAGGAGTTGTAGAGCCCAATTGGAAACATTTTTGCAGGGTCCCAGGTAAGTCCTACCTCATGAGATGGGAACATGGACCAGGTCCTCTACGTGTTCAGGCAAGTTGATACTGGCAGAGGCAGTCTTTCAAGTTCCCTAAGTCAAGTCTGTTGGCAGCTTTAAAGATCAGTACCAGCATTACAGATTCAGCTCAGAAACAAACTGGAAGCAGATGAAGATGGTAAAGATTACCATCTGGAATAATGCACTGGAACAATGCAATAGATTCTTACGGCTGCATTTTGGGACGAATCTCCAATAGCAACTTTTCAAAGGCAGTGGCACATCTCTCATGTTGCAATCCTCCAACCTGGATGTCACTTGAAGTACAAGCCTATACATGTCTACTCAGAAGTAAGCCCCACTGAGTTCAATGGGACTTGTTCACAGGTAGGTTTTTAGAGGATTGCAGCAGCCCAAGGGAAGGTATTCCCCACTCAGGGTGGCCACAGCTACTGTGCTTGATGCACATTTGCTTCAGCAGGGATATAAACCTAATAAATAAATAAATAAATAAATAAATAAATAAATAAATACAAAGTTGCTCTTTTTGGGGGGTTGGAAAATGGGGAGAAAGGCAGGAAAGAATGATGGCATGGTAGAGAAAACCAATCGGGTGGATGCTAGTGAGATGCATTCTGTTAACTGGTGGGTCCCTCGCTTACCCAAGAAGACCAGTTTTGGTGGAGTGCTAAAGAAGTGAGGGGTGGGCTGTAGAAAGTGGGGGAGGACAGAGAAGCCCAGATGACCCAGCCAGGTGGAGATACCATCTTCAGGGAATCCCTGCAAAGAGATGCTGGCTAAGATAATCATTGAGGATGAGGTGGGCAGGGAACTGGGCTGTACAGAAGGGCAATGAATGCACATTTTATGAAACAAGACCTGCTAGGCCGGATTAAAGGTCTGTGCAGGCCACCTTTCTGACCGCATCAGCAGTCAGCCAGGTGTCTTTGGAAAGTCCCAAATAAGGCATCAGCACTCCTGTGTTTCTTCCTCTGTACCTTCTGTCACTCAGGGATATACTGTCCTTGAACTTGGAGGCTCTATTTAGCTATTGTGGTAATAAATAAAAGTGATGTTAAGGTCAGAGGCATTCCTAAAGCAGGGCAAAATGCTATGTTTTTCAGGAGCCTGAACTCCTGTGCAATATGGCTCCTCCCCTTTGCCTCGAGAGCCATTCCCAGCTCAGAGAGCAAAGCCTCTGAGCTGGCTCCCTGAGCAGCGAATTGCTCTGGAGATGAGGGGGAGGGGCCACTTTACACAGGAGGTTGGGCTCCTGTAAAACCTAGCACCCCCCCCCCCATAGGAACACCTCTGGTTAAGGTGGAGTGGCACATTCAAGATTCTCTGCATAAAAGTGGCATGTGGCATGCTCTGGGATGGCTACCCCTGTTGTAAGCCATTAACTTTAGAAGGAAAAGTCTACTTGTGAGGGGTGTGTGTATGGCTGAGCCTCCAGTAATCCTCCCCACCACTGTGCTCAGAGTAGAGAAGAGATGATAGCTGGGTGTGAGGCTAATACCTAGTTGGAGGTCTGCTGGGCTTTTATCACAACGGTTCCCTGAGCCAATCAAGACCAGGCTCTTTGTGATGTCAAAGGCTTTTTCCAAGGAGAGTCTAAGTCTGGTCCAGAAACTGTCAGATAAGCTCTCGCTCTTTGGTTGCAAGGTCGCATATT
Organism: Lerista edwardsae; assembly: GCA_029204185.1. Lineage (NCBI taxonomy): Eukaryota > Metazoa > Chordata > Lepidosauria > Squamata > Scincidae > Lerista > Lerista edwardsae. The sequence goes on along the minus strand of JAJKFI010000004.1, from coordinate 20,810,822 downwards.
TCTGCTTGTGATCAATATGCCCTACCATGCCTTAGTTGCAGGGCTGCAGCAGCTCTTTTTCTGCTTCTCCTCACCGTCCTCTAGGCTTCTGGTTGGATTGCCTCTCTTGGGTAACGGAAAAGACTCATCTCCATGCAAGGTCTGTCAATACCTTACCTAAGGAGGAGGAACTGAACCGGTCTGCTACTGTTCTCTTCTGACCAGGAAGAAGGATTGCCAGAATTACTTGGGTTCAGAGCCTAGGACTGTTCACACATGTAAGTGAATGGGAAGAGCCTTGCAGACAGAGCACCTAGCAGTCAATGCTTAAAACCTACCTGCTTCATTCTTCCCTTTTAACTGAAAGTGAAGCGAAAAAAGGTAGATTTCACTGCCACCACCCAAAGGTAGAGAACCTAGACACAAGGAAACCTCCCCCAGTGTATAGTAGCCCCCAAATCTGAGGAGTCCCCTAAGAATCAAACAGCACTGGAATATGTGTGTCAGGCTAAAACTGAAAAATAACTCAAGAATTCAGAAGACCGGATATCCTGACTTTCCACCAGTGGAACCAACTTGGATTCAGAACATTGGTGCCTGGACTGGGCCCGGCCCAAAGCCATGCCCCTCATGCAAAGCCATGCCCTCATGCAAAGCCATGCCCTCATGCAAAGCCATGCCCCCACGCACGCATAGCCTCGCCCCAGCCCAAAAAATATGCAGAAAATGTTGAAATCATGCTGGTGCTGCCCCATGATTATTAGTGGTCTAATAATTAGTGGATTATTAGAGTATTAGTGGTCTCTGACCTCCAGGAGGACAGTCTGCAGTTGGCGTACTCCATGCAGCTCAGAGACAAAATGCTGGGCAGTGGCGCCTGCGGGGAGGTCAGACTGGGCAGCTGCAGAGTGGCAGCAGATTGACCCGCAGCTGCCCAGTCCTAGGACTGACTGATTGGGACTGAGGTGCCAGGCAGGGATGCAGGACACTCTGGAAGGCAGGGTGCATGACCAGGAGCAGCTTAAATTGGGCCACTGCCACAATGGCAGGGCTGAGAGGGTGGTTCACAGAAAAAAATTGGTTTCCCAGGATCTTTGGTTTCCCAGTCCACTAAACAGACGTGTCCAACATGGAACCGGCTTGCCAGTCTTGGGAAGGGGGCACTGCCACAATGGCACAGGAACAGGGCTGCAGGACACTCCCTGGCATGAGGACAGCAACTGCCACTTGTTTGCAATGCTGAAGGAGTACTTTGCTTGTGCTGAACTGGCTGACAGTGGGAAATGGGACCCCCATCAGTGGATAGGGGCTGAAGGAGGATGTGGGACACTCGCCAACCAGACCAGAGAGTGCCAGACTAGGAGCAGCTTAAATTGGGGCCACTGCCACATTGGCAGGGCTGAGAGGGTGGTTCAAAGGAAAAATAAACAAAAAAAGGGTCTTTGGTTTCCCCATACACTATACGGATTTGTCCAACATAGGACTGGCTTGCCAGGAGGAGGCCCTCCGTCCTCATGCACATGGAGTCAACAAGGGTCTTTGCCATCTCACTCACTCCACGTGTTCAAAATGGGCTGCTGGGCAGCTCATGGAGTGTACCTGTCAGTGCCGCTGTGTGCAATACTGCAGGAGTACTTTGCCTGTGCTGAACTGGCTGACAGTGGGGAAATGGCACCATCAGTGGGAGGGTGTTTCAAAGGAAAAATAAACACACACAAAAAAGGCTCTTTGGTTTTCCAGTGCATTACACGGACGTGTCCAACATGGGCCTGTGCCTTCACCTGCTACTTCCTCACAGGCAAAATAATCATTCAGCACTGCGTAGGACGGGCGGGGAGATGCCTCTGTGGCAGAGGCACTGAGGAGGGGGAAAGGACACTGTGTGTGAAGGGTGGCAGAGTGCCACTTCTTCACAGGCAAAGTACTCATTCAGCTTGGAAGTAGCAGGACAGGTGTGGAGCCAGGCAGCCCGATAATGGAAGGAAAGGAACCATCCAAAACTGCAAAACAAAACTGCGCAAAAGGCAACAAAGGTGGTGGTGGGGAGGTTCCTGTGTTCTTCGCTGAGCGAGTGACAAAGCTACAGGGAGAGGAGGGCCCAGCCAGCTATGCGGCTGCCTGGCCAGGGCAGCTAGCCCCACGGGCATGGCAGGTTGTGGAGTGTTCCAGTCAGGGCCGCTGTGTGCAACGCTGAGCTGAAAGAGTACTTTGCCTGTGCTGAACTGGCTGACAGCATTAGTGGATAGGGGCTTCAGGGTGAGGGATGAAGGACACTCCCAACCATGGAGAGTGCTGGACCAGGAGCAGTTTAAATTGGGGCCACTGCCACATTGGCAGGCCTGAGAGGGTGGTTCAAAGGAAAAATAAACTAAAAAAAAGGCCCTTTGGTTTTCCAGTGCATTACACGGATGTATCAAACATGGGACCGGCCAGCCAGTCCTCTAAGGCGAGGAGGACAGGAGGATGCCCTCCTTGTGAGGGGAGGGGGCAGTGCCACAATGGCACAGGAACAAGGGCTGCAGGACACTCCCGAGGAGGGGAGGGAACCCCCTAAAACTGCAAAACAGAACTGCACAAAGGACAACAAAGGCGGGGGGGGGTTTTCCCATGTTCCTCGCTGAGCGAGTGACAAAGCGACAGGGAGAGGAGGGCCCAGCCAGCTATGTGGCTGCCTGGCCAGGGCAGAGAGCCCTATGGGCAGGGCTGCTGGGCAGGTCCTGGAGCGTTCCAGTCAGTGCCGCTGTGTGAAACGCTGAGCTGAAAAAGTACTTTGTGCTGAACTGACTGACAGTGGGGAAATGGGACCCCCATCAGTGGATAGGGGCTGAAGGATGAGTGATGTAGGACAATCCAGGAGCAGTTTAAATTGGGTCCACTGCCACATTGGCAGGGGTGAGAGGGGGTGAACAAGGGCAGCAGGACATTCTCGAGGAGGGGAGGGAACCCCCAAAACTGCAAATCTAAACTGCGCAAAGGACAACAAAGGTGGGGGGGATTGCCGTATTCCTCGCTGAGCGAAACAGAGAGGAGGCCAGGGCCGGGCGCCTCACACCAGGAGTACCAAGCAGCCCAATGAGGGAAGGGGAGGAACCCCCCAAAATAGAAAAACAAAACTGTGCAAAGGACAACAAAGGCGGGTTTTTTTTTCCTGTGTTCCTCCCTGAGTGAGTGATGAGGAGAGGAGGGCCCAGTCAGCAATGTAGCTGCCTGGGCAGGGCAGGGCGCCCTGTGCCAGGCAGCCCAATGAGGGGAGGGAAAGGGCAGAACTGCAAAACTAAACTGCAAAAGGCAACGAAGGTGGGGGGGGGAGCTCTCCTGTTTGCTTCCAGTTTCTTAACAGCATTTTTAAAAAAGGTACCCACAAAACAAAACTGTGCAAAAGGCAACAGAGGCGGGGGTGTTGGTGGTTTACCATGTTCCTCACTGAGCGATTGACAGGGGGGGGGGGGAGTGCCTGCTGGCCAGGCGTACCAATAGTGGAAGCAGAATTGCTCCATTCTTCAGTGGTACCCGAAATCAACCATTGACCTGACGTGTAATGACTAAGTATCAAGCCCTGATCGTTTCAGCAAGGATGGAGGATGACTTGGGGGGCACTGCCTGACTGCAATGGCAGGGGTGCAGCATCCGGCGACCAAGGCAGGGGTGGGCCTGGGGATGGGTGAGCTGCCCAGGGTGACTGTGTCACCCATGCAGGAGAAACGCAGCACAGCTGATGGGGTCAGTCATTTGAGGGGGATGAACTTGGAGGCAGGACTTCACTTTCTGCTCAGAATTGAGAAGGTTTTCAAGTTTTCAAGGCAAAGGTTGCCCAACGTATCTCAGCCCTGGAAATGAACTCGTCGGCGATGGCATCCAAGTCTGCCTCTTTGGCCACGTCCCTATGCACATCCAGCAGGGCCAGATGGTTCAGGCGCTTCTGCGTGACAGTTGAGCGCAGATAGTTTTTGAGCCTTCTCAGTGTGGAAAAAGACCGTTCGGCGGTGGAGGTTGTCAGGAGCTGCCGGAGAAACAGCTGCACTTCAGGGAGCATGGTCATGAACGTTGGGTTCCCTTTCAGGAAGTCGACCGCAGACTTTGACCGCCGCATCGACCGCAGACGCAGTCAATGGTTTCCTTCTTTGATCTCGCCATGTCCAGAAGCATGTCTCGGTGCGGCTTCAGCCATACCACATCCACATCCTCTTTGAAATGCTCTTAGAGTTCGTGGTGGAAGTCTTTCTCTGCGCCAGTCAGGAATTTTTCTGCCTTGGACATCAGGTCCATCGCTTCTGAGTGGAATCTGGAGGAGACGCACTCGGAAATGGTGTCTACAACCTCAGAGAACGCTTTCTGGTACAGCTCTTTCTGGGTGCGGAAAGGGGAAACGTCTCTGACCTCCGCATCCCTTCGGCCGTGCCAGAGACTGGGACTCTGACGTGGCGGTGACGTCGCCCTAGAAAGAGTCAAACCGGGTCCTGAACTCTGACAGAACTGCGCTTAGCGTGGAGATCAGGGCTGTGGCCTCCTGAAAGTGAAGTGCTGTCTTTTGAAGCGCACTGTTGGTGGTGTACACATAGCCAAACACTGTACACAGCAGAGAAAGGTGGAAAAAAAAGTCAAACGTTTTCATGATGCGGTAGAAGCCGTGAGCCTTGAAACCAGCATCCGACCTCTCAGACTCCGCGAGTTCCTCCATCACGTCCATGAGCTCTCGGAAATTGGAGAGGATGGAGGAGAGGGAATGGCAACGCACCATCCAGCGAGTGGGACAGAAAGGGCGCAAATTCTTAGGAGGTGCCGCGTCTCCAGCCCCGCTTTGAAAGCTCTTGAAGATGTGGTGTCTCTTTGGAGACTCACGGATGAAAGTGATGATCTCCTGAGCGAGGTTGAGCACGTTGCAGGAGCCGGGGATCTGCTTCACCAGGTCATGGACGGTCAGGCTCAAGGTGTGAGCCATGCAGTACACAAAGAATGCTCTCGGCTCCTCCGCCCTCGTTCTGGCCTGCACGCCTCTGATGGCCCCTGCCATGCTCTGAGCTCTGGCAAAGCATTGCCCTCTGCAGTCCCTGACTGGCAAGTTGAACCTGCGAAGGACGTCCAGGACTATGTTGAATATAGTCTCCGACTTGCTGTTGGTGGTGGAATGGAAGCCAAGGAACAATTCCTCCACTTCTAGATTCTCCATCACGATCCTGAAGCAGATGGACAGCTGCTCCTGGATGGAGGTGTCAGCAGTCTTGTCCACCATCACGGCGTAGCGTTTGGCCTCAACAATGCGAGAGACCAAGGAACGGGCGACATGGTGGCTCATGATCTCCAGCATCTTGCTGCTCACTTTGTGGAAGCACCACTTGTATGAAGTGCGCTGCATCCATCACTTCAGGATGGGAGAGTCTTCACACCTCAGCCTCAGAAGGTTTATAAAGTTGCTGGTGTCATCTATGTGGCCGCGAATCGCCAGGCCCTGGGTGACGAGATACGTCAGGGATGACAGTATCTTTATCAGAGCTTCTCTATTCTCCACCTTTGCGGCATTTTGGGCATTGGACGTCAGAGAGGAGATTGTCACACCAGAGCGCACTGCTTTGGTCTTGAACAATGCCTCCCTGTGGCATTCAGACTGCTTGTGTGTCCTGAATCTCTCCAGAGCCTTCCTCCAGTTTCTGAAGCCCATCTCAGTGAACGATATTTGAAATTGAGATGTGAACATCACACATCTGTGGCATGTGAGGATGTGGCAGAAGGTGGCATCCTTGGAACATTCGTATTCCAGCCAGGGGAACGTCTGACTCCAATGAGCCTGGAAAGTTCTGACCCCCAAGCCATGCCCTGGTGTCTGTGATGGCCGCGCGCGCGCTTCTCTGTCTGCTCTGGTGGAGGTGCGGGCTCGGCAACTCCTTCTGTGCAGTCAGGCGCTTCTTCACTTTCTGTGTGAGATTGGGTCTGGCTCTGACTCCAAGAGGCTTCGTGTCTCATCTCGGTATGAGTCTGTGTCTGCGTCTGGAATGTTTCTACTAGTTCTCCTCCTCTGTGTTTGAGACTGAGTCTGAAATGTTGTGGCTTGGCTATCTGTCTGTGTTTGTGTCTGGCTCTGATTGGTCTCTGCACGGCCTTCCCCCTGAGTCACAGAGGTTTCTGGTCTTCCACCTTGTGGATGCTCTGAGGATGAGGATGGCATGGCTCCACCAGACCGTCTCGCTCTCCTAATAAAAAATCTATCCATTCTGGTTTCACTGGAGAGATTACCCCAGTCCCGGGAAATTATATCAGCTGAATGTAGGCAAGTGTTTTTGCGTGTTTGTGGGCTGGCTGGCTCTAACTTTGTGCCAGGTCCTAGAACTGCAGACTCTGCACAGTGCACCCAGGAGTCAGGAACTGGAAAACAACCAATTTTCAACACACAACACACAAAAGTATATCTGTGTGCACTGGGTGCAGGTGCAATTGCCTGCAATGGCAGTACTCAAGTGTAGCTTTGTGAAGGGGTCCTAACAGCAGACCCTCCACTGAACTCAAAAACACAGAATAATTCAACACACAACACAACCCTCAAAACTGTGCTGTTTGTGCTGAGTGCGGGTGCAATGCCACCCATCTCTGCACTGGGGCAGTTCTCAAGTGTGGCTTTGTGAAGGGGTGCTGACTGCAGACCCTCCACTGAACTGAGGAACACAGAAGAATTCAACGACGCACAGCACAACCCACAAAAGTGTGCTGTTTGTGCTGGCTAGGAGTGCAATCTCCCACCCCCCTATGCACTGTGGCAGTTCTCAGGTGTAACATGGTGCAAGGCTCCTGAACTGCAGACCCTGCACTCAGGAAATGAGAAACAAAGAATTCAACACAAAACCCACAAAAGTGTGCTTGGGTGTGCTGGCTGGCAGTGCCCGCCCACCCACTCTCTGCACTATAGCAGTTCTCAGGTGTTATGTGGTGCAAGGGTCCTGAATTGCAGACCCTGCACTCAGGAAATGGGAAACAAAGAATTCAATACAACAACCTACAAAAGTGTGTTTGGGTGTGTGCTCGGTGCAGGTGCAATGCCACCCGCTCTCTGCACTGTAGCAGTTCTCAGGTATAATGTGGTGCAAGGGTCCAGAACCTCAGACCCTGCTTTCGGAAACTGCAAAACAAGTCAACACAACAACCCACAAGTTCCCAGTATCAAGCAGGTGGAGGCGCTTCGGCCTGCCTGTATCAAGGAAAAGCGCACTCGTTCCTGTTACCACACCCTCCTAAGCCCGAACTCCGTATGCAGCGTAAAGCGCAGGAAGCTCTGTAAGTATGCTTCCGAAGTCTCGTAATTCCTGAGAACTCAGCCGGCCAATCAGGAATCTGGTGGAGAAAGGCGGTACTATGGGGATGCGACCACATCCCATTGGCTCTCCCTGCTCCGTCTTCCTTCACTGATTGGGCAAGCCACACTGGACACTGCCCACCAGCCTGTGAAGGACAGCAGACAAGTGCCAGCAGTAAAAATGTGACATTAAAATCCCCTCTGGTCATGAGGTTAGTAAGAGCCTTCGTGAGACAGTGTTTGTTGATTAACAACCAATTTGTGGCCAGACATGTCCCCGGGGTTCAAAACAGTATAGCCGACACTCTCTCTCGTTTTCAGGGGGAGTGTTTTCGGCTACTGGCTCCAGAAGAATGTCGGGATCCAGACCCCATGCCTCAATGGCTGTGGAGCCTTGGATTGGCCAAGCCCAAAGAGCTATGTGGGCATCATTAGTGCCAGCAACCAGGGCCAGCTACGCGCGTAAGATTCAGGAATTTACTAAATTTAGATATGGCTTACAGATTCCCGAGGTTTGGCTAATTCCAGTTGGCCACCTTATACGATTTTTACTGGAATTACATGACCGGGGCCTTTCGGTCTTGTCCTTGCCAGTTTTCCTGGCTGCCATTTCCTTCCAGTCTGAAGTTCTTGGTTTTCCAAATCACACAGGGGATTTTAGAGTTAGACACATGGTAGAGGGACTTCGGAGGGAGTCCCCACCGGTCACTGAAGAGGAAGCCAGTGACGGTGCATGTTTTGGGCAAGTTAATGAGAAAGTTTCAGTTACTGTGTTCATCCCCCTTTGAGGTTACTCTTTTTGAAACAGCATGCATTGTGTTCTTTTTGGGAGCATTTCGCCCTTCTGAGTTATTGGCCCGCTCCCGTACCCGTTTCGATAGGGCCCTGCAGTGGAATGACTGTACTTTACACGCCGATTCACTCTGTGTTCACTTAAAGAAATCTAAGACAGACCAGAGGGGCAGAGGGCAATTGATCTGCCTTCGGCAGGCAACCAGGGAGGTTTGCCCAGTTAGAGCCATTGTGTGTTACCGGGGGATGCCCCCGCTGGGCGAAGGCCCCTTGTTCTGGCACAGGGATGGCTCACCCCTTACTTTGCACCAATTCACATCTGTGTATAAAAGGGCACTCAGGGAGCTGGGTCTGCCTGCGAATGAGTTTGGCCTTCACTCATTCAGAATTGGTGTGGCGTCAGAGGTGGCTCAGTTGGGCTGGCCTGCTGCGAGTATCAGAAGAATCGGGCGGTGGTGCTCTGAAGCCTACCGGCGCTATGTACGTTCAGGTTTGTGAGAACTGCGGAAGGACAGTGTTCCTTGGGGCGTGCCGGAAGGCACTGCAGGGGCTGCCCTGCGAGTTGGCTCCCTGATGCAAGGGGTTGCCTGAGGCAGTAGCCTTATCGGAGTGTCAATGTGCCCTGGTGGTTAGGGGTGTCCACGGGGCACCCCGTCGTTTGTTTATCAGAAGTGTTGTGCCTTGTGTGCACTTTCTCATTCTGTTCTCTTTCTTGGCAGGTCCACAATGGTGCTATGCAGTTCGGGTCCTTATCTGCGGGCATTCAATCGTGATCTGGGCCAAGAAGAGGGCCTTGAATTCCAGTTTCGGCACCCAGTTGGGATTGGGCAAGATTGCCCAGATTATTTGGTCCACCCGCAGAGGAATGAGGTGTGGTCAGCTGCTCACTGCCGAGCATGCGGTTGGCTGCAAACCCCCCCCCCAGGTAATCATCATTCACTTAGGTGAGAATGACCTGGGGCGGTGAACTACCATCTCGCTGCGCATTCAGGCCTGTAAGCATTTTGTCACCATTAAGGAATGGTTACCGGGCATGATGCTGGTTTGGTCCAGTTTTCTGCCCAGGCGTGTGTGGCGGCAGACCAAGAATATCCGCAGGATCATGTTGCATGTAGGAGGGTTAGTGATTACCTGGGGAGGGTTATCCTGGAGCAAGGAGGCAGGGTGATAAGACACCCGGATATTGTTTTCAGCAAGCCCTCCTTGTTTCATACTGATGGGGTTCATTTGTCGCCGTCCGGAAACGATCTGTTCTTGAGAGACTTGCAACAAGGAGTTAGGTCCCTATTGGGAGTGGGGTTACAAGAAAGATAAACGCTAGGTTATCCTTCTTGGTGGCATGAAAGATGCGGGGTAAGAGTGTTGGATATATAGGCAACTCCGTTTGCTGTCCAGAGGGAGCAGTGTTGCATGTATATATGGTAAAAAAAAAATAGCACCTCTATTTGATTGATCAGACACAACTTCTTGTTTAGAATGCCCAGATGGGTGTGGTTGGTTTTGACAGTTTAACTGTCAAAGTTGTCAGTTGAGTCTGAGCCTTTTTGTCTGCTGACATGTAGAAGGGAGCAATTTATACTAGCTCTACAAATCCTGTCAGGAAAGTGAATGTAGCTATATATGAAATGCAGTGTAACCATATATAGACATTGCCAGCATATGATAGCCTGAAACAGTAATTGTAAATATAACCAGTTAAAGTTTAGTCAAAGCCAGTCAGAGTATGTTACAAGAGTAAAGAACGTTTTCAGTTACAAAAGTTACCAAGTGTCTACAGAGTCCTTCTTGCAGTCTAGTAGCAAGAAGTGTGTGAGAGAGAAAAACAGGCTTGTTTTACAGGGGAATTCCGCAATGCTTTAATCGACTCTGTTTTCCCCTTTAAGCACACGGAATATATACCATAACCTTGTACAGGAACATATTGTATATATCCCAATAAAGAGTAGGTAGGGAAGTTCTCGGTGTTCATGCTGAGGCAGCAAGGTGGAGGGGAATGGGTCGGCTGCTCTGATGATGCTCACCCAGCTCAAAGAGTTGCCTGGCTAAACCTGTCCACTGGTCAGCAAGTGCCAGCAGTAAAAATGGCATCACGAGCTTCAATCTTCGCCCAAAGTCCGTACAGTGGGTGCTTTGCAGCGGATTTTGTGTGGATGCTGCCTGCCGTGTGTGCTGGCGTGAACGTGAAAGCTCTGCCCCCACGGGGAAATCACGTGTACGCCCAAAGCCCTGCAGCCCCATCAAGTCGGCACCCATGCTTCCCACTCATTCTCAGTTTCCTGTCCATGCAACAATTTTGTGGCCCCACAAACAGGCACAACGAAGAAAGAGATGAGGACTGGTGAGCAGCCTCTCTTTTAGTCAGAGACCTCAGAGGGATGTGGAATTTCACCCAGAATTCAATGACAAAAACTGGAGTGTAATATCTCTATTCTAGCAAGATACAGCCAAAAAAACAAAAAAAATCCCAAAACTATAACTAATAAGAACATAAGAAGAGCCCTGCTGGATCAGGCCAAAGGCCCATCTAGTCCTGTATCTCACAGCGGCCCACCAGGTGCCCCAGGGAGGCATGAGACAACAAGATGCTTGCCTCCTGTTGCCACTCCCTTGCACCCGGTTCTCTGAAGTAGCCCACCACCTTTGTAAGGAGGTTGCACAATCCATCATTGCCTATAGCCCACGATGGACCTTTCCTCCAGAAATCCATCCAATCCCCTCTTAAAGGCATCAAGACCAGATGCCATCACCACCTCCTGCGGCAAAGAGTTCCACAGATTAACTACCCGCTGGGTAAAAAAGTACTTCCTTTTATCTGTTTTAACTTTCCCAACTCTCAGTTTTAGCGGATGCCCACTGGTTCTGGTGTTTTGAGAGAGGGAAAAGAACATCCCTTTATCGACTCCATCCCTTCCATGCATAATTTTGTATGTCTCAATCATGTCCCCCTTCAGGTGCCTTTTTTATAGGCTGAAGAGCCCCAAACGCTGCAGTCTTTCTTCATAAGGGAGGTGCCCCAGCCCCATAATCATTTTTGTCGCTCTCTTCTGCACCTTTTCCAGCTCCACTATGTCCTTTTTGAGGTGCAGTGACCAGAACTGTACACAATATTCCAGGTGCGGCCTTACCATCAATTTGTACAATGGCATGATAATATTGGCTGTTTTATTCTCAACCCCTTTTTTAATGACCCCAAGCATGGAATTGGCCTTAATTGCTGACACACACTGGGTCGATACCTTCATTGAATTGTCCACCAGCACCCCATGATCTCTCTCCTGAGCTGTCACAGACAGCTCAGAACCCATTAGCCTATAGGTGAAGTTTTGGTTTTTTGCCCCAATGTGCATCATTTTACACTTGTCTATGTTGAAACGCATCTGCCATTTGGCTGCCCATTCCCCCAACTTGGAGAGGTCCCCAAAGCTTAAAGGACTAGCAAAACTTTCCTGATCTGCTCCCATTGTCCAGGCAATGACACAAGTAATTGGCCAAGGTGATTGCTGTAACAGGGCAGTCTGCACTATCACTTCAAAGATGATGTAGCCATGTCCTGCCGTGGCGTTGTCTGACAAGGGATTATGTTTGTGCATTTTTTCTATAACAAATAGTAATGGCCTGAGGCATTATCTGTCATTGCACTAGATAGACTTGATTAATAAACCTGACACTGGTACAAATCTCGAACGCGCCATGCACAGACATTTTCATAATCTCCATTGGAATTAATTCAAACATCTAACATATTACAGAAACTGGAACAAATCTAGAAAAAGGACTTCAATGAAACCAATTCTGGTTTATAACTCTCTCTCTCTCTCTTGTGTGTGTGTGTGTGTGTGTGTGTGTGTGTGTGTGAAAAAGGATCACCACATGTAACATCTAGAAGATGGGCAACATACAGCCCTTATATACATTTTTTAATGCATATAAAATATTATATACAAGAAAAATGGTAGTGCTTTCTACACAAACAGTGTTCTATTTTAATACTACCATGTTATTTGTATAAATTTCTAGCTTTGGGGGGAAAATTGCCTCCAGGACTACCCATCTTTTGAGGTTTGTTTTTGTTTTCAGTTCATCAGTTAAGAATGGAACTGGATGACCCCAAGAATGAACTGATTTCCCATATGCATTATTGCATAGCCACTGCTGATGGAATCCAATAGAGCAGGATTGGATCTTCTTGATATGACGATACACTGATACAAAGGGCAACGAAACAGAGCAACTTTCTTCCCCTCTCCCCTTTATGCTAACACAGCTGCCACCACTGGAACTTCAAGATGGCTTCACTAAGAGCCTAAGCCATATGGCTAAACCATATGTTTTGGGACAGCCGATGTCTCCTTGGCTGTTATTAGAGTGATAGACAGCAACTATCCCTATAGTCTATAATGTATCTTAAATCAATTAGAAATTATCAGAAAAAAAACAACTTTGGAAATCTGCTTTCCCTGAACACCATTCTTTTTTGTGCTCACTTTTTAAAAGCAGGCTTCTGTTTTTCTGTTCAAAACCACTTTGTTGCAACATCAAGCTCATAGTGCTGATAAATTTCATCTACATGTTACAAAGAATTTGCTTGGACTGCGAATCTAAGGATGTGCCATTTTTGTACCAGAACTCCAACATGCAAGTGTCGGTCACAGCTCAGTGCAATAAATCATTTAATTTAAAAGCCATCAGACATCAGGTGGAAAGTATGGGGCCGGATCATTGCTTTATAAAATATTTCAAAAATATATTGAGGGTATTTTTTTGTTAAGGCCATCTTGTTTCTCCACATTTTAATTACCTGTGGTGAGACTTCAACCAGCTTTTTCTAAATCAGTCGGTTCTCCTCATGGGGCAATGAATCTGTCCCACATAAGAGCAGAAAGAAAGAGTCTGGTTGTAATTTGTCTGCAGTGGCCAATGTGAAACAGATGAATGTATTACATTTCTTTCCTTTGACTAATTTAGCTGTGCCAATTAGTTTAATCTTTTTTTTTTCCAAAGCATAGTTTCGCCTGAAGGCAAATACTGAACAAATTTTTTTTTGTTTGGGTCACAATGTTTGTGTAGTGCAATGATGGCGAACCTTTTGAGTTTGGTGTGTCAAAACTTCAGAAAATGCTTAACTTCATTCTCCTGGTGTGTCCAAAAAAAAAACATGCCACAAATAAAACAGAAACAATTCTTTATATTCATTTATGTAAACAAAAAAACCAGTCTAATCATGTGTGGTGCTGTGTATTATATATAGAAATAGCAAATAATTACAAAAATTAAAAATGAGTAAAACAAACTGTTTTTCTCAGGTGGAAGTGAACGTGATGTGTCATCCCCAACCATTGTGGTGTATCACCTTTGCCACACGTGTCATAAGTTTGCCACACGTGCCATAAGTTTGTGCTTTCTTTTGAGGAAGTTTGTAGAACTGGCGCATACCCCTGAACTTCACATACTAGGCAACCCTGAGAGCGCGTGCGCGGCTTCGTCCCCGCATCCCCTGGTGTGAGGAGAAGCGGGCGGCGGGGCTGACTTCGCAGCGGTAACTTCGCCTTCGCTTCTCCGCCTGCAAAGATGAAAAAGATCTTCGAGTTCAGGAGGAAGAAGAAGGAGCAGCCGGCTCCGCCCAGCGCTGGGGCCGCCGCCTCCTCCCCTCTCGGGGCAAGCGGTGGTTACGAGGTGCGGAGTAAGGACCTGAGCAAGCTGCACCGGGTGGCCGCCACTGGTGACCTGGAGAAACTCCAGCAGCTCGCCAAGAAGCATGACCTCAACCAGCTGGACAAGGCCAACAGCACTCCTTTGCATCTTGCCTGCACCAATGGATGGACAAACGTTGTTACTTTCTTGGTGGACAACAGGTGCAAACTAAATATCTGTGATAATGACAACAGGTCTCCACTAATGAAGGCTGTGCAATGCCAACAGGAATTATGTGCAATTTACCTGCTAGAACATGGAGCAGATCCTAATCTTGTGGATGCACGTGGTAATACTGCCCTCCACCTTGCTGCCTCTACTTCTTGCATATCTCTAGCACAACAACTGCTTGAACATGATGCCCACATTGATGCACAGAATAAAGATGGGAGCACACCTCTTATTATTGCTGTCACTGAAAATAATAAAGAAATGTTAGAGTTTCTTCTTCAGAATGGAGCAAATATACATGCTAGAGACAATGCAGGAAGAACTCCACTTTTGACAGCTGCTGCTTATGGAAAGCATGATTTAGTAATAATTCTCCTTCAAAGTGGAGCAGATATTTCCCATAGAGATTACAGCGGATGTTCAGCAGAGGATTATGCTGATATTAGCACAGATGCCACTCTTGGTCAGAAAATCGCCAACTGGCGAAATACAGAAAAGTCCTCTCTTGACAATAAAAAAGACATGACTGTATTTAGCAGCCCAGGTAAATCTGTAGATGTTGGTTTTACATTGGGCGCACCTGCTACAAATAAAGAAGGTATGAAAAAATTTTTTTAGACATACTAAGACAACAATTAAAATGTAGGTAAAATCTTGCACCCACATGTGCGAGAGAGGCTATTTTGACTTTGTGTGCACTGAAATGCTGAGCTAGGCTATGGTCTAGAATGGATTTTACAAACTAAAGATTCTAGATATCCATACAGGCATGTTGAAGGTCACTGTGTAGAGACTAGATGGAGAAATTGCAACAGGGAGAGATCAGGTGGAAAGGAAAATGTGGCTTCAGCTAGGCTAGTATGTGGCTGTCAGCATCACAGCCTGTACATCTGATGGCACATAAGATGGGGTCCTCTACATTTCAACTGTAGGCATGGAGGGCTGTGATGTATGACTGGATCTCATGGTCATCCCTAGGCCTCACAAGATGCACGTACAGTAACCCTGATAAAGGTGACCAAGGCAGGCTAGTATTATTGTTCTCATATTGCAAAAGACAGTTGTAGGGTATATGAGAGGCTTGTTGGGAGTCACTGTCTAAATTCATGAGGTAAACAAGACTTCCCTCATGAACTGTTAATCCTTTCCAAAGGCCTTCCGGAATACACACCTACTTTCATGTACAGGTGGGCCCCTGTATCCATGATTTCAATTATCCACAGATTGGGCCCCCCTA
The DNA here is from genome assembly GCA_029204185.1 of Lerista edwardsae. Lineage (NCBI taxonomy): Eukaryota > Metazoa > Chordata > Lepidosauria > Squamata > Scincidae > Lerista > Lerista edwardsae. The sequence continues at coordinate 20,795,673 of JAJKFI010000004.1, read as the reverse complement.
ACCTTCATTTTTACTTTAGATTACTAAAAAAAAAATCTTGCTTGGGTGTAGGGTGGGGGCAGGGGAGAACCCTATATTTAACATAGATTTCCTCTTATCCATGGTTTCAAGTATCCACAGGGAACCCAGAAACCTATCGCCTGTGGATACTGGGGCATTTCTGTACTAAAAAAAAACAACTTTATAAAAACTCTCTAAAAGGGAATTCTGTCAGTAAAAAGCTTTCACCACCAGCACTTGAAAAAGTTGGAAGACCGGAGCATTCTAGCTGTTCCCCAGAGAGGCAGCATCCTTTGAGGTGATGCTGTAAGAGCTTGGGGCAGTTCCATTCAGGTGGAAGTGAAAATAAGGATTTGGAAGTTCCCTTGTAAGCTAAAACATAGAGTTTATATTGCTTTAAAGCGCAAGCGGCGATGGGCCTCAGCTCTGCTCCTGCGTTCGCGCCAAAAATGCCTCCACAGTGAAGCCCAAGATGGCGGCGCGCACGGCGATGGACCAGAGGGTCCGCTCCTCCAGGCGTCCGCAGGCTGGCAGAAGCAGCGGGAGGCTGTCTCCCCCCGCGCCGCGGCCACTAAAGCCGCCTAGCTGCCAGACTGTTTCCTCCCTGAGTAGAGTCCCCCGCCGCTTTTCCGCTCGCGCTGCAGCGCGGCAAAGCCGTTTGCACTCCAAACGGGTGCACATGGTGGCGAACAGACCAGGCTGTTCCCCTCCTCTACTCCCTTGAAAACTGACAGAAAAGTAAGACAAGGGGTAGACAGAGACAAAACTGAGGGAAAAACGAAGAAAACTGAGGCAGACGGACATGGGGAGGACAGCTGACGAAACAAGAAAAAACCTATCTTGATGCAATGAACTCTGAGCTTCACAGAGCTCAGAAGCACTCGACCTTGCCCTCTAGAAGACAGGGGGACGACGACTGGGGACTAGGAAGCCGTCTCACCGCGGAGGTGTTCAGATCCGGAGGTGTTCAGATCCGGTGATCCCACCCTGTCTTCTAGAGAGAGGGGCATTCCCATTGGTTAGAATGCCCCCCTTTCCTCCTCCCAGAGAGTAAGGATTTGGAGCAAGGAGTAAGGATTTCCCTTGGGTTTTTGTATAAGCTAAAATGTGAGGGGAAAACACACATTTAGCAGACCCTACTTCAATAGTGGGCTTTGAATCTTATTTTGTTACCCCATATTTCCTTTCCCTACCTTGTCAAGTTAAAGAAACGTGCTCAGGCTGACTTTTGGGACTCAGTTGGCAACCTATCAATATAAATTTCATAAGGGGAGCTTTATTCAATGTTTTGAAGCTTTCTAGTCACTTCCTCGCACAAACAGCTTGTTGTGTGAATGGTTCTGTGTTACCTCAGCTCCAGCAGCAACTTGCAAAAGGGAGTCACTAAGATATAAAATTACCAGTTCAAGAATCAAAGTAATTGGGTACAAGCAGCCATGAGATTGTCTTAAAGAAGGCTTAACCTAAAGCCGATTCGTGTGTTTCAAACACAGCCAGCATTTGTTTGATGTAGCAAAAAAAATATTCTCAGATCTAAGCAGAGTCTGAACTCTCACTTATTATTTTGTCCTCTCTTTATGGACTACATATAGCAAAAAACTTTTACTATGCCTGAGGTAAGACATTTGTGACGTTCTGTGCTAGTGGGGCACAAAATATCATGAAGCCCAATGACCTGGAAGTAATTTAACATTTCCTGGTCTCTGGGCCTTCAAATGCAACTACAATGAGATTCAGGTCATGTCTGGAGCCTTCCTTAAGCCTGAAGAGTATAAGAAAAATTATGTGGTTGGAAATTAATCAAAGACAGTTATACAGGTAGAAGCACTTTGTGATAGTAAACCACATTTTCTATCTAGGTTGCTTGCTACTGACAGAAAACAATGTGCATAAAGATAATTATTAAAATTATCTTTTAATTATATTAAAATTCAATTATTTAACTGTATATTAAAATTCTTTAATATAAAATTCAATTCTATTAAATATTAATATATTAAAATATTTTGAATTAAAAATTCAAATATTTAACTGTAAAACATATCACTCTTGGTTTGAGTACTTGAGATAACTTAGAGTCACAAGAGCTCAGCAGAGCACATCCATCCCACTGGAAGTTCTGTTAGGATCTGTTTAACTGTCATTGTTAACAGTCACTGTTGATGGACAAGTGATAACTGCTGCTTAGAATGCCCATGGCTCTCTGAACCTGATGTGGCCCTTAGTTTCCAACACAGAGGCCATGCTCAGCCTCTACGTAGATACAAACACAGACAGAGTGCCTATACCTTTAACCTTTGTACAGAATAGGAAATGCTGGCAGGTGCAGCTCAATGTGGAAGGTTTTAAAAAGCTGCAACCATCCCATCCTGCTGCTCTGCCCCTCGCCTCACCCAGGAATGCTCTCCGCCTAAAAGGATGCAACACTGACTTACATTGCACTGACTTACATTGCACTCATTGTTGCTGCCTCTGGGCGGGTGTTAGCTGGGCAGTTGCTTACCTGGGCTTACCTCCGGCACTGGAGGTGCCTTATGACACCTTTTGTGATGCAGGCGCGAGCTGTATGCTTGTACCACCCCCATGCTATGCCTGATGGGATCGGGCCCATAATGTCTTTCAGGTTGCTGCATAAAGCATCACATTTTGCCTCATTTGGTAATCAGGCAATCATGGTGTAAACCATGGCATTCATCTAGCTAGTGGTATTCACGTGACCCTATCCTGCCACACTTCTTGGGCTGTAACTCTATACTGGGTCTCACACATGAAAGTTTCAACAAAGTCTGTGTAGGTCAGGAACTGTTTTTACAATGGTGGTAAATACCAAAGGAACTCTCCTTCACCTCCAGATGTTTGCAAAAGTAAAGCCATCAAAGTCTTCTGCTCATTTCCAGCCAGCTAATAAAAAGGATGAAAACAAGTCTCAAAAGTTCATTTTATACTCTGTATTTTATTTAAGCATTTAGAAACAATTTTCATGTCTGGTCAGTTAAAAATACCTAATACTTTAGGGGAAAAGGTTAGCTTCCCAACTTAAACACAACTGTTATTCACACTCTACACAAACAGTATATAATACATGTCAAACCAATGGGCATAATTCTCCAAGCGCTGTTTCACCTGCAATCCTCACTGAATTCAAAGGTGGAAAAAAACAAAACAAAAAACTAAGCACCACCAAGGGAGATTGATTGTATGAAGCCAAGGCTTGGTGAATTGTGCCTTAACAGACTGGCAAGTAAGATTCCAAGGGTAAGATTTTTCCAAAGCACCAGAATGTGCAGTGAGCTTAGCACTTTGTCTTGATTGCAGCACTACTATCAGGTAATTGAAATTGAATACGTTCTTTCAACACTGTGTAAAATCCCAATGATGCTGGCATAATGTCATGGGCTACAATTCTGCTCATCATTAGGCTGTCAAATTGAGGAGATTCTGCGTTCAGGACTGAGCCTTTATTTTGTACCATTATGCTGTGGCACCCCAAGACGTATCTGAAGCCAATGCAAGGTATGTCTTAAGATCATGCAATTGCTTCTGAGACCTGATCCAGGTACATGATCCAGCCTCATGAGCATGCAATCAGCATGGAGGTCAGTGTAGTCCTTTCTTATATCTTGACACATGTGCCTAGATGTACAGCACTTCACATGTGCTAATCCGGTGTAGTCCGTGCAACAATCCTATAAAGGTATTAGCTCTCTATTGCAGATGGAGAGCTCAGACTGAGGGAGTGGCTTACCTAAGGTCATCCTCATGAACTTGTGGCAAAGACCTGAACCCGGGAAGTCCTGATTCACAGTTCAGTCTCCAAGTATTTTAGCCAATTCCCACATGAGGAAGACCAAAAGTCTGCCATAGCCCGAAGCAGCAGTCACTCTTTTTCCATGTGCCTTGATTTGCAAATTTGTGGAACTCAGGGCATGAATCACTTTGTGTTCTGGGACATTGGGAAGGAGATCAGATTGCTAGATGAGTCCAAGAGCAAACAGGCCTACCTGTCTAAACAATGACCAGTGCCAAGGCTGGCTGTAATGGTAATTTTAGCCCTGTTTGATCTTAATCTTACAGGGATGACTCATGACCACAACTTCCAGCTTTTGCTAGAATACAAACACTGCTTATCTACAAAGTTTCTCACATCAAAATTTGCAACTGAGAATTTACATAGATATATGAAATCCATTAGGTACCACCAGGGCCTGTATAAAATCCATAGACACAAAAACAGTTTTGAACACTTAACTGTGTACTTCAAGTATCCATGTCAACTTACCAGTTATTGATTTTATAAAACATAAGATGTAGCCACAAATGATAGCCAAGGACAGCAGTTATGAAATCTGACTCTGATGCAATGTTGGAACACTATCTGGCATAATTGTAGCATGAAAGCTACGAATAATTAAATACTCAATATCACCTTCGGTTTGAAATTGAATGATCCAGTGTTCCACCACCACCTCATTCTGTATAATGCGTGCAAGCTCATCTTTGATTTATTATAGGCCCTCTATTTACTCTAGAGCAGAAGTTCCCAAATTCGGGACCCACCAGTGGGTTGCAAGCCAATTTCATGTGGGTCCCAAAACACTTAAAGCAGCCACATTGAAAATATGGGATACTGGAGAGGGAAAGAGCTGTGTGGTTGTTTTGCTTGTGTAAAGGTTGTAAATAGACTTTTTTCCTTTCTGATTCACTTTGGTATTGGAAAGTGACTGAGAAATAACCCAACTTATTGCCGCATTTTTAGGAAAGCAGCAGGTTCTGGCATCACAATGACAGCACTTCTGGCAGGTCCTGGGCAGATCGTTATTCTAAAAAGTGGGTCCTGGTGCTGAAAAGATTGAGAACCACTAAAGGCTAGGGGGAAACAAACCAAAGACAAGGATCTCTCATTTTACATGTGCCAAATTTAGAAGTTTTTGGAAGAATGTATTTGTTTAATACCAAACCTAATTTACACAAGAAAATGATTGAAATAATGTGGCCAAACATTTTGCATGCTCCTTCCTGCTTGACTGTGAAACAAATAGTATTTATATACCGCTTTTCAACACAAAGTGGTCTACAGGCAAATAGTAATAAAGTTACAGTACATTGTTCCCTGTCCCAAAAGGGCTCACAATCTAAAAGAAAAATGCAAAACACCACCAGCAACAGCCACTTAACTAGAAAAGACACTGCGCAGGGGTGAATAGGGACAATTCCCTATGAAGCTCTGTTTTCCTCATCAACCATGTCTGGAAAGCCTTGATCTGCATTGGCCAGGAAGCCTAAAGCTGAAAAGGCATGAAAAACAATTCCAATTTGTGTGAAATTAGATATGAGCAACTCCCTTCAGAGAGAAGAGTGCATAGGATATTGGCTACGTGCTTAGTTTAAGTGAAAGCATTGCTTGTCTCATTCAAGACAGTGCTAAGAAGATAAAACTGCTCAATCAGGGTATCTGCAAGTGCAAAGAAAACCTCTTGCATTCAGCATAATGGAACACATGGAAATGATTTCCCTAACCTGATTATTTACATACATTGTTATAGTAAAAATATTTTTAGTTTAAGTGTTTTTGAGATATATGCTGTTTTTCAAAAACATACCCCCGATGTAAAATGAGAGGTGCCTGTACTCAACAGGGGACAGAGTATTAGAAATTCCAGCATTAGAGCAATTTTGATATTTTAATAATCAGCTTCTAACAATATTAAAAAAGGCTTAGAGTGGTCAACTTTACATAACGAAAGGACTTTGTGATAACAGAATATTTTGTATGCCTAGATCAATTTAATTTTCCAGTTCTGCTATCTGGGCAAGGGGCATTTTTTCCAAGTGGTGTTCCTCTTATATTTAGCAGGGGGAGAGTAATGGTCCCTCTTCACCTATGCACAGTGTCTTTTCTAGTGGCTGTTGCTGGTGGTGTTTTGCATTTTTTTAAGATTGTGAGCCCTTTTGGGACAGGGAGCCATTTAGCTTTATTATTATTACTAGCTGTTTTTACCCAGCATTGCCCGGGCAACAAATTATCCCAAATCTGAACGTGGACTCAAATGGCATCAGGAGCGTCGCCATTTGTCTCGGCGACCCCAGACTCTATGGATTTGACACAGATTTCGGCTGTTTTCGACCATGTTCACATAGGGCCCCCTTTGCACCCCCCACCCCTGGGGGCACTATGGGGGGTCTGACCCCCGCACTGTTTGTCCCCAAACTGTAAAGCATACTGATGTCAATCACTCCAGGCATTCCAGCAGGGCATGGCACACGTTTTGTTTCGGACCCCTTCTTGCCCCCCCCCCACGCTGAGGGGGGGCAAACCCGGACTCCAACGGTGTCGGGAGTGTCACTGCTCGTCTTGGTGGCCCCAGAAACCACGGATCCGAAACCGATTTTGGCCGTTTTCGACCATTTTCATGTGGGGGCCCCTGCGTACTCCCACCTCCGGGGACGGTAGGGGGCCCTGACCCCCGCAGTGTTTGTCACCAGGCCTCCACATGCCGAGTTTGGTGCCACTCGGTCCAGGCGTTCCAGCGGGGATGTCAGACATTTTGTTTCGCACCCCTTCTGGCCCCCTATGCTGAGGGGGGGCCAAACCTGGACTCCAACCAAGTCGGGAGCATCGCCACTCATCTCGGCAACCCCGGAAACAACGGATTCCATGCCAATTTCTGCTATTTTCGACCATTTTCATGTGGGGCCCCCAGGACCCCCATCCCCGGGGGCACTAGGGGGCCCAATCCCTGCAGTGTTTTTGGCCAGGCCACAAGGCGTGCGCATGTTGAGTTTGGTGGTCCAGGCGTTCCAGCTGGGTATGGCAGACGTTTTGTTTCGCACCCCTTCTCACCCCCCACGCCGGGGGTAGCGAACTTGGACTCCACCGCTGTCGGGAGTGTCGCCATTTGTCTCGGTGACCACGGAAACTACGGATTCAATGCCAATTTCTGCTGTTTTCGAGTATTTTCACATGGGACCCCCCGGGGTCCTAGAGGGGTCTGACCCCCCAGTGTTTGTCGCCAGAGTGAAAGGCACATGCATGCCACGCTTGGCGTCAATCGGTCCAGGCGTTCCAGGAGGGCATGGTGGACGGGTTTGCTTTGCGCCCCTTCTCGCCCCCCATGTCGAGGGGGGGCCAAACTCGGAGTCCAGTGGCATCGGGGGAGTCGCCGCTCATCTCGGCGACCCCAGAAACAACGGATTCTACACTGATGTCGGCCGTTTGCGATCATGTTTATGTTTCCCCCCGCACCCCCACCCCTGGGGGTCCTAGAGGGGTCTGACCCCCCAGTGTTTGTCACCAGGCCGCAAGGTGTATGCATGCCAAGTTTGGTGCCAATCGGTCCAGGCGTTGCATACATACCCACATTCTCTTATATGCGCCTGTTAACCGTTTTGTGAACTAGTGTTGAAAAGCGGTATATAAATACCATTGATTGATTGATTCTGCATGTCAAGTAGTCGTGTCACTAAAAACACTAAACCTATCGGTTATTGCTGTTAGCTAACTAAGCCATATATACTTTATACAGACTCTCTTGGCTTCATTTTTGTTAAGAGGTGTTTTTTTTTTTAATTAATACATACAAGCTTTGCATTTAATCCTGGATTAAAGGAAAGAACTGGATGAACCATCACAAATACTACCCTTGTGGGTTATGTAAGAAATACAACTATTTTAAGGTTACTTCTTGGGATGCACTTCAGAAAAAAAAAATAGTTCTACAGTTTAGGTCAAGGGCCCCACCATGAATATTTGGCAAAAAAAGTTGTACCTAGAGAGAATTACAGGGGCCTATAGGTCCATCTATACCTAGTGTGGTCCATTAATCGTGACCAAAACAATAACAAGCTGGAAAACACCATGTTCATATGGGTTTTTAAATATAATATATTCCAACTCCTGATTTCTGAAAGGCTTCGCTCCTTCCTTCCTTCGGAGGGACAAGATTTCTAGAGGAACAAGCACTGCTGTGTAGGTTTCAGCTCATACATCACATGCCTGATATGGCTGTGCTGGCAAGACTGCTCCATGAGCAGTTTTTGAAACGCAATGGTGGGGTTTAAAATGAGTGGGTACTGTGATCTATTTGGAGCCATAAACCAGTGCTGCTTCATATCAATGGCAAAGTGTTTCCAAGTAACATGGTTAATTTGCAATCATTTATTAATTTTTTAGTTTACTGCTTAGAACTTATTACAAAACCAGGAACAGATTTACGAACTCTGGGATTGTATATTTTCACACCTAGATATTCCTAAACACATCAGCGCTCCAATGCCACTCTCAGCCCAAACCTAACCTGGGGCTAGTACAGCCAGGCTACATGGCCCGTGCTGAATCTAGTGCAGGTTAGGAGGCAGCTGGAGGTCTCCTTGGGATTTTCCCTTACCCAGAGTAACTCCCAAGCCTGTCCTATGGGGCTACTCAGATTTCTGCCAACTATTTAGCCAACTGAAGTCTGACCAGCCTAGTGGAAGCCCTGCCTGCCTGCCAGCCCTGCCTGGCCAGGGAAGGGGGTTAGGATATGGCAGAGGAGGCCTTGCAGATTCCACTCCCCTTCCGGGCCCCTTGTTCCACCCTCTCCCTATCAAGAAATGCCCCTGCCTCTAAACTCCCTCCCACCATCCTACCCAAGCTCCTCAGCTGCTTGGTGGTGCACTAACCTCCATTTCCAACCAGGGATGTGGATATGGCATAGCAGGGTGGTGAAGCAAAGACCTCCCTGCTGGCACTGCCTACTCACATACAGTGTTGTGAACGTGCTTTACAGCACATTCGCAACACCTTCAGGTGGCACTAGGAACACTGCGGCAGTAGAGACTTGAGATAGGATTGCAGTCATTTAGCTAGGCTAGTATGCAATGGTTTAAATACTATGAATACCCAGAGCAAAATTGGGTTCAAAAGGAGAATTAAGCATGCTGCACATTTGTAGACAGCCTAGAGACAGTCTCATTTTTTAAATATGTCACCCCTGCATAAGTGGATCATAGCAGGTATTGGTTTCCAGTATGTTTGATTATATATCTAGAACATTCCATTATCTAGATTTTACCAATGCGTTTCCTACCATCTGAAGGTTACTCTTCTGCTATCCTATAATTACTTGCTTGAAAAACAGCCATAGCAGCCTGCATACAACACATAGTGACTTTCGTTCCCTAAAACCCCCTCCCTGACATTTTTGTCCAATTAAATCAAATCTGGTTTGAGTCAAAAAACCGACTTTGGGATTTGAACCAGCCATTTAGGAAGGTTTGTTTTTGCTACAGGTCATGCAGAGCAGGTTGGCTGCATCTAGGACGAAGGGTTTGCCAGTCAGCAAGGCCTCGCACTCCAGGCAGGTGAAGTGTTGTTTGTGCCAGGCGAGGCCCTCAACTTGCTGGTAGTCTTCAGAAAATATCATCTGGGGGGGAACAAACAACTTTGTTTAGCATGCCATTTCTTCTCAAGCCTTGCTTGCCTTTTAATTCCATTATGCATGCAAACACACGCACACACATGCTGTTCACAAGCCAAACCACACAGAAAAACAAAAGTAATGAACACGTTATTACTATTAGTATTGCACAGAAAGGCGATTCTTCCGGGAATATGTAAACATGCGAGGGGAGCACTTGGGCCTGACTAATCCAAAACCACAGAACAAGTTTACATATAGATTCTGATTTTATACAACATCGCACACAAAGATTAAGGGAATTGGAAACTCAAAACACATTATTAAAAAGGCTTGTGCTTACAACCATTTCAATCCGTCTCACATTCATTGTATAGAGAGCTCAGATGTCACATTTACGCAGCTGAACTAAACAGGGGTCTCCTTGAATGGTTCGGGGCCTCAGGCCAACTGCTCTCTTATTAACCCATGTCAAATCCTAACCCTCAGCACCAACAGGTCTAAGCCCACCCCACCTTCCCACACCACAGTGGTGCAATATACTGTAGATCATTCATTCATTCTGGCCAAATGCCACTCTTCAGCAATTTCTTGTCAATGCAGGAATTCAGATGAGCTCTGGATCAGGAAGATGTTCTCTGCTTCTAATCATGCATGCTTTCCTTCCCTAAACATCAATGCTATGCAAGAGGAGCCACTCCCCATTTCCAGCTACCATACCTCATCACAAGCTGCACACCGGGGCTTTATGCTCTCGCAGTAATGGCGTCCACACCATATAGCCCCATTGTTCCAGAAGTAGATCAAGTCAACAAGGGGCTCAGAGCACTTGGAGCACACAAAACATGCAGGATGCCACTGGTGGTCATAGCCCGCTCGGTCTGCGTACACAACAGGACATTCCAAGGGCAGCGTCTGCTTGCAGAGGTCACAGAACTGGGGAAGAGAGATCAAGCCCACAAGCATCATTTACAACCACTCCTTTCTAAGAAATGAAGCAACACTCATTTAGTTCATAGCCAGGGACGCAACTATTTACTCCACTTCGGGCTCTTCTGATTCATGATAATCTCAAGCTTGATTTGAAGTTATAGGAGATATATAGTTGGTACTAAGCTTTATAAAACCAACCCCCCCCAAAATAGCAAAATGGAAAGCAACTTTCCATTGGTTCATCAAAGTGAAATTTCTCAGAGGAGGGGGCTTATCCCAACACCCAATGTAAGTACCTAAATATGGCACAAGTATCGAGTATGGTCGCTAAACATGTAAATCAGCAACTTAGCATCGAGCGTCTTCATTCCCCAACAGCAGTTGCCAGGAGCGCTCAGCACTGGCCAGAGAATGAGATCATGCCTATACTGTTTGCTCTTTCATATGTTAAAACATGGAGCAATCATCTTGTTTCAAGAATCTTGAAACGGGGGGGCAGGGGGAGGAAATGTAGGCCTGCCCCACATTTTCTTGAGCCTGTGACACAAGACTGGAGAGCCACACCAAGTTTATTATTTAAAAATTCTCTCCCCAACTTTTAATGTATCATCAAAATCCACAAGCGAGGCTTTTTGATAAAAGCCTTCCAAGCATCACACTTGTCAAATCACAGGTTTATCATGGCTTTAGGCCAGAAAGAATTTGCAAATAGCTGCTTTCTTTCTACTACCAACTTGTTCAGACTTTGGTGCTGAGCACAATATTTGACCACTCAGGGTGCTGAATGAGAAAGAAAAAAAAAAAGGTTTGACTTGTCAATTTTCTTGCACAGGAGCAAACTTCTGTGGACACATTTGTGACTGTTGATCTTCCCTGGCAAAATGTGGGATTAGGCCTCCTCTTTCCAGGCAAACCACTCAGTTCTGCTGTTGTCTACAGCCTCATCCTGTCAGGCTTACAGAATAGGGAGAAGCAGCAGCAGGACAGTATTGCTGGTGCGACAGTAGACCACCAGAGCAAGCCCAATCAATCTTGAAGCTTCCCAACAGAACAGCAGGAGTGACTCAACTGAGCTGCTGGTGCCTCAAGCACCTCTTTCCACAGCTGGAAGGACAGGAGCAGACGCTGCTTGAGTGACCCAAAGAAGGGCCTTAACAGCCAGACAGGTTAATGTGGGAGAAAATTGTCCTAAAGCAGTAGCATAACTACCCATGGGGTGGGGTGACCTGGGTGCCACCCTCGGTGAGTGAGTGAGTGAGTGAGTGAGTGTCCGACCACTACAGACCAAAATGGTTAAACTTGTGTTTTAAGAAATAATGCCATCACATTATATACCATTCAATGTATAATTTTACAAGGAATTTAATAACAAAACCAGAATGGAATGAAATATTTAATGAAAAGTATATTTATTCTAGCAAATGCCAAAGAACAAAACAAAAATGAAAATACAACTGAATTATGTAACATTATGTATGATGGCTACATTGACCCTCCAGATGCAGAAGTATGTCATTGAGTACTATGTGTAGGGGAGGGCACCGATGTTCAATCATTGCTTGTGGGGAAATATTCACTGAATTTATTTCCTGGCCATTTCATTTCATCACTATTACTATTTTTCAGCCTCACCTACCTCACAGGATTGTTGTGAGGACAAAAGGGGAGGAACCACGCGCACATCCTGAGCTCGTTGGAGGAAGGGTGTATAAAACGTGAAATAAATTTTGTCTTTTGGGGTAGTGTCAGGATGTCTAGGGCCCCAGATGTCAAATGACTTAGCTATGCCACCGTCCTAAAAGTATTATGCTCCCAAACCATTTAGAAAAGCCAAGGTTACTAGAGGCAAACAGAGTACATACATGTTAAGAGGAACTTCAGTTTTATGAACATGGTGCAAAAATGGTGGTTTAAGGCTTTTGTTTTGAAACTGTCTCCAACTATATAGAAAGACTATGTTTGAACTTCTGCATCCACAGTGAAAACATATTCAGCATGTAACTTACCTCATGCCAAATAATACTTCCTTAGTTAAACATTTACAAGATTTTTTTTTTCAAATTTCAGTGGAAATGAAAATAGATTCCCCTCAGACTTTCCTCCTTTCTGCAATCACATGCACATACATTTACACACCTGTGAAATTAAACTTGGGCAACAGTAAAGCGTCTCTGTGGAATATATGTATTTCAAACAGTATTGGTGGAATGTCACAGAAAAATCAAGAGGTTTTTGTCCAAAAGAAAGTTAGTCCCCTGATTTTCTTGAACTCTTTGAAAATGAGAATTCCTGTGCTAGTCATTTCCATTGCATTGGTGTAGGTGCATGTATTTTTTCCTACATCACTGCAGATTTTAAAGATGGTCTTATTTTTTTTTTTAAAAGAGACAAAGTTAACTTCCTGCTTCCTGTTAGTGTCAATCTAGTTTTTTAAAGCATTCAGCCTGCCTGCATGTTGCTTTGAATTTGAATGCTTATAGCAACTTGTAAAAGCAAGAACATTTTCACACAGTAAGGCTCTAAACAAAGTTGATTAGCATGCAGGGTGGTGTGGGCCCCCAGAGTCTGCAGATAACCGAGTCCACAAATACTGTATCCACAGATATGGGGGGCCTGCCTGTACATATATTTGATTTGCACACAGGAGAACTATCAAACAATATTTATACACCGCTTTGCAACAAAAAAATCATAAAGCAGTTATCAGGCAATAAAGTTGAATGGTTCCCTGTCCCAAAAGGGCTTACAATACAAATATATAATGCAGGAGACCACCAGCAAAGCAACTAAAAAAGACACTATGCTGGGGTGAAGAGAGACAGTTACTCTCCCCCCCCCACTAAATATAAAAGGAACACCACTTGAAAAAGTGCCTCTTGCCCAGTTAGAAGAATAATTTTTCCTACTATTGCTGTTCCTGAAAAATTCCGAATAAAGGTTTTAGGTGAGTCAAGCGGCTATGTGGTGAACTGTTCTGTATAAGATTATTCCTTTGAGTGAGACTCGTTTGAAATGTTTCATAAACATCCAAAACAGAATGCATCATTTTGATAAGGCATTCATTTTGTTTCTTTGCCAGTTAGAACAGTCCAGATCCTTTTTTGTGCATTTTGGCTGAACCATCCCTCCATGCACAGTTTTAAAGTCCTATTTAAACCTAAAGCTGAAGGGTATTTCATATGTACTACCCCTCCCCTGGGCAATTAGGTGGAGGTGAGACAGTGCAGGGCAAGGGAGAAGGCATGCACGCCCATGGTTGCAGTTGTTGGAAGAGCTACTCTAGTGTTGTCTGAACAAGCATCATGTTTTAAAATTCCAGCTTCCATTATTGCCAATTAAAGCCACTTCTCTTGCTTCTTTGTGTGTTTTACTAGACTTCAGGATAAGCAAAGTGGGCAGTAAAAGCACATGAATTCTATGCAGATGTTGCCACGTGGCCTAACATTATGTGCGGCAATTTCCTGTATTCATAAACCTAATTTTACTTGCAACAAATACAATGGTTTTTCAGTCAACACAAAATGATTTCTCTCTCCAACGTTTTTACCTTAAAATCATACTATTTTGTAGCCTAACTGAAACCATTTCAAGATTTGGCTACTACACAGCAGCATTGTTCAGAGTTGAATGCCAGAGTCCTTAAGGGTGAACAAGTTTTGATATTTTTCAGTAGGTACTTATTGGATTGTTGCTGGCTTCAAGAAATGCATTGGAACACAGGCTAATTCTGATCAGCTGCTTAGGGTGGGATGGAAAGCTAGCAGGTGTTTACATGAGCTGGCCTTTTTTATTTTATTTTTGGCTGTATTTAAAGGAAAATTAGTCACATACAGAGGAGGCAGTGCAAAGCAGAGTTCTCATCCAGTGCATTGAGAATCGCACCTTAATAGTTCCAAATCACAATTTACAAAGGGCCCAACCCTATCCAACTTTCCAGCACTGAGGCAACTATGCCAGTAGGGCATGCACTGCATCTGGCTTTGGGGGGGAAGGTTCATGGAGGCCCCCTCAAGGTAAGTGAATGTTTATTCCCTTACCTTGCGGTTGTAGTGGCACAGGAAAGTTCAATAGGATTGGGCCCCAAAGCTGTAATCCTATGCATGCTTACCTGAGCATAAGTCCCAATGACTACAACAGGCATAGGGCATGACTGCATTACAACATTCATAAAGTTGGAGCAAACCCCACTACACAAAGTGGATTTTCTTCCAAGGGAACATGATTATGCTGCAGAAAAGTAATGGCCCAATCCAATGGGAGGTGTGGCTGGTGCTGGAATGGGCATTAAGAACATAAGAGCCCCGCGGGATCAGGCCAAAGGCCCATCTAGTCCAGCTTCCTGCATCTCACTGGCTTGGTATTGGTGGCGACTGCTTTATGGCTGTTGTCAAGTAGTCTCTGGTGGCGAGTGCTGTCTGGCCACCAGCATGGAGACCCAAGTGGCCTCCCATGCACTGGCAGATGGCCAAACATCTGCTGACCAAAGGAGGCCATGCAGGGAAGGTGGGACAGGGCAGAACAGGGTGGTCAGGAAAAGAAAGAGGACAGGGTCTGTGGCATCCAATAAATCATAACACCTTTCCCAGGCCTTCCACCTTCCTGGCTCAGTGTGGACTTGTGCCAGTTACAGAGCTGTTAAAGTCCAAATTGAGCCATGGTGGGTGCTGGGGCTTACTGTGAGACAGGGCATTAGCTAGAATTGGGCTGTTGGAATGCCAAGTTAAAGCACTTTCTTCACTAAAGAACTTGAAAACCTCATTTTAAAAAGTTTGGGTGTAGTATGAAGGCTTTACGAGAACATTAGGCTTAGCATCATAGGTATGGAAGTATATGGGCTGAGACTATTTGTTTAGTTTGTGGCTTCCCCTGGTCGCTCAGTGGCAATAGTGGCTACCCTTTTCTCAAATTCCATTTCATCAAGTTCCAAAACTGAGAGATACACTACAAATTAAGCCAAGAAACAAAACAAGAACATGGCGGAAAGAATCCCAGCATTACTGGCAAGCATCAAACTCTGTTCTAAACAAAACTTGTGATAAAGTTAGACTTAAAAAAACAAAAGGAATGGCATAACACTTTGGAGATAAACACATAAATCATATATTATCTTGTGTTATTTTACAAAGGTGTTATAAGCACACACACCCCTCCCTCTGATGTGGAAACGCATTGTTTGAGGCCACTACATCTGCTACTACGCTATAAAAACAAACCATTAACGTAGGTGCCTTTTTGCTAGTCTAGAAAAACATCATGTTATTTTTGTGGAATGTCAAAACCTTCTGTGGAATTTTGCAGAGCTGTCTCAGAGTTTCTGTCTGCAACATTTGCACAAATGGAGCAGTTAGAATTTCTTTTTCCATTGGTGCCCAAAGGGTGGTGGTGGGGGAAGAACAAACTCTTCTTAAAGAACAAACTCTTTAAATTCTTCTAGAGCACAAACACCACAGATGTGTATTTACTTGGAAGGACAAACTTGGAGTCAAAATAAACCCTCCTTAGCAAAATGGTTTTTACAAATGCATTTAGTGGAAGCTTCTTTCCTTTCCACTGGTAAGTTGCTTTTTGCCAGAGAGGAAACCTTTGCCCAGACTGAACCACTGCCATCTTCAACAACATATGCTGGCAAACATAGAGATGCAAAAGGTTTTTACCATTTGCACTTTGCAGGGCAAAGAGAAAGATTCTCCCTCCTTTATTCTCCCTTGTACACGGCACCATCTCTGCTCAGGAATACCAGCAGCAGATAGCTACAGGATGGCCATTGTGAAGGGCTGAGGACAGTCAGCAGATGGTGGGAAGTGACACTTTTTCTTCCCGCAGATAAGCAAATCCAAAGGAACCAAGCCTACAACTAACAAGGATTGATTGTATAGAAATTAAGGGGTGGTGAATGAAAGGAGAGGAGGATTACAAGCCCAATTCCCCACCCCATGAACTCCCCTTGCAGTTGAAAGGATCCTGCATGAGAGGGAAAGTGGACTTGAAGCTCACTCTTCTCTTAACCATCTTTTCCCAGTTGACCTCTCCAGGATCACTTCTCATTTTCCTTCCTTTGCCCATTTCATATTTAATACAGTGACAGTGTAGCCCTTATACACATCCGTTATAGCTTTTCCCCCAGTGAGTTGGGAGATTTGCAAGTATGCGACTGTGGTGTAGCTAAGGCATATGGCACCCAGGGGCACAGCAAGTAACATCCCACACTACAAAATCAAAGGTAGTATCTCCTGTTGCATCCGGTCATGTCTGGGAGGTGGTCTTAGGTACAGCCTCTCCAGGCCTCAGAAGGCAGCTCTCTTTGCCTTGGAGGGTGCACACAGAGGATGCGGTTGGCACATCCTTGCAGTTTGGTATCCAGGGCACTCTTAAGTATGCCACTGGCATGCGGTCAGGTGCAAGCTTGAAATATCAAACACTATGACAAAAGGACAATGATTCCTGGTTTGGTAGTCATAGATCATTATTTTACATTGCATTTGGAAGACATGCTAAAGAATCTCTGAAAGCAGTGGTTCCCAAACTGGTGGGAATCACCTACCAGGAGAACCCAGAGATTGGTAGCAACATGATCGGATGATCGTGCTGCTGCTGGGGAGGGAAGGGATGATTTTTACTTACCTGGGGGCCACTATGGCTAGGGTTACCAGTTACAAACTGGGACTGTCTACACCTTTAACCATTGTACAGAATAGGAAATTTGGGCAGGTGCAGCTCATAATGGAAGAGTTTCAAAAGCTGCACCTGCCCAAATTCCCTCTTTTGTATAATGGTTAAAGGTATAGGCACTCTGTCCCAGTTTGTATTTGGCAACCCTAGCTATGCTGAGCTGTCCCCAGCAGCCATCCACCCCTCACTGAAAAATAAAACACTTCCTGCTTTTGTCACTAAACCAGAAGTGTTTTTTTTCTTTTTCAGAGAAGTTTGGAGGCTTGTGAAGGGCTGCGGGGGGTGGGTGGGTCATAGGCTCCCGGACTCTCCAGGGAGCCATAGCAGCCCCGGGCAAGTTTTAAAATACCTTCCCTGCCTGGTAGCACCATGACCATGCTACTTTCCCCTTCCCTGCGAATACTTAAAGGGTTCCCTTTAAGTCCCAAGTAGGACTTAAAGCATTTCTGGCCAAGAATGTCCCACTTCCTCAAATCAGATTAGGGCAAGTGAACACATACTTTTAGAAGAGAGTTGCCCTTGCTATTCCTTCCTATGCAGGCCCCCATCAATATGCATAGCAAGCCTGACCATGCAAGATTGTTGTGTACTTACAAATTCTTGTCCTTTTGGCACACCACCCAGAGTTCCATTGCTTGAAACCGTCTCCTTACTGGGGGAAACATTTTTGTTTGGCTGCTTCCCTTCATCTTTGGTTGTGCCTCCTTGACCTGGCAGGGCAACCTCTCCAACTCCAAGAGCTTCACTCTTATATTTCTTGATGAAGTCTTCCATCAGCTTGGCTTCACTCTCTGTAAGGCCCCGGCAGTGGGAAGGGTCCTGGTCATAAATTGGAAGTTGCCTCATCAACCTCCTGCGACGATAATAAGCGCCTTCCGTACCTGCCACTGGCTGCATTTCTTTAGAAATCAGTTCCATGTACTGGGTAGCCTGGTTTGCAGAGAGGAAACAAAAAGTAGTTATTTATTAATAGGACTAGAGATCCAAACACAAGGAGGAGAGCATGTTCGCTTTGTCAAGAGGCTATGGATCTTCAGATTCACTCTATCACCTTGCTTGAGAACCCACTCTCAGGTAAAACAGACCAGATGCCTTGGACCTCTGGGTTTATTCTCTGCCCAAAGATTTAGTGGTCAATTTTGCAGGAGCTGTGCATAATAACACCCCCCCCCCCAAACAGCCATGTCCCCAGGTGTTATGAAGTATTCCATCTACCAGAAACTGAACCACAAGTTTCCCATCAGAAAGCCATACCAATATACACAGAACATGCAACACTGATACCCTATTACAAAAACAAACAAAAAAGATCTGAGTTCAACAACCGGTGATGGAGACTTTTCACCTTAATAGAAAAATCTCGAGTCTTTAAGATGCGGGTGGATTGAGTGAATCAGCATTGTTCATTTAAGCCTTTGTCTCCTTGGTATATGGCCAAGCTAGGCTGTGGATTTGAAAGATTGAAGGCTCAACCCTAACCTGCGCCAGTACAGGCAGGCGGGAGTTGCCTGCACTATATCCAGGTTGGGAGGCTGCTGGAGGTCAGGGTCAAAGGATATTTTTACCCTGTGCTGAGCCCCAGCCTACCCTATGGGGCTACACAGATCCACACCAGCTATTTTGCTGGTCCAAATCTGAGCAGTCCATGTAAGGTTGCAAGGCCAAGGAAAGGGCGTTAGAATTCAATGCGTGCTTCCGATCACACTTGCTCCCGCTCCATCCCCAGATGGGACTTACCAGAATAGTAAACATCAATATCATCACCTACTCACTATGTCGTTCCTAGTAGATAGGTAGAAAAAAAAAACAGGGCGCATGGTAAAGAGGACAATATGAATTAGAGTAGCCATTTTCAATCCTTTTCATCTCATGGAAAAGAGACAAGATGCTAAAATTGTCAAGGGACATCTTTTTTTACACTTGACTAGGTACACTGTACTACCTAGTGGGGCTCACATCCCCCAAATGGCTCTGCTAACAAATAACCCTGTTCAAAACTCCTACAGCACACCTGCAGGCCAGTCACATCACCCCAATGTGCCGTAGCAGAGTGATTGAAGACAGCCACATTAGAGGGCTATCTTCATTATATCAAATAAGATCAATAGGACACATGAGAAAGCTGCAGATCACAACCGCCATCCTCCTCACTTTCTCTCCATCACCTAGGCAACCTGCTATCCTGGCTGGGTTGTTGTGTATGACCCATTTATGATTATGAATGCTTAGCTGCAAGAACCATTATTCTAATTTTATATAGCATTTTATTCAAATTTTAAACCTTTATTAAGTAGCAAAAAATACAAAGTGAAAACAAAATTTGAACATATATCACTATAATAAAGAGAATAAAAAGAAAAAAGGGAAAAAGGAAATATATATGTAAAAATAGAAGCCATCTTATGAAGAAATCAGTATTAAACTTTTATAGACATTTCAAAAAGGGTTTCCATATCTCCATAAATTTAGACAACTGATTCAAATATAGAGAGTTGAGTGTTCCATTCATTGAAAGTAGTGGGGGGCTATTTTATGTAACCTCCAGAATTATCTTGTTTAGTAATAAAGTGCTGCATGCATTTAAGTCTGGTCTTTGTACACTCTTGGTGCCTCAAAACTCAAAATACTTTAGCACATTTTATAGTGTTTTTTCCTTCAGGGGCATAGCTAAAGAAGTGCAGGGGGTGCAACTGCACAGAGCAACAAGCTTTGGGGGGAGGGCAACAAGCGCTGCTTGACACTAGTGGCCAAAATGGTGAAAACTTTGGTATGTTTGAATAAGACCATCATGTTATACATCATTCAATGTGGAATTTAATGCAGAATGCAATAAAAAAACAAGAGTGTAATATCTTTACTCTGTCAAATGTTATAGCCAAAAAACCCAGAAAACAGACACGTAAAAATAGCAGTTTGTTAAATCATATTTTTTAGGAATTATAGTATTTCTCATAACTACCAATGTTACATATCATTTATGTGGAATTTCATGCTGAACACAATGAAACAAATTGGAGTGTAATATTTTCATTCTGTCAAAATTCATTGCCAAAAAACCAAGAATATGAAAATATAACTATGATGGCACTTTTGTTAACATCACTTCTGGGGCATCATTTTGCCCTCTGCACTCAGCTACACTTTTCATTAGCTACGCCTGTGCTTCCCTTACATAGGGTTTACCATCTTTCCCTTATATTAAGGCAGCCAGGCGCTATCCAATTGCAAGTGCCGGTTGTTTTTTTACAATTACCCTCTTGGTTTTTTGGTTTTTTTTAAACTCTCAATTTTTACCATTTGCTTGTCCAAACTTTCTGTCTAGAGCAGAGAGCTCTCTTTTCTCATCCAATGCCTTCTCATTTGAGATAACGCTACCAAGGGCATGTGGGTACTTAGAAGAAGGGTACTTAGAAGAAGGTTCCACAAATCAATCTTCTAGTCACCAGCCTCTGTGATGAAGGAATCTTGGTCTTTTGAGTTTATTCCAAAAGAGAAGTGGGGCAAAAGGTCCCTGAATTAGGTGGTGGCAGTTCTCCTTCCAGGAGCAAAACATCCAGGGTGTTTTACCGATAAACGTTACTCCCTCCCTTACCCAGGGGGTTGCAAGTATGCATTGGACCACCACAGAAACAATCAATGACAATCAGGGCTTCCTTCCTCTTGTTCCTGACTTGGGGACAATACACTTTGCTGCTGCTAATTACGGAAATGTCCCAATTCTGCCCCAGTGAGGTTTCAGGTTAAGAAAATTAACTGCACATATCAGGTGCCACAAAAACTCAAGGCTCAAGTAGAACAATGTTAATCTCCCGTATCTTTTTGGCAATCCCTTGTTTCTAGCAAATGTTAAGGACGTGCCTAGAGACATGCTTCCTATTCATGAAAGATTACATGCAAGTGATTGCCAACATTTTGCTGGCTAAAAGCCATTCAAGGCAAGCTTTTTATAATGGTTAACCACCAGCTGCTGTGCCTCATAAACCTCCATACAGAACACATACAACACTTGGGCGAGATGTTAATGATGCTCGTTTAATGCTTTGGGAGGAAATTGAAAGAAAAATCACTCCAGGTTGTATATTGCCTGGAAGGTCTTCCATTTCACCTCTAGAGAAAGTGATCAACCCAATAAGCCAACATACAAGTGATTTCCTGAATTTGCAATTTTGAACCCGAGGGCCACCAATATTACTGGGTAGTCCATTACTCAAGTAATATATGTCCACAGTGTAATTGAGAGAGGAATCTGCATTTTATTTTTGAGAGCAATTTCTATGCAGTTGATTCAATAATCAAACCGTTTGTTGGCAATCACTGGCCACTGGATCCATTGCTGAAGAAAGCAGGCAAGTCTCATTCTAAATTAATATTTACAATGGTCAGTTCAGTCACATGTCTTTATGAAATGGAGAGGGAGGTTTCCCAGCTAGAGACCCCTTTTCCGCCATTGTAGTGCGAGTTGTTAATAGGCAGCCAGTTGGCCACTTACTATTCTTCTTTAGAAGACCAGTTTCCAGCTGCACTGAATTTATTTCTACCTTGGTCAGCATTTGCCTAATGAATAGTACGACTGTTAACGCTTTACCCCTATCTAGGGTATAGGTTCGCTTCATAAAATATGCAACAGAACCCACAAGACCTTAATGGGAGATCTGTTTGCTGCATATTTTAAACAGGCAAGGTACAGTCACACAAGCAAAAATGTCAGTCATGGATCAGTTCAAATACAAGGTCTCTTGTGATCAATTAGGTACCGTATTTATTCAGAACAGTTAAGTGTTTACACAGATGGTGAAAAATGTTCCATAAAAAAAAAGTTTGGGACTGGGTAAGTTCTGCAATGGTGACCAGCCTCTCTTATGCAGCTCCAACTATGAATTTCCTACATGATCACACCGCTCATGTCCCACTAAACTCCTATCTGTGATCCTCTGGCACTACCACCGGGTCACTCAGTGGTTTCCTGCTTCTTCAAAATGCTCCACTTTTCTCCTGCTGTCCTTTGGAGCTGAAACTCCTCCTGAATCACCTGAGGAATGCCCCCTTCAACTCACTTTGTCTGCTGGCGCTAAACTCCAACAGTGGCATCGCTAAGGGGGTACAGACAGCACTGGGTGATGCACTTGGGGTATGCATGTGGCAAACTGCTGACCAAAATTGTGAAAATCTTGGCATTTTCAACTAAATCCCTCATGTTATGTATGTGGAACGCAATGCAGAATGCAACGAAACAAACCACATTGAAATATCTGTATTCTATCAAACATTATAGCCAAATAACCAGAAAAGGAAACACAACTGCCTTATGTAACAAAAAGCAGATTTAAGTCAATACTGACCAATGAGACCGATTGTTCCAAGAGCCAATGAGGTGTTCTTAAAACACAGCAGGGAACCAATATAGTATTAATAAGAGTTAATACAAGAACTCTCATTCTGTTGTTGTTCAGTCGCTAAGTCGTGTCTGACTCTTCACGACCCCATGAAGCACAGCACGCCAGGCCTCCCTGTCCTCCACTAGCTTCCGGAGTTCGCCCAATTTCATGTTCATTGCTTCGGTGACACTATCTAACCATCTCATCCTCTGTCGCCCCCTTCTCCTTTTGCCTTCCATCTTTCCCAGCATGAGGGTCTTTTCTAAAGAGTTCTCTCTTCTCATGAGGTGGCCAAAGTACTTGAGCTTCACCTTCAGTTTTTGCCTGATTGGCTCTCCTTGCAGTCCAGGGGACTCTCAAGAGTCTCCAACACCATAATTCAAAACATTCTGTTGTGCGAGTGTCAAAGTTGGCCACTGATTTATTTTATTAGTTACTGATTTGTTGGGTGACCTGTACTACAATATATTAAATCAATAAAGTAAAAGGGGTTACACCAACCCTAGTTATGCCTCTGCATTTAGGCTGTGTGTCTGATATTGTATTTTATATGGTCTGTATGTACAGGAGGAGCAGGTCCATGATGGGAGTGACAATGATCTTTCTCACTGGGTGACGCAAACCCTAGTGATGTCACTGAACTCTAAATGAGTTTACTGCAATTAAGCCCAGGTACCAGAACATGAAGTGCTTTTGTCTGTCTGTTACTTCTCTTGTAACTACTTTAGATTGTGAGCTGTCAGGATAGGGCTCCATCTTCTGTGTTGTAAAGCACTATGCACATTGATGGCATTCTACACACTATTACTCTTTTTTTTTTTACAGTTATTAGTAGAATTAGCACAATATATCTGCTTTCCAATTCCAGGTCACTCCCACTATATTCTGGAACACAGCTCAGCATCATAGCTATAATCACAGCCAGATTTCCTTTCGCAGGTCTGGCAGTGCAGCTCTCACCCAAGTCCCCAAAGACATTTCCTTGGAAACAATGTCTAGCGAAAAAAGGCACTGGGATATACTTTGCCATAATATCCATCCCCTGTTGCCAGTCCCAGAGTATACGACTGACTTTACTAAAACCATTCCTCGTAGGCCGAGGTCTGAAATTTCGTTTTAGGACATAAAATTCATTCACCATGGAGGGAAGAAAAGAGGAGCTCTACTCCGTTCTTCCATCATAGAAATCAGCAGTCTGTCAAGGTGATTAAAATTAACCATTTCAGAGGCATCCCATTACAATCTAGGGTCAAGTGACTTATGTTACTTGGAGCTTTCTAATTTACCCAGAACAGGGGAGGGAGGGACTGCTAAACTGGAAGAAACAGGCAATCTGATCCTGTACTACTGCACTCCCATACAGGCAGTGGCACCAAAATGGTGTCCGCTGCTTCCTGGCGGAGCTACGGCAGCCACCGGCGTCTCCTTGAAGGAAGGAGGAATTTTGTCCCCTTCCCCTAATGGAAAATTGTGGACCCCACAATGGGGCTACTCCACCTCCTCTTGCTATTTTGCAAGCAGTGAGAGGAGCAGTACCATATTGAGCTCTGTGGCGTGAAGTGGGGAATAGATTCCAGCAGTGGCTTCTACCGTTGGTCCCACTATCCCTCCCTGGCCCACTCCTCTTCGCTCCTGTCCTCCCACCGCTTTCCCCCCACCCTGCAAAGCCATTTCACTGCCCCAGCAAGAGCGCTTACAGCGGGGCGGTGCAGCATCCTCCTCGGTCTGGCACTAGGCCCAGCACTGACAGATGCTGGCCTAGCACCGGCAGTAGGGCCTCCAGTGGTGGCACAAACATGCTCTGTAGCATCCAGAGAAGGAGCTGGGCCAGCACCAATGGTGTCAAGTCCAATACGATTGGGCACTCGGCTTTTTTGACTTCTCCAAGGCCTATTGAGGAGGAGTTCTTCCTTCCAGACTGTGTGCATTCACAAAAAGCCTACATAGTAATGCAAGTATCATGTAGCTTTCTGGACTCAACACGCAAACTAGGAGAAGAGTGAGACAGGTTTAAACTTTATACTGAGCCTCCAGATTGCACCTTTTGTTTACATGGGTTCTCTTTCCATACAAACATGCCTCATTTTTCTTTCAAGTATTCCAGGCAATTTCATTCCCTCACATGCCAATAATGAGTTCCCTTAATTATTTTATTAGCTAGCAGATGGAATACAAGCTATTTATATCTGAACACCGTTCATGGGGAAAGAACTTTACATTCTGTTCCCATCTACTTTGAATCAACAATATACACTGCTTCCTAGGCACACTTTCCCTTTGTGTTTAGGGTACGTGGTAAACTCTCTCTCACCCCAAATGCTATCTTTGCAAACGTAGATCCTACCATCCAACCCAAATAAAAAATTAAAAAAATGTATTTTCTTTTTTTTAAAAAGCTCAATTTCAGCCCTGTCAAAGGAGGCTCTAAAACATTCCACAGCAAAAGCAAACACTATTATACTTTCAGTCTGGGTGTTGTACTCATACAAACACCTATTCATTTCCAATGGTAATAGCACTAAAAGGTGGTTATAGTCCCAATGGATTTGCCAGAAGTTTAATGAGCACATGGCTGCAATCACAAGGACAGACTGGAGTTTTTAAAAATCAGTTTCTCTACCACTGCCAGTTGTTGTTTTTTTGAGAAGAAATTCATCAACAAAATGCTCTATTTTGAACGACGTACGCCCTAGAATTTCCTTAGACTGTGTTATATTGTTTATATACTGTACTTCCAATGCTGGAAGCCTTTTGAACAATTTACAACAGGGCTCCCAAACTGTGAGTCACAAGTTAATTTCAGGTGGCTTGTGAACAATCTAAAGCAGCCATATTGAAAATATGGGAAGATGGGATGCTGCAAAGGGGGAGGGCTGTGTGGTTGTTTTGCTTGTGTCAAGGTTGTAAATAGGCTTTTTTCCAATAGCAAAGTGAATCAGAAAGGGAAAATGGCTGAGAAATAACTCAACTTATTACTGCATTCTCAGGAAAGCAACAGGCTCTGGCATCACAATGACAGCACTTCTGGTGGGTCCCAGACAGTTTGTCATCTGAAACGTGGGTCCAAGTGCTAAAAGGTTTGAGAGCCACTGATTTACAATATAGTCATGACAGCAGAATAGAGACCTGACTGTCTCCCCCCCCCATGAGAAAGGAGAATGGCTATTCATGCCCCCTGCCACTGATGTGCCATCACCAAGTCATGGGGTAGTTTGTCTGAACCACTCCTCTATACATAGTTCCAATACTATGAAGTGCTTTACGACAAACCATCCGAGTTATGACCATGTTCCTCCCAGACGCAACAAAGGAGGGGACAGTTTGGTATATCTCATCCATGAACCTAATTGTTAATTTGGAACAATTCCTAGTAGTCTTCTCATTAGAATTTATAGAAAGTTTGGAACTCTGTTTTACCCATTAAATTATGTTTAAGAATTGCCCCATTGTTCTCTGCATCCCAGATTATGTTGACTACCCCTCTGGAGAGGCATGCAAGAAAGAACACTAGTTTTACAAATATCCCACTTGCATTAATGCTTATGAAAAGCGACAAGAATGACCATCATATCCAACTTCAGGCTAGAATAACCACAAACAAGCAGCAACTCTTTTTCTACCACAGAGAATCCTTACTTTAAAAATCAGTAACACTATTTGTAAAACACCACAACTCAACTGAGGCAAACAGGCAGATTCCTTCCCTCCCCCGCATGAAAGATTATATAGTTGACAGTACTCAGTCTGCCTCTAATTTGTTGAATCGTGTCGTTTTTCCTTCCAAATCCTTTTCTTGGCATGGAAATCAGGGTTTGGAAACAGATTAGAACATATCTTAACTTGGTTTGAAGGTGGAAAAAAAGGCTTTCAGTGTTAAAAATGTAGATATGTTAGTGTGTAGCTAGTTAGTGTGTCGCTCTCACACTTTATAGCTAAACCAATTCGAGTAGTTGAATACGTTCATCTAAAAGTGTTGGCTAAACATATTCCAGATTTTTTTTAGTGTATTCCCATGTGTTTTTTTATTCTATTATGTTAGCCAAGTCTAAATACCGGGCATGGAGAAGAATATTTGACCTGATTTGGGAAAATCTAGCCTGAAAGCATGGAAGATAAGCTATCCTCACTTTTCCAGGAGAGTTATGTTTACAAAGCAATCAAAAGGCCGAAGTCGGTTCAGTGCATTGCTTAGCTTTGTGAAGCAGAAGCTATGCAAGATGATAGTGCAGTGATTCCAAACTGTGGGTCAGGACCCACCAATGGGTCACAAGCCAGTTTCAAGTGGGTCACAAAGCAACTAGGGCAGCCATATTGAAAATATGGGAGATGGGATGCTGGAAAGGGGGTGGGCTATGTGGTTGTTTTGCTTGTGTCAAGATTGTAAATAGGCTTTTTCCTTTTCTGATTCACTGATCCTTTTCTGATTCACTTTGCTATTGGAAAATGGTGGAGAAACACCCCAAGCTACTGCTGCGTTCTTAGGAAAGCAGCAGGCTCTGGCATCACAATGATGGAGCTTCTGGCCATGACATCAGTTCCAGTGGTCCTGGACAGATTGTCACTCTAAAAAGTGGGTCCTGGTAGTAAACGCCTTGAGAACCACTGTGCTAGGATGTTCTTAGACCAACATCAGTGGCATGAGGCAATTGACCAGATCCTACACTGTGTTGCAAAGCATTATAATTTGGTTGACACCAAGTAATCATTTGGCTAGGCCGAGTATTGTTATAAATGTCCTCTTTTTTGCACAACATATGTGGAGCCTAACTAAACCTAACAGCATTCTGGTTTCTGGGCTGGCATTTTGAGGAAATAGGCAGGATTTTCCCCTGAAAGGGGTGACATCATGCTGAATTCCTAGGAGAGGTCACACCAATTAAGGACCATTAAGGGGAAGGAAGGCTGTAGCGCTGCAGGGTATCTGTGAATTTCTTTTCCTCTAGGGTGCCCACATCCTGACAGAATTTTTAGGCAAGCACAAATCCTGCCAAATACATTCAGAGCGTATTCCTAACCTGGAGTTAGCCCAGCACAGTTGGGCTGGCACAAGGGTCACCATAAAGTGTGTTTGGATCACTCTTGCATCAAAGAGGCCAGCACACAGATGTGTGCCATCCTCCCTGACTCAAAAGAGTGGTCCAAACACTTTACTGTGGTGCTTATGCTGGCCAAACTTTGCTGCCTTAACTTTGGCAGCCATTCTCCAGGTTAGGATTGCGCTCTCAGTTCCATCTGCCTAGGGCCAGGCCACCAAGTCAATTTTTTTTTCTTTTCGGATTTCTATGCCAAGAAGCTTTTCCCATCAATGACAAGAGCCTGAGTGCAGCACACACTTGGCCACACCTTTTCTCCCTCATGAACTTCTCCAATTAGGGGGGCAATCAAGCCTTTGTGTATTCCTGGAATTACACACTCAAACTCAGCCAAGTGCAGGAAATCCTTCTCCAGCCAATTTCCAACAAAGGAGCAGTAGAGGTTATTCAAATTGCATTATATAGAAGAGAACTTATCAACATTACAGCCAAGTGACAGATTGTCCCCATGTCCTCCAAGAGGCAGCGATTATATCCAAGCAATTTTGTACATTACAAAAATCAGACTCTCAAAAAACTCACTTTTGGTCAGTTCAGGCCCAATCCAGCAATGTAACACTGCCCTCTTCAAGAGCAGCAGATGTATCTGGGATTAAGACACATTACAGGAGGCTGACAGGTGTCCGAAACATCCCAGTTTCATTCCTTTCAAGTGACAATGAACTTTTCAACCATGCAGGTTTGAGTTGAACTGTAACTGTAGAAGGTCATTCAAAGCGAGTTTAGGATGATACTTCTTATATAAGGTGCCTAAATCAGAATCAATTCTGTTTTTAGAAATTACCGTCCTTCGATGTTAACCAAGGACGAACAATAACACTGGGCCATGGGCAAAAGGCTGCACAGGGTCAGCTTGGCAGAGGGCAAGACCACCAACTCAAAAACTTTACCCTAAATTTCTTTAATTGTTTTGCGATCTAGGCTGTTCTGTTTAATATTTTAATTTGTTTTCTATTTAATGCTTTTTAGTGTTTAACGATTTTAATATTGTTTTACTGAACTTCCATAAGCTGCCTTAAATCCCCTTCAGTGGGGGGAAAGGTGGGATATAAATTCAATGAATGAAAAATCTTCTGTGGTAGTGCATCTCTTTGAAATATGCAATATCCAGTGGTGTTCCGGGGTGCATGGGTGTTGGAGCCCAGAGGGACACCTCCAGGGGTATACCCCCTCCTGCAGGTGCCTCCCCTTGCACCTGCTCCCTCTCTCCGGAAAACCGGAAATGACTATTTTCAGCCTCCAGAAGGCCTCCTTAGAACTCTGGTTCTCAAACCTTCTAGACTGTACCCACTTTTTAGAATAGCACTTATATCGGGACCCACCGGAAGCAATGTCATTGAACTGGAAGTGATGCTATAGCCGGATGTGCCATCAAGCAGGAAGTGCTGTAATTGTGCCATAATGAAATCACACTCCATTAATACAAACTGTGCAACCTCCTTACATTAGTAGTAGGCTACTTCAGAGTACCGGGTGCAAGGGAGTGGCAACAAGATGCAAGCATCTTGTGTCTCATGCCTCCCTGGGGCACCTGGTGGGCCGCTGTGAGATACAGGAAGCTGGACTAGATGGGCCTTTGGCCTTATCCAGCAGGGCTCTTCTTATGTTCTTATGACTGCAGCAACTGCACAACAATGAAACATTCCTGACAGTAAGCAAGATTAGGACAAATATTACGTAAAAGCGCTGAACCAAAAACAAAATGGAATAACCCTCACTTGAAAATTCAAACTGTTAACACTCACTAAAGGAATATAGGGAGAGTAAGGTCTGTAGCTTCTAAGATGGTAGCTCCCAGCTTTCCAAGACTCATCTGACATCAGGTCTCAACCCACCAAGTGGATCCCATCCCACAGTTTGAAGAACATTGCCTTAGAAGCATGTCTTCCCCAGCTCTCAAAAGACCCTCCAGAGGCTGTCTTCTTTCACCTCCGCTTTAAAAAAGGGGGGGAGGAGGACGGCCCCTGGAGCAGAGTGGAAATAGGGGGTATGACCAAGGGTGGAAAGGGATGATTTTGAAGGTGGGAAGAACCACACACACACACACCTTTTTTCTGAATTTAAGAACAATTTTGTCACAAACAGTATTAACTGGAAGTATTAACTCCCCCTACATACAAAGCCCTAAGCAGCAGACTGTAGCAAACCTCATACCCCAGTGATAGACCATATGTGGTTTGAAGCTGACCAACCCCAAATTCAGTATTTCCTTCTCAAAGTTTGCAAATGGGTTCAAATCGGGAGAATTGAAGAGGCATCTTGCTTTGGGAATGCATACCATTTTCCAGATGCTTTTCAGACCCTTCACAGGATCTGCCAAGAAGCACCAATCGTTCCTAGTGGATTTCTCAACATTGAACATTTCCAGGCATGCTCTACCTACACATTTCATTAGGAAATATATTTTAGTAATAGAGATTCAACTTCTCAGGATACACCCATGCAAGTGGCAATCATCCCAGGGTTCCAAGACACTAATTATCTTTCAGGAGGAGGAAACAGGGCAGCTATCTCCCATTATATGGGAGACTTGAATATGTGTCATATGTTTGAGAAACACTGCCCTAAACAAAATGAAAAACCTTGTGCCACTTTCTCTCTACCATTCTGCCAGCATTCTTCTGCCTTCTGATCTGAATGGTGCTCCCCCCTTCAACATGCAATGCACAACCTTCAACATAGCATATGCTGCAGTCCTATATTATATATCTTGGTGCTTAGTCAAGTGAATTGTGGTATTTGTGTTTAAGAACACAGAACATTGTTCTTGTTCCATGGTGAAAACTATGGCCCTATCCTGTGGCTTTAAAGGTAAGAAGTCATAGCTTCCTCCTATCTTTCTTGTACAATCTTGCAACATGCTAAAATGCTGCTACTGACATCCAGTCCTGCATGGCAAGGTTAAGGCAATGCACAGCACAATCACATGATGCCATATATTGTAGCACAGGCATGCACAAATATCTGCTGGGGTTCTGTTTTGGACCCTCCCATGGATGCCTGAAACCATGGATACTGGGAATGCCTTTTTAAAGTGTGTTTAATGTTCCCCTATCTTTTTAATGAGGAATGTGGTGGTACTGCGGGTTAAACCGCTGCTGCTGAGCTTTCTGACTAGGTGGTTTCTGACCAGAAGGTTGGGAGTTCAAGACCACACAATGGAGTGAGCTCCCGTTGCTTGGTCCCAGCTCCCGCCAACCTAGCAGTTCGAAAGCACGTAAAAATGCAAATAGATAAATAGGTACCACTTTGGTGGGAAGGTAACTGTGTTCCATGCGCCACGGCATATAGTCATGCCAGCTGAGGAAGCTTGTCCTCGGACAAATGCCGGATCTACAGGCTTAGAAATTAGCACCCCCTACAGTCGGTCCCGACTAGACCATTCAGTCGTGGGGAAACCTTTACTTTTTTTATCTTTTTAATAGGCATCTCAGTCTCTATGGTATCCATGGATAACTGAAACCGCAGATACCGCATCAGTGGATACTGGGGCACACCTATACAAAGGAAAATGTGGTGGGGAAAAGGCACACCGACTAGCAGCTCTGTGCATTTCACATTAACAACCTAGACCTTATGCATGTTAGTACAGTTGCATAATATACACTTCTGTGAAGTCCTTACGTATGTTTTTGACAAGTGATCTTACCAGTTTCTGAGTCAGTCCAGGAGGAGCCCATTCATATGTGACTGTGTCAAAAGTTGGGTCTTTCCGGGTCACTATAGGATTAGTGATAATCATGCGATTTCTTTTATAAATGCGAACTCCATCACCTCCTTTTACTCGGGCGGTCAGTGAGGAATATTTCGAATCAGAGAGCAAGCGGCCAATTTTCCGATCGTCTTCTGCATCAGAGCTCAGGCTATGATCTTCCTGGCTGCATTTGCATGACTTGCATATTTTCCTGTGGGAGACAAAATGAGGTCATCCTTTGATACAAGCTGGACCCCAAATAGGTATGTGCTCTTTTGGAGGCTCAAGGGCAAACTTTAGAGATACTAAAGGTTAAAATCTCATATGGATCATGACATAGGACAAAAGTCCTTTGTTGGCAGGAGCTCCATCTGGAGAGAAACTTGTAAACTATGGAATAAATGGAATTTGCAATGGTGGGTAGTATTTAAATAAAACTGTAAAAATCCACACAGCAGAGGCCCTGGTGAGTAAGTCACAGTGTACAATGATAAAGTGTTCCTTTTAGGCTGCTGTGTGTGCAGTTAGCATGGGCTGTAAAGTGATACCTGTGCAGATAATTACATGTGCCTGATTGTGACAAAAAAATCTCGTACTTGATCTCAATAAAAATGCACAAAAGCAGTTGTATAGAACGCATTAAACATGGCAATGCAACTAGAAGAACATCTTCATTTAGCTGTTTCTGCCCCCCTGGTTAAAAGACATGCACACAGGTACTGAAACGCAGGCTGCGGAGTTATTGCTCACAGGACTCTGCACAAATGTGCAGAAAATATGTTAGGAGATTTGATCAAATTGTGAAGACTGCAGAATAAGAAAGAATTTGAACTGCTGAGACTTCAGTTTACAAGCTTTACAGGCTCCCTAGGTGTGGAAATCATAATGTATTATGAAAGCTCTGGTGGCAGCTTATAACTTATAGCATGCATTACAGTATATCATCAAGTGAAGAAACTGGTAATGTTGACATAATGATATTAAACATTTGTGCTGATGTATTAGCCGTCATTAGCCGGGACAAAAATCTGCAGCCCTGACTGTTGTGCACAGCACTTCGTTGTTACATTGGCTTTGTTATAAGTGTACCACTCCAGCAAGAACTAGGATTGTGCAATGAAATCAATACCTGTAGTAGCACGGCAGACAGACAAAGAAGATCTCTTTGCAAACAATGTTTCAGAGTTACCTCAAAAGTCATTTAGGGTCATACTATACCCAAACAGATACAAGTGTTCCACCAAACTAGGACAATTAGACAAAATCCAGCCTCTATCAGTCAAGATTGCATAGCTTTCTCAGAGGGTTTTCTCCAGCAGCACCTGGTATTATTCTGTGGCTACTCTGACCCTGAAGTTCCATTTAGCAATCACTGTCAATTGCTCTCTGAATTGGAAGGAGGGCAAGAAGTTCTTTCTATTCCAGCTAGTTTCTTAAATATAGGTGTGCCCCGGTATCCATGGATACTATTATACCTGTTAAGGATGGGGAACATAAATTTTTTATCTTATTGCAGCAAAACCACTGATGTACCCCTATCTTTAAAAAGGCATCCCCAGTATCTATGGTTCAGGTACCCACAGGGGTAGGGGTCTGGAATGGAACCCCAGCAGATACTGATGCATGCCTGTGTGGACAAATGATAGTGTGCGAATAACTATTCTAGAGACAAGACTCTAAATAGGTACCCCTCCAATGGGTTCCCATGTCAGGGACCAGTGATCAACTTAGACACATGATGGCCAATCAAGTGTACCCCTTGTCAGACTCACGGAATGTTGCATAGCACAAGAGTTGGCTGCCGGAGGGGGGGTGGGAACGGACAGATTTCCAGAGTTTTCATTGAGGAGCTGCTACCCTCCGACCACAAAACCCTCATATCTGTTCCCAAGAGGCAAAGAAACAGATTTCCAACAGCTTCCAGATGCACCATGGTCTTAGATCTTCAACCTTGGCTGCCTCAATTGTAGCAAGCCATCTCCCCTTCACAGATGCAGGGTGAATTTGGGAGTCATGGATCCCCATTTTTAATTTTCACTCAAAGATCAGATTAGAGTGGGTTTTCTATAGAAAT
Source organism: Lerista edwardsae (assembly GCA_029204185.1). Lineage (NCBI taxonomy): Eukaryota > Metazoa > Chordata > Lepidosauria > Squamata > Scincidae > Lerista > Lerista edwardsae. Next base: position 20,762,440 of record JAJKFI010000004.1, on the reverse strand, counting down.
TATTAGTAGTCAGCTGCTTTTGCTCAAAGGATCTCAAGCTTCAATTATGGTGCATTCCATGATCTGAAGTTCAATAGGATTTCTGAGTTCATGTACATTTGGAAAGTGTTTTAATTTTGCAGTAGAAGATTGTGATGGCTTGGACCTATATGGCCTAACCTGGGCCTGAAAATTTGATGGCTTGTGAAACGTATTAGGCTATAATCACCAAGAGTTAGATAAGCAACTGGTTGGGGTGGGGCACTGCTGCCCAATCACCATTATAGCTGCTATTATAGTTACAGAGGCTTGTGAAGAGTGAAAGTTTTTTTGGGGGGTGGTTCCCAATGCTAAAACATTTGGGAACAACTGAACTAGATTGAAACCATCTTCAAATAACAGTTTACATATATGGATTTTCTAGCACACTGCAGGCAACAACTAGTTGAGTTACTGGAAAGGACTGTGTATGTGTTGATGCATCTGTGTTAACAAAAAGATTCAAAATTCTATGTCTTTGCATGCAACTGTACGATGCCATCCTAATCTTGACTTTACAATGCACAGTGCTGAGAAAGATCGGGCTACCACTTAAGGACTACAGTTTGGACAACAGAACATTTTTTCAGCGCTTTTCCACTGTCACATTAGCTACAAATAACATTATCTATTGACTATAGCAAAGTAACTGGAAAATAGTTAAGGCATTATTTTTGCTGGGATAGCTCCCAACCTGAAAGCGTGTAAAGAGAATAGGATTTATTAACCTGCGCTCAAATAATTAGATCTGGAAGCCAATGCCTCTTCAAGATGCAGAGCAAAAGGTATTACAGCTCATAAATCCTTACGCAGTGAATTAGGATAGGTGGAGAGTGGCCTATAATTATTTTGGCCTCATGCCCTCGCCCACCTTCCACCCCACGTGCCAATAAAGATCAGTGCTGAGGTTGCTCTTCTCCAATTGGCTGATGCCACAAAAGAATGTTTGCTTTCAGCTGCCCTTGCCAGAATTCAATTCAGAAAGATGACTTGTGTTAACAGAACAAGGGCAAATGCCTTTTTTAAGGATTCCTGTTCAATCCCACTCTCTAAGGTACAGCAAGTCAACAGCATCATTGCATTTCATTTGTGATTTTTTCCCCCTCCTAAATATAGCATGTAGAGGCTTCAGGAAAAAAAAATCCACTGCAGAAACCTGGGAGTCTGTTACGATGTCTGTCCACAGATTCCATTCTATACAAGCAATTCTTTTGTCCTAAATAGGTTCTTTAAAAGGCATAGAAAGGAAGTGTGTGCACATATGAGTGAATGAAGCCATAAGGCCAGTGGTGGGATTCAGGGGGTTCGCCCAGGTTCTATAGAACCGGTTGTTAAATGGCCGGGCCCCGCCCACTGGCTTACCTCGGCTGGCTTCGGGTTTTTTTGGCTCCGGCTATGACATCATAGAACCGGTTGTTAATTTATTTGAATCCCACCACTGCATAAGGCTCTTTTGGCCAGAACCAAACACAATTCAACTGTCCCTATTTTCTGGAGCCTGCCTTGGTACACCACTGGCACATCACAGCCTCAGAAAGTCACCATTGATGCCATTTGAGAAGCAAAACATCATTGCACAAGTTGTTAACTGGGCAAGAGGCACTTTTCCCAGTGGTGCTCCTCTTATGTTTAGCAGGGGGAGAGTAATTGTCCCTCTGCGCACCCTCTTCACCCCTGCGCAGTGTCTTGTCTAGTGGCTGCTGCTGGTGGTGTTCTGCATTTTTTAGATTGTGAGCCCTTTTGGGACAGGGAGCCATTTAACTTTATTATTTGTCTGTAAACCGCTTTGTGAACTTCATGTTGAAAAGCGGTATATAAATACTTTTTGATTGATTGATTGATTAATCTTCAAGGCTCAGTTCCCTCTCCAAGTTTCATTCTTAAGAAACTGAGATGCACAAGCCCACTGATTTGTCACTGGTATACATGTAAGGTACGATGAATAGCAATGTCTGCCATTTCACAGACAGATTTTGTTCAAAATCTCTAGACCAGTGGTTTGCAAATTTTGTAAAGAAGCCTCAGAGACTGTGGCCCGATTTATAAATGTCAAGGGTGCCTTCGGGCACAAAAGGCGGGGTAAAAATCTAATAATAAATAAATATAAATAAAGGGGTGTGGCTAGAATAATGATTAGGCAGCAGTTCTTAATGACCCCACCCCAAATAGCAGCTTGTCTAACCCTTGACGCACATAACCCAGTTTCATGGCCTAACAAAACTGTGCCTGGTGGGTCCTGGATCCATAGCTTAACAACCCCTGCAACTGGTGCATCTAATGTAAGTGTAGCCCAGTGCAGAGAGCAAGATGATGCCCCAGAAGTGACGTCACAAAAGGAAGTGACATCACATTTGTATTTTCTTTTTCTTGGTTTTTTGGCCATAATCTTTGGCAGAATGAAGATAATAATCTTTGGCAGAATGAACTCAGGCTTGTTTCATTGCATTCTGCATTGAATTCTGCACTAAATGGTATATAACACTGCCCTTCTTTAGCTGTGTCCATGACCCCTGCCCTAGACGTTCATTCACTCCCAAACTACTGTTCAGCAAGTTAGGATAGGGAAGGATAATCTGGTCCCTACAGCGGTCATGTTTTTTGCCTGAAATTTAGCAGCTACATCAAGAGAACCTGGAGTCTATTTGGAGTATGGGAAGGGCTGAGACTTTGGCTTACCACATCTTGTTCGTTTCTGAAAGACCCTCTAGGAAAATTAGCTTCTGATCAGGGAGTTATGGCATATTTCAAAACATAACAAAGCAGTGGCTCTCAAAACTTTTAGCACCAGGACCCACTTTTTAGAATGACAACCTGTCCGGGACCCACCAGAAGCGATATCATGGCCAGAAGTGTCCTCATTGTAACGCCAGAGCCTGCTGCTTCCCAGAGAATGCAGCAGTAAGTTGAGCTATTTCTCAGACATTTCCCAAGAGCAAAGTGGATTAGAGGGGGGAAAGTTTATTTACAACCTTGACGCAAGCAAGACAATCACACAGTCTTCTCCAGTATCCCATTTTCCCACAATTTCAATATGGCTGCTCCAAGTGCTCCGTGACCCACGTAAAATTGGCTTATAGCCCCACTGGTAGGTCCCAACCCACAGTTTGGGAACCACTGTTATAGAGTTAGAGCACTGGTCTATCAAGACCTATAGTCTCCAAAACAATCAGTAGCAGTTCTCCCACGATCTCACAACAGGTTCTTTCCTCCAACTCAGCTACAAGAGAGTGTTTTCAATAGAGATGCCATGGCTTGAACCTGGAATCTTGCATTCGCAAAGCACAAGCTGCACCTCCAAGTTATGTCCCCCACTCCCCACCAAGTCAAAGTGCTTGGGTCAGCCCTTCTTCCCAAACAGCCAATTTATAGCATACTTGGCATGGGCTTGAGAGATGCAAAACAGAACCCTTTTAAATTTTATCTGTCTTTACAGGTTATAAGCCAGAGAGTATATTCTTTCAGACTTTATATATAGCAGGCCATTGCATTAACAGTAGGTAATACCATCATTGGCTATTAAAAAGCATTTCCGAGCTTCAGAGTAGTCATAATGTAGGTGAAGCCCAGCATGTGTTTTTATGTGGGTAGGATGATGTATTGGCACCATTGCTTACAGCAAAATTGAATCAACATCCCAATGGCTCCAACCCAGATAGCTCCCTTTAAAAGCATTTCTGGAACCACATCTCAAAGTGGTACACACAGTAAAAATGACTTTTAATGACATGAAGCCCATCTTTTTTACACTGATGCTATCACAGGTAGTCAATGCAAGTATTAGGGCCCTATTATTAATGGCTTTGTGCTTATCACGCCAAGTTTGGAAGAAGCTGTATCCAAGCAAACCTCAATAACGGTAAAAGAAAACAGCCAGAAAAGAGACATTGCTTAAGCCTCATTAAATGCAGGCAATAGTCCAAGGTACTGTACATCTCCAACACAAAGCCAGTGCATAACTGAATGAAGTGCTCTTCTAGCCTGGCTGCCCTTTGCCATATTTTTCCCTCTCCCTGTATGACTCCCACAGTAATGCTCCAGGCATTCAGCTCAAACACAATATCTTCAGTCTGTTCCAAAGGAAATAAGGCTGCAAACCGTCACACACTTTCCTGAGAGCAAACACCACTAAACTACACTATAGCACAATGATGCAAGTTGACCAAGAAGTCAAAACTCCTTTCTGCCCATGTAAATCCACCTGCAAGGAAGGAATAGAAATCTTATGAACCTTTTAGATTGCCTGCTTCTCAAGGCAGGGAATGGCTTGAATATGTCACTCTATAAGAGTGCCAAATGCACCAGTGGTTTTATAGATAGGTACCGTCTGTCATGCTTTATTTCCATACGTAAGTACAGACTCCTCAATAGGGATTTGGCCATTCCAAGGGGAAAAAATGAAATGAAAACTGTAGGTAAATCAAAGATTTCAATTTGACACAGGCTACATCACTGACTAAACCTGGTTGTCCAAGCCCATTGCTTCTTTCTCCTGTCTAAGCAGTGGCATGCCAAGATCATTTGGCACCTGGGACTCAAATTTTTTGGCACCCCACATGATAAAATTTTCAATAATAGTAACGACATGAATTGAATAATGGCTTAGACATGATGCATAGACAGTGAACATTTGAATTTTGCATACTATGGCTCCTCTTTGCCGATTCAGAACTTATAGATTTGACCCACTGTGGGTTCCAAACCCACATCTGGAGGACCAGCAGGGGACATCCCAGATGTGACCAGAAGATGTAGGAAGTACTGTAATTTGTTTTAATTCTTTTGCTTGTCAAAAGTCCACACCATACAAAAGTCCACTTTTGTATGACAAAAGTGTCATAAAGCTTCCACACCCAAGGTAAGCCTTTTTGCCAAGCTTAGGTAAGTTTACTTTTGGGTTTTTTTTTAAAATCTATTTAGTTTCACCACCTGCTTTTTGAAGTGGTACAATCCAGATTGGGCCTGGGTCAGCCCAAGATCATTACAATAGACTGTAGTAGACAGAACAGTCAAGGGTTTCCCCATGAGTGGAACATGTTTGACAGTATGAAAGACATAAAATTTGGGGCCAGCAAAACTTGGATCTTCACATAACAAGGAAACTAAGAAATGGAATTTGAATTTTACATTCAACATACAATTCTGCTCTGGTAACAAGGTGAAGTGACACATCTTGGATAGTGAAGGGGTGAAACCTAGCAAGTACACATGTGTCCACAAGTGACACAAGACTACAAATCTAAGCAAGCAGAAAAGTTTTTAATGAGTGCCAGCTTTGAGCAACATGTGCTGCCAGCCAGTCACAAAGATGTCCTTATGAGAGAAGCCCATCTGGAATTGAATAGAGGCCGAATTGATTCTGCATGTGCATCTTGGATCACTGGTCTGAAAATGTTTTCCCACTGAAATCAAAACAGACCACATTCACAACATGCTTGGCTGTTTATGTGACTGCAAGCTGAACAGATACATCAAAAGGCTGAATATTTTCATTCAAAAGGGTCACTCGAGTCTTTACAAACTGTTCTCTTGGGAGCAGAGGCTGACGGAATGTGACATTTTTGAAACATGACATCACTGCTGAAAGACTGGTGTCCTTTGACTGGAATGTCTCAACAGCTACCCACTATCAGAAGGGGCAGAGTCAGGGACACAAATTACAGACACTGACCTTTGGACAAACAGTGTAACCATTCAAAACACAAAAAGCAGCAAACTAACTCAGCTGCTAAACCCCCCAAAATTGAAGGAATCTACTAGAGAAAGAGAAGCAATGTGATTTACTAGCAAAGTAGTGTTTATACATGGTCTTCTCAGCTGAATAACTATGCAATTTTTTAATGTGGTATCTCAACAGTGACCTACTGACATTGAGAAAATGTTTTCCATTAAATCAGGATAGTTAAAATAAGAGGTTAAAAAGGCCAATTGTTCTAAATTCTGTCCCATGCAAAGTTACTTTTAAAACAACAGTAGTGGCTAAGTCAGCAATTTTCAATCAGTGCCCAGAGAGTTTGAAGCACAGCAGTTCTGGGCTCTGTATTTAGGGCAACTGGCTGCAGTTCCAGTTTGCGCCAAAGAGCCAGCAAAGGAAGAGGGGCAGGCAATTAGTTACTACAGACTGTTGCACACAACCTGGAAGCCACATCAAAAGAGGTGAAGACCATAGAGGTCAGTGAACTGTGAGAAGAAAAAATGTTGAGCAGTTGGGCTAAATCAGGGGTGTCAAATATAAGGTCTGTGGGTTAGATATGGCCCCCAGAAGCTCCTTATCCGGCCTTCTGGCTCTCCCAGCACCTGTGTTGTGAAAAAGACTCGTGACTAACTTGAGTTTCGGCCTGACTCGAGGAGTGTCAATGGCTCTACCCCTGATTCACAGGTCAGGCCACTGACTCTGAAATGCTGAGTCATTTCAGCAAGTAGATTCAGTGAAACTGATCGTGTTGATTTCCCTGCAGCTGAATTTTGCTCCAGGGCTCCACATGGCTGGCTCCCTGAAAAACACATCTTTTTTTATTTAGGGGATTTCTGGGGGTTCCCCGTGCATTTAAATTAGTTCTGCATTGCATCATGCTTCCTGACTGATGCAACCTGCCCCTTTTTAACATTTTTCTTTTTACTGGGCCCGCTGAGATTTGACCCAACAACATCAAGAACTGCAATTCATACTATAGGAGTTTTACCCATTAGAGGTATTTTAGCTCTTATAAATGCCTGACCAAAAAGAAGGGCTATATCTAGGGTTACCAGATAGAAACAGGGACAGAGTGCCTATATGTTTAACCATAGCATAGAAGAGTCAAGTTAAAATGCCACTTTAAAAACTCAGACCCAGTGGAAGATCTCCATGCAAACATCAGAACTGCTTGTCCAAATCCACTTTTAAATGCAGACCCAGTGGAGAGAAGGTGGTGGAGAGGAAAGATCTCCATGCTACGTCAGAGCTAGAAAGCCACTGAAGTGGTTAGAATGCTGGGTCTGAATAATGAAGCTTGCAAGTTCAAATCCTTCCCTTGGTGAATTGGCTGTCAATTTAAAAAGCTCCAAAAGACTGAATAGAGTCATCAGGAGTTGAGTCACCACAGGTGCGTAGTATGACTCGAATTTTGAGACTCGTTCACAACACTTTCCAGCACCACCATCAGTTGATCTCTGCTGCTGAGTAGCGGTGTCCCTGACGAAAGAGCTGCATGCATGGTAATTGGGCGACATCTTGAAAAATAGTCTCAAAACTTACATATTTTCTCTTCTGCCATTTGCAGCGAATAAATGGCAAGATTCAACATTTGCTGAGATTCACACCTAGGTGTTTATTTCTGGTCATGACCTGCCTAACGGCATCACTTCCTGCTTAATTACATCACTTCTGGCCCTCAGCAGGCATAATAAATACTATTCGAGCACTGAAATGAGTTTGACTTGGTATATGAGATGCTGATGAAGATACAGATAGCATGGAAGAACTCACTGCAGTACTGTTCCTGCAGGGCACATTGTTAGTGCTTCTGGCTTGTACTTTGTAGCACCAACTGGGAAAGGATCAAAAAGGACTAAAAAAAGCTGGCACTGTATGCACCCAAGAAAGTAATCCCCCCTCAATATACAATAATTTGAATCAAAATTTACCTAGATTATGTAATGCAGCATTTTCGTGCAAAATGAGGATGTGCTTTGCACATGAAAAAATGGGGCTTTTCACATCAGGGAGACTTGCAGAAAGAGCTGCGGAACCCCCAGACTTTGCCAGAGGCCAGTGTGCCCCCCAATGATGCAATAACCCCTGGGGTGCCCACAGCACCACAATCACTGTGGCACTGTCAGGATCCACGCCTGCCCCAGTCCCTGCCAACACTTACAGCGGTCTCAACATCCGAGTAGGACTTTGGGAACCGCAGATGTAATGAATTGCATTTTATATCAGACTCTCCATCTTAACTTCTAAAGTTTTTGGACAAACAGAGCTAAAGTCTTCAGCACTGCCAAGTTGCTTTGATCTCCATGGTATACTCTGCTTGCTACCTCCAGTGATGCAATGGGTGTTAGGGTTGGCAACAATAACAAGGGTTCAGAGCTTGGCCTGGCCTTCTGATGGGTTGGGAATGGGTCAGATCTCACCAAATTTTAGCTTACTCACTGGCTGGTCTTCTGCATGACTTATCTAAAGTGCAGCAACTATACACTAAGACAGGGGTCAGGGAACTTTTTGACCTTTTACCCCAAAATATATTTAGATACGCCGACGTTCCCCCCCCCCACACACACACCAGAACAAAAGAAAAAAATTACATATTGGAACCCATTGCTTTTTATTTGAGTAATTAATGAGCTTAATTAATGCTATGTAAATATGAAGTTGTAAAGGGTTTGGGAGAGTTAGGAAAGTTCTTTAAATATTTTTTAACCTTACTCTTATTGTAAATATCTAGCCTGCTTAGTTAGATTTGATTTTGTCATATGGGATTTTAAAATATTCTTGCTTGATGACATCACGTCCTTTGGGCCCAAGTGATAAAAAGTTTGAGAGCCATTGTACTGGATTAAAGAAAAACACTTTTAAGGTCAGAAAGTAAGAGGCAGCCTCGAAAGACTTATTTCAGAATTTAAAAGATTTGTTTGCAACTCTGGATCAAACCAAAAAATGATAGCAGTAGCCATTTTTTTATGTAGACATCTGTTTCATGCACTTATCAAACAGGGAATACCTCATTTTTACATCACAAGGAGTGTGCATGTAGGTAAGGAGATTCAGCTCGCCTCATACAAACATCTCTTAATGTAAATAATTAGATCCTCTCCACTTTAAATATTAACAGGATGAATGGGAGCAAAACAAATACATCTATTGCCCGATTAGTTTGACTCCCCCTCCCCTCCCCACTTCACAGAAACATAGCTGTGGAGAAGGCAAGGGCCATTCCTAATGTGTGCTAATACAAAGGGGGCTATGCAACTTAGCAGCACAGTATCTGCTTTTCCATTCTGGAGAAGGCAAATAGTACTAATACAGAAACGCAGCAAGCGTTCCTACATTTTGTCTCCTGCAGCTCGCTTTCCCTCTTGCCTCACCTCACGCTGTATGCTTGCCTGGCGCCTCTCTTTGGTGTCCTGCGCATGCGCACATGCCCCACACACCCCACGACACGCTGAGCCCCAGTCCGGATCGGAGGATCGTTGCACCGGGCTACAAGGTGAGGGGGAGGAGGACAGTCTGGTGTCGGCTCAGACTGTTACTCTGCAGCCAGTCGTGTTTGCCCCAGCCTGCACGCTCCTTACGTTCAGTGGCCAGCCGGCGTCTGTCAACTTCTGTTTGCTCAGAAGTAAGTCAGATTGAATTCAATGTGCTTTACTCCTGGGGCAGTGTGTGCATTGGACTGCAGTTTTAATTAAGATGGGGTGCAATCCTATTAATACTTACCTGGGAGTAAGTGCCATTTACTATAATGGGACTTACTTCTGAGTAGACATTCATAGACTTGCACTCTTAGGCAATCAATTTTTAAAAAAACCTCCGTTCCAATCAGCCCCTCCCCTGGCAACAGCACCCAGTCTTAGGAGACACCTTCCATCACACACGGACACTTCGGGACATTAAAGAAGCGCCACATCTGGCCTTGGGCAGTGATCGAAATGATGGGGCTGCGTGTTCTGCAAGAAGCCTGAGCAAGAGGTGTGCAGTTCCCCCCAGTAGGGCAACGGAGGGGGGGAAGACGCATGCCTTCCCTTGCCTCCGATGTCCTGCTGGGAGGAACCGTGCATCCCTCGCTGGAAAGCGAGGGGTGTGCAGTTCCCCCCCAGCAGGGCAATGGAGGGGGGGGAAGACACGTGCCCCAGCAGGCCAACGGAGGCAGGGGTGGGGGAAAGACGCATGCCTTCCCTCACCTCCGATGCCCGGCCGTCCCTGGCTTGCCTCTTCACTGCCGCTCTGCTCCGCTGCCACTCGGGTCCAACATGCCGCCGCTCTGCCGCGCTCCTTGCTGTATCCATGTGCCCTAAACTGCCATGGTGTGAAAAGCAGAGCAGGCGCAGAGCAGTCTGGGGCGCGTTTTGCTGGCCAGCAAAAGTGGGCAGAGCAAAACAAAACGGAGCCAGCCAGCCAGCGACAGAACCGGAACGGGGGTAATGGATGGTCGCGCTGCCAAGACACAGCTGGGCATGCATATAGATTCATATGCATGCCCGGCTGTGTCTCGGCAGCGCAACCATCCATTACCCCCAGGAATTTCATTTTTACCCCATTTGGGGTAATTTACCCCTGTTCCCAGACCACTGCGCTAAGAGGATAGTACAAGGATGTTTGACCTTACTGTGAGAATTACCAAGTTTATGCTGTTTATGTAAAGCTCTTAATGTCCAGGGAAATACTATAATAATATTTAAGGTGACATGAAATTTGGCTACTTTGTAATAGTGCCATATTATCCTACAGAGGATGATAGTGTAATTGGAAACACACAACCATCTCGCTAAAGTTTTAGCAACAGACACACACATTGATCTTAAGAGGATCAGACAGTATCTTTTCTACTATGTAGCACAACTGAATTTGCCCATGAGTAGTTGCGCCATTAGCATGTTATAGACAAGAACTAATGAAAAACAAGTGAAGAAACAAGAATCCATGTGGTAGTAGGTACATTACCTCCATGAATGCGGCTCAAACCCAGTGCACATTGCTCTGCATCTTAAACAAGGAATGCCTCTTCCAGATGGCTGCTGGTTAATTGACATCTGCAGGGAAACCAAGAATTGAGTGTAAGAGATCATATTGGTTCAGCAACTAAACAGGATAAGAATAGCCTCCAGTCAAAACCGCAGAAAAAATAATAGGAGCCAGCTTGCCCTCTATGGATGATTTATATATTGCTCGGATGAGGAAAAGAACAGAGAGGATTGTTGCAGATCGCTCTCACCCTGGCCGTAATCTGTCTGAACGTCTTCCCTCTGGACGTCATTATAGGACATTGTATAGTAGAACAACCAGGCACAAGAACAGTTTTCCCCCCGTGCTATTGGGTTACTGAATAGCTGATCGTGTGGTATTGATTATATGTGGTATTGAGTGTATGTTGATGTTCTGATTTGGATAAATTTAGAGTTAGTGGGGTCTTGTTAATGTGATGGTATATTTTGTTGTATTATTACTTATTAGTTTAAGTAATGTGAGAGCTTTTGGGCCGGAGTAAAATTCCATGTATGGTGAAGGTCCATGTATGGCCAATAAAAATTCTATCTATCCATCCATCCACTTCCCAAGTGATTAAAAAAAAGATTTTTAAAAAAGATTAAATAGGTTTTACCATGGTCCTCTCATTTTGCATCATTCATAAATAAATCACTGCTTCAGATGAAGACTATTTTATCCCAAGGCTTAATACGTTTGAAAACTATATATCCATAACAACATTTCAGGCCCAAATATTCATGATTGGCCCTAGAACAGAGTCAAGAAGAGCAAAAGGCAACACTCCCATACAAACCTTCTGGGTGCCAATTCTCAGTCCTCTCCAGATAAAGTCTCGGCTCCCTGAAAGTTTGGTCGCAGAAGAATTGGAGACATCTAGTACTATGCTCTTTTTGAGTGATTTATATGTTTTTATAAGTGGCTTGTCATGCCTTATTTTCTTAAAAATAAATAGAAATACTGTGTTCCTTTTAGGAAAACATTTAATCACACAGAGATTTGTTAAAATGAAGCCAGGTTTTATAATGTTTCAATGCTGCATATGTAAAAGGGGTGGGGGATGGGGGCAACGGAACATATGCCACAGCACAAGGTCTATTCAACTTTGCCAAAATGGTTATTGAATGTTTGAGTGCACAATCTTAACCAGGAGTTAGGCCGGCACAGTTAGGCCAGCAAAGATTGGCTTGCACAAGGAACACTGTCAAGTATGTTTGGACCACTCTTGGAGTCGGAGAGGCCAACACACAGATTTGCGCCATCCTCCCCTGCGCCAAGAGTGGTCTAAACTTGCTTTCCAGTGTCCCTTGTGCCAGCCAAACTTTGGTGGTCTAACTGTGCCAGCCTAACTCCAGGTTAGGATTGCACTCTGAGACATATATGCATGAAAATGGAAAGCAGACACATACACGACTAGGTTACAGTCATTTCACATAGTACTTAGCAAAGCTCATGCAATGTGTCTTCATGTGGTTATGGGTGTGGAGGCCCAAATCTTCTCACAGTCATGCTTTCTGATCAGCATGCTTTTTCAACACAATTCCAGATGTATGAGGCCAGGCTATGGTTAACTTTAATGGGGAGATGAAAGTGCTTGGAGGAGGCTTGAACACAATCTTCATTTACTATTATTAAAAAGCCATAACCCATTTCAGGCATTGGAAATGAGCTCCAGAGACCAAGCCCTGGATCATATGAACACTTTTCATACTGTTGTACTAGAACTTATGTTGGCAAACTGGTGATTGTCCGCATAATAAGAAGCAATAGGATAATCAAAGCAGAACAGTCAGCCATAATGATGGGCCTTGATTAGGTACTTTGGAAGAGAAACAGCCTTCAGTACTCTACTTTAGGGAAAAGTGAATGGTGGTTTTTTTTCCCCTGAAATTTTTACATTATCTTACAATCCTCAAAACACACTTTTGGTAAGGTGTGGAAAAGTGAATAAGTTGACAGTAAGAGCCCAATGCTAGCCAACTTCCCAGCGCTGAGGCAGCCATTCCAACCAGGCATGCACTGCATCCTGTGGTGGAGGGGGCAGTTACAGAGGCTTCATAGAATTGGAAGAGACCTACAAGGTCATCTAGTCCAACCCCCACCTGTAGCAGAAAATCCCCCTAGAATATCTCCAGCAGGTGCCTGTCAAGCCTCTGCTTGAATGTCTCCAGTGTGGGAGAATCTACCACCACAGCAATCTGTTCCACTGTCGAATCGCCCTTATTGTCAAGAAATTCTTCTTGAGGACCAGCTAAATTTCCACCTTGGGGTGGCATCAGCACTGGAAAGATGGATAGGACTAGATAGGGCCCCGAGTTAACTAGTTATCAAAGTACAACTGTTTCATAGTCAAGGACATGAAAGTTATGTTTACTGACTGCTTTTTGTGATGGGGCTACACAACGTATATGGATCTATTTCTTCCAAATAAACACTGAAAGCTTTGGTAGGAGGTGAATGCTGCAGTTAAAAGGATACTGCCAAGTTAAATTGAGTAATCAGGCCTTGTAGCATGACAACTAAACGTAACTGAGAAGTCAAGCGTTTACAACAAGATGTCAACTAGATGTCATTGTATTGGTCTCCCAATTCTGTGCTGCCTACAAAAAATGGAAACCAAAATTCTTTTGAAAATATGGTTAGTTTCCACATCTTTGCCATTACGCTTTGTGGATGATTTCCATGGTAAATAGGGGAGAAAATGATCAAACATCTTAGGAGAAGAAGGGAAGGGAGAGGGAAGTGTGATAATTCTATGCATTCATGAGAAATGGCTAGTCATGAGTCTATCAAGAATCTATATATATAAAAACGGACGTGGGTGTGTATGCGGGTATGTATGTGTGTGGCTGGGTTTGTATGTTCTGCATAGGCTTCTCAACGCTGGCAACGAGCCGCACAAAACTTGGCACACACGTACCTTGCGGCCTGGCAAAAAACACTGCGGGGGTCAGACCCCCTACAGCCCCCCATTTTTCAGGGAGGGGGGCCAGATCGTCAGGAACCAAGGGGATTGCATTGGACTAGAGGTCTGCTGCCACCCTGTGGTCACAAGCAATTCTGCAGGTTATGTGATACACAGGGACTAATCCAAAACGAAAGTGAAACTGCTTTGCACTGCCTGCGTTGCCCAGGCTGGAAAGAGCATGATCCAGAGAGTTCCAGCAACCAGTCGGATCTGAGAGGGACCTATTTCCAGAGGGCTAACTGCCCTACCACAGGACCTGCAGACATTGTTCAGTGAGTGTGACAATTTCATTACGCTCCTTTGCTTGATTCTGTCCCTGTATTCATTCCTTCTCCTAATAGAAGCTGGGGATACTTTGTCCCCCGGGCAACGCCGGGTAACAAAAGGCTAGTGAACCTATAAATACAGATCCAAGCTGAAGATCAAGTACTTTTGGAGGAGAGGTGGAGAACTGAGGATGCTCCATTAGCTCACATATACAGCAAGTGCTCCAATAATTGTGCTTAATGTTAAAAAAGCCTGCTTTTCGTAGTCAGAAAATGATCCACTACAATTAAAGTGGGGCAGAATGTATAGGACAAACCCAACACAAAATTGTCTTAGAAGGAAATACTTCAGCAAAATGATACTATGGAATGTTTACTTTCTACCAGCTTTGTCCTCCTCTCCCTGTTAAGGACCAACTTTCCCAGACTCCAAACTGCAAAGGACCCTTTCCATGGATCTGGCAGCAATTCTACTTGTCAGGGATCATACCAGAAAGGTGCCAGCTGAAATTTGAAACCACTGCAGAACTATGAGAATCTAGTAAAATGCCTACCTAGCAAAAGGCAGAGGATCCCATGCAGCAGCAACACATAACAGTTGCTGTTCTCAAACTGTGGGTTCGTGGCCAACCGGGGGGGGGGGTCACTACCCAATTTTGGATGGTTTGCGAAACTGACCGGGTACATGTGCATCAAGGCGATGTGCATCAAAGGCTAAACAACCCGATACTTGGTAGAGGGGGGAAAGCTCTGCTGCCCCATCATCATTACAGGCACAAAGGTTTGAGTGACTAGCAAAATGAAATCCGATGCTAAAAAGCTTGAGAACCACAGCATTACCTCATATGTCATATATCTATTTTTGCCCACCCCCCACCATATCCTTCAGTTGTTAGCCCACCTTTGCCTTAGTTTCTGCTATTGCAAAAGGATCTCCTCTCTCAATGAACATCAGGTACTCCAAACATTGCTACTGGAGCCCCCACCCCTTCCCAGCATGATCACAAGGGACAGAAGAATCATTTCTGAAAGTTTCAGTGGAACCCCCATTGGAAGCAATGCTCTGAGGCACCATGTTCTCTCCCAACAAGGCTCTGGTGCATGTTCCCCCAAGCATGTGCTTAAGACTCTCAGCATTTTGATCCAGAGACCATGTGCTCCTGATGTTTATATCTTGCTACATTCTCAGAGTTGCTGACCGCAAGGGAAGCCCACAGCATGTCTGACCACTGTGACCAGTGTGATTCTAACTGTTCCTCTTGGGGTTGATGACCTACTTCTTCTAGACAGGCCCCCCGTTGCTTTCTAAACACTATGACAGACAGTGATCTAACTGCCGGTACCCACTACTTTGTTCACCATATAATTTGTAAAGGCAAAGAGTCTTGCTAGGAGGAGAAGACTACCAACGCCACTTGTGTGCCAGTCCCAGACTATGCAATAACACAAATTTGACATGATCACATGTGCTAGCATATTGGGACCCCTTCTGCCCATCTTAGTTGCGTCTTACTTCAGTTGTCCTCAGGCTGGGACTATGCAGGGGAGAGAAGAAGAACCTCTACTACCAGGGCTTAGCAGTTATAGCATTTTTGTGTGCCAAGTCCAGTGGTGGGGGAAATTCCTCATTAGCTGCCTGCCTGATACATTATCTGGCACCAGAGAAGCACTGCTACAACATGCAGAGCCAGTCAGAGGCACCATTGCATGGGTCAATGCGCTACGGTCTCCACACCTGGTGTGCCCATTTGTGTAATGCTAAATGCCCCATGAGGTGCTCTTCACCCATCTCCTGCAATGGTCAAGCGTTCAAGAACATCTTTGTATACCAGCCAATGTGGGTTCCAGACCTACTGCCACATCTTCTTTTGCCCCTGCCATGTATGTTTCTGGCCAGTCAGATGAAGTATGCCATTGGCTTTAGGGGAAGTGGTCCCAGCAGGGGTTCTGTGCAGTGGTCTACCAGCACCCTGGCTTGTGGCTCATCCCAATTTCTCCCTAGCAAAAGAACGGTCCTTCCAGTTGGTGGATCCCCTATAGGGACTCAAACCCTTGCCTGGTGAGTGGGGAGGGTTGAGGCCCTATCATTGGAAGAAGCAGCAGCAGTCACCATGTTACTCATTCCCAGAGACAACCAAAGATCATTGGTCCAGGAGCTGCCCACTTATTAGACCAGTTCTGTCTATATCCCCTGTTCATCCTGTGGTGTTTCCCTCGTCACTTACATAGCAGTTGGGTAAGTTGCTGCAATTGGCTCCTTGTACAAAGGGCTGTTGTCAGGCTGCTGCCCCATAACTGGTGACTGGTGTCTATTTCCAAGGATATGAGTGACATTACTGAGAGGGTTCTGCCACTATGGAGCTATTTGGGCTCATTGCCCCTCTCCTGCTTTGTGCTGGACATTTTTCAGATACAATAGATACTGCCTGGATGTTGTACCAATGTAGCAACAACACTCACTACTTGGGCATAGGATGACCAAGGTCAATGTTCCATTCTTGTGATTCTCACTAGTTTAGGCTTTATGGTTCAGTGGCAGCCCTGGTTTGCCCTGCTGCTTGTGGAAAGCAGAATACACTTTTCACAGTATGAAAAATACACATTTGCAGAAGATAATATTGGCACAATTGTAAGAGTAAAATTACAAAGGCCAGTCGAAAAGTTGGCAACCACACGAGCCCTAAATTTAAACACATCCCACACATCCAATACCACCTGCCAAAAAAATGATCTTCAGTACAAGCAAAATTTTGCTTTTCCAAAAAGAGCTCTTTGCCCAGAAATATGGGTCTTACTAGATTGTATTCCAAAAAAAAACATAATTGTTGCTGGCAAGCCTTCGGAAATGAGGGTGTAACTGAAAAGACAAATTACGGCACAAGAAAAATATATTTCTAAGAGATAAAATAAGGAAGGAACCTGGATGGCTTATCTCCAACTCCACCTATGCAAGATGTTGCTAGCAAAACTGATGCAGTGAAATACGAGGTACAATTTCACAGATTGAAAGCGAACAAAAAATGCCTAGAGAACTCCATAATCCCACTAGATAAATTTAGCTGTCAGGGTGTCTGGAGGATAAATGGAAGAAAAATAAGCTCCACTTATCAGGATGCCTTGTATTTTCAAACACCGTGTTTCAGACAGTCATATTTAAAGTGGTATTTTCTGATAGCCTAATGAGAAGATTCACAAAACAAGGCAGCTATGATCAAACTGATCTGGAGAAGCTTGTGGCCTCAGCAGGAAATCAGGACCACAGGTCCTAAAATTGGACACAAGAGAGCTACAAGTAGTTGGAAAAACCTCTTGTGCTGCAGACCAAGATGTGAGCATTTCAAGCAACTTTGTAGCCTCTACTCAGACAGGAAACCTCACCCAAAAACTCAAGCTGTTAACACTCACCAGAAGAGCAAGTGTAAGGTCTGCACTGCAGCATGCAAGGTGGCTGCTCCCAGATTCATCGACCCACCTGACATCAGATCGCAACCCACCAAGTGAGTCCAGACCCACTTGGAGTCCAGGCAGTTTGAGAAACACCGATATATAGGATTACAGCCCCTAAAACGGTACACCCCTCTTTTAAGAAATCTGTTAACAAGGCATAATAAGCAAAGAACAACAACTTAAGAAACAGGCATGCCCGGATATCTGCTGGAGTTCCATTCCGGACCCTACTGTGAATACCTGAAACTGTGGGGACCTGAATAATGGGGACACCTTTTTAAAGATAGGGGAACATTAGTGGTTTTGCTGCCACAAGATTAAAAAAAGATTTGTTCAATGTTCCCCTTAATAGGCACCCCAGTATCCATGGTATCTGCGGATAACTGAAACCATAGATACCAAATCAGTGGATACCGGAGCATGCTTGTACAATGTGCGTGCATGCCAAGTTAGTATGGCTTGTTTCTTTTGATTTATACATGCAAACTACAGTGTTTAAAACACATCCCTGGATTTTAGATATCGCATGCAAGAACTGCCTATGAGGAAATGAGCCCCAACTTAACATGGCTGCTCCATGCCTCGTGGCAAGGTTTTCAATCCCGAGATGCAACTGGTTGGTGATGCTGCATTGTGCTGCAGCCATTAGTACTTTCAACCCATAGCTGCAGAAATGGCTGGCATTTTCAGGAGCAGTGCAAGAATAGAGGCCTCTATAGAACAAAGTGTGCAATTATATATCTTTTAAATCACTTAGTGGCTAGAGTTGCTGGCATTTCTATTGAGAGCTCTGAACTCCGGCACCTCCCACTGCTGCACATGTATACCGACTTTGAGCAAACAAGAGCCCTTCAGAAAACGTTACTCCACCCTTATGGGGGTCTAAATGAACTGTTACATTCTTCCCAGTACTAAGCAATTGGCTTGAAATGGATTCAAAACTTGTTACTAGATATGAATCTTCTAGTAGGTCTAAATCCATTTGAGTACTCCGATGATGAATGGCTTGAAGACACTGCCAGATAAGTCACTAATCCTGCCAAATGCGGAGATTTCCCCCCCACCCCAGGCACATATCTCATGGAAAGGATGGCTGGTGAGTTCCATCCACTGCATCATAAGCCAAACATTTATTTCGGTATTGGGAATAACAAAAATTGACAAGCGTTTAAAAGCTGTAGTGAACACGCTTTTGAGTTCTTCAGAACTCATATGGGAGGAGACAAATTTGGGAAACATCATGAGCATAGTTCTCATATTAGCCTTCTCCATCCTTCGTTTTGATACTTGGTGCAATCCTAACCTATCAGAACCAATGAAAATATCACAAATGTAGTGAGTAAATCTCCGGGTTCTCCAGAGCTCTGCATCAGGCTAGGAGCGCAATCCTAACCTGGAGTTAGGCTGGCACAGTTAAGCCAGCAAAGTATGGCCAGCACCAGGGCGATTATAATGTATGTTTGGGCCACTGTCTGAGTCAGAAAGGCCAGTGCACAGACACGTGCCATCCTCGACTCTGAGGTCCAAACATGCTTTATAGAGGCCCTTGTGCTGGCCAAACTTTGCTGGCCTAACTGCCAGTCTAACTCCAGGTTAGGATTGCACGCCAGCCATTCAGTGGGAGATATATTCCTCCTGGGGAGCCTTGATATGTTGGAATAGTCTCGTTCTCTTCTGTTCAATATTTCATGTTTTATCTGTTCATGTTATATCCTTGTTTGACAGGGAAGGGCTAAAGTCCAAGAAGAGATCCTAAAAAGGCCATTCTCAAAAGAGACGAGAATGGTGGACTTAGACCACCCTCAGCTCTGCTCTCAAATCTAGTAATGTCCATCTAGAATCTTACTCATTCAGCTCCAACATCCTCAACTGTCCTACTTCAAAACCCATTTTTTGAATTATATTCTCCGTCCCCCTGGATTTACCTTTGTCTCCCCCCCCCAGGGGAGTAGCACTAGAAGATTACCTCATCTTTTGAAAATTTGGCTATGGGAGACTTCAGCTACCCAGATATCTGTTGGGAAATCTACGAATGAGCAGTCAAATTCTTGGTGTGTCTTGCTGACAATTTTATATTCCAGGAAGTAGGAGGAACCCAGGGAAACGTTATTTTACACTTTATCTTCATCAGTGAGGAAGAATTAATGAGGCAAAGGTGGAATAAACCTTAAGAGCAAGCAACCACATCTTCCTGGGATTCATAATGGAGACAGGGGAAAGCCAACTAGAGTCACACAGTTACCCTGGACTTCAGGAAAGATGATAGAAGTAACACACAAAATTTCATGAGCAGAACCCTCAGTGGGAAAGGGGCTCAGGATGGATGGAAGTTTCTGAAGAGAGATGTGCAGAAGGCACAACCTCAAAACAATCCCAAACAGGAAGAGGAGTAGATGCCTAAGGAAACCGAATCTAGAGGGGGCCTTCCGAGGAGCTGGTATATAAGAAACCCATGCATAGGAAGAAGGAAGGGGGTAAACTGACAGGCAGAGGCTAAATAGCCATCCACTGTGAATGTTGCCATTGTGGACAGCCAGCATTGACAATGGGGTTTGACTCGATTGACCCTTCAAACTCCACTTTCCATTATTCTTCCTTTCTTTTGTTGAAGTTTAGAACACAAGATCTTCAGAGCATAGACCAGCCATCTTGTTGCTCTAGGGTTTTCCACCCACCCCCTTGTTCTGAGCCTCCTTTCATTATAGTATATGCCTGGCAATTTAGTTGGGTGCCCCCCCCCCCACAAACTTACTGTGCCTCCTTAATGTTACATTTCCCATTTGGCCCCTTAGATACATATTAGTTGAGACAGTAAGATTTAAAATGCTAGACAGTATTAAAGCATTAAACTACCATGTCCAGACAGCAGGGTAGGCATTAGCATTGTTCAGACTGCAGAAGGTTCACATGAGGCAAAAATATTTCCACACACTAGATTAGCATATCAAGGAAGAAGGCTTAATATCTGGGAGTTTTTGTAGGCAGCTGAGGGACTCCTGCTTCTTCCTCCTCCTGCTTAATGAATCCTTTCCCTCAGGAACTTCATTCCAGTTCTCAAGTAGTAGGTGGATCGTGGATTTTGAGATGTCCAAATTTGCCCTCTTTCAAAGATAAACAAAAATGCTACACAGCAGTGGTTCTCAAATCTTTTAGTATCAGGTCCCACTTTTTAGAATAACCGTCTGTCCAGGAACAACCAGAAGTAATGGCCAGAACTGCCATCATTGTTAACAGCAGAACCTTCTGCTTTCTTGAGGATGCAGTAATCAGTTGGGTTATTTCTCATTTTCCAATAGCAAAGTGAATCAGGAAAAAAAAGCCTATTTACAACCTTGACACCAGCAAGATTACCACACAGCCCTTAACCCTGTCCACTATCCCATCTTCCCATATTTTCAATATGGCTGCCCTTGGTGCTATACGACACACCTGAAATTGGCTCGTGACCCAGTTTGAGAAACACTGCCATAGAGGATCCAAATTCTAACTTTTTGTACTGAGAATTTGAGAGCTAGTCGTCATCCTCCATGAAAAGCACACAGTTCCCCTTTCCTTCAAAGGTCAAGTGCTAAACTAAAGCAAGAAAGCTTGTTTCCAATTAGTACCAAGAACCAAGAGTCTGATGCTGATCAGAGGAGATCAGAATTGAGGGACTGGTGGTGGTAAGGAAGGAAAATTGAGTCATGTAGGCTGTTTCAGCATCCATCTGTTACATGTTCAGGTGAAAGTGTGAATACAGCATTCTTTGGGCTCTCTTTCCAAGATTCCCATCTTGTGAAAAGAGAGATCCTGAATGTATGAAGAGGCCAACACACTTACACAGCAAGTTTTATACAAATGTCAGTTCCACTCAGCCAAAACATATCTAGACCACCCTTTTATCACTGCTTCCCAGAGAAGCATACTGAAACTCTAAACCAGTTGACTTTACTCCAGTGGTTCCCAAACTGTGGGTTGGGACCCACTGGTGGGTCACGGCCCAATTTTTGGTTGGTCCCAGCAGAGCCTCCAATTAAAACAGTGTGATGGAAAAATAATTGACCCAAGCCCAGAGATCATTTTAAAAAATCAGGTAGCTGCTGATTGCTCTGCAGAGAGATCAGTTCCAGTAGTCTGCAAGCATGCATAAATGAATGTTATAGTCTCTTTCTCTGATTTTTACTTGTAAATACCATATTTCATTCTCAAGCTCCTTTTATAAAGAAGTCTCATTAACCTAGGTGGGTCCCAATAGACTGCCATGTTAAAAAGTAGGTTCCAGTGCTAAAAATTTAGGAACCACTGCTTTATTATGTCATGGTGATACTAAAAAGCCTCAGGGGACAAAAGCAGAACCCTGCAAACCTCATAGCACAAAATACTATAAGGCAGGGCAGAACTGACCCAATACTGTGTTTTGCAATCAACCATGAGAGGAGGAACATGCCCCAAAATATAGTGCGTCCTTATCTCAGCCAAACTATTCAGAACGGCACTACGGTCAAAATTCATCTTGCAGCAAATTTCATGAAGTCAGAGGAAGAAGAGGTATCCAGATGAGAGCTTACCACTTCTAAAGAGAGGCACCTTGAGCAGTTAGAGGAAAAGCCACCTCTTACTTGAGTCCTAGATTTTGTGCATGTAGCTCATAAGAACATAAGAAAAGCCTTGCTGGAAGTTAAAAATCTTAACATCACCTTCCTCCTATTAGTGGATGTCATGCATGCTTTTTTGCCTAGCACTTAAACACCACAATTGGAACTACAGAGTACCTATTCTCTCAGTGGACTTCCATGGAAACCCACCATGCAATCACGCGCACACACACGCAATCACATGCCCCCCCCCCACAAACACACCAGACAAGTTGCACAACAAGGCAAGAAGGACCCTGTACAGATGTGTGTAAAGTTATTCTTCCTCTTCTGATGGTTGACAGGAATAGAACTCTGTTGACAGAAGACATAATGAACCATTTTTATTTGTGCTACATTTAGAATCAGAATCTCAATCACTCAGCAGCCAAGCCAGGACAAGATTTTTGCAGCAGTCTTAATGCACAGTATATCCCATTGCCTCTCTCGCTGCCAGACTTATCCCAGAACCATATGTCAGTTATCCCTCTTAGTCACAAGCATGGGCCAGTGTGTGTATATATATTATATGGCTTGTGGGCCCCTTTTCTGAACCTGGGTACAAATTAACCTCTTATGGGGGTACCTTAAGGGGTTAATTTGTACCCAGGGTCAGAAAGGGGGCCCACAAGCCAAAGGAGAGGGCCCTGAAATTTCCTGGGAAATTTATGTTTGCCAATCTCACCCAGACTTGCCACTGAGAATGCTAAGGGTGCTACTGTGGGCACATGATAACACAGCTGGGGGACTACAACTGCTGGAGGAGTGTGTTTCGGTATACACAGGGCACTTTCCATTCTAGTCGGAGCCTAAATACAATTATGCTAATTTTCTGCAATGATTTTCTATATTTATTTTTTTTTAGAGAGACTTAGGAGTGTATTTGCTTTTCCACATTAATGTATCTAGATGCTGATCACATTTGGAAGCCTAGTAGACCTGGGCTCTGAAGACCATTCTGGCTCTTATCACCATCCCCCTCTGGGAAGGGTCCCTAAAGAAGCTTTGCACCCCTGATAAAATTCCTCTGGGCACAAGAAGCAAGTTCCCATTCAGGGTATCATACATAGGACCACATGGGCAAGAATCATCTTCAGCTCCTGTTTAAGCCAATATTAGTGAGAAGAGTCCCTTTCCCTACCACCACCCCCGTTCCCTGTAGTTCCAACAGGGACAGCTTCTAACACCTTACATTAGCCTAGGAAAGGCTGTTGAGTTCCTGAAGGTGGTCGGACAACCGGAGCTAAACTCCAGTTTAGCTAGGCAAGTCCCTGCTAGGATTGGCAGCTTTTGTACTAAGCTCTCCTTTTAATGGTAGTCTGATCTGTTAACACAAAACACAATCCTTCAACTGCTTGCCATGAAAGCAGATCAGCAGGTGAAGCTTATCGGAACTCTTGGAAGAGACAGGAGCAGACCAAGCGAGATGGCTCTTCCCCCATCCCCTTTGGCTTTTGTTTCAGTATCAGCTTGGCTCCCTTGACAACACTCTCTGGAACAATTTGCTCCAGAGACACCTTGTTAGAACCTGGCTTGTGATCAGGGGTTGGACAAGGCGGCCAACACAGCCTCTGTACAAAACTGACACATACCCAAACATCCTGATCAGTACAGGCACTATGGAATACAATCCCTACCTCCTAATGGTAGAGGAGAACCGTGCTTTACTGAGTGATTTTACAGCAGTGAAAAGTAAACCCTATTAAGTCAAATTAAATACCTCCCCCCTGTTTTAAGCTAACCAACGCCTTGAAAATTGTGCCTTTAGCAGAGGCACTGCTGTGATTCCCAAGAAGCACATTTTACCAATTCTTTGGTAAAAGAAATGTATGTATTGGTGCCTATTGCAGCTCACAGCCCAATCCTATTCAATTCTGCGCAGCAGTGTAGCTCAAGGTAAGTGCATCCTCAAGGTAAGGCAACAGGAATGCCAACCTGAAGACTCATTACAAAGCTTTAGAATTGGGGATTTTTACTATAAGATCTGACTGTAGTACTAAAAAGAATACTGCGCTTAAGTCTCAACTACAGAAAGAAGAAAACAAACCACACACAAGACCAAAAAGTGAACAGCTTCATTCAAGAATAATATTTGGAATGCCAGGCACAGCCATATATGTACAGTGGTGGATCTAGGGGGGCACGAGCCCTGGGTGCTGTTTTGGGGTTGTCTAGGAGGGCACCAGTGGCCCCCACAACATTGCATGGGTAGACCAGGGCTCCGGCACCCAGATCTACCCATTGCAAACAGCCACAGGTAGACCAGAGCTCCCTACAGGGAGCCCAGATCTACCCATTAGGACCAGCCATAGGTAGACCAATGCTCCGCAGATCAGGAAGGCAGCTGTAGTACAGACCTTCCCCAAAACATTCAAAGCATATTGCCAGTGGCAAGCGTTCTTTAATCATAACTTTTAAGGTCATGGTGAGCTTAGCCTTAGTTTTTTTTTGTAGTTGGTTCTTAACGTTTGCTGACTTCAGTTTGAAATCCCTGTGTCTCCACTTTCAAAACTCTGAGTCAGTGTCTGAAAAAGCCACATGTGAGCAGAGACCATCATGCAATGCTTTTAATTTGCATGGGAGATTAGCATGTGCCTGCCCCCCCAGTTATATAGGCTAATTGGAAGCACTGCATGATAGTCTCTGCTCATTCCAAGCATTTCCAATGGGTTTTCGCATGATGTTTAGGGCTGAATCGTTTACTCCTGAAGTGAAAACTTACCAAAATAACAACGTGTGATCGTGGAGAAACATCAGTGGTAACCATATTATGAGTTAATATGCAATTCCAAGGTTTAATTCTGCGTAATTATATTACATTAAAATCTCTTCATAACACAAGTAGTTGTCAATAGGAGAGTACTTCTTTTTTTACTTCTAGGCTATTAAGGGTATTTTTTTAAACTTCTACACTCACCCCCCCCCATAAAATTAACTTTCACACGCGCGCCGAGTGAGCGAGAGAGCCCTTCCGGCGGCAAACCTCGTTGTTCGCGGCAATGATTCAGTCAGCCATTTTAGTAAATCCACGGCTTCAAGTCTGTGACGTCATGGCATATCCAGCTATCCAACATTCTTGTTCCCAATGGGTAGACCTGGTCTCTTGTGGGGGCACACTTCTATTGGGTGCCCCGGGTGCCATTTTAACTAGGTCTGACCCTGTATATGTATGCCTTTAAGTGCAGCAGATTTTCTATATTATATACATAATAACAATAGTACAAACTAGGTTTGTGTTAACTGTGCATGTTGAAGCTTCAACTGATGTTTTAGTTAAAAGAAAAAACTTGAAAGTGGAGCATGCAGGGGGCATAGTCACAATTGTAGCCACAGTAAGTACTAAAGCCCATCTACCCCCTACAGCAGCATTTTCTCAAACTGTGGGTTGGGACCCATTTCTGATGGGTCCAACAGAGGCTCCAATGAAAAAAACAGGTGATGCAAAGATCAGCTAATTAGCTGCTTCAAGTCCCAAGGCTAATTTTTTTTAAAAAAAATTAGATAGCTGCTCCTGCAGTTTGCAAACATTTAGGGAGGTAATTGTTTGAGCATTGTTTTCTGGTGTGTTTTTCCAAGTCCATCAATGACAGGTAGTGTGGTTGGGCTGGGGGTGCAGTCCTAACCAATTTTCAAGTACTGACTTGGTGCCAATTGGGCATGTGCTGCATCTTGCATTGAAATATTAGACATGGAGGCTTATTCAAGATAAGGGAAGGTTTTTATCTTGCCTTGGAGCTGCATTGTCCTTACCCCAGTGCTGGAAAGTTGGTTAAGATTGCACCCCAGGTTAAGGCTATTCATTAGGGCTATTGCATTATGAGGAAAGGTATTTTTTTTTGCAAATAAATGACATTACCTGAAAATACACATATATCTTTCTATGTCACCTTTTTTAAGACTTGTATAGCTAAGTGTGTCCTGACAGAGTGTCATTTTAAAAAGTTGGTCTCCATGCTAAAAGATTTGGGAGCACTTCTGTTGAGTTTCAACCACACAGCCCTCCCCTTTCCAGCATCCCACCTTCCCATAAACCTTCTATCCATGCTATGCATATTATAAGATTGGATTGTGCTGTCATTAGTGAATCCATTTAAAAGTGCCATGAAGGGGATCAATTTCATTCATAAAAAAAACAGTGACGAGTTGAAAGGATTAAGAACAAAACATTACCAAGTTTGTCCTTAATCCAGTGCAAGTCAGGACATTTCTGTGATGGTGGTGTCTGCCACACCAGTTATGCTAACAAGAGAACCTTGTCTACAGTTTTTATCCTTGTTTGAACTTCTGTGCCTAAATGAATGCACAGAGTCTACTATTCTGAAGTTGACTTTTAGTCTAAGGTGGGACGTATGGCAAAACAGTCTGGATAAAATAACCAAGGCCCAGTTCATGGCTTCACCCACAGCTAGGAACAAAACCAAGGCAAATATTTGAGGTTTGAATAGTTTCAACATATAATAATCCCTTTCACTCCTGCATTTCCTGATACTGGCAAAGGCTGTGGAGGTATTGTGAGAACAGCTGAAAGCATTGAAAGAATAGCTTGAGAAGGAATAAGCGCTTTGAGAAATACTGTACAGCTTCTCAGTAAGAGTCAGAAAATACGCACAGTTTTAAAAATTAGAAAAACTTCACCAGCAGTGTTAATACCACAATAAACATGACTGAAGATGTGCATTTGAGGGCACAATCCAAACCTGGAGTGAGGCCGACACACTTTCGGTGGCACAAAGGACACAGTAAAGTATGTTTGGACAGCTCTCAGAGAAGCCAACACACAGACATGCACTACTTCCCTGACTCTGAGAGTGGTCCAAACACACTCTAAGGTGGCTCTTGTGCCAGTCAAACTGTGCTGGCCTGACTCCAGGTTAGGATTGCGTCCTCTCAGTGATACGTTTTAGGCTAAGAAATGCCCTCAGAGCCCCAATTAGTGTAACAGGAGACAGGCGAGCGCCTCCTATTTTTCTCTTCTCCATGGTTATGGAACTGAGCAGTTGAATTCTCACATTTGTACAGTACTACAGCAAACTGGCTATTCTGTTTCCAAGATCTCATGCAAAGAGAACTAGCCAGGCAGCCAGCTTAGTCTCAGAAGAGACGTAGGTCCCTTGAAGTCACTTGTGAAAGCCTTTAAACTATACAGTACAACCATTATTGCATTTCTGAATCTCAAAATCCATGCCTCTTTGGTGGTAATCATGACCAGCTGATCAAATTAATAATTTGATCAGCTGGTCATGCCCTTAGTTTGAGGGCGGAGGTTCCAGTGTCCTTTCATCAAGTTCCTTGCAGAATCCAGTTCTCAAGTTTACTGTAAGCTGCAGTACACCAGTTATTAATACAAAAAATAGAATTAAATGTCAGCCCTTCAAAAATTGAAGAAGAAATATTTTTAAGGGTTTCCCCATATTTTAAATATTAACTGATTCAGTAATTTGATTTTTTTAAAAATCAGAGTGCTAGAAGGCCAGACCAGAGTCCTATTTGCATTTATTTACTATTATTTTCACTTGGCCTTGCTAAAGTGAACCCCCCCACACACACACACACAGTCTGCCCCATCACTGGAGAAGTACCTGGCTAAATAGTGCACTGGTAGATTCATAGAATGAGATAAGACAGAACACCTAAGAAACTTGGTGGAACATTTCTATAGGGGCTGCATAGCCTGTTGGCAATTTCAGTTTACTTTTCCTTCCTTCTGCCCACAGAATGGCATACAAAGATAGAAGCTGAAAATTGTGCTGTGATGGTGAACTGCTTGCCATAACCACCTAGTTAACAGGTTATGTTCCTCTATCCAAGCACACATCTAAAGACATATTTTTTCCTTGCAGACAATCCTATTGGAGGACGTGTTCTAGATCAGTGGTTCTCAAACTTTTAAAGCACTGGGACCCACTTTTTGGGATGTCCAGGATCCACCAGAAGTGATGTCATGGTTGAAAGTGCCATCATTGTGACACCAGAGCCTACTGCTTTCCTGAGAATGCAGCAACATCAAACAATAACCAATATGTTGGTTATTTCTCAGCTGTTTTCCAATAGCCAAGGGAATCAGAAAGAAAAACAGCCGTCTACAATCTTGACTCAAGCAGAATAACCAGTTGACTCACAACCCAGTTTGGGAACCATAATTCTAGATAGAATCTTTCAAAGCATGGTAGGATTGAAGCATGCAAGAATATAAACAGAGGGCTAATGGAAACTGGCTTGTATACAAAATGTGCACTTTTATACTGGGAATTCAATACATACAACCATCTATGATTTTTTTTTAAAAAACCACCCATTTGTTACTATAGGCCGTACCAAACTCTTCCCAGTCATACATACAGTTTTCAATACATTTTAATCCTGCAAGATAAATGATCAAAAAGCCATCCCCTTCAGCAATTTTTGGCACATTCTCCAGATGTTACTCAACTGACAGATCTGTGCAGCTGAGAACCTAAACATAAAGAAGCTATAAGTTTACAATTTTCCTTTTGGTGGCGAGCCCAGTGTACAGCCTGTGCAAACACTGCTTCGCTTCCATGTAAACTTACCGCTTCCTAGTTCAGAGATCAAACATGATGGCCTCTCCTCCAGTGCAAACATCTGCTACTTGTTGGCTTCATGAAGAATCTGTGCATGTCACCTCTTCTCTTCCCCCCCCCCCAAAAGCAAGCCAAATCAACATATTTGTCAACATATTGACAGAATGTCTTTCAAAAAAAAAAATCCACCAAAGAACAGACTGATTACTTTAGCGCCAATGATGGCCAATCACTTTGCATGATATTTACTATGAACTTAGTCATAGTTATCAACTTCAGCATTGCTTTCTTGATTACATGGAATTAAATGAGCAATAATAAGAGTTCAATCACCGTAACTCGGCAAATTCTGACCAGACGCTAAAGAGATAGTAACAGAACCTGACAGAATACCAGAAATAAGATGCTGAACATAGAAATCTGCCTTATGTAGTTGGGCCCATGATCCACCTATCTCAGGAATGTCAACTCAGGCTGGCTGTGGATCATCAGGGTTCCACCAGGAGTTCTAACCCATCTGGAGATGCCAGGGGTTGACCCAGGCCTGCCTGCATGCAAGAATGAACTATCAAGCTACAGCTGCTCCCCAACATAGAAACCCAGAGCATTGTCTTCTGCATCATTTCCATATAATCCTACCTGTCCACTCGGGACAGAGGATGCCGCCACCAGCAGAGGTGAAGGGGATGACAGCTAGAAACAGGGCCTTCTCAGTGGTGGCTCCTTGTATGTGGCATTCCTTCCCCCCTGGAACTAAGAGGAGCTCCTACTCTGGAGACAACTCAGCAGGGCCTCAAGATCTTTTTGTTTAGGAAGACATTTGATTGCTATCATGGTGCTGGTGCTTTTCACAAGATGCAATTTTAATAGTTTTATGTGATCCTGAGGTCTGTTCCATTTTAGTTTTTAACCTTTTGCTTAGCATTTTTAGCACCGTTTTAGATTTAATCTGCACTTTTTTTTATTCTGTAAACCACCTTGAGTGTGGGAGAAAGGCGGGGTACAAATTCTTTAAACAAACAAATTATTTGGGAGCATCGATTTGACACAACTATTCTAGAAGGGAAGGGTGCCACTGAAACAGTTATTTTTATTTTGGTCATTCATATGTTGTGGCTTGTGTGAAGGATGCCAATACCCACGAAATCTGAACAGTAACTGCCAGATTTCCGCCTCCTTCCAGTGCGACAAAGATATAAAAGTACAAGAGTCTCGGCAAATATCATGCCCTTCCAAGAGCACATAGTTGGCAGAATTCCTTCCCCAGCAACAATGTGTGAATTCATGATAAGGAAAAAGACAGGCTTTAAAAATAGAGCAAGAATGAAGGATTTCTCCACCCACCCCTGCCCAACTGGATTTTGAGACTAATATTTTTTAAAAACTGGGCCTGAACTCTAAGAAGGACAGGACTTGGTGCAGAGCAAGATTTCCTTGGTGCAAGAATGTATCCAGCATAAAAAACATATTCCAAATATAGAATATAATCAGTTCTGCAGTCTTATAGAGGTATTTGAAAATTGTGTTATTTCACTCAGAAGTAAGCCTATCATGTTCAGCAAGACCTGGGCTATAAAATCTATCTTACTCACTGGAAACCAATACCTCTATTTGGGACCTTCCCCTCCGTCTCAACAGCACAATGTTGTCTAGTGGACAGTGCTGGCCTGGGTGAGATCCAGGGCATTATCCCTAGAATCCTTGGCAACCCTTTAATACAGAAGCCTAGGGGCCTTTACATAAACCAAGTGATAAATCTTTTAGATGTCCTAGCTCAGTGGTTCTCAAACCTTTTAGCACAGGGACCTACTTTTTAGAGTGACAATCTGTACAGGACCCTCCAGAAGTGATATAATGGCCAGAAGTGTTGTCATTGTGATGCCAGAACCCGATACTTTCCTGAGAACACAGCAATAGGATTTTTTGTTCCTCAGTCATTTTCCTATAGCAGAGTGAATCGGAAAGGAAAAGAGCCTGTTTACAACCTTAACACAAGCAAAAACAACAACAGCAAGAGTCATTTCCAGTGTCCCATCTTCCCATATTTCATAGGGCTGCCCTAGTTCCTACATGATCCACCTGAAATTAGCTTGTGATCCACCTAGTTTAGAACAGTGTTCCTTAGCCAATAGCTGTCATCTTCTAGTCTGAAGAGCTATAGAACTCTTCTGCATTAACGATAAAGAGCTATAAGGGAGACTGTTACAACCCTTCCCATCTCTGCCATGGGATTAGTTAATGCCCCTAGATCAGAACACACCACTGTTCTTTAACCAAAAGAGTTATTAGAATTTAAGACAATGTAAAATTGCAGTTGAGAAAAAAAAAGCCAATTAAAATATTGGCTCCTTCCTTGTTTCTAAGGGTATAGAAGTTACTAATCCAAGAGTATAGATGTTACTAATCCAACTAACAATTGCTCACCATTACCAGTTCCTATTCTAGCAGGTTGCAAACCTTAATGTCACTGTACAGAACCCATAGCAGGGTACAACAGCAAAAGAAGCTTTTTTTCTTCTAGAAAAAGATACAGGGTGCACAGCGTCTTGCTAAGGGCTCAATCCTGAGCCCTTCAGCACAGACAGCATAAGCCGAGTCAGCTCCAACTGCACATGCCCAGAGGCACCCCCACAGAGCCGGCAAGTTGCTCTCACCAACGCTGCACGTTTCCTGCACATGTGTGGAGGCAGAACTGGGTGGGGGAGGAGAGGAGTGGGACCTTTGGCAACATTCACTGCCGGATCCAGACCTCTGAGTCACAAAGGCAAAGGGACCCATCGCCCACCCTGCACCCTTACAGCAGGGAAAGGGAAAGTAGCTCTTTAGCTACTGCTGTGCCCACAGTGGCCAGGCAAGTCAGGATTGGGCTGTAACTACAGAAGAATTTAATACAAGACTCGAGATTTGATCTTCTCTATACACACTTCCCCCAAGAATAAATCCCATTGAATACAGTGGTACTTATTTCCAAGTAAACTTTGGGTAAACTTGAAAGGATTGCAATGTTTATGAAATGGAGGCCAACCAACTGCACAACATGCAGTTTTGCCCCTCAAGAGGGCAGGCTGGGTATCTGGTGTTTGTTTTAACCAGATGAGCAAGTTAGCTACAATTTTAACCAGGGTTCCCAAAATGTGGAACCTGTTCTCCTGAGTGCTGCATCTTGGGTCTCATGAGATTTAGGCACCACCATCTTGGATCTCACAAGACTTCATGACCCAGCTGAGCCAGGAAGAAGAGGCTGCAAGTGACCCCAGCAGGGGAACCAACTTGAGTTCAACATGGGGGGTGCCCGTAGCCATTCCCTCTGGTGCAGCCACGCCCACACAACAGTAAAATGGCACCTTCAACTCTCTCGCTCATCCTCCATCGCTCCTACCATCTCTGGCAAAAAACAAAACAGTAAGCCCAGGGCCAGCCCCCCAGCCCCCTCCTTGCCACAGCACACAAGCAGGATTGCTTTTTCAGTGCTGCTGGCTGCGAATTTAACAATCTTGTCTGTGTTCTCCCAACCCGAGCACTTCATCCAAATAGCCTGCAACAGGTGGGGCCTACAAGAAATAAAAAACAATCCAAGGCCCATATTAGCCTTGTGACCAATGAAAAGGAGTGTTGGAATGCATGCCTTCCAGCACTACAACAAACAGGAGAGGCCAAACGGAATTTGGGTAGGTTTACCCACATGATCAGGCCAAGGGTTACATGGGCATAGGGGTGTTTTGATCTTTGGGGGGCAGAGCCCCCACAAAAAATTATTGGGAGGGCTCCCAGCCCCCTGGCACCCACAAAGTCAGCACCTATGGACCCCAGTAAGTTTGGGAACCATCAATTTGAACTGTTGCTAGGATTGCAGAAGCATCAGATGTAACTATGTCAGAAGCTAATGGAACAGCTTCAAAAGTGCTTAGTGCTTTCATTGTTGCCACCTCTTCCCTCAGAGCAGAAACAGGAATGTTGCAAGCATTTGATCTTCAGTGATGCTCAAATACTAGTGAGCAGAACCAGGGCAAATGCAGCCCTGCTCAATGATGCCAATCTCAAATTGCCCAACCCCCTACCAACTGATCCCCTTGGCCCAACTATTTCACAGGTTTGTTGGGAGTACAAAATGGGGAAGCTTAACAAATGCCATTCTGAGCTGCTTGCCTATAAACCATTGGTTCCCAAACTGTGTGTCGGAACTCACCAGTGGCTCACAAGCCAATTTCAGGTAGGTCAAAAGCACCTACAGCAGCCATATTGTAAATATGGGAAGATTGGACACTGTAAAGGCTGTGTGGTTGTTATGCTTGTGTCAAGGTTGTAAATAGGATTTTTTTTTATTTTTGATGGCTTAGAAATAACCCCTTATTGCTGCATTCTCAGGCAAGCAGAAGGCTTTGGCATCACTTCTGGCCATTACATCATTTCTGGTGGGTCCTGAACAGATTATCCTTCTAAAAAGTGGGTCCTGATGTTGTAAGGTTTGAGAACCACTGCTATAAACCATTTTATTTAGATGCTACATGACCAATGCACCTGGACAGAGGCAGGTCCCTCTTTTCTGGCTGGTGTAGCACTAAGCATCTCCAAAGTTCCTTTTATGTGCTAATGTGATCTGTCAGTGGGTAGGAAAAAGGATATATACTCAGTGTCCTTTTACCAGAACTCCAGCTGTTGCATGTTCTAATCATGCACAGGCCAGAGTGGGTTTTGGCATGATGACCATGGAATTGTTTTCAAATGAGCATATGGGTCGCCAGCCAGCAAGGCAGGGACATTTAAGTCCTCTTAATCCTAATGACTGGTGCACTTCACTATAAGACTACACAGGAACACTGGCTGGCTGTGAGGATGCTATCTGCAGTATCTGCCTTCACTGTCTGCATTTTATTTGTATAAGTTCAGCTCTCATGCAGCTATACAACACTGTCTAGATGGCAAAGCTGGCTGGCTGCCTCATTACATCAGCCTTACTTGGGAGGGGATTTAACAAAGCTGACAATGTCCCCACTACATTGGTACTTTATTATCACTTAAATATTCTACAGGCATGTAGATCCTGGCTTTTAATGAGATGTCATTAAATCCAATTAAGCAACTATAAACTAATATTTTATGCAATGAAAGCTTAGGGCCAAATTGAACAAAGGTGACATTAAGGTGCACATCCATACATGAATGAGGATTTTATTCTACAGAGATGTTTAGGATTTTATTTATTTGCAGACTTTATACCCCGCTTCCAGAATTACAAATATCTCTATGCTGAACTTATATAATCAAACACAAAGCATGAGCCAAGTAGCCAGAGCACTGCCTGTAGGACCAGGAGGGTGGAGAGAATCACACACAGTGCTGTTGTAAGGGGCTGTGGGATAGACTAGGTGGAGGGCAGATCAACAACAGCAAAAGCATCACATTTGGAGGAACTAGGATAGCCAGTCTTCTCTGCACAAAGTACAGGACATGTGCAAAAAAAAGGACAGGTTTCACCAGGTTTTCTGAAACTGGGTCGTGACCCACTTGATGGGTCATGGCCCAATGTTCAATGGGCTTCATACCCATCCTTGCAGCCATACCGATACCCATCTTGCATCCAGGTGGCTCCAAACTGGAGTCCTCCAGATACAACTGAAGCTACACTGGGCCTCCATAGGACTCCAGAAGCAGCCAAAAAGTCACTTCTGGTTTACTTCGGGGTTTGTGAAAGTAACCCCAAAGTTGTCTGGTTGCTGTGGAACCAGAGGCCTGTAGAAGGATGACACTGGAGAAGGAGGTTGGTTGTGGCACCTCCCACCACAGAAAAGGTGGGTTGTGATGAGGGCAAGTTTGAGCATCCCTGCTGTAAACAAAAATACATGAATTTGAGAGATACTGCTAAGCATGAAATGCACCATTGTGTTCAACCTGCGTCATAAGAATATGTGATTGGAGGAGGTTTGACCTTACCACTCTAGTTTTGCTACCCTTCAAACAGAGGAGACTGGGAAACTGGGAAGAATTATTCAATTTACTCTCACTTTGATTTAGTTACAATAGGATGTGGGACTAGAACAGTAGTTCTCAAACTTTTTAGCACCTGGACCCACATTTTAGAACAACAATCTGTCCATGACCCACTGGAAGTGATGTCATGGCCTGAAGTGCCACCATTATGACGCCAGAGCCTGCTGCTTTCCTGAGAATGCAGCAATAAGTTGGGTTACTTCTCAGCCATTTTCCAATAGCAAAGTGAATCAGAAAAAAGCCTATTTACATCCTTGAAACAAGCAAAATAACCAAACTGCCCTCTCCCTTTCCAGTATCCCATCTTGAAATTGGCTCGCGAGCCACAGTTTGGGAACCACTTTACTAGAGAGTTGTGCAAGACATTTCATAGCCGCATTTCATAGCGGACATTTCATTGTCCGACAGTCTATAGAACGTCCATTCAGCAGAGTTCCATAAAGAAGCCAAGCATCCTAAGCCTCTCAATGCACATCACCCAGCCAGTCCAAGTGCTTTTTTCATGCTCATGAAGGCCAACAGGTTGCAGACTGTGGGTCCTGCTACAATCCTTCTCTCACATCAAGGGGGAAAAATATATCCCACTTGAATTATATCAAGCCCAGCAGTAAGGACCAAAGCATAGGTCTGATTCCAACATGTGGACAAGTAGCAATCTGTAAAGAAGATGCATTTGCACATGTAAGTAAAGGATTGCCTGCTTCTGAGAACACATTTTAAATGGTGAAATGGTAGGGGAAAGCCAGAGATTTCTAATGCTTGTGAAACTGCCCCTGCCAAACTGATCTCTTGTGACAATTGGTAGACACCTCACTCCCCACTGCATTTTCTCTACTCAAAAGCACCCCTTCCAGAATTGCCTTTCCCTTACACAAAAACAGTTTTATTTTACACAAAGGATACTCTAATTCGACTCTGCGAGGTCAGCCTCAGCTCCTAGCATGCATCTACCAAGAATGCATGCATGTTCACCACACTTCGACACGGCAGGTGTTCACTGAGGGATACAAAGGGATGGAAAGCAACAAATCTCTAGGCTGCTTAAAGGGCAAGTTAACCATCGTATTAGAACTTGATCCAATTGCCATCAGTTAGGTCAAAGCTTAATAACTACACGGGCCAGAATCAAGTCCACAGGGACTGGATGCTGGATTTGAGCGCTTTATTTTCTCTCTGGTTATTACTCTACTTCCATCCCGGAGCATTTCAAGTTGGCTGGCTAACAAAAGCACCAAGCTTTTAAAGTTACATTTAGTCTTCCTCTGTCTTCTGGGTGTGTGACATTTTTAAGAAGGTCATGACTTGAATTTTTTTTTCCACCTGCAATAAAATTGAGGAGGAGACACTTTTGTAAAGGTTATACAAAGCATTTGTTGGGGTAAGCTTGGGATCACAAGTATATGGGAAAAGGAGATACTTTAAGTTATCAAACTTGAGTGGAACACATGGGTTTGCCCAGACTTCCTTCAGTAATACAGGATTTATTTTCCAATAAGCATTGCTACAACGTCTCCCAGATAAATTGCCACAACATGTTTTTCAGGCCAAAGTGGGCCTTCCTAGGGAGGAAATGGTAAGCAAGCACATTTTCATCAGTATGTTATACAAGGGTTTATCACATGTGCAGTTAGGGAAGAACGTGTGCATGTGAGGATCAAGTGTGCCATAGCAATGGACTCCATTTGAACATGATGAGATCTTACTTGCATCGGGAGCTCTCTGTGCAAGAAAGAGCTCTGAAAAGCAGAGTTTCCCTATGTCCGTACCCACATAGACTGGAGATTGTCACATAAATGTATCTAATACAGAGTGGAGCCTGCCACTGAAATCTTGCCTCAGGTGTTGGTTTTACCATTATAAAACATCTGAAGGCTGCCAAGCAACTGCTAAGCACAGTCAGGGAATAAGAGGGCAGGTCCTCTTATGGATTCAGAATTGGTTGAGGGCCAGGAAACACAGAGGGGGGGGAGGGTCAATGGGCAATTTTCACAAAGGAGAGAGATGGAAAGCGGAGTGCCCCAGGGATCTGTCTTGGGGCCCGTGCTCTTCAACTTGTTCATAAATGACCTGGAGACAGGGATAAGCAGCGAGGTGGCCAAGTTTGCGGATGACACAAAACTTTTCTGGGTGGTGAGGACCAGAAGGGATTGTGATGAGCTCCAGAAGGACCTCTCCAAGTAGGGGAAATGGGCAGCCAAATGGCAGATGCATTTCAATGTAGACAAGTGTAAAGTGATGCACATTGAGGCAAAAAACCAAAACTTCACCTATAGGCTAATGGGTTCTCAGCTGTCTGTGACAGCTCAGGAGAGAGATCTCGGGGTGCTGGTGGACAATTCAATGAAGGCATCGACCCAGTGTGCGGCAGCAATTAAGAAGGCCAATTCCATGCTTGGGGTCATTAAAAAAAGGGGTTGAGAATAAAACAGCCAATATTATCATGCCATTGTGCAAATCGATGGTAAGGCCACACCTGGAATATTGTGTCCAGTTCTGGTTGCCGCACCTCAAAAAGGACATAGTGGAGCTGGAAAAGGTGCAGAAGA
This sequence comes from Lerista edwardsae, assembly GCA_029204185.1. Taxonomy (NCBI): domain Eukaryota; kingdom Metazoa; phylum Chordata; class Lepidosauria; order Squamata; family Scincidae; genus Lerista; species Lerista edwardsae. The sequence goes on along the minus strand of JAJKFI010000004.1, from coordinate 20,725,374 downwards.
GAGCGACAAAAATGATTACGGGGCTGGGGCACCTCCCTTATGAAGAAAGACTGCAGCGTTTGGGGCTCTTCAGCCTAGAAAAAAGGCGCCTGAGGGGGGACATGATTGAGACATACAAAATTATGCACAGAAGGGATAGAGTCGATAGAGGGATGTTCTTTTCCCTCTCTCAGAACACCAGAACCAGGGGGCATCCGCTAAAACTGAGAGTTGGGAAAGTTAAAACAGATAAGAGGAAGTACTTTTTTTTTATCCCGTGGGTAGTTAATCTGTGGAACTCCTTGCCGCAGGAGGTGGTGACGGAATCTCATCTGGATGCCTTTAAGAGGGGATTGGATGGATTTCTGGAAGAAAGGTCCATCGTGGGCTATAGGCAATGCTGGATTATGCAACCTCCTTACATTGGTGGTGGGCTACTTCAGAGTACCGGGTGCAAGGGAGTGGCAACAGGATGCAAGCATCTTGTTGTCTCATGCCTCCCTGAGGCACCTGGTGGGGCCACTGTGAGATACAGGAAGCTGGACTAGATGGGCCTTTGGCCTGATCCAGCAGGGCTCGTCTTATGTTCTTATAACCCAATCCAATGGAATTTCACCAGCACCGATGAAGCCACATCAACAGGGCATGTGCTGCATCCTGCAGTGTTCTGTCCAGGAGGCCTCCTCAAAGTAAGGGAACATAAGTTCCCTTGCCCTGGAGCAAGCCTTTGCTGTCCCAACAGTCAATTTTGCTGACCCACCCAGGTGGGTGGATCGAAGCCAAGAAGAGGGATAGAATATCAGCAAAGATGCTGCTTTAATCCCTACCTCTTCCTACTCTTGGCACACCCATCCCTGCCCCATTCCTCCTTCCAGTCACACCCATCTCCTGGGTGAGAGTTAAAACAGATAAAGCAAATACTTTTTTACCCAGTGGGTAATTAACCTATGGAACTCCTTGCCACAGGAGGCGGTAATGGCATCTGGCATAGATGCCTTTAAGAGGGGATTGGGCAGATTTCTGGAGGAAAAGTCCATCGTGGGCTGTAGGCCATGGTGGGATATGCAACCTCCTTATGTTAATAGTAGGCCACTTCAGAATGCCAGATGCAAAGGAGTTAAGTAGCAACAGGATGCAGGCATCTTGCTGTCATGAGTACACCCTGAGGCATCTGTTGGGCCACTGTGAGATACAGGAAAGCTGGACTAGATGGGCCTTTGGCCTGATGCAGCAGGGCTCTTCTTAGGTTCTTATGCCCATCCATGCCAGAGTTCCTACAGTGGCCACCAGCATGGAATAGCCACTGTTTCTGCACCACTGCAGTCACCACACTGCCTGGGCAAGTATGCAATGAACAGAGGACATGTTCTGGTGGATCACACACACTAACTGGATCAACCTGCCTTCTGCCACCCAGGGAAGGTTTGGTTCTTCACCTGACTTGACAAGCAGATCAAAGGAAGAATCACCATCCATTTCCTTAGTCTCAAGACAGGCAGCATCTGTGGAAGCAAAGGGGTTATGGGAAGTGTTGTGGAAGTAAAGAGATATTATGCATTTCAGCAGACTAACCCTGAAGGGACTTCCAAGATGCCATAGTCCTGTTTCTAAGGCTTTCCAAAACATGGCAGAAAGCCCATTTCCAGCTCTATACCCCACGGTACAGAATCCTGTATCCAAGCTTAGAAAAATATGAGAAAACTTAAAACCATGTCAAAAATTAATAGTGATCTAGAGGCATGTTTGGCATTAAAGTCATGTGTGGTTCTCATTAGTGTCATAATAGAGTGCGTGTCTCCCAAGCATGCCAAAAGCTTGTGTACGAAAGCATGCATGTCAATTTTGCCTGAAATACATCCATACTAAAAACAAGTAATCAGGTTTTAAAAGCAGTGTTACATTCTGGAGTCTGGCAATACCAAGGTTAATATATTTTATTATATCTATGTGTCAGAAACTTTCACAGGGCTGCATTTTAAGCCCTACCCACAGACTCAGACATGGGCCTAATTTTCTCCAAGGCAAGGAGCCCAAGACTCAGTTTATCAAGTTCTTTTGCAGCTCACTATTTCAACCTTCAAAATTTAAACACACACCAAGTAATTCTCTCGAAAAACAGTAGCCTGCTGCAGCAAACACACAAAGGAGGAAGTCTTATAGCATCTTAGAGCAGTGACTTGCAGGGGTGGAAGGTGAGGCAGAACTGCCCCACCTGAGTTGTCTGAAAAGTGCTACGAGCATTGCTGCTGTGGCTGCGATCATGCAAACAATTACAACTCAGCTGCCTAGAGTCCATTGGTTGTAAGGGTCACATGATCACAACAGCACTTTGTGCCAGTGGGGTATTCTGTCTCATCTTCCACCCCTGGACTGCACGTTGATGCCTTAGATTGGTTAGTCTAATTCAGCATAAGCTTTCATGGACTGCAGACCACTTCAGCTGCTTAAAGTTAAATCCTCAGTGAGCAAGCTTATACACACACACACACACACACCCCGAGGAAAAGGTTTTTGTTTTTGTTTTTGGAGGGGAGATCTTTGAGGAGGAATGATAGGTCATCAAGGTAATTGGTACCCCCCAAGCCTCCCTTCAAGATCTGTGGGCACACCTTTCACCTTCTAATGGGCAACTGAAAAACCAAATGACACTTCTCAGGAGACTGAATTTGGCATATAATAGGAGCCTCCAGTTCCAGACCTGTACTATGCAGAGGCAGTGCCTAGAAAAACGGTTGTCAACATTACCATTTCACAGTACACAGACAAGGTGCTGAAATTCTCAAGGCACACTTTGTTGCTGGTGGGGGGGCTCACATCTACCAATGGTCCAACTAATAAATGACTCTCCCCCCCCAGACTCCCACAGTACACCCAAGGACAATTTAGGGCATGCCAATGTGCCACAGCACAATGGTTGAATCACATTAGAACTCTCATAACCCATGCAACACATTAGCAGCAAACATTCTACCATGGTCAGGATTCTGTGGCCTGCACAGTTTTTGCAGCATTTCCACCGATACCATTTAATTTGTAGGACATAAGCAACCAAACAGTAGGGCTAGTTCTGCCAAGAAGCTCATCAGTTTGCATACAATGAAATTCAGTCGAGAGAAAACTCCTGTGTTTTTTTAATTAACAAGCTCATTTCCTTCCCTTGAAGACATGATTGTTTCAGTGCCGCACTAGAGGGGCATGCGCTCTTAGATTACATCCCCACATCAGGGACAAATGGTTCCAATCTTGTTCAAAAGCAGAGCCTATCAACATTTTCTTAGTTTTGACTTCAGGTTCTTCATTTCAATTTCCAGTAAAATCTTCCAGTACTGAAATTTCTCCTCTACCCACTGCTTCTTCTACTCACAACAGGTTGCTTAAGGCATCAACAATAATTAAGCCCAACACTGGGTGAACAATCAAAATTTCTAGGACCCTGCAGCAAGCCTTAATGGATTCCAGACTCTGTTCAAACAGGCCGTGTCATATTGCGAAGCTAAACTCCCCAACTGACAGTACCTCACCCCCATGCCCAGGAAAAAAAAGTGTTCTTATAACCTTGAAAATTAAACTGTCATATCTTACAATGATGCTTGGCCCAGGCATGTGTTTGGCATTACTGTGCTATTCAGAAAGATACAACAAGGTCTTCTTTAAGCAAAGACACTTATGTTCTGAAGTATTGCATCTAGCTGGAGACCGTTTCCTTGTTCGTTAATGTTGTGATACTTTCCAATTCAGGTGATGGACAGAGCTTGGAACATGACCATATGGGAGTGTTTGTTTCACATTCCATCTATGGTGTTGATATTTCTTGTTCAGAACCTTCTAGCGAATGCCCTCACAAGCAGCGAGTGCTGTCCTGCGACGAAGTGCCTCGTCCGTGACAAAGTGCCTGGTGAGACAAGTGAGTTATGCATCTGTGCAATGAAAAGGAAGGAGAAGGATACTTGAAAAGAGAAGGTAAGTGCTCTTTCTCACCTGTAAATCTATTCTAAGATTAGATTTACGGTTAAGTTAGGTTTAAGGAAAGGTTAAAGTACGAATAGGTTTTCACCTTAAAGGTAGTTACTGTAAATCCACTGTACAGTCTAAGCAAGCTTACATTTAAGTAAGAGTAAGATTAAGCTGTGACCTTAAAAACAGAGCTAAAAGTGTGACCTTAAAAGTAGGCGGAGGAGATTGTGAAGGCCCAGTAGTCAGGGCACAGAAGCCAGTTGGGAGAAATACATAGAACTAAATAGGCACACAGAAATGTAGTAAAAGCAGCAAGTAGTAACTGACAGGGAGCTGATGCTGTAGAGAATTATAGCTCAAGCCTACACGGGTCTACTCTGAGTAGAACCAGAATCTATTTGTGAGTAGGAATCCAGATAAAACAGAGGAGAGATCAGGAACTGAAATAAAACAGAGGTGACGTCTCAACAAAGGAGGGATAGCACTCTTGGTGTTTTGAACACCTTAGTATTTAGTCTCTAGTGTTTTAAACTAGACACATGATCTATTTGGGGTCTAAAATACATTTTAGCCAAAAGCTTAGGCATAAGGCAGCCAAAAGTGGAATAGTAAGGAACGATACACAGGCAATTTGCTTTTCTCATCGGCGTTGAGGGAAACTAGAGTCAAATGCAGCAGATGTTCCTTCAATAGTATTGGGTAAAGGTCAAGAATATTTTTTTGTGTCTAAGGGCCGCAACAAAGAATGTTTTCCCCCTACAGAGATTGTATAGGAAGAGAACACTGTTTATGATGCCACAAGCTTCTAAGCATGCATGTTTTTTCGGCCTGTAAACAGGAGGATTCACTTGCAAAACATAGCGGCATACAAGATGTTCACTCGGGAATCTCTCCAACTCCATCAGCCAGCAAGGACAAACCATTCGAGCAGGTCTACCACTGGATGGAAGCAACAGTCTTTAATGCCAATAAAGGTTTCTTGAATTGATTGAAGCAACAGTCCTGAGCTTCCCTAGACAAGGGAGCTTCATGGCATGAGTGTCAAGATCTTCTGGAATAGCAAATCCAAGACCACTTCCACCAGCTCAGTCAGGTGGGCAGCATTACATTAACAGAATTTGCCTCTGCACATAGCCCACTGCACTCAGAACCAGAGCCCTGCCAGAGGTAGAGATGGTTCTCTGCAAGTCCATAAGCTGTACCACCATCGAGCCCGGCAAGTTGGTCAAGCAGCTTGGACCCTCAAGAATGGAAGACCATGAGAGGCACACATTAGGCACTTGAATGCCTTTTTTCCTCACTTGGGCAGCCCAGTACCCAACAGCTAATCTCCACTGCTCAGTTACAATAACTGACACACCATCAGGCATTGTTCAGCATCAATGACAAGCTGGGGAAAAATTGACTTCAATAAAATAAAAAAATGAGCTCGTTGCTAACAAAAGCTTCCCAGAAGCATTACTACTGTGAGCTAGGGAACCAAGAAGTAGGACATCTCAAGAATTAACCTTGCTTTGGCTGGGCAGTATTAGGCTAGATAATATTTTAAACCACTGGCTTTCGAACTTTTTAGCACCAGGATCCACTTTTTAGAATGGCACTCATGTCGGAAACCAACAGAAGTGATGTCATTAACCTGGAAGTGGTGTCATGGCAGGTGTCATGGCAGGAAGTGACATCATCAAGCAGGAAGTGCCGTCATTGTGAAATAATCAAAGGACACTTCTGGAATGCAAACAGGCATTCTTGGACTGCAGCAATTTCATAACCAGGAAACATCCCTAACAGAAAACTCTCACTTGAAAATTAAATTGCTAACACTCACAAAAGAACTTAATGTAGCAGGAATAAGGTCTGCAACTTCCAAGATGGGTTATCTCAGCTTTCCACAACCCACCTGACATCAGGTCACAACTCATCAAGTAGGCCCCCAACTCACAGTTTGAGGAACACTGCTTTAAACCGTCACACCCTTTTTCTAGTGGCTGCCTCTGCAGTTCTCTTGTCTACAGAGACAAAATCCACTTTGTTACATAAGGCAGTTGCTTTTTTACTTTTCTGGTTATTTGGCTATAATGTTTTAAAGAACACATTTCAATGCAGTTCATTACATTCTGCATTAAATTACCCATCCAGCAATATAACATGGTATCATTTGAAAAGACCAAGAATGTCACAATTTTCAACCATTAGTGTTACCCACACACCATCAGTGTGTCACCTGGTATGGTCCACACCTCTAGTGACAACATTGGCTAGAACAAAAGGGAAAAAATACACAAGTGGTGATGCAGCCACCTACATTCTGTATTCAGGACATTTTTTTTCAACTATACTACACATGGTGCAATTTATTTGCTCTAGTTTAGCCCAGTCTGTGTTTTTGCAGCCACTGATCAGTCCTTTTCTGCCTGTGAAGTGGGGTGGGGCAGAGAAACACATAATAAATAGCAAGCCCCAACTCTTGGCTTTATGCCCAACTTTATCAAACTGCTTAAAAAACTATGGAACTGGGATGACATTATACCAGAGCAGGGGACTGAGACATCACTGCAAGTCTTGATCATAGAAAACCAAACCGAGGTGTGATCTGAAAGGTGGCAAGGCATCAGTCTTAACATAAGCAGTTTGACCATCTGCTTCATCAACCTATTCAGACTTTGATCACATTGACTGCAGCCTAGCTAACCTAGTTTTAATCATTAATGCAGCAGAGGTCCCATTTGACTCCTTAAACTATGGTCTATTGCTTGGCACTTTTAGAGAAGCATGCAAATGACTTTGTTTTATGAATGCCATCAGACTGTACTAATTTTGGACTAATGAACCAAGGAAAACATGCAAGGCAGAGTCCTGTAGGACAGAAGCTTGCAGGGATATAGTTGGAGGACAGACTTCCCAACTTCCAATTACAATCAAGAGCTCCCAGAGAAACCTTTCACGCACCATCTTATTGAAAACAGTTGCTAGTTTTCAGATGAAGCCCCTACTACGATCTCCCCTGCTTTCTGAACACAGTAAGGTGGGTACTGGACAAAATAGGCCTCACGTGCAGAAACATCCCAGTTGAAGAATGGTCTCCCAAGATTTAATTCAGGTCTCTAATTGTCTTGCGTGAGCTCCCTAGGGCATCTGGTGAGATACAGGAAGCTGGAAGAGATGGGCCTTTAGCCTGATCCAGTGGGGCTCTTATGTTCTCCCTCTGTACACCTGCTTCCACGATCGTGCGCAACACGATTTTCAGCAACAGATAAATATTTCCTCCCACCTAGATTTTTGACCCATTTGCTACTGTGATCTTTTATATAAAAAGACTGACATTTCATAGTGACATTCAGTATAAACCCAGTAAAATATTAATTTTGCAGAAGTGCCAAGATTTTTCATGCATATTTTATTTTCTAGGGATATTGTTCTTACAGAGACTGAAACAATTTGCATTTATCCAGTTCCAGGAGAATGCTGGGAAGGGGCATAAACCCCTGCTAACTGGACAAGAGGCACTTTTTCAAGTGGTGCTCCTCTTATATTGAGCAGGGGGAGAGTAATTGTCCCTATTCACCCCTTTCTAGTGTCTTTCTAGTGGCTGTTGCTGGTGGTGGGCTGCATTTTTTTTAGATTGTGAGCCCTTTTGGGACAGGGAGCCATTTAACTTCATTATTATTATTTGCCTGTAAACCACTTTGTGAACTTGTGTTGAAAAGCGTTCTAAAAATACGATTGATTGATATTCGCCAATCAAGGCCCTCTAAGCTCTCTCTTGCATACATAACATGCCTGTGTAAAAAAGGCATCTCATCCCTTTGGGAACTTATTTCAGGTTCATCAACCAAATACAAGCATGAGTAAACACCATGCGCACATTTAAACAATTACTGAGCTTACTGGGCAGAGACAGCCCCCACAACAACTCTTGTGCATCATGGAACAAGTGGCATCCAAAATTGGCGACAGGGAACCATGTTCAGCCATTGAAGAATTTACTGCATGGCATTTACAACAACCTAGTGTGACAGTTGTCTGCACAGCCACTCACAAAATTCCAGCATTAGCATCCCTTGGTTCTCCTTTGCCAAGTCACACTACTAAATTCTACCAACAAGAGCATTCACATGTGTTATTGATACAGTGAACATTTAAGAGGCAACCATATAACATACAGTTATTCAAATACAAATCTGTTCTTGAAGCACAAAAGGGAGGTAAAATATGAAGGTATTTATTCCTTTCAGATCCTGGCAAAAGGGTTGATAGGACGCAGTCAATAGAATTAGAAATTAGAGCCCCCTTTCTAAGTCACGGTTAGGGTCCACACATCTTAGACCTGCAGCAAAATGGTTTATAAAGGGGAATTTTCCTTCATAAGAAATAACGTAAATGGGGCTAATGGGACCATAACTACTGTATGCCCTTAATGGGGAATTTTATCCCCTACAAAAGGGTAGAATAAGGCTGAGAAAGAATAAGGGTAGAATAGGGACTGCACACAGTGGCACATACCCTATATATTCAAGTATAAGTCTAAATTTATGCCTGAAAACATGGATCAACATATATTGGTCAATGCGGTTAATAAAGCTTCTAACAGCAGCTTGCAGGAAGAAGGGCCCAAGGTCAAGAAGCAGAAAAGAGACCAATTTTATTGACCAATAGTTGTTCTCAGGCACCAACAGACAGTAAGCAAAAAAAACAGGTAGCCATTTTCCTTCTTCTCCAAACAGGCAGAGAGATGAAGGTGCTTATGGGAATTGCGGTTGTTATGAGGGCCACTGCAATGGAGGTGTTGTACTGTATTCCTTACAAAGCCTACAACTCCAATAAGAACCTTCATCTCTCTTCCTTCTTGTATGGAGAACAATGCCATTAATGGGCTGCCTCAGAAGAACGGGAAATGGCTCCTGTTTTGGTTGGCTGTTGATTGCTGCCACAGAACAATTACTGTTAAGACATTCTCAAAGAATGTCATAACCCGCCCCATCTAAGTCTTATCTATGGGCCATAGCAAATATATGAGATCCATTTGGACATGAGTATATACTGTAGTCCTAGAACTGTACAAAGCAGCAAGTCTCCTGCAGAGGTAACCCATTCATGGCACAAGTTGAGAACTTAGTGTCAGGCAGCAAGTTGCAGAAGGCAGCACTTTAATGGGGAGGGTACCCTGCACCTATACACCAGCTACACCTTCTTCTTGTGCTGTAGTGTGTGAGGGCATGATAGGGAGGGCTTCTACTATTTCCAAATTTATTCCCCACTTTATCACCCCAAGGGGCATTCACTTAGCATCCAGTGCCACAGCAGCTGCCACCGCAGCTCTTCCTGTATTGGCCAGCAGGCATAATGCTGGACACCTGGCACTTGTTCCATGGCCATTAGAGGAAGAGGTGGCAGTAGTGCTAGATGCTAGAGAGGCAAATGGAAAGTGTGGGGAAGAAAAAGCACATACAGGCCTAGCCAAGGCAAAATCTAAATGAGGGGTGTCCCTTTAAGAGCTCAGAGGAGCAAGAAGATATGCAAGCAGAATTTTTACATCCCATTCTTCAAAAGTTGAAGATTTAAATGTGGTGGAATGTAATGGAGAAACTTACAAAGGGATTCTAATGGAAGGAAAAAAGTCTATGCTTACACACTAAAAGCTCCCTTGGTTACTGTAGGCCAGGGCATGGAATAACTCCACATGTTTGGGAGGCACACTTGTAGTTGTTATGGCATGGAAATATGGCATGTACCAATCCCATGTGGTTTCCCATCTACAGATATCAGCAGTAGAAAGTAGCCATACAGCAACCAACCACACCAATGGAAGAGTTTAAGTTAAAAAAAATACATCTGTGTTGAATTTTTTTAAAGAGTCGAGTACTCTACGCAGAATCCAATGACAAAAGATAAAGGCAGGAGCAGAGAGATATAAGCTGCTTAAACTCCTCTTTAAATGATAAATAAAGCCATGGGGACAGCTGCACCCCAGGTTGCACCAAAAGAAAGAACAAGTGAAGACAGCCTGTATCACAAAACAAAGGAGAGCACCAGCAGAAGACAAAAGTCCCTGAAACCTAGAGAGAGAATTTCTGAAAAGGAGAGATGATCAACTGTGTCAAAAGTTGCTGAAAGCAGAACAGAGGCTGTTTGATGAAGCAGCCAGAAGCCATTGGTGGTATTTGAAAAAAGGCTATTTGCTAGAGTAGAAAGGCCAGACATCAGACTGAAGAGAGCCATGGGAGACTCCCTGGTCATGTGAGATGGAAATAGAGAGAATCTGGGATATTAAGTAATTAGAAAGGCTGGAGCAGGGAGCATTACTCAAGGCAGAAACAGCAAATTTGAACCAAGGACCGGTAGAGGTAAAAGAGTGGTAAAAACAGGGCCTGGCTTTAAGCCGATTGGCTTATTGCTTCCAACTGAGTGCTGCACCTAAGGGCCTCCTGCACTAGCATAATCTAGTCTTGCATGCACTTTGATATTAAATTGCCGAGATCCATTCATGTTCATGACTATGCATGCAGTTTTTAAATACACATTTTTACTGCTTTCCATTCTACCATAGAGATTTTAAGGTCTACAGTATAAATTTTGTTTACATCTCTAAGATTCTGCAGACCTTGGCTGTGAACTCCCCCCCTCCCACACACACACAATATGTTTCCAATTGGACCCCATAATGCCCAAGGCTAGTCCTGGGTAAGAGTACTAAAAATTAAATAGTATCAAAAGTAGTGGATGTAGAGAAATAGTCAAGAGCTTGATAGATGTACTGGAAGTTCTAAGTTCTAACACAAGATGCGTGCTAAGCTCACTGGGAGCCCAAGCCTATGCCTGCCTACTCAGAATTAAGTCCCACTATAGTCAATGGAGTTTACTCCCAGGAAAGTGTGGATAAGATTGCAGCTTGGGTGGCCTTAATCAAGCCACTATCTCAGTCCATCAATTGCAAGCTGAAACACAAGCTTAATACATGCCTAAAGTTCAGAGCTGTTAAATGTTGCTGATCTCTTCATTTTTATGGGCAGTTTGAGTACTTTACAATTCTTTTGTTCTTCTATGCATATTTAATTCATACTGCAGGCGTGCCCCAGTATCCACCTGGGCTCTGTTCCAGACCCCACAGTGGATACCTGGAACCATGGATATTGGGGACACTTTTTTAAAAATAGGGAACATCAGCGGTTTTGCTGCAACAAGGAAAAAAAATAGTTTAATGTTTCCCCTATCTTTTTAATAGGAGTCCCAGTATCCATGGATAACTGAAACCATGGATACTAGAGTATGCCTGTAGTCTACATGTCCGAAGGCTCAATATGGGCAGCTGTCTTAGACAAGAACTCAGCAAACACAAAGTCTTATCCTAGACAACCATCACTGAAAATGTCCCTACTCTATGGGAATTTAACCCTGTTTGACAAGCCCAAGCACAGTGGCCTTACCACAGTTGTGAAATGTACTCAACCTCCAGAGAATTTGCCATGAGAAAGTTACTTCATGGTGGCAGGAGAAGCCGATGTCTTTCCTGAAGGCTTCAAGAAAGTCACACAAGTGGAAATACTTTCATAATAATGAGGAAAGAAATGCTACCCTGCTTCAAACTCATTTCCCCTGGTCAGGGGAAACGTAAAGAATAAGCTGGATCAGTACGGCAGCTATTGTATGTTAAGTCATACAATACTCCCGCCAATTGCTGAATGGATGTAAAAAGTGGGCATGTTGGCATACAAGCTGTAGTTTTAGGACACCCCTTGACTGCTGTTTTTGGGCTGACTTTTTGGGCTTACTGTTTTTGGGCTGACCTCATTTCATTTTCCCCCTCCCCTTTATTCAAACTTTATAAAACTGCACTTGAATTTTCAGCTATCCAAATGTTTTGGGTAGACATCGTTTAATTCCAATAAATGAGGTTGCACACCAGTTACATTACAAGCACAACATAGTCTATTATGGTGTCTTTGTGTGGTTTTTTGGAAGTCAACGGTATATCATACTTAAAGTTATATTTCCACATCGATAGCACTAACTATAGCACCTAAGCCCATATTCTACTGTATACAGAAGCCCATATTCTACTGCATTATACCCCATACATTGTATTAGATTTCCCAAATTCTTAGTCCAAGATTGTGGCTTCTGAAAAATGCCAAATAAATTTGACTGAGTAGGAACTGGAAAGGTAAAAATCTACACTCTTGCTAGCTAGAAATGAACATTGGGTCAGTATCATCTTCCTATGTTTCCATTATGTCAAAGCAACAAAAGTGGCAATATTTTTCTTTAGGCATCAATGAAGTCTCTGTTGCAATACGCGTTCTGCTCCAAAGCAAAGAGCCTGAAAAGAAAAGCCTGACACATCAGAGCAAGTTACTGGTACTACCACATTTAACTTGTGTTGGTCCAAAAATTGTTATAAAGCCAACCCCTCATTTTGGTAGAATGAGTCAAATGGGCTTTGACCTTGAAGATTTGGGTTGTAAAAAAAACAACAACCCAAACAAACACACTAGTCAGCTATGGATACAAGAGTTGGCTCAACTCCTAAGCCAGAGTTCTCTAGCTGTAAAAAAAATGAAGATACGTTGCACCTACATTTTTGAACAAGTAGGGAATTCTTAGCATCCCAGGAGCTAGAACAAGCTCAGCAACACAGACAACTTTATTTCCAAGGAACAAGTTGTTTGCTTCCATGTTAAAAGCAGAATCATCGGCTCAAGGATAGATCCTGGCACAAACTATGCTGGACCCCTTTGATATCAAGAGATGCTTCTTAGGTGCTATAGTTAGCAACGTCTACATCCAAAATTAAATGCCTAAAAAGGCTGTTTATTGGGAATAACCCCCATTTAGCACATGGATTGATGGCAAGTAACCTGCATTAAAACAGAAGTATTTGAAGTAACTGTATGGCAAGAACCCTGTACTCACAACAGAATTTCACAACCCAGCCTAAAAGGATACATCTTATTAGAGACCAATTCTAGGCAAGTCTACTTGGAAGCAACTCCTGCTATAGTCAATAGTGCTTATTCCCATGTAAGTTTAGATAAGACAGCAGCCCTACTCCCCTCCAACATGGCAGCTATCCCAGCAAAGCCTTCTCTTTCTAAGCATCCATTGGCAGCAGCAGATTGATCAACTCAACTATTCAACACCTGTAGCAAGATCTTAATTCATAGGCGTGCAGGGAAACTTTTCTTAAGTTTACAGAGTGCAGTGCAACCTGCAGTACTTAGCGTATTGTGCAGACACACAAAGAACAAGCACACACCTGACACCAGGTCAGCACAGTCTACAACAACCAGAGAGGTTAGCAGCCTTGTAGCTACCAGCCAAAGCAACCTAGGCAGATGAGTCTAGGGAAACTGGGAAATAAAACCCCCGTGAAACCATCCACTGAATTTCCTACAGAAGACCTAGGACAGTGTGGGAGCCCATGACTAGGCAACAGGATAGCTTGCCATGGGAGAGCAAACACACAGCCAGGCTACCGTTGGTATTGTCCATGACTAGGTCAGAGAAACATTCTTAATTGATGTAAACTGAAAAATCCGAGACTGAAACTGTCTGTTCCTGCTTGCTAACTCAGGAAGCAAAGGAATTCAGCAACTCACCTTTTGAACGCCTGAACTCAGATCCATTCTTCTTCGTGCCTTATGTCTCACTCTGAATCAGCCACTAATGCGTGAAATTGACTAGCTCGAGGTTTCACTCTGAACACAGCCGCAGCAGAGTGACTTTTGTTTGCTAACTGCTGTGACTGGCAGAGTGACCGGTAGCTCTCGGGATTCGTACTGCGCTCTCTTAAGCGCCTATCCACAAGCCGCCTGAACGAGGTCCCTTTAACTAGAGCCCACAACTCCCTCTAAAACCCCGCCAGCCAATCAGAGGCGGCACTCAAACTTTCAGCCAATGCGAAGTGAGGCTTGATCCTCAGGCTCTACGGTTGGCTTTAACCCCCTGATATGAGGGGAGGGAGAGAGTTGGCTCGCCGCATCGCGTTCCAGCTGTGCAGGGCGTGCTACACATCTGTGTCACACTGTGCAAAGGGGAAGGGCTCGAATTTTTGCCCTGAGTCACACGTCTCCGTCTTTCCCTTTTAAAGGATGGCGGGGAAACGTCGCACCGGGGCAGCCAATTCATTCACAAGCAGAGGAAGTGAGTGTGTTGGGGGCGGGGAAAACCTGTGATATTATTAGTCCTGTAGACCCAAAAATAAAGTCTGAGCTAAACGTCGCTCCTTCCTTAGCCCTTTTTCTTCTTCGCACCTCAGCTGCCTGGATGAGGATGTTACAATAATACGGCTTTTTTCGTTGTTGCTTAAACCAAATAAATATTTTCAAGCCATGGCAACGTTTGCGTTTTGCTTTTTTAAAACTAAAAGTGGAAAGAGGAGAATTCAGCTTGGGTGACAGTTTGCTTGGTCGAGGTGTGATCTATGCTTTGGGAACAGGATTAAAATTCTTAGCAAAAGAGAGCCTCTGGTAGCGGGAACCAGTAAATATTTTTAAGGCAGAGCTGTGCAGTGGTTAGAAAGCTGGACTTGGCCCAAGGGTTTAATCCCTTAGATTAGAACATAAGAAGAGCCCCACTGGATCAGGCCAAAGACCTATCTAGTTCAGCTTCCTGTATCTCACAGTGGTCTACCAGATGCCTTAGGGAGCACACAAGACAACTAGATACCTTCATCTTATTGCCACTGCCCTGCATCTGGCCATGAAGCTATTTGGGGCTGCAATCCTATACACATGGACCTGAGAGTCAGATCCACTGAATACAAGAATCTTGCTCTTGTCTACTTGTTGCTCTCTCTCTCTCCCTCCCTTCGCTTTGCTCCCCCCAGACAGCTTTCCGACGGATGTCACAAAATCCTACACACATATCTGGCTGTGCAGACCACAGGGGAAGCCCACAGCATGCCTGGCAGCAGAGACCAGTATGATCCCAGCTGTTCCTTTGTGGGCTTGCTGACCTACTTGTTCCAGACAGGTCCCGTAGCTTTGCAAATGCCGTGATAGACAGCGATGGTATGGGTGCATACATACATACATACATACATACATACATACATACATACATACATACATACATACATACATAATACTTTATTGTTTAACACATAGGTCATTACAATTTGGTATGGGTGCAGCTAGACCTCATGGATAGCTGTGATTTGCAAGCACTCTGCTGGGATAGGGTGGCTGGTACCCCCCATGTTTTTCTTTCCAGTGCAACTCTGTCCCTAATGTGAGTCAATAAAGGCTTTTCCCCACTACATCAGTTGGGAAGGGGAGGTAAGGTGTTTTCTGCTACTTGTGCTAAAGTCCTGCAGCATCCCCACTGTGTGGGTGTGTTTGGTGAGGCAGAAGCACCTCACCAAAAGTGCCCCCCAGCTGTGATCACAAAAACACTTACAGCCCACGGGGCATAGCTAAAGAAGTGCGGGGGGTGCAATTGCACTGGGGGCAACAAGCTGAGCAACAAGCTGAGCTTGACGCTAATGGCTAGAATTGTGAAAACCTTGGTATGTGTGAATAATACCATCATGTTATATATCATTGGAAAAGTAATTTAATGCTGAATGCAATGCAGAGGCGGATCTAAAGGGGGGCAAATCTGTTAGTTTTGCAAGAAGCCTTACCCTGTCATGTAAATCCCTCCTCTCCCTTGCTGCTGTAGCCAGTAAGCAACGCCAAGATGTTGCTGTTCCCTGTGAGGATTGGCTAGAACAGTGCAGGAGAGGAGTGTTTTCCACTGCAAGGTAAGGCTTCTTGCAAAACTTACAGATTTGCCCCCCCCCTTAGATCCGCCTCTGATGCACTGAAACATACCACTTTGGAATATCTTTACTCTTTCAAATATTATGACCCAAAACCTAGAAAACGAAAATACAACTTCATGTAAAAATTGTGGCGGGTGGGGTGGGGTGAGGAATAATACTATCATGTTATATAGCATTCAATACGGAATTTCATGCAGAGTGCAATGAAACAAATCAAAATGTAATACCTTCATTCTATCAAAAGTTGTGGCCCCAAAAAACCCAACAAGAAGAAAATGAAAATGCAGTGGTGGTGTCACTTTCTGTTGTGACATCATTTCTGGGGCATCATTTTGCCCTCTGCACCAGGCTACACTTTCATTAGCTACGCCAGTGCAATCCACAGGCTTTGAGCAGCTGAAGCCCCTGGGTTGAGAGTGTTTGCAGGATCACAGCCATTGCAGCAGCAGCGGAAGCATTTTTCAAAGAACCAAGGCAGGGCAATTCTGCCCCATCAGATACACCCTCACTGCACCTCGCTGATCCCCACCCTGGTCCTGAGCTCCAGTGTAGGTTAGGCAAGGGGCAGGCTCTTCAGGCCCACAAGCAGCCTGTTCACTGTTGCCAGGATGAATGCAGCCAGTTGGGAAGGGAAGGACAGTAGGAGAAGAGCCACACTTGGGGGTGAAAAGCAGCATGTCTTGGCACGGATGCAAAGGTGCATAGTATGTCCATGGCCAGAGTGTGGGCTGGTGAAAGGCAACCAGAGTTACCTGTAAATCAGATTGCCTGTGCAATGCTCCTTCCAATTGATGCAGTGCGCTCTCTGATTGGCTCACCTGCTCTGATAGGCTCAGGCATAGCTGTTTGTGGCTTTTCCAAGCTTATCCCAGGGAGAGCGCTAGTTTTTGCTATGGATCAGACCTAAGACTTAGGCCAAACCTAAGTGCCTGGAATGAAAAGCAATGCTCAAGCTTTATGTGCATTGCAACAGCACTTTCTTGCTGGGTCAGCAGGCCCTGTGCTTTGGGGAGATTTGGCTGGGGAATGAGGAGGATGCTGTGGGATGTTCATTCTCTTAATCTCCAGCTGTGATTTTGTAGACTGCACTGAGGGCTTTGTGGCCTGCCTACTGTCTACTCTTTTCCTCTGCAATGGGTATTTCAGGCAAGTGATGAAAGATAGGGTTGGCTTCAAGCTTGGTTTGCCTGGCTCTCATCCTGACCTTACCAGCTTGCAAATTGCCTCGTGCAGCCTGCTCCCCTTGTTGCTCATCCCAATTGCTCTCTGCCTGAAAGGCTCTCCGCTTTCTTAGTGGAGGGGGGCTGCTCAGCAGCAACACAACCTGGAATGCCTCCTGTCCTGATGCTGCCTTGGGTCCACCACCTTTGCCCAATTACAAGAAACAAAGCCCCTCCAAAATAGCAGTCACTGGTCATACTCCTGGTGCAGGTTGCGTCCTGTTGCAGATGTGCTGGACATCTGGTTAGAGTTAAAGGGGCCACTCAAATGTGTTGGTTTATCACATTTAAATACCGCCCTTCCTCCAAGGAGCTCAGGGTAGTGTGTTTAGTTCATTCCTTCACAAGAAACCTGTGAAGTAAGTGAGGCTGAGATTGAGGACCAGCCCACAGTCACCAAGCTTCATGGCTGAGCACAGATTTGAACCTGGATCTTCCAGGTCCTAAGTCCAAGTCCCAAACCATCCTGGCAGATTCATATGGGTGATCCCTATAAATCAAGTCAAATGTCCTGCACTTCCTCCGTGTTTGAAGAAACTGCACCGGGAGCAAGGTAAGGAGGTGGGCCATCCATTTCTCACTCGCTTTTAGTGGGCAGAAAGTAGATCGTTCTGGGCTGTGCCCGCAGCAAACTATAGGGATGCAGAGGCGGAGGAAGGGTGTAGCCCAGGGTGGCGCGAGTCATGGGCACTGGCAGCGGCGGAGCACCATTGCGCGGAGTCCGTGTGCTGTCTGGACCGCCCTCCCTCCCTGGTGTCCACTCTGCTCCAAAATGGAGCTATTCTGGGTGCAGGGAGGCGTGGCTGGGCGACACACGGGGGCGGGGTGACATGCTGGGGGCGCAGTTTCGTCACCCTGCCATGGGCGTACTCGGGGCTCCGTTCGTCCCTGGAGGGATGTGGTGACAGCCGCAAACTTGAGATGACCCACATCCTGAATCCGCTGCCCCCTCACACACAAGCACGCACACCCAATCCTCTGCTGATGCAACCAGCATCACCTCGCCAAAGGACAGGTTGCTCTAGGGCTGCTTTCTCCTGATGTAAGCCCTTGCTCTGGGAGGCCTTGTGTTGGCTGCACATGTCTGTTGTCCTCCAAGGGAGCTATCTTGCTTCCCCCCACTCTTGCTAGTCACACAGGCATTTCTTATCAGCATGTTTGTCTGAGTGAACCTATGTGCTGGGCTTCCTGGCCCCTTTTCGTTTCTGTCCTCTTACTGGCACCACTTATGTATATCAAATTGCAGTGAAAGATTACGATCTGCAGGAATTAACAGGATATATATTTTAACTGGTCTCTTTAATAAAAGCCTATTGGATTCCTTATTTCTTTGACTTTTACGGAACATTTTTTTCTTCCTGATCTTTTTATAGGAGAGTAAAAAAAAGTTGTTTAGAAACAGAATCCTTTTTGTGCAATGTGAAGAGTCCAAATGGATCTCTTATCCACTTTGTTTCCATTTTCTGTAAAAATCTGAACCCAGTGAAAGAGAGGGAAAAAATACAGAGAAAATGGAAAATCCAGTCCAAACAGTAAAAAGCAAAACTCTTTGTTTTGTTCTGAAGTCAAAACACAGTTTTCCAAAGAGTTTTGAAGGAGGGTCATGCTCCAAAATTGAAGTTATTTTCCTTGTCTCTAGCCTTCGTATTAAGTTTGTCTTGCACATAAAAAGCCCCAAAACCAAATTTGCTATTTCCCATTTTTAATGCTGTTATGTCTTACTGAGATTTCTTCCACATGTTCTTGGGAGGGGGGGGGGAGGAATAGGAAAACAATTTTGTGGTTTATTTCTTTGTTCAGCAATTTAAATAGGAGTCCTTTCATTTAAGGTGCAGTTTTTCCTTAGGCTATAGTTATGAAACACACACCAGAGAAGGCTAGCCTGGCAAGAAGCCAATGGGCCTGTTAGTTTTGCAGTCATGGTGGAGGCATATCAAAAGAGCCAATGATGGAAATGGGGTTCAGCCAAATCCTACACTGCACAGACTGGTTTTGTTTTTGTTCATTGAATAAAGCACAGGCTGGCATTCTCAATTGCCCTTTGAGAATCAAATTGGGATTTGGAATCCAGCATTTAGACTGAGCTCTTGCAGCACAACCCTGCATGTGTCTGCTCAGAAATAAGTCTTAGAGCGCAATCCTAACCTGGAGTTAGGCCGGCAGTTAGGCCAGCAAAGTTTTGCCAGCACAAGGGACTCCATAAAACATATTTGGACCACTCATGGAGTCAGAGAAGCCAGCACACAGATGTGCACCATCCCCCCTGACTCCAAGGTCAAAATGCTCTTTACCATGGCTTTCTAATTAGATTTCTAATTAGTGTATCTCAATCACACATTGCAAACATGACCATTGGATTAACACATATTTTAGGTATACAACTGAAACATTCAGCAAGATCCAGTGTGCTTTGTGATGGGTGTCAGGATACATGCTCTGTAGTGGGGTATAGATGTAAAGTAGGTGCACTGTTTTTATCAGGCAGTAAAATTAAAACTGTACAAAATGGCAGGAGAACAACTTTGTTCTGCCGCCATTTTGTACAGTTTTAATGTACAAAATGCACAGCCATAGGGGGCACAGCCCTAATGCACAGCCATAGTGGGCAACAAGTACTGTAGGTGATGCAATGTGCCATGGGAGTGGCCCCTCCCACTTGCCATTGGAACCATTCCAGGCAGCTATGACAATGTGCAGGCATTAGCTGAACCAAATGGCATTGCCTATGTGTTGCTGTTGCTGCTTGGAATGGCTTCAACAAGTAGAAGCAGTGGTGTTCCTATTGTTAAATGGGGGGGAGGGGCAAGTGCTCCTGAGTGGTGCCTGCCACAGGCCTCACCTGACAACCCAGTCGTGTGCCAAAAGTGTTCTGAAAACATCAGAACGCCTTTACACAATACTTCTGGGTTTTCGTCGGAATGCATGACTGGGGTGGGAGGAATGGGTATTTAGCTGGTTTCACTATTTACCCTTGTGTTTAATAAAGTTCAACCCCAACCTCAGTCCGGTGTCTTCCCTGGGGGTAATAGGCTACCTTAGAATGCAAGCATCTTGTTGTCTTGTGCCTTCCTGGGGCCCCTGGTGGGCCGCTGGGAGATACAGGAAGCTGGACTAGATGGGCCTTTGGCCTGATCCAGCAGGGCTCTTCTTATGTTCTTATGTTCTTAATGCCAGATGCAGGGGAGTGGCAGAGAGATACAAATATCTGCTTGTCTTGTGTGCTCTCTGAGACACACTGTGGATACGGGAAGCTGGATGGACCTTGGCCTGATCCAGCAACGCTTTTCTTATGTTCTTAAGGTGAGTGGGGGTGGCAGTCATGGGGGGGCAGTGATGTCATTCAGGGGGAACGGACCAGAACGGGCATTCCGGATCCTAACGGGCTCCGTGGCTGGTTCTGGGTTCCCGACAAGTGCCAATCAAAAGTGAGTTCCTGTTCCTAAATCATTTGAATGACACCACTGGGGGGGGGGCTGTCTGCAGTCCTCAGGTAAGAAAAATGGTCAGAGTAGTAGTAGGAGGGCTGCTTCCTTGGAACATATTTGAACCTGCAGTTCTTACCGTTTTGCCCGCCTCTAGCTATGCTACTGACTGCTAAACCAAACCAACAGACCTGCAGAATCTCTCCAGACACTCATTGTCTTCATTGTCCATTTGGTGAAAAATCAGTTGGTTTGATTGATGATAATCAATAGTTAAAACAAGGGGAAATGAAAAACTTTTTCGGAAGATGAAAGCCAGGAGCTTTGACAATTAGCAATTAATTATCAAGCTCAGGAGACAATGCTGAATGTCAGAGACAAACTGAAGACCAAAAATTACATTTTTTAGATGGTGATAGCTGTTTGAGAAGCAAGCACACTCAGAAATGAAAGCATTTGTGTTGCCAAGGAGCTGGAAGTAAACAGTGGTTGAGATACTCAGGCTGTATAGTGGGCAGGATGCCAAAATACTGTATGTTTGCTCTGCCTGCTTCTGAGTCACATGCCAGGCCTGTGTGTATGCTATGAAGAGACCAAATCTTTTTTTCTTTTTTTTTTTCTGATGAACTGCAGCTAAATTCCTGAAGAAGTCATATTTGTGACATGTCAAGCTGATGAAGGGCGGAAAGTATTTTAATTATCAGAAATAATTCTAATTATCGGAAAATGTGTAGCACAGTGCTCACCTACTTCCTGTGTGTTGCAAGCCCTTGAGCGGCAACTTCCTGAGGTGAATTCATGGGTCAGTGGAATGACACAGCGGCCTGCTCTGACAAAAGACATGAATGGTTGCGACTTGATAAATCAGTAGTGCAAACTGGGAATGAGCAGCAATGTCTTGGCTAAACAGGATTCCTTTCTTATTCTGACAAGACACTGAGAAAAGAAAAGCCTAGACTTTATGTCTCCTTACATCCTTTTATAGTTTTTTTTTTTAAAAAATATTGTTGAACTAAAATCTATTGTCGGTTATCTTCTAGTATATCTCTTTTATGGATCCACATTTTTAAACCAAGCCCAGACGGGTGAATGAATGAATGAATGAATGTAAGGGCATAATCCTAACCTGGAGTTAGGCCGGCACGGTTAGGCCAGCACAAGGGCCACCGTAAAGCACGTTTGGACCATTCTAAGAGTAAGGGAGGATAGCACATGTCCATGTGCTGGCCTCTCTGACTCCAAGAGTAGTCCAAACACTCTTAAGGGTGTCCCTTGTTCCAGCCAAACTGTGCTGGCCTAACTCCAGGTTAGGATTGCGCTCTAAAATACTCCTACGCTGCCTTTTAGTAAAGCTTCCAAGTGGCATACAGAGCTAAGCTGGTGGCAACCAGAAACAGAGGCTTTTTGGTGATGACACTCCCAACATTGCCCCATGAATATTCTTCCTAGGAATGCTCACTTGGCATTTTACTAACCTTTTGGTACTCAGTGAAGACAAGATTATTTTATTGTCCTGAGCCTTTAATGGAAGATTCATTCCTTACTGGTTTTGTTGTTGTTCATACTGCTGTTTTTAGAAACTGTTGTATTATGATTTGTTAATATTGTATTTCTTAATTTAATGTCAGTTGTTGAATTTAAGGGTGCAATCCTAACCTGGAGTTAGGTCAGCACAATTAGGCCAGAAAAGTTTGGGTAGCACAAGGGACACCATAAAGCGCATTTAGACCATTCTCAAAGTTAGGGAGGATGGTGCACGTCTGTGTGCTGGCCTCTCTGACTCCGAGAGTGGTCCAAACACATTTTATGGTGGCACTTGTGCCAGCCAAACTTGGCTGACCTAATTGGGCCGGCCTAACTCCAGGTTAGGATTGTGCCCTAAATGTTTTAAGGCCCGGTCCTATTCTTTCCTTCCCCACTGATGCAGCAGTGCTGCCAAGCTGCTGCATCCAGAGGGCAGTGGTAGTTGTGGTGGTCTCCTCTGGGTAAAGGAACATTTGTTCCCTTACCTGGGGTAAGCTCTGGTGCCCCAACAAGTCTATTCAGTGATTTCACTGGCACAAGTGGAGTCAGGAAGGCATCAAGGCCTGGGAGGAGGGTAGTGTATTGGTGGTGCCAATATCAGGCCTTTCAGCCCTTGTTCCCCCCCCCTCATTCTGCCCCATCTCCTCCCTATTCCTCCCCTTCCAGTGACACAAAATCACCAAACAAGCTTTCCGACTGTCATCACCACCTCCTAGTGGCAAGGAGTTCCACAGTTTAATTACCCTCTAGGTTAAAAAAAAGTATTCTTTTTATTGTTTGAGAAACACTGTTTCTGATCAGGACTCGCTAGGTGGGTCGTGAGACAATTTCAGATGGGTTGTGTAATACCCAGGGCAGCCATCATTGAAAATGTAGGAGGCTGGGATACTGGAAAGGGGTAAGCTATGCGGTTATGTTGCTTGTGTCAAGGTTGTAAATAGGCTTTTTTCTTTCCAGTTCACTTTGCTATTGGAAAATGTGTGAGAAGTAACCCATCTTATTGGTGCATTCTCAGGAAAACAGCAGGCCCTGGCATCACAATGATGGCACTTCTGGCCATGACATCACTTCTTGTGGGTCCCATACAGAGTGTCCTTCTAAAAAGTGGGTCCTGTTGCTAAAACTTTTGAGAACTGCTGGCATAGGAGACAAAACAGAGCTTTGTGGCATTCCATAGGACAAATGGTATCAATAGAAATCCTCTCAGCATATTGATGATTAAAAGGTTTCCCCGCGACCGAATGGTCTAGTCGTGACCAACTGTAGGAGGCGATGCTCATCTCTGTTTCTAAGCCGAAGAGCCGGCGTTTCATAACCACACATGATCTCTCCGAATGGTTTCATGTAGCTGTTAAATACATTTGTATAGACACTGAAACGTACTGGGAGAGACGCCATCACACACGTATATATTATGAGGCATTACAATTTCGTTGGCAAACTTTCAGTGTTTATTTTTGGGGAGGAGGGGGGTTATAAGACCATGAATTCATCACGGAAAGAGTTGTGTTTCTTAAACTACTGTTTTGAAAAGAACAATACAAGGAGGCCGTGACAGAAATCAATATTCTTTGCAAAAAAAATTCTAATCCTCCGCGCTCTAAAATAAATGAAAATGAACTTGAGAAATGATAGGAAGGAACACTGAAATGGGAAAAAGCACATAATTAAATCCAGACCTCTGCTTTGTATTGATTGCCAATAGATCATATAAAGACTTTATGTATCCGTTTTACCTGAGATGATATGCTCATAATTATATTCCTGTTCTTTGGTGGAAAGTCAGTATTATGATAGTCGCTCATCCGAAAGATAATCTGTGATACACTGGTGCTTTTTTCTGCTTTTTTTTTCCTCCCTCACTGTAAAGGTAACTCATCTTACACCCAGCATATCCAAATTTGGTTATTTTTCATATATAGGGGAATTGAAGTGTTGTCTCTACATGTATGGGCAAGTCTTACTCAATATGAATCTCTCAACAAGGCTATTTTGAGGAAAAAGAATTATCTCCTTTAGAATCATGTCTTGTACTTTTGAAGATCTTCCTCAGCAGTTAGCAAAGAAGCACATACATTCCAACGGAAGGTGGAAAGATTCCTACACTTACCAGTAGTTGTAGATATCAGAGTAGTAGAATAGTGTGACTGCTATCATGTCCAGTGCTGCTTTGAAATGTCAATTTTTTTAAAAACAACAACAACAAACCAACCCATTTTATTGTGTGCTTGGAGGTTAAGATGGCCTTTGATGAGAGGGGATGGGGGTCCAGCATGAAGGAAAAATAAAAGGGGTGCCAGCGCTGTCAGGCAAGGGGTGTTGTGAGAGGTAGCGCTGGAGCTGACACCAGGTGTGTCTGGGCTCCCTCTAGCCTCCCAGTCTGTTGAGGGATCCAGTCGCCCCAGAGATAGGCAATGGGGAGGGGGTTCCTTCACCCACTGGTCCTCCTCCCTTCCAGCAGCCTTGCTTGGGTTACATTCCACCTGCTAGCCAGCCTCCTCCAGACTGCCCTCAGCACCACTTGCCTGGGGTTATATAGAGCCTCCCTGCCCCCTTGCTCCACCCCGTCGTCACAGCCAGGCTGCATAAGCCCAGGCCGACAGCTTTCCCAGTCCCTGAGCCTGCAGGTTCTTACTACCCTCTGGCAGTTGCTGACAGGGGCTTCCTTCCTCTTGCTCCAGGCGTCAGTAGGCTGGGCGGACTTCTCCCTCCATCACACCCAGACTGGCCCGACTGCCATTGCGGGAGAAGGGGCGGCCGCCTGCCCCTGCTGCAGTCCGCTGTGGTGGTGCCTGGTGCTTCAATGCTGGGCCGGCCGCCCCTGCTTCCTTCCCTTCAGCCGTTGAAGCAGGGGTGCAAGTCCCTGCTGGGCCCTGCATGCCCTGCTTGTGGCCTGACCCGCCAGTGGAGCGAGGAGGCCCTGGGCGGCTGCTGCCGCCGCCGCCATCACCATGGGAAAACCTGCTGGCCAGGATCCTGGCCACAACGGGATTGCCCGATGAACGGCGCCCCAGACAAGGGGAAAGGATCATATTGGAGGGAAGGTCAGACCAAAATATGGAGAAGGGGAATTTATTTCCACATTTTAATATTGCTCTACCTTCAAGATGCTCAGAGTGGTTTTCATGAAGTAGCCTCCCTACAGGGGTGGGGGGCACTAAGTTTTGCAAGGCCCCTTCCCTTGTTGTGTAAACTGCTCCTCTCCCTCGCCACTGTAGCCAGTAAACAACACGGAGGAGCTGCTTTCGCCATGAGGAGTGGCTACGAGGGAGAGGAGCACTTGACATGACAAGGTAAGGTGCCTTGCAAAACCTAGCAAACCCCCCCCCCCGCCATAGGGACACTACTGTGTACATGGTCCCTTCTGTCCTTACAACAATTCTTTGAGGTAGGTTAGGTTGAAAGACAATGACTGGCCCAAGGCCACCCAGGAAGCTGCATACCACTACAGCATGCTGGCTCTTTATTCTCTCTTCTAGTTCCTCTCTCAGCACTTGCGTTTTATGTCCATCAGCCTCTTGGATCTTCAGCTCCTGCTGATTCATGGCTAGTCAATGAATGGGAAGACAGCTGCCATCAGGATTTGATTCTGGATATCTGTGAGCTGGCTCAGATGATAATGCATCTACAAGCTCCTCTGCACATTGAAGGAGCAAGCACATCACGTGTGTGCATGTCTTGCCCACTTTATGGAACACCAGAGGTCTTTTTGCTTAATACACAGAACCTCCCAGATGCATTCATAGTGGGTTCATCTTGCAAATGTGTGAAGAGGTATTGACAGGCAAAGTATCAGCCAAACCCACCCCCCATGCCAATTTGGTGTGTATGACCTGTGTACATGTGGCAGTCGTCGCTCCCAGCTGCCTGCCCAGGTTCTCAGTTCAGCAATTAAATATGATGGGCAGTGAATATCTACTTGTTCTTGGTTCTTCTTTTCCCTCACTGCATGGTTACCCTGTGGTGCTTTCCCCTGCTGTTGATTGTGTGTTGAGTTCATAACATTGTGAAGGTGAACATAGTGATGCTGTACAACCTAGCAGTATCCCTGCCTGAACTGATGAGGATGGTTTTACAAGTGGTTTTTAAAAGCCCCCAGGATTGGTGTCCTGGGGAATTTAAACATGCACATCAAAGCCTCCTTGCCTGGTATAGCTCAGGACTTTGTGATGTCTGTGGCAACCTGTATCAAGTCATAGCTGGGGTTGGGGGTTTTTTTGGTTGAAAACCGCTTTTTGGGCGTTAACAACAACCTTTTGGTGGTTAAAATATTTGAATAAAAACACAAAACACTGCATTTGGGTGTTTAAGCTATTTTTCAGAAATTAAAATAGACAACTTTTCCAATTAGAAATAATACTGTGGCTGCATCTGCTGACACTATATCACCTAGATCATCTACCTAGTGCACTTTTAAAGCATTTAAAATTAATAAAAATGAGAACTTGGATTGAGAATGTACCATAAAAACACATCACACCGCAATTTGCTATTTTAATCAAGAAATTCTGGAAAAAAAATCACCAAAAAACACATCCCTAATCATAGCATATGAGAGTATGCAGTACCACCACCACACATTCTTGGCACAGAGGCATCAGCTCTGTGGGAAAAGTGCCTCCAAATAAATAACTTATCTATGGCCAAACAGACACTAATGATAGCAGGGTGAACTTTCTCAAGCCACCATCAGTACGGAATTGGAACAGCTGCAGGCACATGACCCACATGGCAGCTGTACTGGATCCCATGTGCTCAGTGTGAACCCCACACACTCACAACACATTTCTGCAGGGCACATCATGGATCGGTTTTTTCCCCCTAAAGGACACACAAAAAGTGTGTGTCAAACATTTAAACTAGATGTTTCTGCCTACCACTCACATCCTTTCATGAAACAAAGCAGAGTGATTCACTCAGCTTCCTTTAAGAAGAAGACCTCAGCAATCCAGATTCTTGAGAAGCAGACAAGTCAGAACCCACAAAGTCAGCCCAACCTCTGCATTGCTATCAGTTTTTGATCACAAGAATCTTACTTTTAAAAGGCAAGCTGTTCTGCAAAGGCTTGGCTCTCATCTCACCCAGCAGTGAACATGCGTTCAGGTTTCTTTTGTCTGGAAAGCTTTTCCTCTCTCTCTCTCTCTCTCTCTCTCTCTCTCTCTCTCTCTCTCTCTCTCTCTCTCTCTCTCTCTCCAATGATAAAGATGTTCTACTTAAATTGGTATTATAACACTGCAACCATTTTTTTCCAAACTTTTGTCATATTGCCTCAATTATCCTTAAGACTGCAATTGTTCCACAATTGTTCCCTGACAGTAGGGATTCTTTTTTAATTAATGATGCATTGCCAAAGTGCTACCACTTACGCTGCCATTTGCTCCAACAATAAATATTAAGCAGCATCTATGAAAAGCTCCACTGTTGGAAATGTAAGCATCGTCTATGTTACCTAGCGCTCCCTTGCTACTCCACAGACATGAGAGCAAATGGTGTTTACATGCTTTAGTATTTCAATAGACAAATACTCCCGAGTCTCCGTAAATCTTTCTGGCTTAAGTACCTGCTTGTAAGATTGAGAAAACAATTATAGATTTTTAAGAAAATAGCTTCCCCTCAGAGTGTTGGTTTACAAAATAACCTTGATAAAGATTAAAGACATGCCTCACTTCAAAATGAAAACAAGAACTGGACGCTCTTCTTTTCCATTCACTTATATTCCAGGTACAGATAAGATTAGAGATTTACAGTAAATACGTTTTTTCCATTACAAACAAAATCAGAGAAGCAACCCAGTTTAAAAGGGTGTTGAATCAACATGGCAATTTCTACACATCAAATCTCAGCCAGTGTTAAAATCAAAATTGCAAGAAAAACAATTTTTGGAACAGAAGTACTGATGGCCTGTTACATTGGAAGTGCACAACAATAATAATGTTCAAAACGACTGGTGTTTTCACATAGCTGAGTACGACGATCAGATCAGAAGTTTAATGCTACATGAACAAGCAGAGGTTGAGAGTGTACACGAAGGAGAGGTGTGAAATCTCAGAACTTGCCATGCTTTGGAGGTGGTGATGGGCTGGAGCATTTTCTTCTTCTTTTAGAGCACAATCCTAACCTGGACTTATACTGGCACAGTAAGGCTAGCAAAATTTGGCTGGTACAAGGGCCACCATAAAGTGTGTTTGGACCACTTTCGGAGTCAGGGAGGATGGTGGCCCCTGTGCTGGCCAAACTTTGCTGGCCTAACTGTGTCAGCCGAACTCCAGATTAGGACTGCGCCCCGAGTCATCTTTTTCAACATAGCCAACTATCGTTTTGTTTGCTTGAATGTTGTCACAGCAAGCATGCTCTTTCTTATTTCTTTTGCTGCCGCCTAGGATTTGTTAATGGTTTAATCCTAGGGATGTCATGCTGCATCCTGTGCCAAGGTCTTTGCCAGTGGTCTTCTATGATAAATATCCTCAGAAAAGTTGTGGGAGTGAAATCCGAGTTCCAGTGGTATCAATGACAAAACCCCTGTTGACTTCAGTGGGGCCCGTATTTCACCTTGCACATTTATCTCCATTCATCCGTGTAGCTTAATGTTAAACTTGTTCATTACCTTGTTGTTACTCTTTTTAAAAAATAGCAGCCCATTAATCTCACAGAGACTCCCACTCAGGCACTGTCTGCTAATTTGATTTAGGACACCATAACTCTTGAGTCCTGTCACTTTAAAATATACTCTCTCTGAGTTCAACAATGCTTAGAGACGCACTCGGTCTGAACTGGCATCAGGTTGGAGGGATTATTACAACACATCCTTCTGCAAGCAATGTCTGGCTGGGAAGCTAGGCACATTTGAAAAGCATACCGTTCCGGCTTGCCTACGGCTTTTGAAAAAGAGAGAGATTAGTCTGAAGATTTTAACTAGTTGAATTGTGGCTATATTAAAAAGTGGGACATTTTTCTCACAGTATGCTTGTTAATCTTGGACACGTTCTCAAGTCAAGCCAGATTCTGGAATACAGTCAGAATTAAAGTCTGCCACAGCCAGGCAGCAACTTGGTCCATCCTGTTAAGTGCTGGAATCCTGTGAAGATGTTTAACGACATCAAAACAGTTTTACTAGGCCTTTGCAATAGTAAATCTTCTTCATTGCACTTTCTCCAGCAGTGGCCAGCCCTAGACGTTGTAATGAGCCTCTCTGAATTCCTAAGGGTGTTTTCACAAGCGAAACGGAGCAGAGCCAGAGCTCATGGCAGAGAGAACATAGAAATACCACCAAAAGCTACGATCCCTGACCTTGGCTATGTAAATGCCTTCTAATAGTGAATTTGGGTGATGGAGTCTCTGGGAAGAAACGTGGTCACCCCAAAATTAGCTGAGCGAGAGCTAGCTCCAATCTGGAATCTTTTGCGTAATTTGGGACTGCAGGGATAATTTTCAAGCAGATGGGAAAGGAGGAAAAAAGGTACTTTTTGCAAACTCTAAACAGGATGACAGGGCAAGACGGAGTATTAGTTTACCTAACAGTTTTTCAGCAAAACACAGTGACCCCAAAATAAGGTTGGTAATGGCTTCTGTTCATGCAAGGGTCTGAAAGATAATAGTTTGTAATTAAAAGAAAAAGAGATGTTTAATCAATCCCCCTTAAAAAAAAAGGCTCAACAAGGACCTGTGAGCTTCCAGAATCTATGAAATGTTGAAAGCACGGCTTTCAAAAAGGAAAGGAAAGCAGGAGAGTGGAAGGGGAGAGATGGAATTGCCTGCTTGTGTTCAAAATAATTTAAAGCATACTGGAGAGAGGGATTAGCCGATTCATGGTTTTGTGCCCGAAGATTGACTAGGCTGAAGATTTACGAGTCTGAAAGGGCACAATTCATGATTATGGGGGAACAAACTTGCACTAAGCATCTGGGTGTGGCCCAGGGCAAAATGTGGCCCTTTTATGCCTCCCCACTTTTCCTGCCTTTTCTATACCTCCCCAGCTACAACTGACAGTGGCTGTGCAAAGTCACTCTATTGCATTGAATTGGAAGGTACATGATGAAGTTGAGACAATCGAAAGGTAGAAGGAGAATCCCACCCTGCACAGCAGAGCCTTCGGAGCTTATGGTTCGGCATCTGCCATAGTTGTTTGCCTCTGAATACTTGAATTTTGGCCTGCAGCATCCCCATGGCGAAGGATGGTATGTCTGTTGGTTTTTCTGTTTTACAAATCACATTTTTTCCCCAGTGGCAGCACAACCCACTGCCTTGGCACCATTACACAAAAGAAGAGAAAAATGAAGAGGAAAAAGCAGCTACTTCCCATGCTCCTGGTGTGGTGTCTTCCAGTGCAGAAGTGCAGGACTGCTGGTTTGATCTGAAGGAACCACGCAATGCAATGAGCTCCTTTGCTTGTGCTGCCCCTGTAATTGGAGGTCCTGCACATCCATGTTGAAGAAGCCACACATGGAGCAAAGAAAGGGAGCAGGTGATCTACTTAGTCTTCACTTTAAGCAGGCGGAAAGCAGATCGGCTCAGGTTGCATCCACAGCGGGCTGGAGGCGGCCATGATGACAGCCTGCCCAATGGATGGGCTGCCCCTGTTTGTTTCTAAATTGATCTGAAGAAGTCTACTTACTTGCCCACCATCATTTTCTCCTGGAAGTCCCCCCCCTCTCTCTGTGCTTTCAGTTCCACCCGTGGGTGGCCGTGGCCGTTGTGCTCAGCGGGACGGAAGCAGCCTGTGCGCAGGACAGCAGCAGACCATCTTTGTGGCGGCTCGTTTATGAGTCGACAACTGTTTGAGTGAAACAGAACCAGGCTGTGTGTTACGTTAGAGCTGCCGAGGGATTGTAGTTCTGCAGTTTTATGTGCCCATTTCCTTCAAGCGGTCCATAAAAGCAGCACTTCCTATAGAAGCTGCCTCTTCATCACTTAGAGACATAACACTCTTTTTTGCGGATGCTGCTGCTAATTAGTGCCGTGAGGTTGTTTTTCTTTTCTTTTTTTAAGATACTATAAGAAATCTCTTTTTTAAAAAAAACATGTTTCCCAGCAAAAGCAAGACCCTGAAATACAGATGCTGATCCCTGAGGCAAGGTATCCCTTAGCCTCCTTCATATGGTGAGGCTGGGTGGAAGCATGTTTGGCACGGACCCAGTTGCGGACCCAGCCAATGGGCCGCCCAGGGGCAGAGGAGGAGGTCTGTCCCCACCGCTGTTGCCCTGCCCCCATGCGCCACTCCACTCTGCCCCCATGCCACTCCGGCTCCACTTTGGAGCCATATGCTAGTGAGGGGGGGGCAGGCAGGCCAAAATTCCTTGCCGCTCCGAAAGGTGAGCTGCCTCATTGCCACCTTTCTCCCACTCCAGAAGTGCAGCGCCCGAGGCTTTCCCCCCCCCACACACACACATAATGAAAGGGAAACATCTGAAGAAATTGAGGGTTCTGTGAATGGTACATAGAACAATAACTGTAAAAAACCCAATTGAAAAATGGGGTTTATGAACAGCCTGCCCATGTAAACCGCCTTGAGTCCAGTGAAATCTGGAGAAAGGTGGTATAAAAATACATTTAATAATAGTAATGATGATGATGATGATGATGATGATGATGATGGTAGGTCTGCGACTGCATGGATCCATGACTCATGCCGCACTCAGAGGTCAAACTAGGGATGGACCCAGCCTGTTGGCTGTTGGGCAAGTCGTGGTAGTGCAGCACTTTGTATTAAGAACATAGAAATGTGCCACAGATGATAATCCTGAGTGCTGAGATGCAACCGCTGCTTTGCCCTCAGAGGCGCCATGGGACATTCTGAATCCACTAAACAGCTTTCTGCACGTCTGCATAACTCATTGCTGTAAAATAACTCATTGCAATCAGAATGATGTATTAAAATATAGCCATCTCTGCTACATGGTATGTCGCGAATGTTTTGAAAAGCTATTTTTAAAATTAATAGTACTGTGTAAAGCCACATTAGACTACTTTCCAATTGAATAATATCCATTTTCGAAATACGATGTGAAGTTTAGGAACATACCAATTTAATGATTCAGTACTTAAATGTGAGCGCTGGGTACGTTGGCAAAACAGAGACTAGCGTACTCTCACCCATCAAGTCATATTGGTGTATTGCATTATGCTGTTCATTCTCGCACAGGGCAAGCAACATCAGTGGGTTTTGAGAAGACGTGTGTGTGGGCGCAATCCTAACCTGGAGTTAGACTGGCACAGTTAGGCCAGTAAAGTTTGGCTAGAACAAGGGACACCATAAAGTATATTTGTAGCACTCTCAGAGTCAGAGAGGCCAGCACACAGACATGCGCCATCCTCTCCAACTCCAAGAGTGGTCGAAGTGCACTTTACGATGGCCTTTGTGCTAGCAAAACTTTGCTGGCCTAACGGTGCCAGCCTAACTCCTGGTTAGGATTGCTCTCTCTCTCTCTCTCTCTCTCTCTCTCTCTCTCTCTCTCTCTCTC
>JAJKFI010000004.1:20674153-20686982 GCA_029204185.1 Lerista edwardsae | reverse complement strand
AAATATTTATAGTGTTTCCCTAACCTGTGTAATGAGCTCAGAGAGGCCAGGACACAGATGTGCGCCATTTTCCCTGAGTCTGACAGTGGTCCAAATGTGCTTTACGGTGTCCCTTGTGCCAGCCAAACTTTCCTGGCCTAATTGTGCCGGCCTAACTCCAGGTTCGGATTGTGCCCTTAATTTCTTTTTAAATTTTTAATTACAATTTTTAAAACATTAGACAGTGAAGTTTTAGTTTCTATTTTTTTAAAAATTTAATTTCAATTTTTTTTTAAATCAACCACTCAACATCTTGATGCTAACTTGAGCCTGATGCTCACATTACTAATCCTCAGGGGATTTGGCTACATTACATTGCATGGTGAATATTCACATTGTATGGCTGAACCATCACGAGGTGGTGTTTGTCACAGCAGGAAAATTATGCTGAAGCAAATCATGTTAAGTGTAATCCTATGCATGTGTACTCAGAAGGATGTACAGGCATGCCCCAATACCTGCGGGGGATAGGTTCCTGCCCCCCCATGAATACCTGAAACCGTGGATAAGAGGGGGCTTATAGGGATGTGGTGGCGCTGCGGGTTAAACCACTGCTGCTGGGCTTTCTGACTGGAAGGTTGGGAGTTCGAAACCACATGACGGAGTGAGCTCCCGTTGCTTGTCCCAGCTCCTGCCAACCTAGCAGCTCAAAAGCACTTAAAAATGTGAGTAGATAAATAAGGCCACTTTGGTGGGAAGGTAACAGCGTTCAGTGCGCTATGGCATATAGTCATGCTGGGACAAGCTCATGACCTCAGAAGCTTGTCCTCAGACAAACGACGGCTCTACAGGCTTAGAAATGGAGATGAGCACCACCCCCTACAGTTGGTCATAACTAGACCATTCGGTTGTGGGGAACCTTTATCTTTATGTTAAATAAAGGGTTCTCCCCTACCCCAAATCCCCTGCTGCACCCCTGCCCCACCCCAAAAAAGATTTTTTTAGTGACCCATAAGAAGAAGATCAGGGGGGCCCTGATCCATAGATAATTGACACCGTGGATATGGGAACTGTGGAAATGGGGCCCCACCTTTACCACTGTGTTCAATGGGACTTTCTCCTAGGTATGTGCACTTAGATTGTAGGCTGAAAGAGATCATTTCATCCAAGACCAGTGCTAATTTAAGTCTTGCAAATAGACTTGAGTACATCATAGCTATTAAGCTAGTTTGTATAGGGAGATGGCTGAACTCATATTGATTTCTTCTGCTGCCAGAAGGAAGGAATAAAAGATACTCAGTGCTGCTTAACAAAGCCTGAAATATAAATATGCCTGAGACGGACTATAAGGAATTATTAATGGTGTTTTCCTAACCTGTGCAATGAGGAGATCTGCACTTCAAACAACCCTGGCATCCCTCTGTGTGTGTGTGTGTGTGTGTGTGTGTGTGTGAGAGAGAGAGAGAGAGAGAGAGAGAGAGAGAGAGAGAGAGAGAGAGAGAGAGAGACTCATTTTTCCTCTAGGTGATTTAATTGAGCCTGATATAAATAGCATATCAGTAAACAAGACCTTTTGGGTCTGTGAATCATGCCTAAAATATTTGTGAAAAAATTTGTCTGCTGGTGAAGGCTGTGCTCATTAGGCCAGTCCAGATGTGTTCAGTGATCCAGTGAGAGCTGAATCCTGCCCTCAGATAAGTCACTGAGATAGGCATGTTCTTGTATGCTGACAGCTAGGGCAACAAAAGCGAAGTGGCGGCTTGATGAACTGTGGAACCAGGGTTTGGAATGTAACTCAAGTCTTGACAATACAAAACTTACCAGATGGGTGCCTGTGTATGGTCTATCAGTACGCATTCATACGTGTGCATCCTCAAATATACAGTACAGGGTCACTTATGCTTTTAATTAGTACCACAGATTTCAAATGTTAGGCCAATCGACAAGCCTGACTTCTCTTGCATTCTCACTTCTACATGCTTGTGATTAGACCTGGAAACCAGCTGTCTGTCCCCCGCATGCCAGTTGGTACAAGATGGCTGCCTTTTGTGCAGCCATGACACACTGATGTTTCAGCAGCATGCTTTTTTCAGGGTTTAGTTCCTGGGTATCTTCCTCTGAGGGAGTTAAACAATACAGTGCCTACCCCACAGATATAGAAATGTGCAGCTGCCACAATAATTAACCTGAAGGTTGTACTGGGCCCTGTGGTGGTTGCCCCAGCCCATGGGTCTCCATGTGCCTCAGAACACCTTCAGGATGCGACTGGTGTGTTGAGTTACATCCGAAAGGTATTCTGAGGCTGGGGTAGGCCCATGGAGTGGGCCGTGGGCCTCTCTAGTCCTCAGAACACCTTCTGAACGTGACCAGAAGTAATGGACATGAACCAGAAGTTGCTTCTTATCACGTCCAGGAGGTATTCTGAGGCCTGGGGAAGCATCCACAGTTGGTCAGATCTGTGGATGACAAGCCTGCAGATAAGGAAGGCCCGTTGTACTATGAACAACATGAGGTCCTATCTGTGTGGATGATATGGATGTCTTGCTTAAGGATGAGCAATTTTTTAAAAAAGCCTCAAGGCTGTATTTTCGTGTGGCCTCAAACCTGAATGCTGGTTCCATCTCCAATGTCTCTTTTTGTGGGAAAGCTATTAAGCAAATTGTTTCACAATAGATGACTTAAAGCCTGTGACATTTCTCTGCACGCCTCTGGACATTTATATAGCAGTTGTTTCTCAGAAGTCATGAATATGCTGGGGTGATGCTTGGTTTGCCAGTCATTCAGGGTCAAAGGTAATATCCTTAGTGATGAAGAATGGAGGATGCCTTACTCATCAAAAGCTTCAGGGGTCAGCAGACTATTTTCATGGCTGGCTGCTTCACCCTGTCTTTGCCTTCCTCCCCTGCAGCAGTCCTCAGACATCTTCCTGCCCCTCATACTAACCACAGCAGTAGAAAACCAAACCTCTTTCTCAAGCCACTGCCACATTCTCCCATGCATGTTCTTGCTTGAGACTTTCTGATCACTCGCAGTTGCTGTTGTGCTGCTCAAGTCAATGCTGAATTGAGCAGCCTTGAATAAGAGCGCAATACTAACCTGGAGTTAAGCTGGCCCAGTTAGGCCAGCAAAGTTTGGTTGGCATAAGGGCTACCATAAAGCATGTTTGGACCACTCTTGGAGTCAGAGAGGTTAGCACACAGATGTGCGCCATCCCCCCTGACTTTGAGAGTGATCCAAACGTGCTTTATAGTAGCCCTGTTGGCAACCAAACTTTGCTGACCTAACTGTGCCGGCCTAACTCCAGGTTAGGATTGCTCTGTTAATCCTATATATTTGTTCAAGAGACTGCAGAAAGGGCTTTGGGCTTGTAAGGGGCCTTGTATGTTTATTCTTGTTCAGGTACTAGAATTCCCACAAGTTTGGCAACACTGCCCTACAAATGAAACTAGTCTGAGAAAAGACCCTGTATTTCTGCCGTGCATCACTGCATTTCTTTTTTAAATAAGCAGTTAGTAAAGAGGAGCTATCCATTGGCTCCATGGGTTGGATTCAAACCCTGCCTTGTGCGAGTGTTTTTTTCTGTTCATGGAAAAGTGTGAGGGGATTGGTTTTCAGCCACTCATCCTTCCTTCTCCAGACACCTGTCCCTCATGCCATTTAGTTCTTGCTGGTCTCCAGCTCCCAGGAGTAGATTTTTCACAGCTACTGGGTGGGGGCTGTACAAGGAAATGGGAATTGCCAAAAATCACACTCCTGCCCTTCTTGCGTGAGTGGGAAGCACACATGTATTTTAGCTCCAATCCCATAGAAATCATACCATTTTTCATTGCCCAGGTATCTCCCCTAAAAGCTATGGGATTGATTTTCAGTGGCAAGATATCGCTCTGTAAATATATCACTGGGAATAAGATATGCCAGCTTGCATGGTAAAGTACAGATTTGGGGAACATAAACACATCCTTGATATCCTGATCCATTTGCTCCCAAAATTAGTAAGTGCTTTACAGCTGGACTGTCCACATGAAATGACTTGCCAAGTCTACATCAAGTTAGATCACTTAACTCCCACACAAATGGGGATTCCTGTGCTCAAGAGAGAGCAAAAAACAAACTGGAAATAGTATGCAAAAAGCTGCTGCCACCTAGTGATTGCAACAAACTACTCAGAAGACTCACAACGTGGCTACAACCATGGTACAAATCATTTGGTCAGTGTTATTGTGGCTATTAAAGCTGTTGGCCTAAGTTCATGACCTCTTCCTGTTCACACAGAACTCACTCCGCTGTACATTAGCACTGGGCAAATAGTATCGAGTATAATAGTATCAGGAGTTTTTGACTGGATCAGTTTGCTAACACACATTTCATTTTCTCTCTCTCTCTCCCCCCCCCCCTGTGTGTGTGTGTGTGTGTGTGTGTGTGTGTGTACACACACACACAGAGACATATATATTATATATAAATGTATATATGTAAAAACATTTTTCCCAGGAAGTCCTTGTCACGTACATTTCCCTGGGGGGTGGGCGGGGGAACGCCTCCCCCCAGATCATGGGGTGCGCTGGCCTTATCTGCTTTTGTTCCTCCATCCTTTGCCGCTCCCACAGACTCGAGGATGCTCGGGCTGCTTTGCAGACTCTGTTTATTCAGGTGATCGCCTTGACATTCATAGAGGCCTTGTTCCTTCACAAGGCCAGAGTTATAAGGTGTAGCGCTGCTGCTCCTCAGTCTCCCTGGTGGGGTTAGTGAGTTGTGGTTGGCTGAAGCCATTGGGCTGTTGGGGCATCCCCTGAACCCCAGCCAGCATCCTCTCAGTGGGGTTGGTCCTGCTAACCCTCTTGGGGCCGATGTCCCCGCCTCCCCAGGAGGTCTGGGCTGAGGGTATCCCCAGGTGAGTTCCTGCCCTGAGTGCTCCCAGGTCAGGTTCCCTGTTCCCAGGGTCGTGGTTTCCCACACCCCTTCAGGACCAGGGACAGGCTGAGGCTTCTGCCTCGTCCCACCCCCCTTCCCGTGCTGCAGCCACAGGGAGGGAAGCCTCCTCTCCCTTCAGCTGCCCGGCTCTTTATGAGCCAGCCAGCTGGTCCAGCCGGCTCCACCCCTTCCACATCCTGCCCCCGGGCTCCGCTCCGCTCCGTCCCATGGATTGGCCAGGCCTCTGCCTCAACACCAGCCCTTGTTTTAGTGCTAGCAGGACCCAGGACCCTCCTTCCTGTGTAAGGCCACCTGGCTTTCAGCCCTACCGTGCCTCCCAGCTGGCTGGTAGCTGGCATTCCCAGCCCATTCCTGGGGTCAGATGTTGCTGTCCCCCCACCAGCCGCCCCTCAGAATTCTATGCCGGGTCCCCAAGTGGGGTGCTGCAGCCTTGGGCCCTGCGGGCCAAGCGGTGTCACCCTGTGAAAGTCCTTATGAGTAATTTTACGTGATGCTCCCAGAATATGAGGAACATTTATAAGTAGTACATTAGAATAGCTCATGGTGCCTGTTGCCTGTGATGTAACAAGATTCAATCTGCAGCCACAAATGCATACATATGGAGGTATTTTTTTCCCAAACCAAGGTACTGTTTGGTTGCTCTTGTGCTAACCTCCCTGACTGGTTACTTACTGTGAGAGTTCTAAAACACTTGAAGTGCTCCAGCTTACAAAGGTTCAATGGATGACTACTAGCAGTAGAATTCCCAATGGAAACATCTGTGTCACGAGGGCCGGCCAGTCCATGAGGCCAACTGAGGCTGTTGCCTCAGGCAGCAGATTTATGTGGGAGGCACCTGCCTCCATCTGCTCACTTGCATTCATTGCCCCTCCCATTCCCTGCATTGGAAACAAAGAGAGGAATGGCATGTAAAAGAAAGTATGGAGGAAAGAGCGTGGCAGGTTAGAGCAGTGGTCTTCAAACTCTGGTCCATGTTCAACCAGAATCATAATTATCTGCCTGGTGCATCAGTGCTGAAGCCTGACCATTCCTCCCTTTAGCCCCTTTTCTTCACGCCAAATTGTTGCACAGCTGTGTATTGGGGAACTGCTTCCACTGCATATCGCATCAGAAGGCTCTATGCCACTATTTCCTGGGGAAGTGGCTCCCTGCAATGATCCGGCGCAAAGAGAGGTAGCTGAGTGGTGAAATGGTGAGGCTTTGCCACTGCTGTGCCCCAAATGATTACAGTAGTGCACAGGATCCAGCCAAAGGGCCAGAGTTTGGAGGTGTATCTCCTCTGTACGCCACCACTTCTCTTCCACACTTCATCTGTTTCTTTTTTATTTCAGAGAATGGGAGGAACAGAACCCAGCACATCATTTGGCAAGAGGGGAAGCATCTGGCAAGGGTGACAGGTGGTCTTAATATGGGCCCAAGGGACATCCATTTGGACCACTCAATTTAGGTAATTGGCAATATCTGTCCTGTTTACCAAGGCATTCACTTGTTCGTTCTGGGGCTTAATTGTTCTTTCAGTCAACGAGGAGATTTTGCCTGTGCTGCTTCACCTGATCCAGGCATGCAGGGACAGGTGAGATTTTTTTTCCCATCACTTTCCAGGATAATGGCATCTACCAAGAAGTTAGTTGAACACTGTGGTAAGTCACCATGTGGTAAGTGGCTGCCTGTACTCTCCTGATCTCCATCGTCAGCTCTAGAATATGTTTATCACACTGATACTAAACCAAAGATCTCAGTTCAGCAGCACGAGGTGATACAGTATATGCAGAAGAAATCTGCTCATGCAAGCAGTTTTTCTTTAGGGCAGCAGCTTCCTCCAACAATAAAGGAGTTATTTAAGAGTGCAAGACATGCCTTGCTGAATCAGATAAAGGTCCACACAGTTCCAAATGCTTTTTCTAAAGGCATCCAGCCAAAGTCTTCGGGGTGCTCACAATCTGGTTATAAATGTGACTACCTTTCTCTGGTTTTTATCTCCAGTTTCTGCTGTCAAGAAATGTATAGCTTCTGTGCATGAAGGCTCCATTGAACACTTTCATGGAAATTACCTGTTGATAAATGTACAGTCCATGTCTAAGTGCTTTCTCCTCAAAATCAAATGGCTGGCCTGGCTATTACCAATTTTATAGCAGTGAACACTATAAACTAATTTAGGGTGCAATCCTAATCTGTGCTGGAAAAGGCAGGCCGGGATCCAGCACAGGTGAGGAACAGGTTTGAGTGCAACTCAGGGCGCAATCTGGAGTTAGGGCAGCACAGTTAGGCCAGCAAAGTTTGGATGGCACAAGGGCCACCGTAAAGTGTGGACCCCTCTCGGAGCAGGAGGATGACGCTCGTCTGTGTGCTGGCCTCTCTGACTCTGAGAGCGGTTCATGCATACTTTACGGTGGCCCTTGTGCTGGCCAAACGTTGCTGGCCTAACTAGGCTATCTTAACTCCAGATTAGGATTGTGCTCTCAGAGTAAGGGGATTTCACAATGAATGAATGAATGAATGAATGAATGAATAGACCTTTACTGGCATAAAAAAAAGAAAAAGGCAAATATAAGAATATACAGATAACGCACAGGGAGTATTTGGGAGATACACTGAAAACAGTTTTGGATCACTAGAAACAACTTAAATAGTCTCAGTGTCGCAAACGAAGTAAATTAACCTTAACCAAATTGGCTATAAATAAGGCTAATTGCTTAATAAATACGTCATCCTGGACTGCAAATAAAGTGGGCAAACTGCACTCTTCTGGTATTAGCCAACACTTATTTAAAAGAGGGAATAGGAATTGTTCTCTGCTCCGAACATGCAATGGACAATGAAAAAACAAATGTTCGAGTGTTTCAACAACTCCTAGATCACACGGGCATAGTCTATCAACATATCGGATTCCAGTATAATGACCCCAGAGTACTTGAGATGGAAGGACATTGCATCTGGCCATTGTCATAGCTCTCCGCTCAGTAACATTTTCTAAAAAATACAAGTAGCCAGTGGGACTTCCGAGCTGACCGGTTTGTTGGAGTCGGATTTCTTTTAATCTTTTGTTTGTCATGGATTTGTAAGTTTCTTTTTTTATTTTATTTATCACCGGCTGTTTCCTTTTGGATTTCACAAGCCATGAGGCAAGGGGACTGAAATCTCCTTACTCTGTGCAAATCCAAGTGGCCCATGCAAGGCCAATAGGGCTGGAGAAAGGGCTTAGGATCTGGTCTAGGTCACCCAGGCCAGTCCCAACCCGGCCCTGAACCACGTTCCTCCCAATCCACAGCATTGACCCAGAAATCCAGCAAACTAGCATTGGAACTGCTTCAGGTTCTCACATATGCATAAAGGAAGAAAATGTTCCTCAATCCATGGTCATCATTTTAAGAACCCTTATCCATTTTTGAGAATCCCACCACCGTAATGTGTCTAGGAGCACAATCCTAACCTGGAGTTAGGCCAGCACAGTTTGGAAAGCACAAGGGCCACTCTCGGGAGGATGGTGTACCTCTGTGTGCCTCTCTCTCTCTAAGAATGGTCCAAACATACTATTGTCCCTTGTGCTGGCCAAACTTTGCTGGCCTAACTGTGCCAGCCTAACTCCAGGTTAGGATTGCGCTCTAAATTAAAATCCCTGAATATGTCAAGCTTCACTAAAGATGCTCCTGTTTTAGCTGTATTTCTGTACATTATTTATCTCTCCAACATCCTCTTTGGCAACCAAGCCACCAAATCTGTACCTGGTGCCATTGCAAATGGATGGGCAGCCACTTTAAAGGCAGTTTGGGACTTGGAGCGGCTTCCGGGGCAACCCAGGCTTAAGAAGAAGGAAAAATACCTCCTTCGTGCAAATGCCAACGCATGTCACACAGCACTTCTGGATGCTGCTCAGCCTCTTTTGAAGCTGCATTTGTTCCTTTCACTACTGGGGTTATTAGTATGATATATTCGTTGCTACCAAGTCACATGTCATCGTCAGAGTCATCTCGTTTGCATTTAAACAGTAAAATTTGCTTTCAAAGGGACAGGTCACCTTTGAGATTACTATCGGCTTTGGCTGGGTTTGATGTGAAAAAAAAATCTTTTGACTACACCGTCTTTGATTCTTATCTGTCTGTTCCTCACATGTCCTAGAACACCAGGGAGATTTGAATGATACATGATCCATCATCTCCCAGCCCAAGAACTTTGATGTTGCTATAATGTATTCCACTTTAGGGCTTCGTTCTGACCTTTTGTACTCAGGGCTGTGTATCTTTACATCTACTGAGAACGCAGGGCACACATTAACAGGCTCGTACATTGCTTGATGGGACTGCAAGGCTTGGCATTTTGGGAAAGGATAATCCGCTTCATGCAATAAGGAATGCCACCGAAGGGTCTATCCCAATCTTAAGGCCAAGCCTGTCAGCAAGGAATGTCAGGCATAATTGTGGGAATTAGTCCAACTGAGAGGTTCCAAGTGAGAGTCCGCATAGGATTGCAGAAGCAGGTACCCATGTGCACTTCCATCTGCTCTTGGGCAAATCTCCCTCTGCACGGAACATGCATGGAAAACATTTGGAACATGGAGGGAATGCATTAAATTACTGCTAACCTTTGGAGGCCACATTGTGAGGGAGTCATCCATTTCTAATCATAGCATAGTCCTTAACTGTTGCTCAACTGTATTTGTAAAGGAAAACGTAAGATTTGTGCGATTGAAGCCCCCACGTTCCCCCTCATGTTCTCCCAATGCACCAGGATGCACACAGAAGAATGGACCTTTGGTCACAGTGAAGCATCCAAACAGATGAAATATGCTTTTACATACTGTATATGCCTAGTGAAACATAAGAGAGTCTCTGTGGGAAGAAGGCGCTTCAGTGCTTTTCCAATCTTCCACCCCCCCCCCATTTTCTTTGTTATACCGTTTCCCTCCACACTTCCCCCCCCCATGTTTTTCCCACTTCAACTCTTCCTGGCTTCTTTAGCATTGGAAAAAGAAGAGGAGCTACTGACCGGGAGTATCTAGGCAATACGAGCTTCATTTGCAGGCACATCCCTGCAAGCATTTTTCAAGAAAGATGCAGCCAAACTGGAGCAGGTTCAGAGAAGAGTAACAAAGATGATCAGGGGGCTGGAAAACAAGTCCTGTGAGGAAAGGTTGAGGATATTGGGTATGTTTAGCTTGGAGAAGAGAAGAGGGGATATGACAGACATTTTTTTTATGGGGCATGGCCGTTTTATTTTTGCTTGTGTAGATTTCAAAAAATAAGTCTGTCAAAATAGTGCAATCCGAGTTTAAATAGACAGCAAGTAGCATTTCGTCCGCATGTTCAGTAATATAATTATGCGGAATTTAACCTTGTAATTGCATATTGAATCATAATAAAGTTACCAGTAATGTTTCTACACGATCACATGTTTTTATTTTCGTAAGTTTTTATTTAAGGAGTAAACTATTCAATCCTAAACAGTACAAGGAAAGCAATCTGAAATGCTTGGAATAAGGATTGTTTTGAGTCAACTAACATGGCTGCTAAGCCCGCCCCCTGGCTTCATTTGGCTCGTATTAATTCTACAGGGATGTCCTCTCCAGTTATTCTACCTTCATGGTTGGACTAGATGACCTTGTAGGTCCCTTCCAACTCTATGATTCTATGATGCTAAGCTGGCTCTAGGCACTCTATCTCATACTGACCAATGGGCATAAAGCTGGCAGGAGGGATACTGATGCTATTCTACTCATTCAAATGTCCCCCTAGCTAGACAAATATTCCCCTACTTGAGGTGGCCATCTTTACAGAACAACCTGGATTTGTGCAAGCGTTTGAGCTGCTCAAGTCCAAATTGCAGCATAGCAGCTGCTAGGGCATACCCTGGGGGCAGGGGACAAATGTTCCCTTACCAAGAGGAGACCTCCA
Organism: Lerista edwardsae; assembly: GCA_029204185.1. NCBI lineage: Eukaryota > Metazoa > Chordata > Lepidosauria > Squamata > Scincidae > Lerista > Lerista edwardsae. The sequence continues at coordinate 20,676,183 of JAJKFI010000004.1, read as the reverse complement.
GCAGCCAAAAACACCCATGGGGTGCAGCAGAAGCTGTGCCAGCACCGCAGGGAATTGTGTTGGATTGGGTTGTGTGTCTGTGCATGCTGGTGTGGGATATTGGCGCATATGCTGGCAGGTAGAGGAATATAGTGCTGTGCTGGCATGTGCATTGGAAACGGGGGAGCAGCAGAATTTGAGAGAGTGGACAACATAATATGGCACTGTTTCAAGCAGCAGATTGGTTTGTGCCTGCCCTGGTTTTATGCCAGATATCTGGGTCTTGCTCTTTAGGGTTCAGTAAGAAAGGAACTAGGACTTATGTTTGACCTACGTTTGAGTATAAATCAACCCCAAGGAATAAGGAATCAGATCCAAAGATATGGCCCTTCCTTAACACCTGGATAACCCTTTTGCTGTATCAAAATATTTATGCAATGTGCTATTAAACTGCAGTCTTCTTTTTGTCACTTGCCTCAGTTTGAGTAAAACTGCCAATAATTAAATTGTCACTGCTGTACAAATTGCACCAATTATCCTTCCATTTCATTTCACTGTGGCTATTAAGACCACCCATTATTAATGATATCCCAAATGTTCCGTTTCTAAATGGGGTAAAGAATATCTTTATAACTGAGGTCATTCCAATCTGTCAGATATCATTAATTTTAATTAAATGTGCTTTGCTGGCAAGCCCTGATATTCTGAGGTTGGGGAATGTGTGTTGTGGCTGAGGATGCTACAGCAGTATAATGAAATCTTTGAAATGCTGAGATTGTCCAGGTTATATATCTCTATGGAGACAGTCCTGGCTAAGCAGTGGGTTTGCCCATTACTGATGATCCTTCTATATAATTATAATTATAATTATAATGAAGCATTTGTTCTTTAGGAAACAATAGGAAGGTCTGGTTTCTTCATAGAGTTAATCTATATATATAAAGAAGAGCGTATGTGTGTGTGTATGTATGTGTGTATGTTTGTTCCACATAGGCTCCGCAACGCCTGGACCAATTCGCGCCAAACCCGGCACGCGGGTGCCTTGGCCCCCCGAAACCATCGCTGCGCGGTTTTGGAACGGATCGCGCCCCCACGGGCGCGGGTACAAGCGAATTTGTGGTTCTCTATGGACGGCTATGGGCTGAACCGAACATTCCGAGGCTCTGGTGATGTCATGATGAGATGCAAATGACATGCAAATGACATGCGGAATCTTCAGGCAGCAACTGAACTCTTGACAGTTGAAGACAAACAGCAGCAAACAGGTTTCACGCAGGCAAACCGATACAATGTGTTCTGTGGACATGTGGGCGGTCCCTGCTTGGCAGTGGACAGTTGGCACAAGGTGCTGTGGCTGTTGAAAGTTTACTTTCTCTCTGAAAGTTTACTTTCACTGTGTAATGTAAGGCAATTGGGCAGGTGCAACCAAAGGCTACAAAGATGAAACAACAGCGTACACAGGAAACACCTGAGGGGAAAACAAACAAACAAACTTGCAATGCTACGTCACAGAGCTGCTACATCTAGAGCAACACAAACAGTACAGCAGCGTCACAAACAACTACAGGATATGAAACAGAGGGCTACTACACCTAGAGCAACAGAAACAGTACAGCAGCAGGGATGGGACATATCAACACCCGGGCACACATGTGAGTGGGGGTGGGGTCAGGGATGGGACATATAAAGACCCGGGCACACATATGAGTGGGGGTGGGGTCAGCGATGGGACATATCAAGACCCGGGCACACATGTGAGTGGGGGTGGGGTCAGCGATGGGACATATCAACACCCGGGCACACATGTGTGTGGGGGTGGGGTCAGGGATGGGACATATAAAGACCCGGGCACACATGTGAGTGGGAGTGGGGTCAGGGATGGGACATATCAACACCTGGGCACACGTGTGTGGGGGTGGGGTCAGGGATGGGACATATCAACACCCGGGCACACATGTGAGTGGGGGTGGGGTCAGGGATGGGACATATCAAGCCCCGGGCACCCATGTGAGTGGGGGTGGGGTCAGGGATGGGACATATCAACACCCGGG
>JAJKFI010000004.1:20651739-20674143 GCA_029204185.1 Lerista edwardsae | reverse complement strand
ACCCGGGCACACATGTGAGTGGGGGTGGGGTCAGGGATGGGACATATAAACACCTGGGCACACATGTGAGGGGGGGCAGGGATGGGACATATAAATGGGCCATCTGTATGCCTGGTGAGTAGCTGGGGGTCGGGGATGGCACCTATAAACACCCGGGCGAAGCCGGGTACATAAAAGCTAGTATGATATATAGAGAAAGGTTTATAGCAATGTCAAACTGTGGGGCGGAACCCATTTGCTGGGTCGCAATTTGATGTCAGGTGGCTCACGGAAAGCTGGGAGTATCCATCTTGGAAACTGCAGAGCTTACTCTTGTTATATTCCTTTTGTGAGTGTTAACAGTTTGAAATTTCAAGTGAGGGTTTTTTTTTGTTTTTTGTTTTAGTTCAGTGCTTTTACATCATATTTTGTCCTAATCTTGCTTTCTGTCAAGGATGTTTCATGGTTGTACAATTGCTGCATCTAAGAATGCCAATTTGCATTTCAGGACTGTCGTTTTATGATGTTACAATGACAGCACTTCCTGCTTGATGATGTCACCTCCTGCCACTTCACTTCTAGTGGGTCCTGAAACGAGTGCCATTCTAAAACATGGGTCCTGGTCTAAAAAGTTTGAATACCGCTGGTTTATAGAATAACATCACAAACTCAACAATTTGTCTCTAGGGTCTTGAAACTAGTTTGTAATTGGCAAATAAAGTCCTTAGCTCCAATATTCAGATCTTTTTCTTCTTCTTCAGTGAAACTGTGGAATCCTGAGTGATGCATACAGTCACTCTCATTACGTAGCAAATCGAGATCAGATAATAAAATCATGACCCCAAATTGCTTTTTCAGTGAAGAAGTTGTTCGTAACCTAAGGGTTGTGGAGCCACCAAAATTAGTGTTCCGGCAGGAACAGTAGCTTTATGGCAACACAAAATGCCTTCCAAAAGTGCGTGCTGGGACCAGAGGCTTGTTGGAGGTGGGAGAGGGTGTCACGGGGCATGAATGACTTGCTGCAGATGTGTTCTACTCCAGAAGGTGCTGGCATGTCCCCCTTTGTTTCCTTGCTGACACAGGTCCAAGGAGACCCATTGGCAGTCAAGGAGCTTACAGAGGGGTAAGGGAAAATATTTCCCATTTCTTCTTCCATGTTTTTGATCAGCTCCCTGCCCTCCCTGGTGCAGCATGTAGCACAACCTGTTTTGGTGCATCTGCATGCTATATTGGAGGAAAGTTTAGGATTGAGGCGTTAAAGCATTAGCTTTTTAAGCTCTGTGGTTTAGCACCCTTGAGTCATCCATGCATTGCAAAAGAAAGTGGGTGGGCTGGCCCCACATTCAGGCTTTCCTGGGAGGGGGACTTTGCCAAGTCGGGTGCTGTTATAGATAACTTCCTGCCCTTTACCCCCACCGGCCAAGTCTCACTGAGAGGAGAGACACAGAGCAAGGCCTCAGAACACGACCAAAGTGCATGAACATAGTAAAGAGCTTTTTCCTTGGCAGCGAGGGTCTGGGGTATTTGTGGACACTTAAGAGCATGCTTACTGCCCTTTGTGGCTAGGCATCCTTTTTAATCCCAGAATTGCCTGCCACAGAGTCATTTTGCTGTCTCAAAGTGCACTGATTTCATACAATTTTCCAATTAAACTCATTTGGCCCAAATTAAGGTCTTGTTTAGACTACAGCCATCTTTATGGGGCAAATTAAAATGTGCTGTAGGCTCCCTTTGTCTAGATTCTCAAAAATGAGGGTTTCACGAGCCTCTGATAATTGGCCATAATGTAGAGAGGTCATAATGAGCACACCATAATAGATTTTGGAGCAGAGAGTCAACACCATCTGTGTCATTAGAATTTTCTGTCTCCGTCTTACCAGTGCACTGTTATAGGAAGCGTGTGCAATCAAATGCTGTACTACCTGCCCAAAGTTTGGCTTGTAGCAGGCAGCTCAGCAGTAGTCAAGGAAAACTCTCTTGCACTAATCCTTTCTGATTCTTTGAAACGGAGCCCTCTCAAGGGAAAATGGGAAAATGTTTCTGTGGCTGAAATATTGGGATTAACATTCAGGCCAGGTCTGGATTGCAAGATGACTGTCTCCATGTCTGTTGACCCTTTCAAAGAATTCTAAAAGGTTTGTGAGGCGAGACTTACCCTTACAGAAGCCGTGCTGACTTTCCTTCAGCAACACTTGTTCCTCTGCGTGTTTTAGGATTTTATCCTTGATGAGACTTTCTACCATCTTACCTGGATCAGCTGTTAGGCTGACTGGCCTGTAGTTTCCAGGGTCCTCCTGCCTCCTTTTTTAAAGATTGGTGTGACATTGGCTATCCTCCAATCCTCTGGCACCGTAACTGTTTTAAGGGACAAATTGCATAATCTTGTTACATAATCTTGACCTCATAATCTAGAGGTCAGCAACTTCGTTCTTTAGTTCCTTAATAACCCTTGGATGGATGCCATCTGGACCTGGTGACTTATTTATATTTAATTTATCAATTTGATCTAAAACATCTTCATTAGTAACCATTATCTGACAGCCCAAGGTCTTCCGCAATGAAGAAGGATGCAAAGAATTCATTTAATTTCTCTGCAATCTCCAGGTCCCCTTTTATCTCCTCTTTCCCTTCCTCACTGTCCAGCAGGCCGACTGCCTCTCTGGCAGGTTTCCTGCTTCCAACATATTTAAAGAAGCTTTTATTATTCCCCTTTATATTGCTGGCCATGCATTCCTCAAAGTCTTTCTTGGACTCCCGTATCACCCTCTTACATGTCTTTTGCCAGAGTTTATGTTCTTTTCTGTTATCCTCATCTGGGCAAGAAAGAAGCTTCCTTGCTCCTTACAGCCTCTCTCACTTTATTCATCAGCCATGCAGGCACCCTCCTGGACCTAGTCGAACCCTTCATTCTTTGTGGTATACACTTCTGCTGGGCCTCTACTACTGTTATTTTAAACAGCCACCACACAGCCTGGAGGAACTAGACTCTTCTTACGTTCCCTTTCAATTTCTTTCTAACTAGCCTCCTCATCTGAGGGAAATCTGCCCTTTGAAAGTCGAGGGTTTTTGTGTCAGATTTGCTCTGCCCTCTTTCCTGGACATGCATGGCGAAACCAGTCACAGCATGGTCACTGTTCCCCAATGGCTCAGTAACATTGACATCCCTAATTAGGTCCTGAGTACACTCAATATTAAATCCAGAGTCACCTGTCCTCTGGTGGCTCCATGACTAGCTGCTCTAAGGCACCGTCATTCAGCATGTCAAGGAATCCGGTCTCTCTTTCTTGACCAGAGCACCAGTTGACCCAGTTGATATGAGGATAATTGAAGTCCCCCATGATTACAACCCTGTCTTTCTTGGTCATCCCCCTGATTTGTTTCCTCATTTCAAGGTCCTCTTCATGTTTTTGATTTGGAGGATGATAGCACACCCCCACTATTCCATCGCTCTTTTGGCCTGGTAGTTTAACCTACACTGATTCTGTGGTGGAGTCTGGCCCACCATTCCTGAGCATTCCTGTGCCCCCTCCCACTGACCACACAGCAATGGTGAGAAAGGCGCCTGTGGTGCTGCGTGTGCAGTGTGGCACTTGGAAATAATTGGCAGTGACGTCACTGCTAACTGCTTCCAGGAGGCCCAGTTTGGAGACAGGGCCGCATGGGATGACCCAATAAGCAGCAGCTCCACTCACCCCACTGGCCACAAGGATCCTGGCTGCAGTAGCAAGTGTGTCAACATGAGGCTCCCCCAAAGCGTGGGGGCCCAATGTAACGACATAGGCCACATTGACAAGGCCATCCCTGACTCTATCCACAAGACTGGATCTCAGTAGTGAAACCCTGATCCACCTATGCCTCAGGCCAGTGTTGAGGTAAGCAGCCCAATCCTATTCTGCTCAGGTGCCAGGCAGGTGGCAGAGGCACTTCAGGAGGAGATATTTACCTGATGGCTCTGTGTCAGCTCCTTGGGGCACTGGGGCATGGAGCTGGGCTGGCATGAGTGGTAAGCCCTTACTGCTGGTGGTAGAAATGCCTTATGGCACTTTCGCAGCACTGGCACCCAGAGGCGAACGGAGCCCTGACTGCGCCCATGGCAGGATGATGAAATCGCGCCCCCAGCACATCGCCCAGCCACGCCTCCCTTGCGGCTTTGGGGGGGGGGTGGAGAGAGACTGAGAGGAAGGCTTCCATGTCAGCATGGCAGCGTTGGAGCAGGCTACCAGATAGTAGCTGGAGCCTCTGCCCAAGGCCAAGACGGGGACTCTCGTCTCGGCCGCCAGCCCGCCAGCCCACCTTTCCGCCTCTAAAAGCGCCCTCTAAAAGTGCCTCTAAAAGGCACCAGCCTGCCCCTCTCTTCCTCACCCCCTGATCGGAGGACTCCTCAGCTGGCGGAGGAGGACTCGACTCCCCCCCCGCTCTCGTGCCTTCTCCACCCTCCCGCCGCAGCTTGTTTACCGGGCCTCCTCGCCGCCGTCATCATCAGACGCACGCCTCCTCAGTCAGTAGATTGGGGGCGAGGAGGGGAGGCGAAAGGATACGGTGTCTCCCACCTGCCTCTGCCCCCCAAGACACGCAGCCAATTGGAGGGTAGGGGTGAGGAGGCGCATTGCATGGGGTCTCCCCCCGCCCTCTACAAATCTCCAGCAGTTCTGCTGGGCTGGGAAGAGGCGACACAGCAGGGCTCTCCAGCCCACCCAATACCTCTCCAGCCCTGAGCACCGTTCCTGTAAGGAAACTCCCCTCAGCCAGGAGTGGGTCGTGAGTGCGAGCTTGAGGAGGCAGGCAACGCAGCGCTGCTGGGAGCCGCTCCTCCTCAACGCTGGAGGTAGCTGGGGGAGCAAGAGCGAGACCAGGGCAGGGCAGGCACTTTGCAAACTGCACCGGTGTGCGGAGGAAAAGCTCAGTAAAGTTGTCATAACTGTTCTTAAATGCCATCCAAGGAAACATAACAAAATAGTGATTTGAGTTGAAAATACTTCAGTACAAGAAGCCCAATATGGGGAGCACTCAGGGGGATCACAGCACCAAGTGTTACAAGCAGCAGCTGCAGCCCCAGTTCCTCGCTTCATGGCGGCAGGCGGGAGGAGCAGCGAAAGAGGGAGGTGCTCGGCTGGCCGCATGCAGATGAGCTGCAGCAGGGCATTGTGGGGTGGCAGGAATTGGGGTCCGCCATGGCCTCGCAAGGGGGGCGCGTGCTCCCGTTGGCGCTCTGCAGGCTGGCGATCTTGTGGGCGGCTGCCCCGACGAGCGCAGGGGGTGCGAGAGGAGCAGGCTCAGCATCCACCATGGCCTGGGAGTGCGTCCTTTGGCATGGGCAAGGCCACCTCGGACACCAGAAAGCATAGTTATCTGGCAGGAGAGACAGGATGAGGTTCATCCATTGCACTGTGGGTGTGCTGAGTCCTGTAATTTCCCCAAGTGTGGAAAACATAGTTTGTGGCTGTGGGGGACTGCTTTCGCGCTTTCTCCTGATATTTGGTATCAGGTGTGTTTTAGAGAAATAGTAATAATAGCAACTGCGTTTTTTTAATGTATAAATTTTTTAGCCTGGCGGTTGCACGCCTACCTCCAGGGGCGAATCTATGAAAATGCGCCCCTAGGGGCACGTTCGCTTGGCGGGAGCAAACAGAGGGCCTGGCCGGGAGCGGGTGGCTGTGGGTGCCATTTTGGGGGGGGCGGGTGCCATGCAAACGGCGCCCCCTGCAAGATGGCGCCCATGGCTCGTGCCACCCCCTGCCACCCCCTAGAAACGCCCCTGCTGGCACCAGTGGTAAGGGCTTAACGCTGGCACTAGCACCATTAGGATTGGGCCCTAAAAGCTTTGCTTGTTGACCTTGTCAAAGGGAGACATTGATGGACATGGCTGAAGAAGGCCTGTTCCCTTTTGTATGTTGATTGGTTACACAAAGTAATGATCCACATCTCATGTACCTTAGGCCCCAGTCACCTTCTGCAGGGCTAGGCTTGCAGCCCTGTATGGAGCTGAAATGGTATCTCTGAATTGAGAAAGGGAAGATTTGGCGGAGAATATGGAAACTCTGAGAAATATTTGGCTGAATTTATCGCTTTGTCCATATATAATAATGAATCCTCTTCCCTTAGCAAACTTGGCCAATTCCTGGCATATTTCTAATATCTCCTCTGTCCTTCAGAAGACAAGCTTTTTCCTGGTTAGAAATGAGAAAAAAGTGGGGGAAATATTCTCAGAACTAAGCACCCAGCTGGAAAAGAGGCTCTGATAAGTCCAGATTTAGGAATAGGAAGAAACAGGAGGATGGTACATGCTGTGATTGCTTTGGGTACAATATTATGCCTGTTCAATGTAAACTCCTACAAGCTGTCAGTGAATATGTTGTGGGGAGGACTCATAGCTCAAACATATAACATATGCTTGGATGATCAAGGTCCTTGGTTCAGTCCTGGTGCAAATTAAGGCTGCAAAGATTTCTGCCTGAAGTCTTGGGGAATCAGTTCCAGGGCGCTATCCTCACCTGGAGTTAGGCTGGCACAATTAGGCCAGCAAAGTTTGGCCGGCACAAGCATGTTTGGACCACTCTCGGAGTCAGGTAGGATGGTGCACATCCCATGGGCTGGCCTCTCTGAAACCAAGAGTGGTCCAAACCTACTTTACGATGTCCCTTGTGCCAGCCAAACTTTGCTGGCCTAATTGTGCCAGTCCAAATCCAGGTTAGGATTGCACTCCCTTTCAGAGTACACTGAGAAAACGAGCCAGTAATCGAATGTGGTCTAAGGTGGCTTCTTATGTATAGCACCTTCTCAATCTGGGTCCAGATGGTTGGTTTGCCGGACAGAGCTAAGGGCTGCTGAATCTTTTTGCCATCTGCTTTTCTGAAAAGTGACCTGCAGGAACCATAAAATCTTCACAAAACTGCCGACTCAGCCCAGTAGTGCCTCAGAACATTCACAGTGATGTGAAAATACACTCACCCTTAAGGAAAAAATAAATAATATCCTGACCTTTGTGTGGAACCTGTCAGATCATGGAAAAAGAGTTCGCCATGTCAAGCCTAGGACAGAAAGACCAATAAAGTACAACAGCAGTATGGAGACATTTAGATAACAGCCATGGTTTAGGGCCAGAGCACTTGAGCACCGCAGGCACAATAAACATCAAAATGCCAGGTGAATGAATGGAAAGCCACAAAGGCCCTGATCCCAGATGAATGGAGCTGACCTGGCTTGAGCAATAGATACATGGTTCAACTTTAAATTGTATACAAATGGTATCTTCCATGCATTCTTGTACACTTCAGTGGGTGGGAGCATAGAGAGAAAGGCAACAAGCCCCATCCTTGCCTATGATGTATTAACAAAGTTGAAACTGTGACCACTGCTGAGATCACCATGTTTGTCACTGCAGAGAAATGTTGATCAAGCAGGGGAAGGGCTTTGTGAACATAGCAATGAAAGATGGGGCTTGCCTGTGCATTCTCCCTGTTCCCCCACCCACCACATGTTTAGTGATGCAAGGGGAATAGTGCCTGTCCAGGTCTTTAGTATGTCCCAGCTCAGAGGTGCTTCAGTAAGTCTGAACTGGTGGATCAGATCAAGATGCATCTAGCCCAGCTAGTTGTCTTTCAGGGTGACCCACCTAGGTGTTCTGGGGACTAGCTAAAGTGAGGCATGATGGTAAACCTGTTCTCTGGGGCTTGCCCTTAGCACCCAAAAGTGAGAGAGACACTGCCTTAGAACATGGAAGTTTGTTGGGTAGTTTGTCGTTGAGACATTGCTATGAAAAGAATGGGCAGGGCAGTCCAACCATCCAATGGGCCAACACAAGCCATAAAGAACATGTGCATCAGAACTATTGGTGCAGGGCTGACACAGGCAGCTGAGTCAGCCTCACTGCACTGAGGAGCTGCCAGGGAAAGTTGCCCCTGTGATGGCCAAGTTTCAGACTCCTCCACTTCCACTCCTATGGACCTACTTCGATCTGCACCAGACCTGGGTAAGGCCAATTGGGTGGGAGGTGGGGTTTAGGATTCAGCCTGCACAACTGCGGCTCATCCCCAGGCCTGATCCTCCTCCTGGTCTGTCCTCCCCCGCCCCGTGCAAACACCCCACCCCCGGAATGCTGTCCTGCCATCCCCCAGAACGCCATCCCAGACCTCGTGCTGGCTGCCTTGATTGTCACGAGCTCACCTGGTCTGAGTCCAGACTTACAAAACAATCCTATACATGCCTACTCAAAAATGAATTCAACTGCATTCAATGGAACTTACTCCCAGGAAATTATGCATAGGATTGCAGCCTTGGTGTGAGGAGGCTGGCATACGTCCTTGGGCTGAACCAGGCTGGTTGAAAGCACATTTTGTTCCTTTTTTATTTTTAGATGAAAAGTGCAGGGTTGTTTTTTGTTTTTTTTTTAAGCTGGGGCATATTTTAGGAAACAGAGGTCTATCTTCTCAGTTAAGTGGCAGGTAATGTTCCAAATATGTTGTAGAACTGTGGTTCTCAAACTTTTTAGCACCAGGACCCACTTTTTAGAATAACAATCTGTCCAGGACCCATTGGAAATGATGTCATGACTGGAAGTGCAGTCATTGTGATGCCAGGACAGCTGCTTTCTTGAGAATGCAGCAAGTAGGTGGGTTATTTCTCAGCCATTTTCCAATCGCAAAGTGAATCAAAAAGCCTATTTACAACCTTGACACAGACAAAACGACCACACAGCCCTCCCACTTTCCAGCATCACATCTTCCCATATTTTCAGTGTGGCTGCTCTAAGTGTTTTGTGACGCACCTGAAATTGGCTCATGACCCACTGATGGGTCCCGACCCACAGTTTGGGAACCACTGGGCTCGGCTGTACAGTGAACAGCACTGGTGGGCCTCAGCCCAAAGTTTGGGAATACAAAAGATTGTTGTGGAACATATTCACACTAAATGGTCTTACTTTCCTTTCCTTACTTCCCACACCCTCATCATCTTCCTGCTTGCAACTGTGAACCCTAAACCTTGCAGTGATCTGCTTTGATGTTAGAGTGATTCCTTTGAATTCAAGACAACCTAGTTCCTTACACCCTGCAGGCATCTGTTCCTGCTTGGCCTTCTCCTGGTCACCTGTTACAATCAGGACATTGCTGTGAATCATTTATATACTACTCTTTTCACAAGGTGCGGTAGAAGATGTATTCTCCCTCACAGCACTTGGTGAAGTAGGCCATGGAAGTTTTCATTGCACAGGTGCAGAACTGAGAATGAGGGTGCAATCCTAACCTGGAGTTAGGCCGGCACAGTTAGGCCAGCAAAGTTTGACTGGCACAAAGGACTCTGTAAAGTATGTTTGGACCACTCTCGGAGTCAGAGAGGCCAGCACACAGACGTGTGCCATCCTTCCTGACTCCGAGAGTGGTCCAAATGCGCTTTACAGTGGCCCTCATGCCGGCCAAACTTTGCTGGCCTAAATGTGCCAGCCTAACTCCAGGTTAGGAATGTACTCTGAGGGGCAGAAGGAGCCTGGCTTGCCCCAGGCCAGGGCTGAGTAAGATCTCCATCAAACCCTTTGTTGAGTGGATGGTGATAATTCACAATAAAGAGATCACATTTTTAAAAACAAAATTTCTGCAGAGTTGCTCCATTCTTCTGTGAAGAGTTTTCACGCTCATTCCACAGCATTTTGGTAGCCCAGCATAGGCAGCCCATGGATGCTGCTTTGCAGTAATCATTGTTGCAAGACCATAGAAATTGTGGCCAAATCATATTCCGCCATTAGACAGGGTGCGACAGCTTCTCTCAGTCAGGATACATTGGGATGTCATTAGATGAAAGAAACAGTGTCATTGTTTACATTACGACCACCACGGGGGAAGAGTTTCCTTCCCATAAAAGCTTTCCACCAGCCCCCAAGCTGTACAGCGTCTGATGATGTTGTCCTTGAACTCATATTTACTTCTCTTTGATGTCAGTATTCGTTATGAGGCCACTCATCGGCAGAGGCCTGGTCCTGGAACAAGTCACTGGAAAATCTTGTGCTGGGACTTTTTGTGTCTTTTCATCGCTATGCTGTGCCATATCCAAGTGCGGACAGATACACTCCTAAAACAGAGATACTTCCAATTACATGTTTCAAAATTCTATGCCCACAAAAATCAAGCTCCAAGAGAGAAGAGAATGCACACTAATAATGTCTGTAGTGCAGCTTTGTAGAGAGGCAGGAAATTAAGTTACAATTAAAACACACACACACACACACACACACACACACACACCCCTCACAGGGTTGTTACGAGTGAAAAAGGAGGGGAACAACTATGTAGACCATCCTGAGCTCTTTTTGGGGTTAGTTTCCTCAATTAGTCAGCCAAACCCACACTCATACGAGCATGTCCCTCTTCACCCCTGCGCAGTGCCTTGTCTAGTGCTGTTGCTGGTGGTGTTCTGCATTTTTTTTAGATTGTGAGCCCTTTTGGGACAGGGATCCATTTAACTTTATTATTATTACTAGCTTTTCCTTACCCGGCGTTGCCCAGGTATTTATTTACCCCAAGCTTCTATTAGACACGAAAAGGAATGAATTCTACCAATCAGCTCAGCAACCCTGAAAACTATGGATTCGACACAGCTGTCGGCTGTTTTTGACCATTTTCACATGGGGGCCCCCACACCCCCAGGGGCACCGGGGGGGCCTGACCCCTATAGTGTTTGTCGCCAGGCTGCAAGGCACATGTGTGCCGAGTTTAGTGCCAGTCGATCCAGGTGTTCCAGCAGGGCATGGCGGATGTTTTGTTTCATACCCCTTCTCACTCCCCATGCCCGGGGGGGCTGAACGTGGACTCCAACGGCGTCGGGAGCATCGCCGCTCATCTCGGCGACCCCAGAAACTACGGATTTGACGTCGATTTTGGCCGTTTTTGACCATTTTCACACGGGGCCCCCTGCGCACCCCCACCCTTGGGGGCGCTAGTGGGGCCTGACCCCTGCAGTGTTGTTGGCCAGGCCTCAAGGCTTGCGCATGCCGGGTTTGGTGGCAATCGCTCCAGGTGTTCCAGGAGGGCATGGCGGATGTTTTGTTTTGCACCCCTTCTTGCCCCCCCATGCCAAAGGGGGCCCGAACCCGGACTCCACCAGCATCGGGAGCGTTGCCACTCTTCTCGGCAACCCCGGAAACTATGGATTCCAACCCAATTTTGGCCATTTTCAACCATTTTCACATGGGGCCCCCGTGCACCCCACCCCCCAGGGGCACTAGGGGGGCCCGACCCCCGCAGTGTTTGAGGCCAGGCCGCAAGGCTTGCATATGCCGAATTTGGTGCCAATAGTTCCAGCAGGGTATGGGGGACGTTTTGTTTTGCACCTCTTCTGGCCACCCACGCCAAGGGGGGGCTGAACTCGGACTCCAACGGCATTGGAAGCATTGCCATTCATCTCGACAACCCTGGAAATGACGGATTCGACACCAATGTCAGCCGTTTTCGATCATGTTTACGTTGCACCCCCTGCGCAGCCCCATCCCTGGTGGTGCTAGGGGGGTCTGACCCCCCAGTGTTTGGTGTATGCTTGCCAAGTTTGGTGTCAATCGCTCCAGGCGTTGCGGAGCCTATGCGGAACATACGTACGTACAAACAAACACACAAACCCACGTACACACAAACACGCCCACGTTCTCTTTTATATACTGTATATAATTAGCCTGTAAACTGCTTTGTGAATTTTGTGTTGGAAAGCGGTATATAAATACTTTGATTGATTGATGCATCAGGAAAAGGGGTTAGGATCTGGTGTGCATGGCTACCACTTCCTGCTCGTTTCCACCCTTGGCCAAGTCCATCCTACCCCAATCCACCTGATCTGCTCCCACCACCAACTTTCCAGTGACAGTGGAAGTTCTGAGGCCCACCCACTTCTGCCACACTGTCAGGAGGAAAATGTAGTATTCTCTGTAATAGAAGCAGAATCTGAAGAGTCACGTCTGGCCTGCCCAAAACACTCCCTGTGTTAGCACGAAAGCTTGATTGTGTGCAAAGTTGCAAATTAAACGAAGGGCTTCAGAACAGACACATATCATTTAGGAAGACCTGCTAGACTGAGAATATCCTCTGGCAGTGTTGCCAATCATCACCTGCAGTCACAGCAAGCATTCTTGTATTCTGGGTGCGAGGTTAGCTTCTGAGCACAATCCTAACCTGAAGTTAGGCCGGCATAAACTAAGCCAGCAAAGTTTGGCTGGCACAAGGGACACTGTAAAGCACGTTTGGACCACTCTCGGAGTCAGGGAGGATGGCGCACGTCTGTGTGCTGGGCTTTCTAACTCCAAGAGTGGTCCAAACATACTTTACAGTGTCCCTTGTGAGGCAGAACTTTGCTGGCCTAACTGGGCCGGCCTAACTCCAGGTTAGGATTGCGCCCTGAGATTTGGGGATGGTGGTGTTTTTCTAGCCCTTAACGGAGCTCAACAGGGAGGAACGTAACTTACTATATGGTGAATAAATTGTGAGGATTTACATTCCTTGTGGTTTTTGGTTGATACAGAGGTTCAATTGTGTTGGGCGACATCGTGTTCCATCTGGACCTCCCATGCTCAGATCTGTATATAAACTGGCCATACTTTTATATACTGTACTTTTGTGACTTCTATATACACACATGCCTGGGAGAAAGGCTGGGTTCATGCTGAGTGTGCCCTCTTCTCCTAGAATTCTCCTTTTTCTGAAAAGGTAATCAGATAACAGATGTTCTACTGTACATTGAAAGAGCACTTAACATTTCCAGTTGCTTCGAGGCTGCAGCAGCAAGTTCCTTTAACATTTCGCAGCTGACAGTTTGTCCTTTCGTGCTTCACCTGTCACTGAGTTTGTCAGACTACGTTACATCAGTCTGGAAAATCTGAAAAAGAGGAGCTCCTTGGGAAGTCACTATATCAATGCATTACCAACAATGTCCTCTTTTTTTCAGCCCAAACAAAGAGCTGAGTAATTGTTGCCTTTTCATTCTTTCTTCAAGCTGCAGGTGTGTGTTCTAAATACAGGTGGGACCTTTGTATCTGCAGGAGCTTTGTTCTGGACCCCTCTGCCCCCCCCCCCCCGCAGAAACCCAAATTTGCTAATACAGGTGTTCATATTTCCCAGCCGTTTCCCAGTCCAGAGAGCTATTTTGAGCCCTGAAAGACCCACCTCCTTTGCACGGAGGTTCCTTTTCCTCCCAGCATTGGCCCAGAATGCATTGCTGGAAAATGGCATGGCTTGACTGCGTAAAGGTAGGAAACATGATCTTGGTGCTTTTTTGTTTTCGGCAGCCCAATCCTAACCTGTGCTGGGGCAGGCAGGCTGGTAGGATGAGAGCCAGCTGGATATTTTCCCCTTATCCTGGGTTAAGTCCCAGCCAGCTCTGTGGGGCTGCTCGGATCTGCACCAGCAAAATTGGGGGCGCAAGTCTGAGTGGCTTGGATTGGGGCCTGGAGAGGGGGGTAGGGTCCAACCTAATGGCCAGATCCTGGCTCCTCCCCCCTCCCTGGGCCAGGCCGCCCACAGGCCTGCCATTCCCCACCTTCCCCACCCCATTCTGCCCTTCCCCCATTACACCTCCTACCACCTCCCAGAGTTCCTGTGCTAGCCTAAGAAGAAAGCATTGCGCTCTTAGTGTTACAGAAGAATTGGCACCTGACTATGTTTAGCTTTGTTTTCCCTCACCATTTCTTTATTCTTTTGCATCATGTTGCAATTCCCCCCCCCCAGTATTTATATACCACCTTTCTTTGTCATCGGATTCAAATTACATCTTTGACTTTAATCCAAGGCAATTCATGTAGGTAGGGGTTTCTCTAAACCTGAAATGTGATGGGGTTTTTTTTTTTTTTTTGGTTTTTTTTACAATAACAGAGAAATTCTAATCTGTCAAGAACAAACATCATTAAAATGGAGCTTTCACAGTCTGATCTTCATTCTGGCTGCAGGTGCCTCTCATGCTGACTGACAAACAGCTTCTTTGCTCCCACCGAAGAGTAGCTGGCACAGTTCCTCCTCTCTCACCGAAGGCAGCAGCAGGAACAACTCAGCTAGCTTGTCAGCTGCTTTCTCAATGACTTGCTTCTCAGGGAAACTTCTGGTGATCTCGAACTGGCGACCTTCAGATGTTACCTTTGGGCTTATTAACAGCGGCTCTACCCTCTGGATCAGACCTCCTGTTATATCTTCACTTATAATTAAATGCCGATCACCTTTCGATGGAAAGGTAATGTATAAATATGGAAAAGAAACAAACCATTCCCCCTCCAAGCATCATAGAGTAGTAAAAAGTATATCTGTTCCATGCTGCCCTACTTTGGAAATTTTAAAAGGACAGAAGCTCTGTTTGTTCTACAGTGCGATTATGCACATATCACGTTTTCCAAGCCTGAAACAAAGGAAATCTGGAAGGATGCTGATGCAGGAACAATTGTGCTGAAGATCTCTGAAATGCAAGCATTAAATAAATGCTTTACATCCACAACCGCTTCACATGTGTAACCATATTCAACCCATTCCAGCCCTCTTCATATTTTTTGGTCTTGTCGCTGCAAAGTAATTATGTTAATTGCTTGCCACTTTCTATACATTTATTTTTATTGTGCGCTTGGTAATGATTATTTGCCTGCTTCAGACGTGGTTTCTCAGGTCACAAACAAAGGCAGCTAATTAAGTGCTCAGGAAACAGAAGCAAACAACTTGAGTCTCAGGTTTTTTGCTCCCTGACAAAGGGGAAAAAATAAATAAAAGGCTAACAGCACACAGGAGTAGAAAATGCTGATCCTCCTGTTAGTGCTGCCTCTGATCAGTGAACTCTCCTGATTTGCCTTTCAAATGGATACAAAAGAGCAAGGATCCTAGGAGAAGAAGACTCTATATTCTGGGCTGTTTTGATGACAGAGTTAATGATGAGGGGTGACATGTAGGAGACCCTTATGACAATTCTAAAGTTCCACCCAGGACTGCTCCCACAGTTTTGGTCAATAATGGCCACTGCAGTCTTTTAAAAACAGTAGCTAAGCTTATAGCCAGCCCCCCAGTAATCCAAGGGGGTCTGTAAGCGAAAAAATTTGGATAGTACCCCACATTCTGCTATAGGAGAAGCTGGATTCTGCAATCCGCATTTCTTATGCCCGCAGCCTCCAAACTCCAGCTTGCGGGCTGAATCTGGTGACTGTTCTTTCCTTCCACCGGGTGACAATGCTTTCCGTTCCACTGGGCAGTGTTGGGACAGCCGCAATGACCGCTTTCAAGTGTGGCTGCCACCAGCCGCTTCTGGATTCTGTCTCTCCAGCAGACCAGGCACGTGGCGTTCTGAGCAGGTGCTGCTGGCCGCAATGCCGCTTGGGGGCTGTAGTTGCGGCACTCCCAATGCTCCCCGGCGGAACGGTAAACACTGCTTGCACCAGGGATAGGAGGCTTTTAGGTGCTGCAGCGGTCTCCAGTTTGGAGGCGGCTGCCTTATGTACATCGACACATGTAGATGAGTCTCTTATTCTGTGTCATTGATTCTGCATTTTTTAAATTTGTCTTACAATGAGCATTAGTGCAATATGCCATTTAGGAGGAAGACTGTGGAAGTCTCTACAGGGCACTGGGCCCCAGCTTTTGAAATATATTCAGGAATTTATGTCTCTTGCCATTGATTGTGCCGTTGCCCCATGGAGGCTCCAGCCTGCTCCCAAGCTGCACTGGAAACAGCGCAGGTCCGCCTGCCTGCCTGCCTGTTCCAGCGCTGCTTAGGATTGCACCCTACGTACAGAAGCCTTGCAGCAAACCTCCATGGAAAATGTGTCCCTTCATCTGCTTTAACACATTGCTGAACAACGGCATCTATGTTTTCAAGAACCTGTTCATTTGTACATCCAAGATCGTGCACGCCATTTCTTGTCCACGTGGCTGTAACAGTGACTGACATCACTTACATGTGACATGTTCCCATTTGAATGCGTACAGTGAATGAATAGAAATCTCACATGAAATGTGAAAGAAATATGTAGAAAACAGTGTATGGTTGGGGCAGGCGAGGAAGAACAATGATCTCTCATCAGCACAATCTGATGTATGCCTACTCAGAAGTAAGTCCCATTGTGTTCAATGGAAATTATTCCCAGGAAAGCGTATATAGGACTTCAGCCTTAATAGTATTTTTTTTCATGTTTAACTTTGCTTAAGTGTATAAGCTAGCAGGAGGAGCTTACACCAAGGGCTGGTAGACAAGAGTGAAGAGTGGGGAGACCCCTGCATTCCGCATGGAGTGTTGCATGCCCCATATTCTATTTTGAACTCACAAAATATGATGGCTTCCTGCAGAAGGAACAATAAACACTAAGAAATGTACTAAGAAAGAAAAGCTGGGAAATTGAAACATTGGACAACAATGGATGTACTTTATAAGCAGGAGGCCTGACTGAGTGGTAAAGCTGCTGCCTCTGAAGCCTGAACGTCACCTGGGACCAGTGGTGTCATCTACTCTCTCGCAAGCCGGAACGCTGGGCGGGACTTGAGTGATTGACAGGCCGTCGTTTGACTTCCGGTTTCTTCGCGCGCCCCGCGCGGCTTTCCCTCGCCTCGGAGGGAGCACCTGCTCGCCAGGGGGGATGGGTGGGGGGCGCGCCGGGTGCCTGGGCGAGCAGGCGCCCCCTCCGAGGCGAGGGAAAGCCGCGCGGGGCGCGCGAAGAAACCGGAAGTCAAACGACGGCCTGTCAATCACTCAAGTCCCGCCCAGCGTTCCGGCTTGCGAGAGAGTAGATGACACCACTGCCTGGGACAGCAGTTTGAGTCAGCCAGAAGTAATCCTGAACTTCTGATAAAGGCTGCTGACAAAGATGAGTCTCTCCAGCTGGTGAGAGGAACGGAGATGAGGACCCTTCTAGTGAGAGTGGAGGAGTTGCCTGTCAAGTGTGGGAGGTGTGTGGGGCCAGAGATATGCCAGACTGTAAAGGACACCACCTGGAAAGGAAGACAGCTCTATGCAAGTTTAGAACTTATGATTGTAACAGTCCATATATGGGGTTGAGAAAGTCTACCTATGTCAACTGCCTTGATTACTACTTCTATGGAAACCACGATATAGTAAGATTACATGTTTCCAAACTGCTTTTAGCCACAATCCCAACCCTTTTGATGAACAAAAGACCAGTTGATGCTTGATCCAAGGGCACAATCCTAACCTGGAGTTAGACTGGCACAGTTAGGCCAGCAAGGTTTGACCAGCACAAGGCCCACCGTAAAGCACATTTGGTCCACTCTCAGAGTCAGGGAGGAAGTCAGGGAGGATGGTGCACGTCTGTGTGATGGCCTCTCTGATTCTGAGAGTGGTCCAAACATACTCTACTGTGTCCCTTGTGCCGGCCAAACTGTGCTGGCCTAACTGTGCTGGCCTAACTCCAGGTTAGGATTGTGCCCTATTACTGCAGGCCAGCTCAGTTTAAATTAGTGGACGTTTTTGCCCTTGATTCTCTGTGAATTCAGCCTGCACCTTAAGTAGGTATCGAAATTGGAAACTGGCTTACAGGTAACCTTGGAAATATTTTACCCATTATCTTAAACTCGGTGGAATAATTTCCTGCTGACTTGGATATATTTCTCACTTTCTTCTTTTTCCCCAGTATTTCAATGATTCCTCTTAGCACTTTTGCAATTTGCATCTCATCTTTTTTTTTCCTCCTGCCGTTCTTAGACATTAGCAGTACTGATAAAAGTAGCTGCCTTCTCAGCCTTGCTAGGCTCTGAGCCATAAATCTCTTTAGGGGCAGAGATCCTGTTTTCTTTAGAAAATTCTTCACTCCCTGCATGAATTTTATCCATCTGGGAATGTCTAGCCTTTCCCTGGATGTCCACACAGTGGCGCTGTGGGAATATATTTGTCACTTACAGCCAATCCTCACACCATCAGCCAAGCGGCTACACACGTGTAAATGGCACACATAAGGCATCCTGAGGGCTAGGAAAATAGCTTGTGTTTATGAGAAGAGTATTGAACTTTAATCAGACCCTGTTGGACATAAATGATATTTCTACTTAGGATCTTTTCTATTTGCTTAGAAGATAACTTGCTTCAAATCAAACAGAGCTGAGCTAAAAAGGCTGGTGGTCGACTTCCACAAATATTTTCAGTTGTGTCAAACCGTTACCCTTTGGTAGTTTTCCTGGAGGAGGGAGAATCTCAATGTATGGGACAAATGTGGTCACCTATTCAGAAAGCACTGCCTGGAATAGATTTTGATTGGCTAGAATCGTCCATGTGAGTGGTTCAGCAAGCATTGCTCTTATTCTAGCTAAACTATTTGCTTCTTGGCATAAGGATGCAGACAAATCTGATTGGCTATTTATCATCATCATATTCACTACATAATTGGTGATTAGTTGGGATTGTTCAGTGAAAGGAATGGAGCTGAAATTCAGGGGTAAACAGGGCCGACTCAAGACTTTTATTTCTGAACTCTGAGACGGCAAATGTGGCCCCCTTACTCACATATATGCCAGCCTCTGCTCTTCAGCACTCCCCTCCCCTCCCCATTTCCTCTATATGGGCCCAATCCTATGGACATTAGTACTGGCAGTAAGCCCTTACCTCTGGTGTCAGTGTCGAAAAAGTGCCATAAGGCATTTCCATTGCCGGCAGTAATAGCTTACTGTTTACGGCGCCAGTCCCCAGCACCCAGAGGAGGTGACACAGAGACAGTGGGAGGTAAATTTCACCACTGCTGGCAGTGAGTTCCTTTTGAGCATGGAGGGAGAGTGTGGGGAAGGTGGACTTGTGCAAGGGAGGGGCGGAGCAGGGGGTGGAACCAGTGGTGGCCTCCACCGCTGGATCCTAACATCTGTGTTGGGCTGCATGGCCCCAAACCCTCAAATCTGAACCAGTGAAATAGCTGGTTTAGACTTGAGGAGACCCATAGGCGGCTCTTGTGCCTTTACCTATGGAAAAAGGTCTGAATGTCCCCTTCTTCTGAGGTGCTTCTGGCATCTGCCCGGTGCAGGTAGGGTGCAGTGGTAGGCATTTGGCTATGGCTGTGCCGCCAGTGCCTGAGTAGTTTAGGATTGGCCCTCCCTCTTTCTGTTCCAGTCCAGGAAGTGGAAAGAGAAAGGAGCAGTGGAGGCAAGTAGGTGAAAAAAGATGGGTGCTCCTCACCCATCTGTTGCCTGAGGCGACTGCTTCAGTTGGCCTCATGCATGGGCCAGCCCTGGTGGTAGAACACAGTCTTTGCTTGAAAAAGATCTCAGCTTCAATCTCTGATATGTCCAGTCCAAGTCTTCCCCAAACCCTAGAGGACCACCACCATTCAGCATAGAAGATATTGAAGCAAAGGTCTGACTGCTAAGGCAGCATCTCTTGAAGAAAAAATAATACCATCTAAAGGGGAAAACGTCACTAAAGTTGCTGTAGTTCAGGGGAACAATGACAGCAAACAGATGTGGAAAATGTAGAATATTTCCAGCAGCTGGGGATTTTTGAGGGAGCACTTCTGATGTTGTTTCAAAACCACAGCATTCACCCTGAAAATCAACAGTGGGCCAACACTGGGCACACTTAGCCCTGCTTCAGTGCAAAGTCAAATGCAAGCTTGCTGCTTCTGATGTAATGTAGAGCATTATATGAAGTCAATGCACAACTTCTTGTTACTGGCACAGTAACCAATCTACCGAGGATGGTTTATGGAAACATGCACCCTAGTGGTGCAATACACTAAACCAAAATGCTATTTGTTCAGAAAGTCTCTACAACTTGCAGATGTCTAAGGGGTTTAAATTATGGTGTTAGAGAAAGGGCACAATCCTAACCTGGAGTTAGGCTGGCACAGTTAGGCCAGCAAAGTTTGACTGGCACAAGGGACATCGTAAAGCATGTTTGGACCACTCTTGGAGTCAGGGAGGATGGCACATGTCTGTGTGCTGGCCTCTCTGACTCCGTGAGTGGTCCAAACATACTTTATGGTGTCCCTTGTGCCGGCCAAACTTTGCTGGCCTAACTCCAGGTTGTGCCTTAAGTTATACTTCTGATCAGCTGGTATATCAATGTGTGTTATCAATGCAAAGGCCACAGTGTAAGTAGTGCACCCGATGCATATCTAATCAGAAATAATCCCACTGGGTTCAATGGGACGTTCAGCCCAATCCGATCCCAGGCCAATGGCAGTGGCTCCCATGATCCACTCCTTGAAGTTCAGGAGTGGCGGCAAAAAGAAAGGGCTGACATCTGGCATTCTGGAGCAACCAGCACAAACGGCTGGAGGCTCTGTGATTTGCCAACAGCCCACCCAGGGTGCTCCAGAACGGATAAGGTTGCAGCAGGGGGTAGGTCATGGGTGGTTAGGTAGGATTGCAGTGGTTTGGGGGGGGAGGCATGGATGTCAGTGGTAGCAGTGTGCACCAGATCCTATCCCCCTTTTCGACCTTCCTCCTGGCTCTCTTTGGACATGCCAGCAAAAGAGCTGTTGTGGGTCCAAGGATAGGCACTGATGGCCTGGCGTCCTACACAGAGGTAAGTGTAAAATACTTTCATTTACCTTTCTGAAGCCCCGCCCCCCCACTCACACACACATACACCATAGGATGCAGTGTGCACTCTGTCGGTGGCGCTGCATCCTGTAGATTGTCAAGAGATACGATTGGGTTGTCAATTCCTAGTACATGCATGTAGAACAACAGCCTTAATTACAGCAATCAAAGCACATATTCAACTTATTAAAGCATGGAATGATTTGCATGGTTATAATTTACATGGCTGTCATGCAACTGAAGCCAGCAAGTACTTATGATTGTCCTAGGTTTTTAGTATTAAAATATACATAACAATAAAATGCCCATTAGAAGCACCACATATCTTATTTATATTAAGGCTTTAAAATGGGACTTGGCAATTTCACGGAAGGCAGGATTATCAATGGCAACTAGTCACAGTAGCTATGCACAACCTCCATGCTCGGAGGCAGTATGCTGCTGAATATCAGCCACAAGGGAGCAATACAAGGAGAGGGGTATCTTCATCTCCTGTTCGAGGACTTTCTGGGGACTCTCTGGTTGGCCATTGTTGGAAACAGAATGCTGGACTAGACGGGCTTTTGCTCTGAATATAATTCTTTTAGCAAAGGTTCTGAGAAGAGAGGACTCTTTAGAAAAGACCCTCATACTGGGAAAAATCGAAGGCAAAAGAAGAAGGGTGCGGCAGAGGATGAGATGGTTAGACAGTGTCACCGAAGCAATGAACATGAAGTTGGGCGAACTCCGGAAGCTAGTGGAGGACAGAGTGTGCTGTGGTCCATGGGGTCACGAAGAGGCAGACACAACTTAGCAACTGAACAACAACAACAACAACAACAAAGCAAAGGTTCTGTTAGGATTCTTCTTAGTAAGGCTGCCTTCTCCTGTCTTGTATGCTTGCCCTGTCTCCAAGATAACAGCTGCCTTTCAGTTTTATTTGTGTTCATTGTCTCTAAGAGCAATGCTGCTTTCCGTTCTGAAATTAAGCCCTTTCTATTAAGTAACTCAAGACTACATTCCATTTTGAAAACATTTACACCAAAAACACTTGCTCTGTGCAGAAACAAGTTTCTTCACATGTTTGTTTGTCTTTATTGTGATGCACATAGTTAGGCCAGCACAAGGGGCACTGTAAAATACGTTTGGACCACTCTCGGAGTCAGGGAGGCCAGCACACAGATCTGCGCCATCCTCCCTGACCCTGAGAGTGGTTCAGACGTGCTTTACAGTGTGCCGGCCAAACTTTGCTGGCCTAACTGTGTCAGCCTAACTCCAGGTTAGGATTGCACCCTCCAAAAGGCAGATCCCTGATGAACTCCAGTGCAAATTAAAAGCTGTGACTTCTTCACTGGAGCACAGGCAGGCAACAGGCAAAGAGGACAGCTGCCTGTCTAGCGGGTGGAATTGTTTTTCGTGAAGCAGGACCCCCTGCAGAGCCTGGCTGAGCAGGGCTGGGTGAGGCTTGTCTCCTTCATGATTTCACCCCTTTTCTCATTTTGTTTCAGCTTGACCAGGCTTTGAGAACACTTTGTTCCAGACTAGTGGGCTATATCAAGCCAGGTTTTTTGTTTTTTTTTGGGGGGGGGGCGGGGGAGGAAGGGAGACTTCATCAAGGTATGAAATGCTCACAAGGGAGCATGGAAAATTGAAATAGAAAAGTTGGGCTGCCGAATTAGGTGTGGCTGTTCCAAGCCAGAAGCATTATATTAAGCAAAATAGCCAGGGATCTATTGCTGATTACAGCATCTTATCCCCACCTGCCTCTTTTATTCCCTCACCCCCATCTCTGATTTTTCTTCTTTCCCTTGGAAACAAAATCAGAGAGATCCGACATGCAAACAAGGAAGCTAAATAAGCACCCGGGCACCGACGTTCTGTTGGGTATGCTGGCACAGGCTCTGCAAGTCAATTCTTCAGCTTCAGGCGCCTTGTTCTTTTGGACGAGTGTCTGGCATTGCGACCGGCAGTAAATCAG
>JAJKFI010000004.1:20627208-20640097 GCA_029204185.1 Lerista edwardsae | reverse complement strand
AGAGAGAGAGAGAGAGAGAGAGAGAGAGAGAGAGAGAGAGAGAGAGAGAGAGAGAGAATTCTTTAGCAAATCCTCAATCACAGATGTAGCCTTCACAGAGCACAATCCTAACCTGGAGTTAGGCTGGCATAGTTATGCCAGCAAAGTTTGACCGGAACAAGGGCCACCGTAAAGCACGTTTGGACCACTCTCGGAGTCAGGAAGTGCAAATTAAAAGCTGTGACTTCTTCATTGGAGCAACCCGACGATAGGCAAAGAGGACAACTGCCTGTCTAGCAGGTTGAATCGTTTTTGTGAAGCAGGACCCCCTGCAGAGCCTGGCCGAGCAGGGCTGCATGAGGCTTGTCTCCATGATTTCTCCCCTTTTCTCATTTTGTTTCAGTTTACAGTGTCCCTTCTGCCAGCCAAACTTTGCTGGCCTAACTGTGCTGGCCTAACTCCAGGTTAGGATTGCGCTCACTGTCAACCAGACTGTGAGCAGCAATCCTAACCTGGAGTTAGGCTGGTTCTCTCCTCTGGCTGCATGCTATTGAGCTTCAGCAAGCAACTGTACATCAAGCCTGGGCAGGTCCTCAAGGCTGTAGTCTGTTCTTTTGCCAGCTGGCCTTCTCACATACTGCCTTACAATTCTCACTTGCAGAGACTAATCAGCGCATCGGCAACTCTGTTCTGGGTATAGCAGCCCCCTGACATTCTGTCTCTCATCCAAAACCAAGTCCGTTGATTCTGTGCTTAGCTTTAGGCAGTGCCGGCAGCTTAACCATCAGTCCACATCTCCTGCCCACATTATAACAGAGGTTCACATGGTTGTGTGTTCACATGGTTGGTTCCTGGCAGTGGATGTGTCTTAGACAGGTGCCAGGCTCTTCTCTCTAGAGAAGGTGCAGCAGATAGGAGTTGAGATGATTAAGATGCCTCTGAAGTTGGTCATGTCTTCTGGACTCCAGCGTCAAGTAATATTTTTCATCCCCATCCCAACAGTGTCTTGTGACATCCCAACAGTGACCTCCCCATCCCAGGGAGCCTTTTGCTTTGAGCCTTCTTTCTGTGCTGCCACTATTGGGGAAACCTGAATTGTCAGCATAATGTGATTTTTCGCATGTGCATGTTGAAAATACAAACTCTACTTTGCTTTCAAGACATATATCCCTGTAGTGCTCTCCGCCTGCCTGTCAGACATTTGCATCTGAGCAAGCCACAATTTTCCATAGCTCACTGCAGCAAAGAAAAGGCCAGGGAGAGATTATCTTGGCTGGACAGAAGAAACTGACTATACCACAGTGAATACAAACATTGGAGGGTGGCCTCAGAAACGAATTGAGTATTCTTGTTTTAACTTGTCACCTAAACAAGTCAAGTCCAATGGCACGTTGTGCTCATCAGCCATCCCTAGTTAATTGTGTGTACTGCTGGCTAGACGTGTTGCGAATGTGCCATAATGCACATTAGCAACACCCAGCCCTGGCGCTGGGCCAGTGCCAGTGAGCACCAAACCTTCCTGCCACAAGGAAGGGCCAGCGGTGCTCCAGCGGTGCTGGTGACTGGTAAATGTTTCTGGGGTGTGGGGGAGACAGAAGGGGGCAGATCTGGCCGGGGAGGGTAGGATAGGGCCTGCGCAGGGCTGGCTGAGTGCACAGGCTCTATCTAGTGCTTCCACCACCAGATACAGTGCCCCCCCTCGGGCTGTGCAGCGCGACACAGGGCTGCTTGATTGTTTGCAAAATAGCAGGAGTCCCATTGTGGGCCCAGGGCTTTCCCTGGGGGAAGCAGACAAATGTTCCCTTTCCCAGAGGACCCCAGCAGCTGCCTAGATCCTACGGGCTGCAGTGGTAGCCATTTTGCTACTGCTACTCCTGTGGGAGCCAGGCAGCTCGGGACTGGGCTGTATATGTTTTAATCGACAGACATTGACAGCACAATCCTAAGCAGTGCTGGAATGGCGAGGCCAGCCGGCCAGCGCCGTATCCAGCACTGCTTAGGCGAGGCTAGAGCATCCCCGTGGCAAGGACACATTCGTGCCCTTGCCATAGGGAAGGCACCAGCCTCCCCTAAGGACTCCTCAGAGCTGTGCCTGCTATACAGGAGGAGACCGCGCGGCCCGAATCAGGGCCACGTGGCCCTGGGATGAGGCCTTAGATTTGGCCTTATGGCTGAGTCCAAGGCCCGCCTCCCTCCCAAATCGACAGGCCTGCAGGCCCACCCAGAGCCTGCCCTCCCCCTGCCCACTCCCTCCCTTGGCCCGGCTCGTCACACCTCTGTGCCAGCTGAGCTCGGCTGATGCAGAGGGAGACGAGCGCAGGTGCTCCGGGGCAGTGCCGGTCTCGGTGTCAGGGTACCGTTCAACACTCCCACATCAGTGCTCTGCGTGTAGTGTCAACACTACCATGTAGCATCAACGCTAGAGGGTGCCTAGGATGGAGCCCTGAGTCAGATTTGTGGCAATTCAGGGGGAAATGAGCAGCGTTCAGTGTCTTCCAATATGACTCTATCAAATGTCCCTAAATGGTCAGGGAGAACCACAGGAAAAATGAACTGGGAAAAATTCAGCCTTGCCTTTCTCCTATCTTCTAATGAATAGAATTTCTAGATCTGAATTACATAGATCTGTACCTGCCAGTAAAACTGGGATCCAATGATGTTGAACTGTAAGAATTTTAGATACATAATAAGCTGCAATTGTCACCAGCTATAACGGCATCTTACCATAAGCTGTTCAGGTCAGTAAAATAATTCTTCTTCTGCAAACGTTGCAGATGACAGAGAAGGTAGAGAAACCATTCCAAATCAAAAAGTTTCCAAGACAGTATTAAAGACAGGCAAGTTTGATGAAAGACAAGCCCCCAGTTATTTTTCTCAGAAATGATCTTGCGATTTGGAGGTAGACAGGTGGAGATTTATCAACTGATTGATACTGACTTGAGAACTAATTTGCCAACAGTATCAAAGAGATAACAAAAGTGGAGCTGTTCTACATGTGTTCCATGGGCTACGATAAATGATCGCTACACCTTGAATTCTGCTTGATGTGATGGTTGACATAAAACACACACAAAGTGAAATGAAATCTAAGCTTCATTTTCTCAGGATGGATTGACTTCTCTGTCCCTGTCTTTTGTTGTGGTCTTCAATCTGCCTCCATTTTCTGTTGGGCTCTGTGTGTGTATGTGTGTGTGTGTGTGTGTGTGTGTGTGTGAGAGAGAGAGAGAGAGAGAGAGAGAGAGAGAGAGAGCAAGGCTGAGTGATGTCACCCTGACGGCTGATTGTGGACCACCTGCTAGGCAGTCAACAGGCCAGTTATGCACATCCAGACCCAGGCTAGGCAAGCAAGGAAGCAATGACTCAGACCTCAGATACTTCATGATATTTACAAATGTTTTATAGATACTCTGACATCATACTTTTAGGAATCACATGTAGGTAGCGTACAGCTTGAACTGAGATTTGGGGAGCTGCATTCTGAATACAGAGGAGAGGAGAGAAATACAGGAAAGAGAGGAGAAAAACTGAGGATGCAATCCTATACATGCTTGCACACAATGGGACTTACTTCTGAGCAGACATGCATAGGATTATGCCCAGAGAGAGAGAGAGAGAGAGAGAATTGTAAACCTGCTGTGTAACCTTCCCATGGGATAAAATATTGGTGAGCCAGTCATAATTGACATACAAAATAAAGGAACTAATAAGGTTTATAATGAATGCAGGAAAAAAGCAGAAAAA
Organism: Lerista edwardsae; assembly: GCA_029204185.1. Taxonomy (NCBI): domain Eukaryota; kingdom Metazoa; phylum Chordata; class Lepidosauria; order Squamata; family Scincidae; genus Lerista; species Lerista edwardsae. The sequence goes on along the minus strand of JAJKFI010000004.1, from coordinate 20,636,377 downwards.
TTGGATTTGCCTCTGAGACCTGCTTTTACAACAGGATGGATTAGGGGAGAAAGATTGCTGGGTTGCCTATATTTGTACTGGCCTCTGCCTTCCGAATCAGGTCCTCATGTGAAAGTCAGGAAGAACTGTGAACTTCAGTATGGGAAATGAGAGTACCCCCCAAAAACTCCTCCAGTATTGTAAAGGATTCTGATGTGCATTTTCAATTGTATAGGGTTGTGCAGTAATCCACCAATGTGAGCACGGGGATGGTTCCACACATCTATCTAATAATTGCGTCCTGTAGATGTTCAACATCTCACATGTTGAATATATGCAGATTTTCTATAATAAAGCACAGTCCAGCCTTGGCATCAATGGAGGTTCTGTTCCTATTGAATGTTTAGCAGGTGGTCCACATTCAGCCTTCAGGGCGGCATCACTCAACCTCGCTCTCTCAAAGAGACAAAGAGCCCAACAGAAGTGTACACTAAATTTAGTGTACACTTCAGAGCCCCCGCCCCAGAGACAACACAAAATATTGGTCTCCGTAAACAGTATGTATGCCATGTAAGTATGTCTCAGTAAGTCAAGCATGTCTCAGTAAACTGGAAGTTCCTGCTCAGTTTGAATGCTAGAAGCAGTTTAAAAGAAGGTGACAATCCAGCTGACTGCTTCTTCTACCTGGATGGTATAAGGGCCCAACCTGTCCAGCAGAGAAGCAGTACCACTGCTACAATACCCACCACTGTATCCTGTGCTGGATACAAGCAGGCTGGGGGTCTTCTCAGGGGAAGGGGATATTCATCCCCTTACTCCAGGTAAAGCCACAGCCTGCTCAGAGGGGCTTCTCAAACTATTGAGCCTGACCCAGGGGATAGGATTTGGCAGAGGATGCTTCTGCCAGTACCATCCCTCTCCCAGGTCCGTCCCTCCCCCTGTTCTGCTCTCTCTCCGCCCCTTCCTTGCCCAGAAACGCTTCCCCCACTCACTCACTCACTCCACCCTCCCCAGACCTCCTGCTCTGGCATCAATGGGACAGCGCAGGCCTCCCGACTGGCGCTGCTCACTGTCACTGTGGCACAAGCATTCAACCCACCGCAGCAGCAGGCTCGGGGGAGTTGGGTCTTCTGCAATTCAGGTATAATGATTCTACAGGCTCATTCTTAAAGTGTTGTGTTTTAAAGTTGATTACATGCAGTAGTCAGGCAACTGCCTGGTTCGCTTCATACAAGTGCCTTGTCTGTGTATTGTGCACTGCTGTTTTTGTTTGTTTGAAATGTTTATCCATTTCTGAGTAAACTTCTGGCAACGAAACAACGTTTGCATGCCTATGTTTTTCGTCACTGGAGGTGTGGGAAAGGGCGTTTTCTTCTGCTTCTGAACATGTCTGAGGGAACAGAGGGGCACTCCAAGGAGGAGCCTGTTTCCTTAGAGACCGGTCCAGTCTTTTCCTGGAGGAGGGGCTTCCCAGATGTCACGAATGCCACCCTTCCTCTCCCAGAACTGGAATTCTCAGGTAAGAAATGCCTTCTTTCCCTACAGCATGTTTGTGATATCCTGGGCTCCAGAGACGGCCCTGAGGCGGCATAGGATGGGGCTGCCCAACTGGCCATTGTGAAATGACTTCATAAAGGCCATTTTAAGACATCGCCAAAGACCTCAAATGAATTTTGGTCCCCAGGATAACACAAAAAGAAATTGGTCAAGATGTACGCGTGTTTTCCTTATTCCAGAATAACCGTTCCCAAATGATAGACATTTATGGGTAGATTAAGTCATGGTCTACGTTTTTACTTGGAGATTGTTGATCCCATTTACTAGAGTGCCAGACAGCATGCATTACTCATCTCCAGCCAAGAGGTAATCTAATTTGAAGACCTAATTAGGTTTTGGCAGCCCATTACAATGGGCTCAATTTGTCTAATGAAGAGTCCAGTGTTGCTCCCAGCATCCCACCAAAGCAATCCTATGGCTGTACTCAGATGTAAGTCCAGTTTTGGCTGGAATTTTGTTCAGTGGCACTTACTGTCAGGTAAGTAGGCATAAGACTACACCGGAAATGCAGCCAGTGGTTGGGTGATCCAATCAAGAGTATAGTATTACTGATTCTTTTCCGTTTTGATCTGAAAATCAATATAACGCTATTTTAATTGAGTGTCAAGAGTGAGTGAACTGAGGAGTATGGCCTTAACTCTTAGATTTTTATTTGATGGAATAAAACTAGATAGACCCTGAGGCATTCTGAGGGTGCAATCCTAACCTGGATTTAGGCCACCATAAACTAAGCCAGAAAAGTTTGGCTAGCACCAGGGCCACTATAAAGCGTGTTTGGACTACACTCGGAGTCAGGGAGGATGGCTCACGTCTGTGTGCTGGCCTCTCAGCCTCCAAGAGTGGTCCAAACATACTTTACGGTGTCCCTTGTGCTGGACAAACTTTGCTGACTTAGCTTATGCCAGCCTAACTCATTTTAGGATTGCACCCTAAGTACAATCTTGCATCTAACATCTTGCTGTTAGAAATATGAAGAAGAGAAATACTCAATTCTGATGAATTCAGCAAAGGACTTGCTTCAAATTAAAGGACACTTTCTGGTAGAGTATATGAGTCATCAACAAGATTGATGCAAAGTTGTCTTAACGGGATGTACATTTCCTTGGGCAAACAGACATTTCGGTTTACCTTACTGAAATACTCTTTTCCCTGTATATCAATATTCCAAGGTATTAGAGACATTAATCCATTAGTATTTCATTAAATTAAGACAGAGCTGCCAGCCAATCTGTCTAATGGTTCATAAAGACTGTAGAATGCCTGACATCTTTATATGAAATGTTATAAAGTTATTATTTTTAGCTGTTATTTAAAGGGGGGCATGTGGAGGCACTTTTCCTTGTGGGACGTGTACCAAGATTTGTGCTTCATTGAGAGTGCAATCCTAACCTGAAGTTAGACTGGTGCAGTTAGGCCAGCAAAGTTTGCTGGCACAAGGGACACTGAAAAGTATGTTTGGACCACTCTTGGAGTCAGAGTTGCCAGCACATAGACGTGCACCATCTTCCCTGACTCCAAGAGTGGTCCAAACGCGCTTTACGGTGGCAATTGTGCCAGCCAAACTTTCCAGGCCTAACTGTGCTGGCCTAACTCCAGGTTAGGATTGCACCCTCAAACATGTTTGTGGTCTGCCAAGCTGAACCATGTATGGTGGCATTAAGCATTGGTTGATAATGCATTTAGTTTGGTTATGTTTCCTGCTTGCACCTGACTGCAAAAACAGGGGGAAGGGGCATTGTCAAGCACTGAGCAGGCCACAAGTCTGTGATAGAGCCACAGTCCTGTTGGGTTAATCATGAGCTCATATTTGAAAGACATGCCATCAGTCTCTGAAAGCAGTTGGGCACAGGGAAAGCTACTGAAAGTGCTTGCAAGATGGCTGTTGGAGTTATTGCTCCTGGAGGCTCTTGAGTGCAGTTGTGTGACATCAGAAAACATCCATTTTTTATTTCATAAGATGAGATAGGCGCCAGCCCATTTGGATGCTAGTGACCATCACTACATCTCTGTCATGCCAAATGCATGCTGGTGAGCTGCATCTGCTTGGTGATTTTTAAGATCTGTGTCCCTGACTCAATTCTCAACATACTGTAATCATAGAATAATAGAAGGTTAGAGGCAGAAGGTTGTCTAGCCCAACTGACTGCTTAGTGCAGGTAATAACTACAGCAGTGGTTCTCAAACTTTTTAACTATGGGACCCACTTTTTAGAATGACAATCTGTTCTGGACCCACCCAAAGTGATGTCATGGCTGGAACTGCAGTCACTGTGACACCAGAACCTGCTGCCTTCCTGAGAATGCAGCCATACATTGGGTTATTTCTCAGCCATTTTCCAATAGCCAAGTCAATCAGAAAGCAAAAAAGGTTGTTTACTACCTTGATACAAGCAAAACAACCACACAGCCCTCCCTGTTTACACCATCCTATCTTCCCATATTTTCAATATGGCTGCTCTAGATGCTTCGCAAGCCACCTGAAATTAGCTCATGACCCACAGTTTGGGAACCACTGGACTATCCTCTCGGCCTCCCTGAGAGGTGGCTGCCCAGCATTGGCTTGAAGCTATTTCATGAGGAAGAATCAGAAGCATTTCTACAGGGAGGGCAAAGCTCTAAGTCTTGCAAGAAGCCTTACCCTGTCATGTAAATCCCTCCTCTCCCTTGCTGCTATAGCCAGTAAGCAATGCCAAGATGTTGCTATTCCCTGTGAGGATTGGCTAAAACGGTGCAGGAAAGGAGTGATTTCCATTGCACGGTAAGGCTTCTTGCAAAACTTAGAGCTTTGCCATCCCTGTAGAAACGCCACTGGGAAGAACACACGACTGTACAAGGCAGACTATTGCAGCACTAGGCAGCTCTTATAGTTAGGAAAATCTCCCTAATGTCTCACCTATATCTACTTCCCTGTATCCTAGAAACAGGTGCTCACTCTGCTCTGGTTCTAGCTTCCCCCTCTCCTTCCTCGATGTGTTGCAAATAATTCCTGCAGCAGCAACCTCACCCGCTGCTCCTGTGGAGATTATTTCCCTCAGTTCAGGGAAGGGAAGGAGTAATGGAGGACCAGAAGGACATGCTACTGTAGCTTTTCCTCCCATCAGAACAGGCGTTTTCTTAGCCAGAACCAATCGCTGGCTACCTCAGCTGGCAACCGTATTGCAAACTTCCTTCGCTGAAACCTGAGGCCAGAGCTTTATCAACAGACCGACACAGAAGAATGAAATAGTGGAAATCTTTCTTGCCATGGAGACGAAGTGCCGTGAAAAGTTTCATCTGTTTCATTTTTGTGTGCTAGGCTGCTGTTGAAAGCACAGAGGAGAACAAATGAAATGTTGGCAGTCCTGTGGCTATACTTCACATGTTCCGGGGCTGAGACTTATACTGAAGTTGGGCTCAGGGGGTTAAGTTGTGAGCAAACTTGAAGAGACCGGAACAAATATTATTTTCTTTGAATAAGATTAGCTCCTGGAATGGTTGAGAATCCCTGTCACATTTCATTGGGCATCTAGGAGGATGCCCCATCTCCTGAGAACTCCATGGCTTTCTTATTTAACCTGGCAAAAATTATGAATTGAACTAGTGTGCCGTTTGGGTTCTAGACTGCTATCCGTTTTCATAACTCTTGGAACACATTAGAGAAGTGGTTCTCAAACCTTTTAGCACTGGAACCCATTTTTTAGAACGACAGTCTGTCCGGGACCCACCAGAAGTGATGTCATGGCTGGAAGTGGAATCATTGTGACGCCAGAGCCTGTTGCTTTCCTGAGAATGCAGCAATGAGTTGGGTTATTTCTCCGTCATTTTCCAATAGCAAAGTGAATCAGAAAGAAAGAAAAAAGCCTATTTACAACCTTGACACAAGCAAACCAACCTCAAAGCCCTCCCCCTTTCCAGCATCCCATCTTCCCATATTTTCAATATGGCTGCCTTAAATGCTTCGCAACCCATCTGAAATTGGCTCGCAACCCACTAGTGGATCCTGACCCACAGTTTGGGAACCATTCCGTTAGAGGACTACTTTGCCACTGCATCTGGTAAACTGACTTGAGTAACTGTTCTAATTAGGAAATTCAGAAAGATCACAAAAAGAAAAGACAGACGAAAATTCAGAATGGGGAACAACACATTGACTGGAGGTTAACGGAGTGACAGAGCTGGGTGTGTAAACACATTACAAACACATCAAGTATTTTGCTTTCTAATTGGTCCCCTTGAGAATGGATTTTGCCACTGGGGTTCTTGTCCTCGAAGTTGACCTTGTCAAAAGCTCCCTGACTAGTTCCAGTTCTCCAAGAGCTAATTGTCAATTCGGACAGTTCCCTCTGAGCAGTTATGTGTTCAAGAGTAGTTCTTAATTGGTACAACTTTTCTTGTATGTAGAAAGAACCTTCAAAATGTTCCAAAGAGACAGAAAACTGGCAGTGCTTTTAATGATACAAGTTGTTGTCATTTTATTTTCAAATTGTTTCCCATTTTTTCCCCCCTGAAAAAAAAAATGTGACAGCCCTCAAGACGTCTCATTTTCTAAACATTCTTGCTCTCTTCCTTACTGGGAAAGTACTTCTCTTTGATGAGAGCTAAACTTAATTAGGCGTAAGAGGGTTGAATTAATATTTTTTTCTTATTATTAATCATTTATTTAACATTTTAGCATACAGCAAATGTCTTGTCCATCTTCATGTGTAGTCTTTGAAGTAGGCAATTATTACTCTGATAGTTGGATAGATGGGAACTCAAGGTGGCAGTGAAGCACTTGTCCAAAGGCTGCGACTTGGTTATATTATTTTTAATTGCAATTATTCATTTGCGAAGGGCATGCTCAGGTGACATGGCGCCCCTGTTTTACGATCACTAATGAATTTATGTCAGTATGTTATATGGAAGATCTGCTTCAGATGACAACAATACGACCATGTTGTGCTGCCGTCTTTGGTTCATTTTGTTTACATTGGAAGTCATCCTGTTATCATGATTACCACTCTGCAGTAGGCCCCCACCTTCCTGGCCCTATGCATTCCTGGCTTAGTCCCACCCCCTACACGAGGACTGAGCAATATGTTGGCACCCGTAGACTCTGAAGTTATAAGCCACTTCATACTTAATCAGTAGGTGATGGCTTCTATTTTTTGGTTAAAAATGTATAAAAACACAAAACACCTTTTTGTTGTTAAAATATCCCAATAAAATACAAAACACCACATTCTGGTGTTTAAGATATTTTCCAGAAATTGAAATAGAAAATTTTCTATTTTCTAAAAAGTAGTTTAAACTGTAAGAGTTTTTCCAATTACTTTTCCAATTAGAAATAATACTGTGGCTGCATCTCTTAACACTATATCATCTATACCTCCTACTAGGACACTTTTGAAGCATTTAAAATTAATAAAAATGAGAACTTGGAATGGGAGCATCAAATAAAAACACAAAACGTTCTGCTTTTCAAATAACAAAATCTGCAAAAAAATAAAACCATTTTCAAACACTCCTGTTAGTCATGTGGAAGTCACAGTAAGGGAGCAATTCTGTGATAGTTTTGCTATGGGCTACCAGCCCCAGGTATATTGTTTACTAATGTAACAGCTTCTGGGTTTGAACATATCCTCTGAAAGCATTTTCTAGCAACACTGTTTGCAGAAGCCCTCTGATGTCTCATTGATACATTGAACTGCAGACATTCCACAGAAGTTTGTTTTGGTATCTTCCTTGCAAGAGCTTATGAGAAATGTAAAAAAAATAAAAATACTGAACAGAAAGAACTTGGATTTCAATCTGCAGACTTCTTGCCTGGTAAAACACATGTAAAAGTATATGAGCAATATTTTTTTCTTCGTTGTATTCATTATATTAAGCAGAACAATAATTACAGTAAATAATCCAATAATAGCCGCTCAGTCAAAATGAAGACAAAATGAAGAACAATGCTGACATTATAAAGTAATGTGATCAGTAATTGAAAAGGGGGTGAGAATTTTTTAAACTCTGTGAGGTTGTTGTGTTTCTCTTTTGCATTGATGGTTGACACTAAGAGTGCAATCCAGAGTTAGGAACATAAGAAGAGCCCTGTTGGGTCCGGCCAAAGGCCCATCTAGTCCAGCTGCCTGTATCTCACAGTGGTCCACCAGATGTCTCAGGGAGCACACAAGACAACTAGATACTTGCATCTTGTTGCCGCTCCCCTGCATATAGGGATGCAATTGCACTTCAACTGGCACAGATCTATTGTAAAGAGACTTGTAAAGCACATTTTCATCTTTATATCTTGTAAAGCACATTTTTGCTTCCTTTGGAGGATGCTGAGCCAGTGCATGGACATGCACTGGCTCAGCTGGGCTGGATCTAGGCCCTGAACCACCCAGACTGGGTACGTTTGCCCCAGCCAAGTTTGGCTAGCGTGAGTGTTGGGCAAGGCAGAGGGAAAGCAAATCAGTGAGGGGGGGAAGGTGGGGAAGGGTGGATTGTGGGTAGACCAGCCCAGGGAGGGATGGACCAGCCTCCAGCATTTACCCTCATCCTAGGGCTGGTTGGCCTTCTCAGGAACATGCTTTATAACACATTCACAACACTTTTAACAATACAGATGTATTGCTGGTATTACAGCCTTCAGGATTGCATCATAACAGGCAGGTCATGCCATGCTAGGCTAATCTTTCTGAAGAAGAGTTTTGAGGTGGTTCTACTGACTGAGGCTATTGCCCTACTTTGGGGTTGCATCTTCCCCCCCCCCCGAAAACCCTATTTTTTAAGGCTTACAGTCTTCCAAGTCAATTCAAAGTAAAAGGGTTTTTTTTGTGCCATATAGTACAAGAGGGTCCTGTCTTCCGTCTTCAGAAATCATAAGTTCAGCACTCAAATTTCTTTTTCCCCCCTTGTAAATCTCTTTATTCTTTATCTTAAATTACAACAAAACAAATTACAACCAATAAATGAACAAAAATAACCTATTTTTTATTTTGTTTGCACTGAAATTTCAAACAAGTAAAATTAAAGTTTGTTTCAGGGTTCCTTCCAAGGAAAATTCAATATTTTCAAAGAATGTTAAACAAGTTTTTGTAAGACAAGTAAAATTTCTCAGGGGAAAGTTCTGGACACTCCTAGAAACAAGACAGACTGGCTGCATTTGCAAAATGGTATTTTCTCTTCAGAATCTTGTGCCTGAAATGTTTTCTTTTATCCTTTTCAAGCCTCTCTGATTTGCTGTGCCCTGCATATAATTCTCTCTCCCATGGTGTGTTATACAGGCAGCCTGGAAGCAATCCGAACTCAAAATGTCATATGTGGATAGAATCCACTAACTTGAAGTCCCAGAGAAATGATGATTACTTTACATGAACAGAGAAAGAAGAGATGTTCAAATCCATATATGATAGAACTATATCAGCATTGCATGTGAAACAGCAGAAATGCTAGAAATGTTAGCGGTGCAAGGAGGAAGGGCAAAGAGCATGATGGCTCAATTCCATCAAAACATTTACAAAGATGAATTTGTAACCAAACAATTTAAAGAAGGTGTGCTTGACAGGGCAACATGGAGTGGTCTCATCTATAAAGTTGCCAAGAGCTGGACTCAACTAAATGGGGAAGGAAGGAAGGAAGGAAGGAAGGAAGGAAGGAAGGAAGGAAGGAAGGAAGGAAGG
>JAJKFI010000004.1:20615409-20626029 GCA_029204185.1 Lerista edwardsae | reverse complement strand
TTCTTCTTCTTCTTCTTCTTCTTCTTCTTCTTCTTCTTCTTCTTCTTCTTCTTCCTGGACTGAAACAGGAAGACGGGAACAGAGAGGAAAAGGAAATGTGGAGGGGAGGAGAGTTTTGAGCTAAAACTGTGGAAAGGAGGAGGAGCAGAGCCTGGCACATCACTCTACCTCAGGAGGTCAGAGGCCAGCCATTCTTTTTGGCCTATATGTATGAATATCTGAGGCAGTGTTAAAGCCGTCTTTACCCACATGAATTCACTAGGGCTGCAGTCCAATACACAGTTATTCAATTGCAAGCCTCATTGAATATAATGAATTCTGAATAATCATGTATAGGCTTGTGCTTTGTTTACTGCATTAAAGGGAAGAGAGGTCAGGATTAAACTGTGGGTCAAGCTGCCATGGGAAGGCCCAATTGACACTAGGAAATGGGATAGAGGGAAGCGGGTTTAGCCTCTTTCCCATTGTGTTAGTTTCCCACCTAAAGCCGCACCCCAGCGACAACAAATAGCTATTGTTGGCCAAAGTTCCGGCTTGAGGGGATTTCTGCTGGGGAAAGTGCATGATGGGAAAGTTCTTCCCTCAGGAATGGGGAAGACCTTCCCACCATCTCAAGCTGGATGGTGTTCCCCATGGCTAGTTTTTGTTAAGAAAGAGCGACTGACACCCTTCACTGTTCTATTTTAACATGCTTTAATTTTAAAATCCCATGTTTGCCGGGTTGGTGCTGCCCATTTACACTTTCTGGTGATATCAAAATCTGGCGGCTGCACATTTTTCACTGCTCCAGAAAATCACTCCCGAATGTGAAATAGCTTGATTGTTGGAGTGTTGTAAACAGAGCTGAAGCACATAGCCTTGGGCATTTTCTATGAAAAAGTGGCAGGAACCACTCAGAACAGATGATGTCTTCCTGCAGAATTTGCTGCCAAGCTCAGTGACCCTTAGTCACTGTCGGCCGACAGTGTTAGAAGAATTATGTTTGGAATTTTCATTTCAGAAGGACTCGAGCCGGGCAGTCTCCTGCTGCTATAGGACATAATATGACACACAGTTAGAGATCCTGTGTCCTACTCCAAACTGAATGCCTGGAGCCATTTTCTTCATTACTTACAACACTTGTCTCAATGTTTCTTCAGTTCTTAGAAGCAGAATCCCACAAGAAATGTGCTGTTCATTCATAAAATGGACTACTGAGTATAACTTCCTATTAGGGAAGTGATGGTTAATGAAGTATTTGCAGTTTGAGAGATTGCAAGTTCCAATCATGGTACAACAAAAAATGGCAAATCACATTAAATTTAAAGGAGATAGAATACACTGAAGCCAGCAGCTTTCTAATCTGTCTGTCAGCACAACAATCAGACAGTGTCAGTAAAAATGTTGCTTCCCAAGAGTTTTGCGTTTTGAATTGCAAAATAACGGTTAAATAGGAAACCATACTTTGTCCCAGCGATATGCTTCATTTGTACAACTGTGTATGAAGTTATATTGTCGAGACTGGAACCTAGCACCATTGCTTCCCCCATAGTAACAGTAAAACAGCCCCCAGTTCTCACTATAACTGTGTATTTGCTAATCAGACATTCGCTTGTCTACGGGAAGCAGGATTGCACCATAACGTCTGTCTGCTGACTGTTCTCAGCTTTCTGTTGCTATTGGCTGCATTTGCAAGCTTTCTAAAAGTCTCTGCAGCCTCCTGAAGCTGTTCACAGTGGCCATTTTCCAGCTTCTGTGTGGCGTTGTATAGACCATCCCTGATTCTTTGGCCATTAGCAGTGGTGCTCAGGGGTGGGGGAGGCAAAATGCTAAGTTTTTCAGGTACCTGAACACCTGTGTACAGCAACCCCCCTTGCCATCAGAGCCATTTGTGGCTGCAGAAGCAAAGTGGATTGCCTTGTGAATGGCTCTGAAGGCTATGGGAAGGGGCCACTTTATACAGATGTTCCAGGACCTAAAATTTTGCCCCACTTGGGAATGCCATTGGCTGTCAGCCATCCTGATGCCACTTAGAGCCTCCTGAAGCTATTTGTGGTGGCCATTTTCATCCCTATCTGTGTCATTGTAAAGGCCTTCACTACATTCAGGCAGGTGCGGATCTAGGGGGTGTTAGGGGGGCACGAGCCATGGGTGCCATCTTGGGAGTGGGCGCCATAACCATAGCACGCCACGCCCCCAAAATGGCGCCCGTGGTCCGCCCCGCCTCCGCCCAGGCCCTGCGCCATGTTCTCCGCACTCCAGCCAGCCGGAGCGCAGATAACATGCTGCCACCCGGCACCCCTTCCCGCTTCTTAGGGCGGGGGCGGGGCGTCGTGCGGCGCTGCGTTCTCCACACTCCTTAAAGAGCCAGCTGGAGCACAGGGAACGCGGCGCCGCGCGACGCCCCACCCCCGCCTCTTAGGCATGACGTCATGACATTGCGTGACGTCATGACGTTGCGTGCCCCCATGGGGCACGCTTTCATTGGGCGCCATGGGCACCCTTTCTACTAGAACCGCCCCTGCATCCAGGACCTCTCCACAGCCATCCTGACACTACTTGGAGCTTTCTACAGCCATCCTGAAAGTACCCATAGCAGAAATTCTCAAGGTATTTTCTGCATCTGGGCCATTCTGAAGGGGGTTAGCTTACCCCTCCCCAACCAGTGGTTTCTAATGTCCTACTTTAAAGAGGCCAGTGTGATCCCCCCTGGGGAATAACCCCTGGGGTGCCTGCAGCACAGTGATCATGGCGGTGTTGACAGGCACCCATTCCTGGGCCAGTCCCCATAAGGGAGCATGGTCCAGGATTGTTTCTCAATGGGGGTCACAACCCCCCAGGTTGGGAAACACTGCTCTAAACCAATTGATCCCTTAGGATTAATAATTCCTTATCCATTGATTCAGTATCCACTAGGTTTTCAGGACGATAAAGCCTGTGGATACCAACTGTACAAAAATATAGTTTCATACTATCTATCTTAAAGTAGTAATAATAATAATAATGATTAATAATAATATTCACAATTTTGGGCAGTGGTGGTGTCATCCTCCTGGGCCACCAAGTGTGGCCTGCACCCCCACACCCCCTAGCAACACTACTGCATGGTATAGAGTCTCTTTTCAAGAACCTTCTGGTTTCATGAAACAGCTTCAGTGGCTTGATACAGAAACGCACACACAAAATTGCCTAAACTCTGGCTTAATGATTCTATTCAGGCTTACAATGACAAATTACCCTAGCATATGAATAATAGGTAACAGGAAACGTGTCTAGGCTCTATGGGAATATATTGCTGAAAAAAACTGCAGTACTTTAAATGTATTTCCTCATTGTAGTTACTAAAGACTACAAAAAGGTAATACTTGTGGTACGTTCTTCTGAGACACTGTATCTGTACAAACTCATTTGCAGCTCGCATATATTTGAATGAGGACAGCACTTGGAAAAGCAAGCTCTGGTGGATTTTGTGCTCCCTTTCTTTGAGATTTCGCAAGATGCTGTAGCCATGGAAGCAGACCAGCTCAGGGAATAAATTTAGCATGACCCTGAGGACCAGCGCAGAGATCTAGGGCATTACTTAAGAATGATGTACAATTCAGAGTGCAATCCTAACCTGGAGTTGGGCTGGCACAGTTAGGCCAGCAAAGTTTGGCTGGCACAAGGACCAGCATAAAGCACGTTTGGACCACTTTCGGAGTCAGAGAGGATGGCTCACATTTGTGTGCTGGACTTTCTGACTCCAAGAGTGGTCCAAACATATTTAATGGTGCCCTTTGTGCTGGCCAAATGTTGCTGGCCAAATGTGCCAGACTAACTCCAGGACTAACTTCACTCTCAGCCTCATTTTCTTCATCAGAGTCATGGCTCATCAGCCATCTCTTTGGAATCAAAGAGCAAAGTGTATCTTTGACCCCCATGTTGCGATGCGCAGTATGTGTCATTCAAGATCCCTAACCTCACCCTATATCAGTACAGTCCCCAAAGAATAGGAAATGGCTACTCAGTTTCATGCTGCTGGCTGTCATCATCCCACTCCTTGAGCTAGGGATCAGGAAGCCATTGGGCGCACTCCTAACCTGGAATTAGGCCAGCACAGTTAGGCCAGCAAAGTTTGGCGAGCACAAGGAACACTGTAAAGTAGGTTTGGACCACTCTCTGGTAACAGGTAATTCTGGTAACTCTCTGAGTTAGAGAGGCCAGGACACAGACATGCACCATCCTCCAATCATTGAAGTGGTCCAAACGCGCTTTGCAGTGGCCCTTGTTTGCTGTGGCCCAAAGTTGCAGTGGCCCAAACTTTGCTGGCTTAATCTGGCCTAACTCCAGGTTAGGATTGTGCCCTTTGTCTCATACAGAAGCTGGGCTAGAACCATGACACTTCCAGTTGGTTGGATCTAGTACCGATAAAACTTTCTGAAGTGGAATCTAGTGGATTAGTTCATTCCCATTCCCAGGCAGTTATAAATTTACTGAAAAATATACCATTGTTACAAAATGAAATTGTTCTTGATAGGCTACAAAGAAAGAAAACACAAAGGATTCAACCTTATATGTTCCTGGGAGTAATCCCCATTGAATACAATGGGACTTGCTTCTGAGTAGACATGCTTAGACTTTCATGGGAAGTATATTGCATTCTCAGGGGGCAGAGGTAGCTGCATCTGAAAAAAACATGTAACAACCCACAATCGATGTGCACACAGATTAATAAGCAAGAATTTCAGACGTTAGTACATATATTCAGTGCATTTTGGAGGTCTCTCTGTCAACATTTTGCATGAAATGGCTGCTATTTTAAAGATGCAGTTCACTGCATGACAAAATAGCTTCTCTGATCTGCTCTTCTTAAGAAAACAGCTTGCTTCTTCTCACAAATGTACATTTAAAAAAAAACATGCAAAGGTGATTCAATTTTTTTTTCAATTTGTCCACACTTTCATTTTACCTTCATACGCTTCACAAAAGAGCTTTTGAATCTGTTGAAACTCACAAAACATTCATAGAAAAAGAAAAAGAAAAGGCTTGGATGCCTTTTTGAAAGGAAAAGAAGGGAGCAAAGTAGGTTAAAACATCACTTATCATGTTTCATTCTTATATCCTCCGGAGGAAAAAAGATAAACAGGCCATTTTTGGACGTCTATCAAATGTCTACCATTTGAGTTAAAGCTTCTGAACCAGGTGAATATAAGGTTACAACGAATACAGGTATCTGATCAGCAGCAGAACCTGCTATGTATCTATATACAGTATATAAAAGAGAACATATGTATGTATGTATGTATGTATGTATGTATGTATGTATGTATGTTCCACATAGGCTCTGGAACGCCTGTAGCGATTTACACCAAACATGGTACGCATATGCCTTGCGATCTGGGAACAAATACTGCAGGGGTAAGACCCCCCCTAGCACCCCTAGGGATGGGGGTGTGAAGGGGGTGCCATGTAAAAATGATCAAAAACGACCGATATCGGTGTCAAATCCATAGTTTCCGGGGTCACTGAGATGAACAGTGACACTCACGATGCCGTTTAAGTCCACATTCAGCCCCCAAACTTGGTACACATATGCCTTGCGATCTGGGAACAAATGCTGCAGGGGTAAGACCCCCCTAGCACTCCTAGGGGTGGGGGTGCGCAAAGGGTGCCATGTAAAAATGATAGAAAACGGCCAATATTGGTGTCAAATCCATAGTTTCCAGGGTCGCCGAGACAAACAGTGATGCTCCCGACGCTGTTTGAGTCCGAGTTCAGCCCCCCTCGGCATGGGGGGTGAGAAGGGGTGCAAGATACAGTGCTTGGAAATAGAATATCCGTAGCACGCTGATGGTGGCGTAGAGGACACCATTTGATTTCAGATTTCACAACTTTTCCCACTTCTAGAAATACTGTGGGGGGTAAGACACCCCTAGCACCCCTAGAGGTGGGGGTGGGAAGGGGGTGACCTGTAAAAATAATCGAAAACGGATGATATTAGTATCCACTCGATTGTTTTCGGGGTCGCTGAGATGAACGGTGACACTCCCGATGCCGTGTGAGTCCACATTCAGCCCCCATCGACATGGGGGGTGAGAAGGGATGAACAATAGAATGTCCAAAATGACCGACCTTAGTGTCAAATCCTTAGTTTTCGGGGTCACAAAGCTGGAATGCCTGGAGCAATTTACACCAAACCTGGTACGCATATGACTTACAATCTGGAAAGAAATACTGCAGGGGTAAGCCTATCTCATTGGTTGTTTGTAAAATGTGTCAAGTATAGCTGAAGTGAGTAATGCTATCTAGTCAGCAAGGGTCCTTTTTGAGGTAATGTTGCAATTAGGAGAAGGCGGACCTATTTCCTGATAGGCTAAGTGTTTTGAGCCTGAGTGGTTTAAAAGCTCAAGACCTGACTAGATTCGAGTTTTCACTGGAACATCTTAAATGAAGTCCTTAAGAACTTCTAGAGAGTTAGTGGTAGGAGTTTAGTTTATTTTGTTTAGAATGTATCTCTGTTAGTCCCTAGAGGCCTTTCTAGTTTTGTAACCCTTTGTTTTTTATAAATAAATCACAGTTAAATTCCAGACTGATAGCAGTGGTTGTGTCCTTTGTTGCTGCGTATGAATGTGCTCAAGGCCACACGCTGCTGGGAAATAAAATCACTACTCATGTGGATCCTGGGCTGATTAGAGGACACATGAGCCTGTGATTTACAGGATGGTAGGTGGTTCTAGGAGTCAGGACTGGGGAGTTGAGGGGAGGAGGAAGGCTTGTGTGTGTGTGTGTGTGTGTGTGTGTGTGTGTGTGTGTGTGTGTGTTTGCTCAAGGATTTGAGTCATTTCTGCACCGACTCATTTCTCAAAATGACTCAGGACTTCAAAATGTCTCAAAAGCGCAGTCCTAACCTGAAGTTAGGCCAGCACAGTTAGGCCAGCACAGTTTGGCTGGCACAAGGGACACTGTAAAGTACTGTATGTTTGGACTACTCTCAAAGTCAGAAGGTCAGCACACAGTCGTGCGCCATTTTCCCTGACTCCAAGAGTGATCTGAACGTGCTTTCTAGTGGCCCTTGTGCCAGCCAAACTTTGCTGGCCTAACTGTGCCAGCCTAACTCCAGATTAGGGTTGCAACCTAAAAAATTTCCATGAGCCAAAGCACGACATTGCATACCATTACTTGCAAGTCAAGTTGCAAGGTCGCTGAATGGAGAGATGACAGTGTGAAAAGGAGGGCAGGTTGAGATAGCGATGAATTCAGCTGCAGTGGCAGCTGCCCAATTAAATCCAAATCTTCTTCCCAGACCTAATTCTGGGACCTAGGTCCACACAAACCTGGGCCAGCTATTTCGCTGACACAGGTTTGGGTAGATTCCTCCACACTCACCTGGAGACCCCTAGGACTCCCCTACCCCTGCAGGACAGTCTTTTTGGTGCAGCTATATATAGGGGGTGGGTTTTTAGTTCCATGTAAATCAATGAAACAAAAAGAGACAGTGAATGTTTTTGTCTCTGACTTCAGTGGGACCACAGTCCTGCGCATCCTTGAGCCATCCCATTGAATCTAGTGGGGCTTCATTCCAAATAAATATAGGATCATGCTTTTAGGCATGTTTGAACAACACTTGTTGGAGTGTGTCCTTTGTGAGTAGTATGAAAATTTACTTTAAAATGTTTCAAAAATGAATATTCTGTTAATTCCTGTTCTCTTGCGATTTGAAAGCAGTGACTTTTTTTTTTAGCCAGTTTCAGAATTGCATTTCAATGACTCCTCTATGTTATTAATAAAGTGGAGTCCTCAGGGAAAGATATCAGATGACAGTGGAGGTGATATCTGACATTAACCAAATGCCATAGTTTTTGATAGAAGCATTCCAATTAATCTTAACTTGCAACACGAGCAGGGTTTAGATTTCCTAAAAGGTACAAAACACAAGAGGCAGTGTGATGACATTTTGATTATGGCCTCAAGCCACCAAGACCTTGCACAACCTTCGGTCTTCTGCTTACATATAAATAAAGGTCTCTGATTGCCTTTATATTATACTTTTTTCCCTCTTCTGTAGTTGATGTGTTGAATCAAATCACGTAATCAAAGTAATCAAATCATGTTAAAGAGAAAAGAAATTGGCCAAATTTGAGTCTCTGACATAAGTCAGTGGTACAGTATATGAAAAATGTACAGTGACACTTTCACAAGTGACACTGCCTTTCCATGTTTGGTACATTTAAAAAACCCTTTGCAGTGCAATCCTAACCCCATGCTGGAATAGGCAGCCAAACTGGCTTGCCTCATGTCCAGCATGGGGCTGGGGCTGGCTGTGGTGCAACCCGGGGCAAGGGAAATCAATTCCCCTTACTCAGAGTAGTGCGACCCAAAGGAGGATACTCAGATCTGCGCTACCGAAATTGGCAGTGCAAATCTGAGCAGCCCGGATAAGACCAGGCCACTTGGGATGGGGGTTAGGATCCGGCCTAAGGACTTAATCCTGGCACCACCACCCTCCCTGGGCTTCTATGCGCAAAGGAGTGCCCGCTCCCTCCCGCTGCCCCATTCCAATATGTTATCTTCATCACCGGCCCAGAATATCATTATTACTGTTAACTCCTCTCCTTAAGGGCACAATCCTAACCTGGAGTTAGGCCAGCACAGTTAGGCCAGCAAAGTTTGGCTGGCACAAGGGCCACCGTAAAGTGTGTTTGGACCACTCTCGGAGTCAGGGAGGATGGTGCACATCTGTGTGCTGGCTTCCTTGACTCTGAGTGGTCCAAACATACTTTATGGTGGTCCTTGTGCCAGCCAGATGTTGCTGGCCTAACTGTGCCGGCGGTTTTAGCTTTTATTTTGTAACGTCCTACATTTTCTTGAATGTCCTACATTTTGTGGTGCTGTGTCCTCTTTGGTGGTTATGACGTCTGATCACCCTGAATTATCTGGCATTCTGATATAGTCAGACAGGGCTGACTCTAGAGAGTTTCAGGCAAAGGTCTTTCATAACAACCATTGTCTTAACCTGTAAAGGAAACACCAGGTATTGACTTTGCGACCTTCTGCATGCCAAAGAAGTGCTTCAGCAGCGAGTGGAGTCCCCTCCCCCGATTAAACTCATTTTACTGGCGGGCCACTCTGAGGAGAGGATGGAGTCAGGTGGATCTAGGATCCCGCTCTCATCCCCCAAAGCTGACTATTAGGGTTCTGCTAGTTGCTTGTAGAACAATAACTATAAACATTCATTTGTAATTAAAAAAAAATTGGTTTAGCGATATCCTATCTATAAGGTGTCTGTAATGCTCATTGTGAAAGTCAGTGGGAAAGATGGTATATAAACACTGTATAACAACAACAACAACAACAACAACAACAAGAAGAAGATTCCATTGCTGCAGACATCACTCTGCAGTCTAGCCTCTTGGTTAGTGAGAGGCTAATTAGAACAGCTGAGAAGGTTGGACTGGGCCCTGAGGCCTCCATCTGATGATTCCTATGCTATAGCCTTCCTTTCAATTATTAGGTACCATCTTCAGAATGTCTAGTTCTCTTCTTCCCACCAGACAATGGTCCATTCCATCAAATTGGTCATTTTTGGTGCCCCAGTTTGAATGTATTAAGCCAAATGAGGCACTGTGCTATAACTGGAACAGTTACTCTCAGTAGCAGAGGGACCCAAAAGAGATGTGTTAAAGGGAGCAATCCTAACCACCTTTTCAGCACCAGGGTAAGGGCAATGCAGCTCTGAGGTAAAGGAACAAATATCCCTTACTTTGAGGAGGCCTCCACAACTGCCCCCTAACTGCAAGATGCAGAACATGCCCCGTTGGAACCGCTATGCCAGCACTGGAAAGTTGGTTAGGACTGTGCCCAAAATATTATCCAAAGGATCAGAAAGAAAAGGAAAATAGAAGGGACAATTTCTAAAAAAAAAAGAAAAAAGAGTAAAGTGTTTTGGGTTTACATTGTAATAAGACACTGCTGGAAACCAAGTCGATTTTCCTCCCTCCAGTTTGCACCTTTGCAGTTGGTCAGAGACAATGACTCGAAAAATATTTTGGCGCTAATGTGGGTGAATAAAGGCATTCTGTTAAAATATGAAATTCCTTCACTGATATCCTAAACACATGGCCTATAAGAAGAAACAGGCTTTCAAAACACTGTGAAATTAAACTTTATAAGATTATGTCTTTATGGGATATGCAGTAGCTGCCACATTGAATAAATGTATGTTTTTCATTATATTTTTATTGCACAGTTAAGGAACATTAAAGAGCAAAGAGCCATCAAAGAAAAAGAAAAGGAAACTTATTAGATTTAGCAAGTAATCACATCAGTTTTTATGTACAGGCATATTTCATGAAAAGAAAGAAAGGTGTACATCAGCTGCCCTTGTGGGTTCTTCAGTAAGCGATTTTTTCCTTGTGAAAAATATTAATAGATATTTTGCTAGGTCTGTTTTCCTAATGCAAGCACATTTTGCCTTCTTTATTACATATTCTTATAAGCTGGCCCATTTCCCTTTGCAGCAATCTAGTACAGTGACGAGGAAAACTTATTATTTTATTTTCTCCGTAATGGATGTGCATTGTTGTATGTGAGTATAAGAGCAAGTGTGTGTGTGTGTGTGTGTGTGTGTGTGTGTGTGTGTGTGTGTGTGTGTGTGTGTGTGTG
>JAJKFI010000004.1:20585889-20607222 GCA_029204185.1 Lerista edwardsae | reverse complement strand
AATCAATCAATCAATCAATCAATCAATCAATCAATCAATCAATCAATCAAAAAGTATTTCTATACCACTTTTCAACATGAAGTTCCCAAAGTGGTTTACAGGCAAATAATAATACAGTTAATACAGTTCCCTGTCCCCAAAGGGCTCACAATCTTAAAAAATGCAGAACACCACCAGCAACAGCCACTAGAAAAGACACTGAGCTGGGGTGAAGAGGGACAATTACCCTCCCCCTGCTAAACATAAGAGGAGCACCACTTGGAAAAGTGCCTCTTGCCCAGTTAGCAGGGGTATCCTGATTCACTTCTCAAGCCCCATCAACCTGCACAGCAACTTGGACGTGTACCAGCTATTAAGCTGGCACAGTCCCAATTGACCCATGCAGTGGGATATGGTGATATTGTAGCTGCCCTGGCCTTGTTCCATTGCCGCACAGTGAGTTGTGATTGGGAGGTTAATCTCTCATTTCTCAAACTGGGGGTCACGGAAAGGGGCAGGGGGAGGCCAGAGGGAAGGCAGCTCCATGGATGGCCCAGCTCAGGTAGAGAGGTGAAGTCCAGATCTGGCTGTTCATCCTTAAGTCCCCTCAGACTTGTGCCTGTTAAAAACATGGAACAAATGTGAGTAGACCCATTGGGGACTACGGCATGGCAAAGTAGGTACCGCTTGGTTGCACCATGGTCCTGGGCTGACCCAGAGACTGCATCAGCACCGCTGCACTCTGCCAGCAAGCCAAGCAGGGCCGGTCTTAGGAGCTCTGGGGCCCAATGCAAATCATTTTTGCAGGGGTTCCCACCCCTGCAGGCCCCACTGAGTGGTATGAATGGTAGCAGTGAGGTGCCTGGCAGTGCCGTCACTGCCACTTGCTTCCAGAGCCCCCAATTTTAAGCCAATCTGCCGGTAGGCTGCATCCAAGCCTCTGTCCCCAGGTCACACGGCCCCAATTTGGATCATGCAGTTTCCTTAGCTCTGGGCCTGCTATATGGCAGGCGCAGATCTGAGCAACCCACAGGGAAGACTGGAACCTTCCTTGGGGCAAGGATATGAACATGCCCTTGCCCTGGGGAGGCTTCCCAGCGCTCCAAAGCTGTTCTGGATATGATGCAGGCCCGCCAGCCTTGCTGTCCCTGCACAATTTAGGATTGCACTCGGAATGAATGAATGAATTGGACATTTTGCTGGATGTGGTTTGGAGGTGTTGTTTCTTTTCTAAGATGATACAGCTTAAGCTACATTGGTGTTTCAAGTTGTTTCTTCGATTCAGGATTGTTCTTCAGCTTATCACACATTCCCATTGTCCTCCTGTTCATTTGTCCTCTCCGTCATCTCCCCTTCTGTGCTGCAGTTTCTCATACTGGCCCCATTTTTAAAGTTTGTGCTCCGTGGAGATAAGTCTAAAGTAGTGGTTCCCAAACTTTTGCATTGGGACCCACCTAAAAAAAGGTTTCACTTGACCAGTCGCTCAAACCTCCATGGCTATAATGGTGATTGGGCAGCAGTGCCCCCACCCCAACCTGATTGCTTAACCCTTGATGCACATGGCCTAATCTGCCTTGTCCGTTTCACAACTCACCCAAAAGTGGGTTGGAATCACTTGAGTTGCTGGTGGAAGTGATCTTGGAGCCACTGCCTGCAGTGGCGTTTCTACAGGGATGGCAAAGCTCTAAGTTTTGCAAGAAGCCTTACCGTGCAGTGGAAATCACTCCTCTCCTGCACCGTTTTAGCCAATCTTGGCGTTGCTTACTGGCTACAGCAGCAAGGGAGACAAGGGATTTACATGACAGGGTAAGGCTTCTTGCAAATCTTAGAGCTTTGCCATCCCTGTAGAAATGCCTCTGACTGCCTGTAATCTTTGGGGACTTGTGGAAAATGAGGGAGTTGGCGGAAGACTGGTAATGGGCAAATGTTGTCCCTATATTTTAAAAAAGGGAAAGAGGCAGATCTGAGAATCTACAAACCAGTTATCCTGATGCCAATTCCCAGATTTCCTGGAAGAGATTGTTAAAGTGGAATGTTTGTGAGCACTTGGAAAATAATGAGCTAATCTCAAGGAGCCATCATGGGTTAGTTGAGAACAAATGGGTTTATCTCCTTCTTTGACACCCGTCTAGTAGACCCGAGGGAAGACTGGGTTCATGTGGAACCCTCTGTCCTAGCAGGGATTTGGGGCTTACAGGAAGGTAGAGAATCATTTAAATATATCCCAAATATACCCGAAACCTCCATTTGCCTACAAACATCAGAGGCAGGGGGCCACTCTCTCTCCCTTCCTGGGTGCCCAAATACTGCTAAAGGAATGGATGCATTTCACCACCATGTGCTAATTTAATAGATACAATGACCTGCAGTAAATTACTGGCTCCACAGGGAAATGGAGAAACAAATTGCATTGCTTTTCAGAGAACTCCAAAACACACTTTTCCCCCCTTTTGGCCAAATGACAGCCATTGTCTAATGCACATGGATTTAAATACAAGATTGATAGGTGCCTGAAGGCTACTGGTGCACCATCAGTCAATCAGCTAGAGTTGCCTGAGGGGAAAGAGAGTGAGTCAGGTAGTAGGAGGACATCTGTGACTGGATAGAGAAGGGGTTGTGGATACTCATGCCAGCTTTTTGATGATTCTTCTGCTAGTGATTTCAAGTTCTCACTGTGGAGATTTGCAGAGAACACATGGATTTAGGGATATAGCATGCATATCCTATCTTGGATTGGGGATGAATAATAAGACGTAGTTGAAAAGATGCTAGGAGACAGTGGAGTAGCTAAGGCATCTGCTACCCAGGGTCAAATAATATTCTGTAGCCCCCCCCCCCCCGCCCACAACAAAATCAAATTTAATTCAGGGTGCAATCCTAAACTGAGTTAGGCCAGCATAAGCTTAGCCAGCAAAGTTTGGCCAGCACAAGGGCCACCATGAAGTACGTTTGGATCACTCTCAGAGTCAGAGGGGCCAGCACAGAGACTTGAGCCATCCTGCCTGACTCCAAGAGTAGTCTAAACACACTTTATGGTAGCCCTTGTTCTGGCCAAACTTTTCTGACTTAGCTTATGCCGGCCAAAGTCCAGTTTAGGATTGCACGCTTAAGTGTCCAACCCTATCCAACTTCCCAGCCCTGATTTGGCTGTGCCAGCAGGGCACGAGCTGCATCCTGCAGTAGGGGTGGTTGTCATGGAGGCCTCCTCAGGGTGAGGGAATGTTTGTCACCTGAGGGCTGCATTGCAGCTGCATTGGTGCTGGAAATTTGGATAGGGACCTAAGTAAGTAATAAGACATTTTCTGATTAATTGGCCATCACCCCCACAGTTACCATGGGGAGGGAAAAGTAGGATACTCTAGTGCCTTCGCCTGCTCCTTGGCTAGACTGGGGGGGGGGGGGCTGAAGCAAGCAATGTCCAAAGGTGATGGACACTAATTTGAATGGCTTTAAAATGGGGCATATTCATGGAGAGACCTCCATTGATGGATACTGGTCAAAATGACTATGCAATGCCTCTGGCTTCAGCAGCAATATGTTTCTGAATAAAATTTCAGGGGAGCAAAAGCAGGCAAGGGCTTGCTATGTCTTCTCTCATGCTTGTTGTTTTTCCAGAGGCAGCTATGGACACCTGCAAGAAACACAGTGTTGGACTACTAGATAGACATTTGGCGAAGCTTTCCTTATGTTATATTTTATACCAAACACTATAATCACCGTATTGTCTCCTTTGGTTACAATGCGCTTGCACATTCATTCATTCATTCATGCATACACACACGCAGATGCACACACACTTGTGTTTTCAGGACTCTGGGCTGCTGTTACTGCTCAATGTGTGCTGTTGGTCCAAAGATGGGCACCTCACAGTCAGAGGGATGTGGACAGTCATTTTCTCTCAAACTGAGAAATGATGAAAGTTTTCAACGTCCCTTTCAGTCTCTTCTACCAGGCTCAAAATGCTTCATAGTTTCTCCTCCAGATCCTCCTCTGATTCTCCAGAAGTTTGTTCTCTCTCTCTCTCTCTCTCTCTCTCTCTCTCTCTCTCTCTCTCTCTCTCTCTCTCTCTCTCTCTCTTCCACTTCAACTCCTTGTCAGGCAACTGCTTCTCTCCACCAGAAGTCTCCCATCACCATGGTTACAAGCATCTCTTGGCATTTTTTCATCACCATGGTAACCAGCCATGATCAGCCTGCCACTCACTCTCCAGTTCCATCTCTTCCCAACTTGCGCAAAATGAGCAAACCCCTCTAGTTTCAATTTGGGGGGGAAAAACACGGGGTTATTTTCCCCAAAACTCAGAAATAGTTTGGACCCTAATCTGAACCAGCCAGAGGCTTGAGAAGTAGCTTGTTTTCATAGGAAGTCTCCTGGAAATGGGGGGTGGGGAGGACAAAATTGGTATTTTCTCCTAATCTTTTTCAAGGTGCACCTCTTAAAAAGAACCCTGGAAGCAGGTATAAGTTCAGCTGGCAGCTCCAAATGTCATTTTAAGGTGCTGTATCCTCCCATATGAGGGGGAGGTAATTTTCCTTTACCAATCTATATTTATTTTGGGGTATTGGTCCACTGGGGCTACACAATGCAGACATACTGCAGTCCCTATTGAGAGAATGCCTTTTTGTATTTCCTTTCTAGGAGACAAGGCAAACAATTGCTCTCTACTCTGCCTTCCTATTGGTTTACATGTTTGAAAACCTGCACCATTTGCTCTTAATGGGTGTTTTTCCTGTCTGAGCAAAATCATCTGCTGCTGCCTTACTTAATAGTACATGCAGGTCTTGGTTTAAACAAATATGCTTGTTTACATCCCTAATCTGGTGGTAGAGGCTGGTTCAGGTTGTATGGTCTAAATTGGCCTTGACTGTCTGCTGCAGACCACTCTGCTGAGTTTTACATTAGTTGACCTGAATGGGCAGGATGGCTTCTTACTAGCACTGGGCATCAGCAGTTTTGCCATGAATGTCATCCTCTACCAGGTGCATTACCTAAAGGTGTGGCCACGTTGCGCACTTGCTGAGGGTCCATGCCTGTAATTGGGCTCATCAGGTCATGTTGATCCCAGAACTCTCAGCAATGGTAGCACCCAATGTGTCATGCGGGGGGGGGGGGGGTCCGTGGGAGCTCCATGGGAACCCACTGAACCTGGTATGGATTCAGAGAAGCGTAACAATGGTGATTAGAGGACTGGAGAACAAGACCTACAAGGAAAGACTGAGGAAACTTGGTATGTTTAGCCTGGAGAATAAAAGGCTGAGCAGGCATTCTTCTGCCGGTCTGAAGGAATAAATTTGCTCTCAGCTGCCTCTGAGTAGAACTAGATCCAATGGATATAGACTGCAAGAAAGGAGATTCTGGTTGGAAATCAGTAAAAAAATTATTGACTGTATCGGTGGCTCAGCAATGGAACAGATTTCCAAGGGAAATAGTGGATTCTTCCTCACTGGAGATCTTCAAGCAGAGACTAGACAGTCACCTGCTGGAGATACTCAAGGAGGGATTCTCTAGGCAGGGGGCTGGACTAGATGACCTTTTGAGTTCCTTCCATCTCTGATTTTACGATCACTGCAGGGCATTGCTCTTGCCCTTCCCCCAGCAACTTGGCACCTGCACTGTTACTTAAAATAGCACATGGAGACATCAACAGGCTAAATGAGAGATAAAAGTGTTCTTGAGCTTTAAGTCCTTAATACAGGACAGCATATATGCATATTCCGGCTTCCCACTGCTCTGAAGCACAAATCAAAGGGTTAAATCTGGAGTAACCAAGTCTTGCATTAGGCTTAATGCAGTAAAAGGGATGCCAATTTTGACAAATTGCCAGTTGGCAATATTAGTCTATTGCACTAGTATAAATGCTTCCTGAAACTTTCCCTGTGTCTGAGATGTAAATTACAGACTGCCAAATTATATTCTAAGCATTCACCTTGGGGATGAGAAACATCAGAAAGTACTTGTCTGCTTCAAGTGGAATATTTAAATTTCTGGTTGCTATGCTCTTTGCAGAATTCACTGCATCGGCTGACAGTTTGCTGAAAGAGAACATAGACTGTGCTTTTCTACTAATAGAAGACGTTACAGAATAAAAGACCATGCAGCGTTTCTTCCCACTGCCTCCCCAAAGGTGAACTAATGCAAGAGGAACGATGCTTTTGACCAGCTGGAATGTTTTTGGATCCACAAATTTGGATCATAGTAATGGAAATGGGTATAAGACACAATTTATCTGTGGCGTGACTGAAGTCACTCCGCAGCTCAACCCTAGGCTCAAACTGTATTTGACCTTAACATATGCCCCCAAATGACCTTTTTAATATTGCTGATTCACATTTTTTTACAGCCCAATCTTATAGTGCTCTTATATGGGCAGATCTCCTCCTGATCAGCTGCCATGCGAGCTGCTGCAGTGCTGCGAAATGCACACCATTGCCCTATGCAGCAGGATGGCTGACCCACATGTCCAGAGCCAATGGCTCACCCCGGCTTCACAGGAGCAAGGGAGGAAGTAGCAGGAGCAAGCTGTAGATAGTTTGGGGGATGACTGGGGCATTGATTGGGGGGCAGGGAGTGGGAGAGAGTGGATATTGCGGAAGCAGCACATGCCAGGATACAGAGAGGTAAGTCTGGGGAGGGTCAGGGTGGAGATAGAGGCTACTGGGGTGGATAGCAGCACTGCCAAAACCCTATGCTTCATTCCCAGCCTTGACACACACCTACGACCCAATTGGATTTACGACAGCCAAAGGGCTGGTGCAAACTGAGTCGGCTCACTGGGACCAAGGTTCTGCAGAATCGGTAAGTAAAATGTTTTTTTCCTTACCTGATGCACCATAGTCGCAGGATACTAGGTCTCTAATTATATGCTCCATCACTATTCTAGCTATAGAATAATGTCTAGGGGTAACATCTGAGATGGACCAGGTTGGACAGCACTCAAGGGTCCACAGTACCAATCTACCCCAGCTGGACTGCCCCTTTGAAACCCACAGTACCAGTCTTCATCTACATACAAGATTTCCCTGTTCATCATTGGGGAGGGTGGAAAGAGTCACGTATTTTCTGCATGCATAGTAAAGCTTTGTTTCAAAGTTAACACTTTCCCACCACTCTTATGAAAGGAGCACTTTTATTGGAGACAGATGAGTAAAGCAACACATAACATTCAGTTCTTAACAAGAAATGTCCAGTAAAACCTTGCCAGGATATTGCCTGAGGACAATTTCATACACCAAAATGCTGCATGCCATTAGGATAATTCAAAAGGCATATTAAGTGCTGTATGAGCTCCACATTTCACTGAAAACACAGTGGATGTGTATAAAGGGAAGACATTTGATGCCTCATTCCATGGGCGGTGTGTGGAGTAGGTAGCAAGTTCTCTTTTTCATAAAAATTCCCATGAAGTCCAAAGGTTAGTTGGTACAGATCTGATTTTTTTAAGGAAGTGGGAAGATTTATTGTTATTATTCTTGTTGTTGTTATTAAGGAAATCGTATTAATCATATTAGCTTTTCACTACCAAGCTTTCTTGTATATACAACTCAAAGTGCAATCCTTACCAACTTTCCAGCACTGGGGTAAGGGAACAAACATGCCCTTACCTTGAGGAGGCCTCTGTGACTGTCCCTCCAACTGCAGGATGCTGCGCATGCCCCAGTGCGCCAGAAAGCACGTCCGCAACATGTTTACACTCGTGTTGGGGCCCAACGTGAGCAGGCAGCTGGCTGACACTCCAGCAGCAATGGCCACTGGTAAGCCTGTTTGGGGCAGGGAGGAGGCGGGGAACGGGGAAGAACTGGGCAGGGGGGGAGGAACTGGGCAGGGGGGGAGGAACTGGGCAAGAGTGTAGCGCCGGCACAACAGGGGTATAGGACTGCTCTCTGAATGAGATGATAAATAGAACCGAAGCATCCTGACTGGGGGAAGCACTTAAGCTCTTATGTTGGCAGGAACCCACCATAGTCTGATTGAGACGTGATTCATTTAAGTGTTTGCATACTGCCTCTCTCTGTTCTTACATAGCATTCAAGTTGCTTTACACAGGCAGGCAAATCCTAAACTACCATTTTTTTCAATGGGGTTTTTACAATAATGTAAAATGTGTTGTATGTCTTGGAGGGATTGTGGATAACAGAGTGAACAACCTCCAAGTGTCTCCAATTATTAATCAACAGTAACCATGAGACAGTTTTCCAAAAAATATATTGATTCTATTAAGAAATGGAAAAATCAAAAGGGCATGTTTGCATGTAAGATCCGTTGCATAGAGTGTTAGATGTCTGTGGGTGAAAGACTGCATGTAAATAGCTCAGCTAGGGCAGCCACAGGTTAAAGTCAGCGGGGGAAAGAAAGGGAGAGAGTCGGGATGCCAGTTTGTCTGAGGGCGCAATCCTAATCCTAACTCTCAGAGTCAGAGAGGCCAGCACACAGACGTGCGCCATCCTCCCTTACTCCCAGAGTGGTCCAAATGCACTTTACGGTGGCCCTGGTGCCGGCCACACTTTGCTGGCTTAACTGTGCCGGCCTAACTCCAGGTTAGGATTGTGCCCTGAAACTATGCCAACGGGTTGGGGGTGGAAGCTTGAATGTGCAAGACCTTAGAGGAAGGTGGCACACAGATGCCCTGCAATTCTACAGCATTCTGTTCTGATCAATGGCCTTTTATTAACATGACCTTGATTAGAGGGAGCCTTGCCTCCCCACCCCCGGCCCAGGAAAAATCCTGACTGACTTCAGCTATGGAACCAAGATGGAGTTAGTAGAGATTGTGCACATTTTGGAAAGTGAGGTCATCAGCAACCTCTTTCCTCCTAATGTGCATAGGATCCTGGTTAGTAAAACTTAAACTCGATGTGTCCTCTGCACTGGGAGCTGCAGTTTTACTGTGGTTTCCAAACCAGGCTATGAAACCAGAATGGTCAGATGCAGTGATGTCATGCAGGGGGTACGCGGGGGTATGCGAGTATCGGTTACTAGGATTATGGCTGGCCCCGCCCATTCGCCCACCCACTCGTCGATTCCGCCCCCTGCAACGTTTGAATTTCCTGCATGTTTGAGTTGCCTGCATGTTCTCAGAGCCAGGCAGGCCGGCAGGCAGGCAGGCAGCGAGCGGAGCCTTGCCTTGCCTTGCCACTGAAAAATGAGCTGCTCTGGGGTTTTGGAACTGGTGGGTCACTTTAATATGATGCCAGGCTTCCTTAACATGTTCTGGGGGTGCTGTGGAATACTGTTGCAACTGTTGGGTCAGTTTAAAATTGTCTGAGGCCTCAAAAAGGGCTTTTTTCATGTCACTTCCTGCCACGACATCACTTCCGGCTTATGACGTCACTTCTGGTGGGCGGGTCCCGACACGTGCCAATCAAAAGTGAGTACCTGTTCTTAAATCATTTAGATGACACCACTGGTCAGATGACATGCAGACCTGTGGTTTAACTCACAAGTATTATGTTGTCTCAGCTTGTGACAGAGGTAAGGAAGGAAAAGGAGGCCAAAGGACAGAGTATGTGGCCTTGGAACTTATTCCTGCTTTGCTCCAACAAAGAATGAATTGAGCTGGTCCACAAAAGGCAATTTTTTAGTCGTTTCCCTATGAGTAGTTCCCCCCCCCTTGTTTAGATTGTTTGGCTCAGCAGGCTTTCACTGAAAGATAACTTGCTAACAATAGTTCTTCTGTATCTCTGTGTTATTGTTTGAGTCGTCGCTGGCGTTTGACAATTTCTTATGTGTGTTTTTGGAAACCACTGAAGTGTGATTTAAGAAATCCAATAATACTGACACAGTGAAGAAACGTGGTTATGTCCACTGGAGAGAAGCAGTCCAATAAAATTATGGCTTTAATTTTAAAGCTGACCTTTAGTGTAATTTAGTAGAAATCCGCTTGATTCAACATGAAAAAGCCTCAATACGAAAGCAGAAAATGGACGATAAGGGAAGATTTGGATTCAACAGACTTTTATGGAAGTAATCCAATCACGGTAATGAACCTTCCCAACTTATCTATGTGATCTCCCTTTAAAACGCATATGGAGTGGTTTATTTGTTCAAAACATCTAATGCCTTTTCTTCTAGTTTGTTTAGGTCAAAAGCAGAGTATACCAGCATTACAGCTGATGCATTGCCCAAGCAATATCAACAGGGTTGGGGGAGAAGATTGATCTCCCAGTAATCATATTGCAGCTGTAAAACTATTAAAACTCTGCAGGCTGGAGAGGGTAAAATTACTTCCTTCCATCACAAAAGCTTGAGCAAATGGATTTTCAGTGAGGAAAAATGGTGAAAGTGACATGGATGACACACGCCAGGGGCAGACACCTGGCCAAGGCACTCGGTAGAGTTACGGCCGACTTGTTTTCATTCACCATCTGGACCAGAAGTGGACTGTCCATATTTCCAGTAATGCACCTCCAGCATTCCCAGCTTGAAACAGTTGGAATACATGATCATCTCTGATTCCAATTCCCAGCATGTTTCCCCACCCCAGCTGTGAAAGCTATACTTCAAAGAATGAAGCAAGTGCCTGCTCCTTAAGTGGGTCATGAACAAGCAACGTTTTTATCACCACACCTGGACTTGTCCCTTTCTGAATCCAAGTTTGTCTTGGGGGGGGGGGGGTTCCGTGAAGCTGAAAGATCAACGATCCCTTCTAGTTACAGTACGTTTCTCCTTTAATGGTTTCAGTATTAGAGTGCAATCCAGCAGCCTCCACTGGGCTGATGCAACATGCCTGTGTTGGCGCCGTGGCTCTTGGGCCGACGCTGGCACTAGCGTTGGCCAAAGGGCGATGGCGCAAGGCTGCGCCAAGCAGGCCTTGCACCAGCCAAACTCGGCTGGTGCAAAGGCGGTTCTAGGAGGAGGGAGGTCGGGTGGGAGGGTGGTTTGGGGTGGGGGGTAGGCCGGCTGGTAGGTGTGCTGGGCCAGGGAGGGGAGCGGTCCTGGGGTGCGGCTGGTAGGCTGCATTTAAGGCTCAATCCCCTTGCCGCATGTCCCCGATTCAGGCCACACGGCTTCCTCGGCTCTGCACCTGCACCTCCTCTCCTCCTGCAGCAAGGATGTGAATCAGTGGTGGGATTCAAATAACTTAACAACCGGTTCTATGTCCTTCAGGGCAGCCGCTGCCTTTCTTCCCTCTCCCAACCTCAAATGAGCAACCGGTTCTGCAGAATAGGTGAGAACTGGCTGAATCCCACCACTGATGTGAATGTGCCCTTGCCCTGGGGAGGCTCCCCAGCATGACTAAGTTGCGCTGGATATGTTGCATGTCCCCCGCCTTGCCATTCCAGCGCAACTGAGGATTACACTTTTAATGTAAATATTACTCATGAATAGTAGCTTCATTACTCATACTTTTCAGTAATAGCACTATCTTGCCTGCCTCAAGGAACACCACTTTCTTTTGATGGGTGTGTGTGTGTGTGTGCTTTTGTCTGTTGTTCTGTCCCAGTTCATTATGCACTCAAGAAGGGGGGAAATCTGTCTGAGCACCCAGAGTTTGGGTGCTTCTGGGCCTACTCTGGGTGGTTCTGAGCCTGACACTTGTGACTTGGCCAGAGATTTTCAAACTGTGGGACCCACCAGTGGGTCACAACCCAGTTTTTGGTGGGTCTTGCACCAGCAGTACCAGGAAGCCCAAGGCATTCTGCAGTGCGATGCAACCAACGAAATGGGTCATGGAAGACAAAATAAAAATAAAAATGGAGAAGCACTTGACTAACAATCCATACTTGAGGAAGATGTTATACCACAGCAGTAGGAATTGTCGTCCCTAATGTGGTAGAAAGAAGGTAAAGGAAGGAACAATCTAGGTCCGAGAGGAGTAGCAGAACATGATGACGGTTGTTGTTGGTATCAGTGTGATGGTTTTTGGAAAGAGTCCTCTTGAGTTTGGAAGGGACATCTGTACATCTGCATGAGAAGGTACATGTACACCTGAAATTGGTCCTTGGAATTAGGGCCACAGAGTCTGAAGATTTCACCAAGATCATCAAGGCCAACACACTTCTACAGACAGATTCCTGAGACATTATTTGATAGGAACATGTAGCAATGTTATCTCCATCCAACAGCATGGAGATGTTCTTCAGGAGCCCATCAAAGGAGAATTAAGAGACAACTCTGGCAGCAACACACTTGCAAAATACCATACGACGTACAAGCAGAGCTCTTTCTACATAAAAAGCTCAGGTGAAGCACTCACCCAGAGGAGATTTTTCTAATCAATGCAACACTTTTGTCACTTTTGCTCAATAGCATTTCAGTTTTTCTTTCCCTAACATCACACTTCTTGCTGTCCCTGCCATTATAAAAATCACACTTTTAATTACACCCCCTCAATACACAACACCTGTGTGAGTCTGTAATATTTTTAGACGATTAGCAGCAAATTGGACCTCACACCTGATTTCTCATCTGCATTAAAATAGCTTTGCTCTCTGATCCAACCTGCGAAGGAATTGCTTGACAGAACTGGTTATGTTGAAACTGTTCCGAAATCAATACAGCCAGTGACCTTTAATGAAACTGACATTTAACAGGCTACATCAGCCTCTCACGCAGTACATGACTGCTCACTTCAGTGCTTGATACCTGTCCCAGGAGCCCTGCTCTGAAAGTCTTTTCCTTTTGATGCCTGGTTTTGCCTAATTCTATCTAGGTTATTTCCCTTTATTTCATGCAGAGCTGGAGGTTTTCAAAATGACCATTGAAACTGCCATGTCAATATTGCACCATACACCATACATTCGTGCCCTTGCACCGGTGGAGGCGCCAGTCTCCCCAGTGGGCTCCTCAGATTTGCCCCTGCTAAATAGCACGCACAGCTCTGAGGTGGCCAAGCGGCCAGAATCGGGGCCCTCCCTGGGTCAACCCCCCCACCAGGCCACTGTTCTGCCAAATTCCCTGCCGGGCCTCCCCAAGGGCCCCAATGCCCACACTAGGCTAACTAGTTTCCCCTCCAGAGCAGCCTCAGAGATAGGCAAGAGGGAAGGGGTTCATTCACCCACTGGGCCTCCTCTCTTCCAGCAGCTTTGCCTGGGATCACCGGCTGGCCAGCCTCTTCCAGACTGCCCTCATTACTGGCTTAGCTCCAAACTACCTTAAGTCTAGCACCAACAAATCCCACCACCAAACAATAGGCAGTCAGCTTGCCCAATCCACAACTGTCTCCTCCACTTGGTGGCTCCAGGGGCGTGGCAGCCATACAACAACTCTCCAAATAAGGCACCACAGGAACCCACTCACAGTTCCAATAACTAAGTATCCAGTCAGTCCATCCAACAGTCCTTCAGTCAGTCAGTCCATCCATCAGTCCATCAGTCAGTCAATTCACTGCCATTTTCCTTCCTTCCTTTCTTCCTTCCTACACCTGCCTGGTGCTACACCTGCCCAGGGCTACCTGGTGCTCCCTTACTGCAGCTCCTGCCTCCAACTTTATACTGAGGCAGGCCAATCAGTGTCTGTTGCTGGGCAGGCTCTACCATCAGCCACACCCATCTGCACCTGTGCTAATCACCCTTCCTAGCCAGGGCCCTCATCAGCCTATCTAGGCTGCAGCTGTGCTCCTGAGGCTTGCAGAAGCTCTGGGATTAACGCTTTACTTCCTGGGTAATCTGGGACAAGGGGCCACTGCTGATACTTTTCCCTATCTCCTCGGGGTATCGTTTGCCTTTTCCAATACATCCATCCCCCCACCCAGTTCCACCCTCCACCCACCTGTTTCCACCCACCCACCCACCCACCCAGAACTGCAGGGCAGCTCTCCGCCTGTGCTCCCAGGCCGGCTCTACAGCTAGGGTCAGCCTGGGGGCCGTAGCGGCAATGTGGGGGTGCTGGTTGGTGTCCCTGCATTGGTGCTACAGATGTAGTGTTGATGCAACCATGTTGCATTGCCACTATGGATGTTCTAGGCTTGTGCCCTTAGACTGAGCCCTCTCGGGACAGGGAACCACTTTCAGATAGGATCTCGGTTCCTGCTGCAGTTTGGTTCTGGCGCTCCTAGCTGTTACCAAAAACTGTGTTAAATAAAAGCAGTTTAAACAAAACATGATCCAGTCAGGCAATCAACTAAAACTTCTATTTTGCAGCTTGCTCTGAGAAGAGCAACCCCCTGCTCGCTGAAGAATGGAATGCGGAAGTAATTAATCACTCCCAATTGTCATTGTTCAGGGAGCCAGGGTGAAGCCAGGGTCACTTTTCCTGAAGTGAGCTGCAGAACAGCATTTCTCATACTCTGACTCCCTGACTGACTCCCTACAAAAGCAGTTTTTAGAACGGGGATTGTAAAGGGACCTGGTTGTTTGCCCCTTCTCCAGGGATCGGTAGGGTCCTTCTTATCTGCAGTGGCCATCAGCGTTGAGTCAAATCCATGGATCAAAAATCAGTATATAAAAAAGTTGGACCTGCATTTAGCTATGTAAACTGCTTTATGAATGACCTTTTGTTGAAAGCAGTATATAAATATTATTAATAATAATAGTAATGTTTTCCCATTCTCTGTTTGTAATAGTTTCCAAAAACCTAACCAACTTTTCTTCCACTTTTCTACAGAGTTTTAAGTGACATCCCGAACCTTGCCTTAGACATGACCTCTGGGTTTTTTTATCTGTATAATACAGATAAATCTTAATATCGTGATCTGTCTCAATACAGCTGGGTGTTCATATATTAGATTAGGAGGTAGTGGGTGGGTGGGGTGGCAGCTGTCAGCGATGTAGGATGTCTCTGCCAGTCCATTGCTTCCCACCTATCTGTCACTGGAAGTGGCTCCCTAATGAAGCACAGGCTTCATTATCGGGCCGGCCCTGGTTCAAGCACTCTAAAATGCTCCACATGGTGTGTCCTTATGGATGTGCCATAAGTCTGTCTTTGTCAACTATGCCGGTAACTGGGACTGATGCAGTCAGTACCAGGATGGCCTTTGCTTGAATTGTATCCCAGTTCAAGTGAAAGGCTGCCTCGGAGAAAATGAAAGGATCTTTCTGTCTAGATCAGGGGTGTCAAACGTAAAGCCTGAGGGCTGGATGTGACCCCCAGAAGCAATGTATCCAGACCCCATTATAACTGGGCTCTCCCAGTGAAATAATTGGGCTCTCTCTCATATCTTGAAATTATGAGCAAGATTTGCACATTTTCTCTTTTGTCATGTGCAGCTAATGAGTTTCTACATGAGACCAAAGTGTTGATTTCTGGCCATCACCCGCTGACTGATATCACTTCTTCCTTAATGATGTCACTTCTGGCCCTCAGCAGGCTCCATAAATGTTTTTTGGCCTGCTGTATGAAACGAGTTTGACACCCCTGTTCTAGATGAACCATCAACCTCACAATTGGCTAGAAATCCTCTATATTTTCATTAGAACCTATGAAAGTAGTGTGATTAATTAACAGACCTGAAGATGGCTGGAATGTTAACACAGTACTCTCTATACCAGTGATTCTCAAACTTTTTAGCACCGGGACCCACTTTATAGAGTGAAAATCTGTTCGGGACCCACTGGAAGTGATGTCATGGCTGGAAGTGGCATCATCGTGAAGTGAGAGCCTTCTGCTTTCCTGAGAATGCAGCCATCAGTTGGGTTATTTCTCAGCCATTTTTCAACAGCAAAGTGAATCAGAAAAAAAAGCCTATTTACAACCTTGACAGAAGCAAAATAACCACACAGCTTCCCCCTTTCCAGTGTCCCATCCTCCCATATTTTCCGTGTGGCTGCTCTAGGTGCTTCGTGGCTCACCTGAAATTGGCCTGCGACCCACTGGTGGGTCCTGCCCCCCAATTTGGGAGCCACTGCTCTAGATTATTGTGTGTCTTCTATGCCTGCTTTGATGGATCTTTCATTGTTCATGGTAACAAAGAAACTTTACTGTTCTTTAAACCACATTCCTCCTTCATCTCTCCATCAGAGGAAGTCTTGCTCCCACCTCTGTGTTTATAGGTCTTCCTTTCAGCAACTCGGTAGGAGAACTTGTGCCTGACACGTTCCTTCTGCTCATAATGAGCTTTCAGTCAAGGCGCTGATCAATAGCCGAAACCTGCAGGTCTGTCTCTATTGCTTGTTTCTCTATCTTGAATCTGCCAAGATAGATTAGACCATTGCCAAGGTCGCTCCATATGCTGCAAGTGAATGAAAAGGTATCTGCTTGGTTTATTATAGGACTAGACGGCCGGAAGACGGGGCTGGAGCGAAAATGTGCGCCCCATGACAGATTAAATCTGCATCAAGGTCACCAAAGGGTATTTTTAGTGAACCTTTTGACACATCTGGGCATGAAAATGCATTTGCCATCAGATAGGAGGCTCTCTGCTGGCAAGAAAAGTAATAAAAGAAAACAAGAAACGTAATTCGCCAGCTTTGCTTTGTGGTAGAAGAGTAATTCCATCTTCAAGACACTCAGATCAATGTATTAAGATGGCAAGTTTTCAGCAATAAATTGGTACGATTAATCAATTAAGAAGAGGTTTTGAGAGTGTACTAGTCCATTGGTAAAATGGAAATACTTTCCAGCTTGTACTTCAAAAATGCCAATGCAGACTTTGAACTTTATGAAACAGACTTGGTAGTGCAACAGAATATTCTAGCAATAAAATATGGAGGCGACTAAAGCTCTGGATAAAGAGTCACATCAAGCATTACATGGAAGGATGTTCAGCACTGATGGTAATGTGAAGCGCACACACACACACACACACACACACACACACACACACACACACACACAAGCTCTGAATCTGTAGTTGTTATGGAGATAGTATATTTAAAATAAAGTCTGAAACCTTTTGAAAAATGGTTGCCTTCATTAAAGAACTTTAAGAAAAGCAGTTTCATTTATCCTTACATTCCTAAAGTCTATGATTTTCACCAGTTCATTAAGAGCGCAATCCTCATCTGGCGTTGCCCCGGTGCAGTGCCCTTGCCTTGGGCCAGTGCTGTTGCAAACGTGCCGTCAGGTGGGTCTGTGCCGCAGAATCGGTCGCTGGACCAGCGCAAGGAACAGCTCTGACGCACGGGCGCCGCTGTGCCTATCAGCTGTACCAGTCAAGCGCCGGCGTCACTCAGCCAGTGCAAGACTGCGCTGAGGGAGTGCCAGAGGTGTAAAAGAGGCGCGACGGGGTGATGCTGTGGGCAGCGACGGGGCGGAGACGGGACACGGCCATTGGGCCATATCCTGACCCCCTTCCCCAGACTGGGCAGCCCTGATTCAGGCTGCTCCTGGCCACGTGGACCTGCGTCTGCAAATCTTGCTGCGGCTTACTTTGGGGCAACAGGAAATCATTCCCTTGCCCCGCGCTGAGCTGCTGCCGCCTCCTAACATGCTTAGGATGCAGCCCAGCTCCACCAGCCTGGCTGTTCCAGTGCAGGTTAGGATTGGGCTATAAATTATAAAGACCCCAATCCTACCCCCTGCCATGCTATACTTTGCAACCACACCAACTGAGTTAACCGCCCTTGCTCTGCTCCCCACCCTAATCCTCCATGATCTTCCCTTGCACATGAACCGCCCAGGAACCCCCTACAGCCACCTTACCTGCTGCACTGTATCATCTAAGCAGCTACTGACACATGCATGGGGGCTCCTGCAGTGCACTGGTGCTGCCAATCCTACCCCTTTGGGCCCAATGTGCCCACCCCTGCCCTCTTCTCCACCTTCCTCAATTCCATGACACCCGACCTTCTCCCATCCTTGCACTGAAACTCACTGCCCCCAGTAGTTTGCTGCTCTTTAAGTAAGCTGCTTGTGGGTTGGGGGAATGGGAGTCCATTCACGTTTGTGCTGTATTTCTGTGGGGTGTGTGGGTGCTTGGAAGAATCCAAGAATTTGAGCCCATTCACTTATTCACCTAAGTTCCATCTCTAATGTATTTATTGGGCAGCCCACTCCAAAGCTGCGCTGGAGCAGGCAGGCCAGCGGGCCAGCGCTGCGTTCAATGCAGCTTCCAGGGCGACTGGAGCCTTCCTGAAGTGCCCCTCAGATCTGCGCCCACGAAATCACGGGTGCAGAACCGAGGACACAGGGCAGCCTGAATCAGGGCCACATGCCCGGGGGTTTAGGCCTTGGATGCGGTACTAATGGCTGCATCCCACCCTGACCCCCTCCTCGGGCCAGCATGCCCGCCAGCACACTCACCCCCCGTCCAGTTTGCTCACCCCCCTACCCAGTTCCACCCTCCCAGAACCGCCCCTATGCCAGCCAAGTTCAGCTGCCGCACAGGAAGCTCTATGCCCATGCTCCCAGGCCAGCGCCACAGCTAGCGCCAGCCTGGAGCATTAGCACCGATGTGGGGGTTGTGTCGATGCTGCGCAATCCATCGATTGCATCTTACATTTTATAGTTACCTTGATTGATTGATTGATTTGATTTGATTGATTTTTCCAGCCCTCAACACTGTCCAAGATATTTAATGCATCCCTCTGGCTAAAAAAGTGTGGAGACCCCTGATATATAACATGATGATATTATCCATACATGCCAAGGCTTTCACCATTTGGGCCACTAGTGTTGAGCTCAGCCTGTTGTCCCCCCACTCCAAAGCTTGTTGCCCAGTGCAGTTGCGTCCCCTGCACTTCTTTAGCTACGTTCCTGGCTGTTGCTGACTCTGCCATGGTATACTAAAGAAGGGAAAAAAGACCCTTTGCTGTGCTCTGTTTTTGGCAACCCAGACGTGTAGGGCTTCTTTTGTTGTAAAGGACCATGTGAACAAAAGGAGCTATTTCATTGGCACAGAGCCTAAATTGAACATGAAGTCCCACTCTTCCTGGCTTGCAAAAACCACTCAACAGGGCACCTTAAGGAAGCAGATGAGCTGCCTCCTGCTTAAGCAAGTGGGAAGCAGATCAATGCAGCTCAAGTCTGTTACAGGGTGGAAGGCAGCAATGGCAGATTTGGGGTGAAACCCCTAAACCTGTCACCCCCCCTCCCGCACCATCTGACACAAGCAGCATCAGGGTGCAATCCTAACCACCGTTCCAGCAATGCAGCTCCAAGGTAAGGGGAACAATCTTTCCCTTCCCTTGAGGAGGCCTCCGTGACTGCCCCCCCAACTGCAGGATGCAGCACATGCCCCATTGGCACAGCTATGCCAGTGCTGGAAAGTTGGTTAGGATTGCACCTTCAGTCACTTCCTAGTGAGGCTGACTCTGAGTGTAATTTTACATCAGGCAGACAAGGAAGTCCAAGAAGACACAGGCATAAGAGCTTTCTCAGTTTTCACCTTCACATGACTGGCTGCTCAACCACCTTTTTTTCAGGTTCATTTCTGAGAAAACTCAAAATACCGAGGCTAAATGGACTGTCAATCTCAGGCCAAGAGACTGGTACAGCCCGACAAATGGAACAGCTTGTCCTGTAAACAAACAAAGATATAACTTTGCATTCATTTGCAATCTAACGTGACAGCCGGTAGACAAGGGTTTTATCTTTTGTTCCATAACCTGTCATGTTCTAATCATGTGCCAAGTCAACTTAAGACGTGATGCGGTGAGAGGACAACTCCCAACTCTTGGTCAGTTAACGTAATGTGGCAGCCTGTTTTTGCACATCCAGTTCTCAGTAAAGTGCAATTCAATGAGACAAAAAACAATCATGATGAGAGCTTAGACAGGGAAAACAATAGCCAAGACCATCAGGATTTTATTTGAGAGCACAATCCGAACCTGGCGTTAGGCTGGCACAGTTAGGCCAGCAACGTTTGGCCGACGCAAGGGCCACTGTAAAGCACATTTGGACCACTCTTGGAGTCAGGAAGGATGGCGCATGTCTGTGTGCTGGCCTCTCTGTCTCCGAGAGTTAGGATTAGGATTAGAATTGTGCCCTCTGCCAAACTGGCAGTCCCGCTCTCTCCCTGACATCATTCTCCCTGACACCAAGAGTGATCCAAACATACTTTATGGTGTCCCTTGTGCTGGCCTAACTGTGCTGGCCTAATGCCAGGTTAGAATTGCGCTCTGAATTGGTGTCACCGTTCGGTTCTAGAGACAGATGCAAGCAGTGGCGTTCCTAAAGGGGGGCAAAACACAAAGTTTTGCAGGAGCCTGAGTAAAGTGTAAAGTGGCCCTTCCCCCTCGCCTTCAGAGCAATCTGCAGCTTGGAGAGCAAAGCCTCCAAGATGGCTCTCTGAGCTGTGAATGGCTCTGAAGGTCAGGGGGAGGAGCTGCTTTACACAGGAGCTCAGACGCCTGCAAAACGTAGCATTCCTCCCTGCCCCCAGGAATGCTCCTGGGTGTGTAAAGTAGTTTCTAATGGAAGCCCATTTGGTGCAAATGAGACATTTCCTTGTACAGGACAAGATTTTGATTGAAACTGTGTTCCCAGCATTCTACATCATAGGGCTAATCTCACCATGGCGAACAATGTTTGCTTCTGCAGACAAACACTATCCAGGAAACATGGGGAGTGCACCAGTGACACGTACAGTGTTTGACATGTGCTTCTGTGCAACTCTGGATGGTGTCCATGGTTGCAATTACATCCGAAGTGGCTCTAATTGAGCCCAGCATTTGTTTTCATCATCATATGCATGGTGAGTCAAATCTGCTGATTAAAAATCTGTGGGAGACGAGTCCCAACCTTTATTTTTGTTTTCTATTCAATGTTATAGGAGGGTGGTTCCCAAACTGGGTCGGGACCCACCAGTTGGTCTCAAGCCAATTTCAGGTGAGTCCAAAGCATCTAGGGCAGCCATATTAAAAATATGGGAAGATGGGATGCTGGAAAGCAGGAGGGCATTGTGGTCATTTTGCTTCTGTCAAGATTGTAAAAAGCCTTTTTTCTTTCTGATTCACTTTGCTATTGGAAAATGGCTGAGAAATAGCCAAACTCATTGCTGCATTCACAGGAAAGCAACAGGCTCTGGTGTCACAATGAAAGCACTTTGGCCATGACCACTTCCGGCGGGTCCCAGAGACATTGTCATTCTAAAAAGTGGGTCCTAGTGCTAAAAAGTTTGAGAACCACTGTTATAGGAGTTTCCAATACTTTGCATATAACATAATCTTGCATCTAGTAGCATACAATATCTCAGTGTTTCTCAAACCGTGGGTGGGGACCCACCTGGTGGGCCAAGGAAAGCTGGGAGCCACTATCTTGGAAGTTGCAGATCTTACTCTTGTTATATGCCTTTTGTGAGTGTTAACAATTTGAATTTTCAAGTTTTTTTTTATTTCAGTTCAGTGCTTTTAAATCATATTTTGTCCTAATATTGCTTTCTATCAGGGATGTTTTACGGCTGTGCAATTGCTGCAGTCCAAGAATGCCAGTTTGCATTCCAGGCATGTCATTTTACTGTGTCACAAGGAGGGGACTTCCTGCTTGATGATGTCAGTTCTGACACATGTGCCGTATGCAATCTTATCATCCCCCCCGCTC
>JAJKFI010000004.1:20559362-20585879 GCA_029204185.1 Lerista edwardsae | reverse complement strand
CACACACACACACACACACACACACACACAGAGGCAGAGAAAAATATGTAACTGGCAGGCTGTGAAATTCTTAGCACAATCCTAAGCCTATCTTTTCAGAAGTGAGTCCCACTGGGTTTCATTTGGCTTACTCACTAGTAAGTTTAGGATTACAACCTAAGTCTGTGAGATTTCTATGCTGAGCCCAAAGGTATACAAGATAAAAAAATATAATCTTGATATTAGTCCCCTAAATTTGGAAGTCTGCTTTAAAAAGAAAAGAAATTTGAACCATATTAGAGCTCTAACAACCAAATTGAAAAGCTGTGGTCTTCCAGATCAATGGTATGCCATGGAGAAGTAACAACCAAAGCTTCAGGGGATTGTGCAACATCATGTTCTAAGACATAGATAGATTCTAATTGAGTCAGCGGTAAAATTCCCCACAGGCAGTATTGATTCAGTTCTCCATACTTCTGTTCTGGCACTGCAGACACTACCTGCCTGCTGCGTCATTTGAGGATAGAGTGATCAGTGGGCTGCGATGACTCCAAAAGAAAAGGAAAAGAAATATACTAGTGTCCCAGTCCTATCAGGCTTCTGTGCTGGTGGAACGTGCATTCCGTTGGCACTGGATGCGAAAAAGTAGCCATAAAATGCAAGTGTACGCTGCTGGTGGGAAGACCGGAGAAGACCAGTGTTAGTTGCTGGTGAGAAGACCAGTGTAAGTTGCTGGTGGGAAGACCGGAGCCTTCCGGCATTCACCAGCAGACCTTGGAAGACCTACTGGAGCATATAAGCTCAGTGCAAGGGGTGGAACAAGGCATGGAGAAAGTAGAATTTAGAGGCACTAAGACAGGAGATAGGGCAAAGGATGGGCCTGGGAGGTGGGTGGGTTTGGCAGCAACAGTATAGGCCAAATCCAACCCCCCTTTCCTGTTCTGCTCTGCGTGCATGGATCAATTTGGATTTCTGGCAGCTGTAGCAGATCCTAGTTGGCCCATAGCAACTGCTGAGGCTTACACTGGGGCAAGGAGAGCAAATGTTCCCTTACCACCAAGAAGACCTTGCTGCACGAAAGGTTAGGTGTGATTGGGCCATATCTATAAGAATTTAAACAAAACTTCTGTCCTCCATCTCTCCCATTTTCACAGCAAAACACAATTTAATTAAGGGCTAAAACCTAACCAACGTTCCAGCGCTGATGCAGCTGTGCCAATGGGGCATATACGTACTACATTCTGCAGTGGGTGGGGGCAGTCATGGTGGCCTCTTCAAGGTAAGGGAGGGTTTGTTCCCTTACCTTGGGTCTTCATTGCAGCAGCACTGAAAAGTTGGATAGGATTGGCCCTTACTGATTTCTTTCACTGTGAAATAGATGCATACATACTGAACACAATGAGAATGTGCAATGAAAACTCAGCAGGATACCACTTGCACCCAAAGCTGTGGGTAAAGACTCACCAGGAAATGATGCAGCCTTTGTGAGAGATGGCAAAGCACAGAGCTCCACCTGGACCCAATGAGAAGAAGGACAGGTGGCACTCTGATTCGGTGCATGACAACATCCCATAAAGCCACAGCACTATGTTACATGTATAGAAAACAGTTCAGCTTTACCTGTGAGATGTCATACGCAGGACTGCCTTGAGATGTTTCAGAGCTTGAAGTGGACTCACAAATGTTGTAACCCTTACCCAGCAGCAGGGACGTAACCTTTCATCCTGGCACTCGGGGCAGTGACATCACAATGCCGTGTGACATCATGATGCCAGATGACATCACTCCCAGGTTCTCTATAGAGGTTCCCACCCTCCACAAAGGCTGGAACAGAGTTTGTGACGCCATCAGTGCCCTGACCTGATAAGAACCTGGAGGTTATTGGGCAGAGCCTCAGATAAGAACATAACATAAGAACATAAGAAGAGCCATGCTGGATCAGGCCAAGGGCCCATCTAGTCCAGCTTCCTGAATCTCACAGTGGCCCACCCCAGGTGCCCCAGGGAGGCAGGAGACAACAAGATGCTTGCATCCTGTTGCCACTCCCTTACACCCGGTACCTGTAGCCCACCACCTTTGTAAGGAGGTTGCACAATCCATCATTGCCTATAGCCCACGATGGATCTTTCCTCCAGAAATCGGTCTAATCCTCTCTTAAAGACATCAAGACCAGATGCCATCACCACCTCCTGTGGCAAGGAGTTCCACAGATTAACTACCCGCTGGGTAAAAAAGTACTTCCTTTTATCTGTTTTAACTCTCCCAACCCTCACTTTTAGCGGATGCCCCCTGGTTCTGGTGTTGTGAGAGAGGGAAAAGAACATCCCTCTATCAACTCTATCCCTTCCATGCATAATTTTGTATGTCTCAATCATGTCCCCCCTCAGGCGCCTTTTTTC
The DNA here is from genome assembly GCA_029204185.1 of Lerista edwardsae. NCBI lineage: Eukaryota > Metazoa > Chordata > Lepidosauria > Squamata > Scincidae > Lerista > Lerista edwardsae. The sequence continues at coordinate 20,583,501 of JAJKFI010000004.1, read as the reverse complement.
TAGACTGAAGAGCCCCAAACGCTGCAGTCTTTCTTCATAAGGGAGGTGCCCCAGCCCCGTAATCATTTTTGTCGCTCTCTTCTGCACCTTTTCCAACTCCACTATGTCCTTTTTGAGATGCGGCGACCAGAACTGGACACAATATTCCAGGTGCGGCCTTACCATTGCTTTGTACAATGGCATGATAATATTGGCTGTTTTATTCTCAACCCCTTTTTTAATTACCCCGAGCATGGAATTGGCTTTCTTAATTGCTGCCGCACACTGGGTCGATACCTTCATGGAATTGTCCACCAGCACCCCAAGATCTCTCTCCTGAGCTGTCACAGACAGCTCAGAACCCATTAGCCTATAGGTGAAGTTTTGGTTTTTGGCCCCAATGTGCATCACTTTACATTTGTTTACGTTGAAACGCATCTGCCATTTGGCTGCCCATTCCCCCAACTTGGAGAGATCCTTCTGGAGCTCTTCACAATCCTCTCTGGTTTTCACCACCCGGAAAAGTTTTGTGTCATCTGCAAACTTGGCCACCTCGCTGCTTATCCCTGTCTCTAAGTCATTTATGAATAAGTTGAAAAGCACGGGCCCCAAGACAGATCCCTGGGGCACTCCACTTTTCACCTCTCTCCATTCTGAAAATTGCCCATTTACCCCCACTCTCTGTTTCCTGTCCCTCAACCAATTCTGGATCCATAAGAGGACCTGCCCTCTTATTCCCTGACTGTGAAGTTTCTTCAGCAGCCTTTGGTGGGGGACCGTGTCAAACGCCTTCTGAAAATCCAGGTATATGATATCCACAGGTTCACCCACAGTTCACCCAGATAGTCGTGCGCCCCCCTGACATAGCACCTGGGGCACATTCCCCTCAGGCTCCGCCCAAATTACACCTCAGCCTAGCAGCATGCCACCTGGCATGAAAAGCAGCTGCTCAGTCCTGCTTCTGTGCTTGCTGAATTGGAAAGTAGGATGGGACTTGAATAGAACATTGTGGGGAACCTACTACTTCTTCCCCACACTTTCTCTTCTGCTTCAGCCCTTCTCCCTTTTCACTTTCAGGGCGCAATCCTAGCCACTTTTCCAGCACCAGGGTAAGGGCAATGCAGTTCTGAAGTGAAGGAACAAACATTCCCTTACCTTGAGGAGGCCTCTGTAACTACTGCTGCACTGCAGGATGCAGCATATACTCCATTGGCACAGCTAACAGTGCAATCCTAGCACGCCCCTTGCGTTGACGCGATGTCATCACGTTGACGCAAGGGGCGGAGCGCTGGCGCGCGGGTGCTGAGTAGCACCCCCGCATCGGTGCTGCATCTCTGAAGCCGACGTTGCTAGTAGCATCGGCTTCAGAGCACTGATGGAGCGCCTCTCTTGCGCCGACCGAAGACGGTTGGTGCAAGGGATTCTCCATCCTGTTTTGGGACAGGGATTAGTAGGCGGGAGGCAGGACTTGGGTGGGCTTGAGAGGTGGCCGTACGGCCACATCCTAAGCCTGTCAGCGAGGCTGCGAGTGTCCTCAGATCTGCGCCCATTCTTTAGCAGGTGCAGATCTAAGGAGCACATAGGGGAGGCTGGAGCCTCCTCTATGGTGAGAGAGCACATGCTCCCTTGCCGTGGAAGGCTCCAGTCCTGAACAGTGTTGGATTTGGCATTGGCTGGCCGGCCTTGCTAATCTAGCGCTGTTCAGGATTGCGCCCTGAGTCAGTGCTGGAAAGTTGGGTAGAATTGCGCCCTCAGTGATAACAGGAAGAGGATAACAGGAAGAGGAGGAGGAAGAGAAGCAGTGAATATGAATGCAGGTAATTCTCCCACATCCACACCCACTAATCCATGGTCAGAGAGGTGGCTACAGTATTCTGCCCCATGGCCAGGCTGGCCTGAAAAGCTCCATCAGTGCAAATATTTTTTTGTTACTTTGTTTGAACAGGGGATAGAGGATGAGAGGTAAACATCACTTTCAAAAAGAGTTAGTCATGGGGATGATGACCTGTTTTGAAGTCGGAGGAAAGTAAGAGAGTGTATCTGAGCAAGGCTGCTGAGTTCAGCTGTCTGGGTTCATTGTCTTGTGTACTCAAACCGAGTCCAGAGCCATCAAAATAAGAAATTGCTCCTCAGCTGTCTCACAGGTTTCGTAAGAAACAATGATGACACAAGCAAGTGTGCTCCTCTCTTTTTGCCATCCTTAAACTTTATTATCTCTGTCAGCTCTCTCACCATTAAGCGAGTGCTGCTGAATGTACATCAGACCAACAAAGGGAACATGATGGGTGTGCGCATGGCAGGAGAAAAGGAAAATGTTTTATGTGTTTGCGGGAGGGAAGAGGAAATGCCTTCAGATCAATACGTTTATTTTTCTTTCTAAAAGGACAGCAGATTTTTTAAAGTCCCTTTTCCTATTCAGGTGGATTTGGATAGCAACGAGAAGCAAGAGGAAGGCTGAAAAATATCAGCTATGGCACCTGATTATGTATTTTTATGTAAATTTGATTTATAATCTCTGGCAGTAACCCTTCTCAATGTGGTGACTAATACGTAAGGGTGTGTTGTTGTTGTTGTTGTTGTTGAATAACAACAACAACAACAACAACAACAACAACAACAATAATGTTTGTATTTATATACTGCCTTTCTTAGGTCATTAGATTGCTCCTTGGACTTTAACTCAAGGCGGTTTACGTAGGCAGGCTTTATTCATAAACACAAAGGTTTTTACAAATTACAAGGAAGTTCTATCTTTCAAGAACAACATACAACATACAGATGGTACTTTCATGGTATAGTCTTCTTTCTGTCCATACAATTTGCCTTCCTGCTGGTTGATAAGCAGCTTCTGGTATTCAAAAAGTGAATACCACTTTTTGGCTAATATTTTTTTTTGAATACCACTTTTTGGGTGTTAACAACCGCCTTTGGGTGGTGAAAATATTTGAATAAAAACACAAAACACTGCATTTGGGTGTTTAAGATATTTCCCAGGAATTAAAATAGACTTTTCCAATTAGAAATAATACTGTGGCTGCATCTGCTGACACTATATCACCTATCATTTATCATCACTTTTAAAGCATTTGAAATTAATAAAAATGAGAGCTTGGATTGATAATGTAGAATAAAAACACATAACACCACAATTTGCTATTTTAATCAAGAAATTTTGGAAAAAAATATCACCAAAAAACCCACACTTCTACTAATATGCATTTCTAGAACATTTCTTTTTCTCAAGGAAGGATAAAAAATTTATGGCACACAACCCATCTTTCCCTTGTAGTGCTATCTATGTAGGCCTTGAAAAGCCCTAGTAAAATAGGAGAGATGCTGGAGTAGAATCACCAAGTCTCCACAGAAGATTTCTGGCTTCTTTTGCACAAGCCTACTGTATGGTCCACCAGCTGTGGCCGTTTCTAAAGCCTGAGTGAGAGAAAAAAAGAAAAGTTGTGAGGGGAAAAAATCCTTTCTTTCCCCAACTTGCTATTGATGAAAGTTTGTAGAAGAATGAATTTTTGACACAAGCACCCCATTAAAAACAGTCTAAAAAAGTCTAAACGTCACCCCATTAAAAAAGTCTAAGTCACAAATCAACATGCTGAGACTCCCACTCATCTAGCCTGAAATACACATTGAACTTCAGTTTTTTGTATTTTATCCCACCCTTCCTCCAAGGAACTCAGGGAAGAATGCACACAGCTCCTGCCTGCCTCCATATTTCCTAATCTGTCTATATATATTTTATTTTTGAGGCCTGGCAGAGGAACATGGGCCAGACATAACTGTTGTATGGATGGGAAGAACCCTCAGATCCACAGGCCAAGAGGAAGGACACACTTCTGATTATCAGAATGATCATCCCCCTCTCCCACATTCACACTAGTAGACTGGCTTAGATGGATTCCTGCTTGCTCCAAAATTCCATCAGCAACCTCACCTTGGTTGCACAGCAACTTTGACCTCATGACGAAAGCCACCTCTTAAGAGCTTCTTGATCTGGGAAAAACACAAGTCCGCAGAAGAAGGCTCCCAACCCTAGCTGTCCTCCTCCATGACTACACGGAGAGCACAATCCCAACCTGGAGTTAGGATGGCACAGTTAGGCCAGCAAAGTTTGGATGGCATGAGGGATACCGTAAAGTATGTTTGGACCACTCTCGGAGTCAGGGAGGCCAGCACTCCCTGACTCCAAGAATGGTCCAAATGCACTTTATGGTGGACCTTGTGCCAGCTAAATTTTGCTGGCCTAACTGTGCCGGCCTAACTCCAGGTTAGGATTGTGCCCTGAATCAAAGAGTCATAGAGGCATAGATTGGAACCAATCACTGGCATTGCTACAGGGGTGCAGGGAAGGCAGGTAGCACCCTCGGGGGTGGGGATGGTGTCACCCATAGTGGCCAAAATTTTGGAAACCTTTTGGAAAATTTATAAGTAATACCATCATGTTATACAGCATTGGAAAGGTAATTTCATGTAGGATGTAATTAAACAAACTGTGTTGATCTGTATTCTATCAAAAGTTTATGGCCAGTTAACTGGGAAAAGAAAACATAACTGCCTTATGTAACAAACAGTGGATTTCCTTGACTCAAAACTGACCAATGAGATTGATTGTTCCAAGTGCCAATGAGGTGTTGTCTTGACAAGGAACCAATAAGGTGTTAGTATGAGTCAGCTATCATTGCCATGTATCAGAGCAAATATTAGAATCATGTCCCCCCTCATAGAACTAAATGTGTGTCATCAAGTTGGCCACTGGGTTTTTGTTGGTTACTGATTTTGTTGGGCAACTTGTACTGTTATATATTAAAATAAAGAAAGTATAGGGGGGTTACACCAACCCTAGTGATGCCACAGCATTCAGGTTGTATGGCTGATATTGTAACTTATTCTGCATGGTCTGGTATGAGAGGCAGTCCACCATGGGGGTGACACAGTGAGCCTTTGCACTGGGTGATGCAAATATTTTTGAGAGGAGATGTAAGCCAACGTCCAAGACTTATATTGCCTTTGGTAGAAGAGGGTGTGCTCACAATGAAAGAAATTGGGGTCAAAAAGTTAATGGATCCAGAAAGACTGAATTCCCTCTGTCCTAGTCAGAAGCTTAAATATACCCCAACCCAAGACTTCCCTTACAAAGTGATGATTTCAGTCCCTACTGAGTGTCTAGGGATTGAGAATCAAACAGCCAATATCATGCCATGGTACAAAGCGATGGTAAGGCCACATCTGGAATATTGCGTACAGTTCTGGTCGCCGCACCTCAAAAAGGACATAGTGGAGCTGGAAAAGGTGCAGAAGACAGCGACAAAAATGATTACGGGGCTGGGGCACCTCCCTTATGAAGAAAGACTGCAGTGTTTGGGGCTCTTCAGCCTCGACAAACGGCGCCCGAGGGGGGACATGATCGAAACATACAAAATTATGCATGGATAATAGATAGAGGGATATTCTTTTCCTTCTCTCAAAACACCAGAACCAGGGACATCCACTAAAACTGAGGGTTGGGAGAGTTAAAACAGATAAAAGGAATTTTACCCAGCGGGTAGTTAATCTGTGGAAGTCTTTGCCAAAGGAGGTGGTGATGACATCTGGCCTAGATGCCTTTAAGAGGGGATTGGACGGATTTTTGGAAGAAAAGTCCATTGTGGGCTATAGGCCATGATGGATTGTGCAACCTCCTTACATTAGTAGTAGGCTACTTTAGAGTACTGGGTGCAAGGGAGTGGCAACGGGATGCAAGCATCTTGTTGTCTTGTGCCTCCCTGGGGCACCTGGTGGGCTGCTGTGAGATACAGGAAGCTGGACTAGATGGGCCTTTGGCCTGATCCAGCAGGGCTGTTCTTATGTTCTTATGTTCTCCCAGAAGGCCAATTGAAACAATAGTTCTCTGTTAATTTTGCAGACATGGACTCAATTTGAAACCAGAAACAAATGTGGAAGGTTAAACAAAGAATCCTCAATGGGTTCAGTCTACCAATTTGCAGTTCGATGGTATGTAAGAGTCCTTATGGATGAAAGGAAGGTATTGATTGCACTGAGAAAAGAACTGAGCCACTTTTAGAAAGCAAGATTGCTCTCTCTCTCTCTCTCTCTCTCTCTCTCTCTCTCTCTCTGTGTGTGTGTGTGTGTGTGTGTGAGAGAGAGAGAGAGAGAGAGAGAGAACAGAGACACTGTAAGTAGAAGTGCATCTCTGATACAATCAAAAACATAACTTTGAATTACTTTGTGTGCAATACGTGTGTAATCTATCATAGGAGTCTTGTCGCTGAATAGTAATGTATGGACTTGAGAACTTTGTACCGCTTTTTAAAAAATTATTGCTATGGCAGATTACTGGAGAGAAACAAAACCATATCTTGACGATGTTCACAGGTCAATAGCGATGCATCAGTAGAGCAATGGCAACACACATCCACAAAAATGTTCAGACCATTTTCCCTGATGGAATATTGATCTTTTAATGTGTCACTTTCAATGGAACTCTGGGATAGCCGGCTATAAAACAAGCCTGTATTACATTTATAGGATAGGTTTCTGCTTTCTGATTTCGTTCTATATTAAATGTATTCTAGCATATCTTCAGTAACACTTTTTTTAAAGTTTGCCTTTTTCCCTCCAGGAACCTCAGCTTTTAAGTGTATTTGTTGGTATATCAAACTGATAACATTAAAGAAAATTGCTGTACAATGAATGGAGGCTATCATTAGATACGAATATGAACAAATCACACTCTTTAGTAATTGTTATACAAATTATAACTCAAAACTGTTCCCTGGGGATAAACAGAAGCCTTTTCCACGCTTTCAAGTACCAACAAATAAAAGTAGTTTTCAAACCATTTATCCTAGATTCTCCAGGGAGTTAGAATTCTGAATTTCTGATCACAGGGTCACTATACTTAAAGCTGTAATGAATATTTGCAGGCAGGCTGAAGCACTGAAATCCATTAACAACCATGATTGTGGTTTTTAGAACCTCAGAGTAGGCCATATGTGGGCCCCACATGATGAAGAATCCAGTGTTTATCTTCCGTTCAATAAATGCTCAATGCTTCAACACCTAGAGATGCATTATATTCTTGTTACCTTTTAAAATTTCAAAGGTTAAGTCTGGCGGTGTCAACATGTTTTGAATTGCTTAATTGCGGCCCAATCCTTACCAGGGCCTGCGCCACTGGAAGGCATGTTCCGCTGGCATAAACTGTTGCAAAAGCCCCATAAAGCTCTTTGCTACAGCACAAGGTCCAGGCCAACCCATGGCCCTGCCTTAAGAATTAATAGGAGCCAAATGAAGCCAGGGGGCAGGCTTAGCGGCCATGTTTTTGAACTCAAAACAATGCTGATTCCAAGCATTTCAGATTGCTTTGCGCGTACTGTTTGGGACTGAATAGTTTACTCCTGAAGTAAAAACGTACGAAAATAAAAACGTGTGATCATGTAGAAACATTATTATACACACAAGAAATTACACAGCTTCAAAAATAATGTACTCACTGAACTGTAGTTTTATTGAACCGATGTAATGAGAATACATGAATCTTTCCGCGGAAATTAAGTCCCATTTTTCGTACAGCGATTCTCACACCCGTATGCAGAACATGCAGGCATGATTAAAAGGTTTTACACGTGTGCAGGGAGATTTTTATTCGTGAATTCGCAGCAAGCCTCCTCCTTCGCGGCAATGATCTGAGTCAGCCATCTTTTTAGACCCACGGCTTCAAGAATATGACATCATGGCTTCTCCAGTGTATAATAACTCCATGGTCCAGGCTCACCAGCAGGAAGGCCAGAGAACTTCGTACAGTTCTGGTCGCCACATCTCAAAAAGGACAGAGTGGAGCTGGAAAGGTGCAGAAGAGAGCGACAAAAATGATTACGGGGCTGGGGCACCTCCCTTATGAAGAAAGACTGCAGCGTTTGGGGCTCTTCAGTCTAGAAAAAAGGCGCCTGAGGGGGGACATGACTGAGACATACAAAATTATGCATGGGAGGGATAGAGTCGATAGGGGGATGTTCTTTTCCATCTCTCACAGCACCAGAACCAGGGGACAGCCACTAAAATTGAGTGTTAGGTAGACTTGCCAGGTTTTCAAGATGACAATAAGGGACACACAAGTATCGGGACACTGCTGTACACAATGGTCACAGACAATGGCGTAGCTAATGAAAGTGTAACTCAGTGCAGAGGGCAAAAGGTTGCCCCAGAAGTGACATCACAACAGGAAGTGACATCACACCTGGGCTTTAAAAAAAATGAAAAATGGAGGGGCGCATCTTACCCCAGCAGCGTGCCCCCTCCTGCTGCCCCCAAGCATGCAGTAACCTCACAGTCATACTCATTCATATTGTTCACAGTTTTATACTACTCTTCTTCCATACAAGCACCAGAGCAGCCAGTGCAAAACCACGTTTACACTTAGAACCAGTGGAGGGAAGGGAAGTGGGTTGGGGGAAAGATCTCCATATAAACCCACATTAACACTCAGAACCAATGTGGGGGGTGGGTGGGAAGGAAAAGAAGAGCTCCTTACAAAAGTAGAAGGGGGAGGAAAAGCTCCTTACAAATGGAACAGGCACTCCAAATCAGAATTGGGTGGGGGAAGAGCTCCTTACAAATGGAGGAAACCCTCCAAAATCACAGCTAGAAGGGGGGGAGGAAAGCTCCTTACGAACGGAGCAGCCAGTCTAAACTCACTCTTAGAAGCAAGTGGGGGACGGAAGGAAGAGCTTACAAATGGAGCAGCCACTCAGATACCAGAATTATCCAATATCCACAATATTATATGGGGAGGGGGAAGTGCCCACATGTACACACACACACACACACACACACACACACACATCCCAGGGGCATAGCTAAAAAGGTGCAGGGGGTGCAATCACACCGGACAACAAGCTTTAGGGGGGCAACAAGCTGAGCTTGATATTAGTGGCCAAAATTGTGAAATCCTTGATATGTATGAATGATACCATCATGCTATATATCATTGGAAACGTAATTTAATGCAGCATGTCATGAGACAAAATCTTTATCAAAAGCTATGACCAAAAAACCAGAGAAAACAAAAATATAACTGTGACTTCCTGTTGTGATGACACTTCTGGGGCAACAGTTTGCCCTCTGCACTGGGCTACACTTTCATTAGCTATGCCCCTGACACACCCACACCCACACACCAGTTGATTGTTCTGGCAGGTGAGGCCAATTTCAAAAAATGCAGCCCAATTCTTAGCCAGTTGGCCCATGTACATAGCAGGGATGGGCTATGTACATGGGCCAACTCACTTTGATTTTGGATTTCCTCTCATACTTTTCTTGCACTGTCTAACACTGTCACAGAAAGGGGTGTAGAACCCCCCACTGGTCACAATGAAATCTAGAGATGCTGCAATGCTCATAAGGAGCAGCACAGCATCCATATTGAATATCCGGTACAAAGAGCACTCATGTCCCATTCCAGTGTGCGTTGATATAAGCCAGCCAAACATCTGATGGCCATAGAGGCTTCCACTGATACTACTGACCAGACAACCTCGGTCTGGTGTCTTCCTTGGGGGTGGTGCAAAGGTAATAGGCTTTGTCTTGCCTTGTCTTGCATCACCATCGGAGGAGGTGGTTTAAGCCCTCCACCTCCACAAGTCAATTGTAACTGGGAAGAATGGTTGTTCCAACATGACATGTGAAACATTTAAGCTTGTTTCCTATCTTGATGAGAACAACCCCCCAAAAAAGATGGCCATCTGCTTCATAGGAACCAACACATTCGATGATTTGTGATCATACAGACAGACCGAGTTTGATGTTCAGCTTATGTAAATGAGGGCATCTCCCTGCTGTCAGTGAAGATTTGTGACCTTGCCTTCAGCATGGGCCACTGCCCTCTGAATGGTCCCCAAAAGGTAATGTATATTTGAAAGGAAAAGAAAAAAAAATATTATCACTGAACTGTGGTAGAGCAGTTCAGCATTGAGATAAATGAAGCACCCACCACATGGTCCTTCTGAAAGGTTCTCACTTCACGTGTGGCGAAGCAGCATGAAATTAATTTCACATCACTCTGCAGCATCTAATGAGTTCCAGTCTGCTCCACCCTTCTCCATGTGCTCAGGAAGCCTGGCTTCTATTCATTGATGTGACATAATTGGAAAGGCTAAATCCTTGGCAGGAATTAAAAAGTTCTACAAATAATCTTTGCAGATTATTCTAAAATAAACATTTTGGAAGGCAGGTGTAGCGTTTGGCTGATTAGAGTAGAAAATCCTTATATCATCTGTTGCTGTTTATATTCCAATTAAAGAGTGCAGATAACTTCTGTTCTTTCTTGGCCTAGGGGAATATCACATCTTTTGCTGTTGTGGTTGTCGTTCAGCGTAGATCTTTTTCTTAGAAGAAATCCTTAAACTTCATTGCACATGAGCATCCACTTTGTTTTTCAATGAAAATTGAAGAAATCACTTTCTGCAATTTCTGTTTCAGCCCAAACACATCCACCGTCCTTCCTTTGCCCGTTCCATTCGGCATGAGAATAGTTGGCAAGAACGAACTGGGCAAAAATGTAACCATCGATGCCAGAGTCGGGCATAGGCTACAGTATGGCCTCCCAATCCTCAAGGGCCTAAAAAATATTTCAGATTTTTGGGGTGGGGGTGCCTTTAAAATTTCATGTGCACTGAATATAGTTGGCAGGACAGAAATCATAAGAACCCAGCCTTGATTTCAAATCAGCTGGTCTAGGTAAGTGGTGTCTATACAAGGGGGACAAAACGGTGTTGCAGGAACTTGAACTGTGTAAAGCGACCAGTCTTCGAACCAGCCTCTGAGCTGACTCCAAATGACTCTGAAGATGATGGAGAGGTGCCGTATTACACAGGAGCTCAGGCTCCTGCAACACTTAGCGTTTTGCGCTCCCCCCTGTAGGAACACCACTGGGGCTAGGTGGATGGTTAACTCTTCAAAACTCTTCAGCTCATCGGTTCTCCATGTACATACGTATGTATGTATTTTCCAGCTTTTGGCACCGTGTAAGACATATGATGCTGCCCTCATGCCAAAACGTTTAGGGACCCCCTGATAGAGACCAAAATTGTCCTAAAAATGAGTTACGTTCTGTTTAGTGATTCGTTAAAAACTGCTCCCAACAAAGCAACCAGACCTTCCCCCTTATAGTTTATGTTTATTTGGGGGATACATGGACGCAAAACAGAGATTGAAAGTTATTTATAAGGCCATTATTGCTAATAATACGATGAAAAATGACAGCCTCTTTGCATCTTCCATTTCGATAACTGTTATTGCTGAAATGCTTTGGGAATTGTCTGAAGGGTTGCAACTCCTTTTGTTCAAATATTCATGAGCCGTACAGCGGACAATGCTGGTAGTTACAGCCATAAACATTTCAAGGTCTTAAGCAATAAAGCACAGATCAATGTACACTCAATTATTTAATAAGCCCACCCTACCCCCACCCCCTGAAAAATACACAGTTGGATTTAACAACAGTCATTGCTTGTTTTGTGCAGTGTTGCAGTCACTCCAGGCCGTTTCACCTAGCTTTTTTGTTTGGCCTTTTAAGCAAAAATTCCTTCCAAATGTCAATCTGACTGAAAAGCAGTGACAACGAACCTGTGACACTGGCAGAGACTTGCGGCATACCTTGACAGGAGAAGGCGGGATTATTGACCTGTCGGTAGATACAGCCCTGCTGCCCACTCCTGACAAAATAATTACAGGGAAAAGTATGGAGACCCTCATATATAATTGTGCTGTCGGATGAAACTTCAATATTGAATTCAGGCTCCACACAGGTGACTATCACTTCAGTACCGTATGTAATAGGGCAATGCCAGTGGTTCTCAAATTTTTTAGCACCGGGACCCACTTTTTAGCATGACAATCCATCCAGGAACCACCAGAAGTGATGTCATGACCAGAAGTGCAGTCAATGTAACGCCAGAACCTGCTGCTTTCCTGATAATGCAGCAATAAAAAGGTAAAGGTAAAGGTTTCCTCACAACCGAATGGTCTGGTCGTGATCGACTAGGGGGCGGTGCTCATCTCCATTTCTAAGCTGAAGAGCCAGCATTTGTCCTGAGGACAAGTTTCTGTGGTCATGTGGCCAGCATGACTATATGCTGAAGCGCACGGAACGCTGTTACCTTCCAACCAAAATGGTACTTATTTATCTACTCACATTTTTTTAATGTGCATTTGAACTGCTAGGTTGGCAGGAGCTGGGACAAGCAACGGGAGCTCACTCTGTGGCACGGTCTTGAACTGCCAACTTTCCGGTCAGAAAGTTCAGCAACAGCAGTTTAACCCGCAGTGCCACCACGTCCCTAATACTAATGAAGCAATAAGTTGGGTTATTTCTCAGCCATTTTCCAATAGCAAAATCAGTCAGAATGAAAAAAGCCTCTTTACAATCTTGACACAATCAAAACAACCACACAATCCTCCCCATTTCCAGCATCACATCTTCTCATATTTTCCATATGACTGCTCTAGGTACTTCACGACCCACCTGAAATTGACTCGCAACCCACTGATGGGTCCTGACCCACATTTTGGGAACCACTGGGCTCGGCTATACAATGTACAGCTCCCTGGCAGCTCTGAAAGAAGGCCTGCAACAGGTTTCTCCTTGGCAAAGGAAGAAAGAAGCAGGAGTCTAGAGACCTGTGGCACATTCCTGAGCAGTGTGCACACTGGCTGCACCAATGCTTGCCTTCGCAGAAGTGATATACAGCACTTTGTAATGGCATATCAGGTACTGGTGCAACTGCTGCTGCAACTACTGGCACAACTGCCTGCACACACCAGCAGATGGCGCAACACCCGGTGGAGAAGTTGAATTCTGAATGGAGCATCATGGAGGCAGAACTGGGCCTCCCGAATGGCCTTCCAAAAGGGCCTACTGGCCAGCCCACAGGCCACCCACTAACGCCCTCCCCCTCCCACTCCCTCCCTTGTGCCAAAATGGAACCTCCCCAAAGCCTCCCCAGCCAGCTTTGGTTGGCGCAAGGGAGGTGTGGCACAGGTACAATGGGACCGGCTCCGGTCTTGTTGCCCTAGGGCCGATGCGGGGGTGCCACTTGGCGCCCCCACTTCGGTGCTAATGTTGTTGTGCTGACACTATGACATAGCATTGCCCATTGCCAATTGCACTGCACCTATTTAGCAACATTCCTGCCCATCATCCGTATCACGTAATGCAGATACTGATCACTGCTGGAGAAAGGAAACTGAACTTGTTGGATCCACTAAGCCTCACTGACCTGCGAGCTGGAATGTCCCCCTGTGCAAGTATCTGCTTCGCCATGCCCTTTACTAAACCTCAGCTGCACAAGTGCAGTATGAGGATGCTAGTAATACGCATGGATTGTGTCAGTAATTGGTGTGAAGCACTTTAAATACTTCAGAAAGATGGGATACAAATGTCACGTACGTGTGCACACATTTTTTTGGAATTAATTTTAATAATTTGTAGCAAAAAAAAAAAAAGAATTGAGGAAACCTCCTGAGCTAGTAAAAATGGCTTTTTATGCTATTTTAAATGCTATAAAATAGCTTCTTTTTATGTTGACTAATGACGATGTGTATGTTTGAAGGGCTGATAAAGACATAAGTGCGCAACATGCTCCCCTGGTAGTGACATTTATTGGTTCTGACAAGGCACTTGATGCTGTCCGGCAGCTGGGCACAGTATTAAACATATTGTGTGCTGGATAAATGTCAAAATCGTTAATATCACGGGAGACTTTGAAAACGAGAACCATAAAGAGTGTGCAAACTAAGTCAACATGATTCATCGTGAAGTCCTGTGCCCGAAGGAATTTGTACATTCCTGAGAAGTATGAACTTTGTCAGGACTGAAAGGATCATACCTATATCAGTGTTACCTTTCCCTTAAAAAGGAAATTGTGGGGAGGGGGAGAAATTGCCAGCTGTTTACTAGTTGATTTGAGGTCATGACTTTTGGATCCCTAAGAACGAATGGCCCATTCCTACGGGCCAGTTGTGCTGGTGGAGCGCATCCTCTGCAAGTGCACATTGGTTGCAAATGTGCTGTAAAGCACATTGTGACAGCATGGTCTCCGGCCCTGGGTGTCCTTTGGGGAGAAAGGCGGGATAAAAATTGAATTTAAAAAGCTTGGCGGCAGTGACATGCTCCAGTTTTATCCCTCCTCTTTAAGCACCCCACCTCTTTTTCCTCCTTGGACATATGCCAGCCAGTGGCTGTCCGAGAAGACCCTTGGTCAGTGGTGTCATCTAAATGATTTAAGAACAGGTACTCACTTTTGATTGGCACATGTCGGGACCCGCCCACCAGAAGTGACATCATAAGCCGGAAGTGATGTCGTGGCAGGAAGTGACATGAAAAAAGCCCTTTTTGAGGCCTTTTGAGACGATTTTAAACTGACCCAACAGTTGCAACAGTATTCCACAGCACCCCCCAGAACATGTTAAGAAAGCCTGGCATCATGTTAAAGTGACCCAACAGTTCCAAAACCCCAGAGCAGCTCATTTTTCAGTGGCAAGAAAAGGCAAGGCTCCGCTCGCTGCCTGCCTGGCTCTGAGAACATGCAGACAACTCAAACGTGCAGGAAATTCAAATGTTGCAGGGGGCGGAGTTGACAAGTGAGCGGGCGAATGGGCAGGGCCAGCCGTAATCCTAGGAACCGGTACTCGTGTACCCCCGCGTACCCCCTGCATGACATCACTGCCCTTGGTGATCAGGCAGTTTACTGGGGATAAATTAAAAATACCTGAAACTACTAGGGCATTTTGTAGAATGTAGCACACCGTCTGCCAGTGTGGCTGCATCAACATTAACAATGGGGATAGGATTGGACAGTAATCTCAACAAATATTTCAGTCCTAAAGGTGGATAACCTAAAGGTCTGAACCTGGGACACCATGAATTCAAAGCCTGTGGTCCACCATTGAGGATTAGCTCCACCCCTGAAATAGTGACCTTGGATTCTGCATTAGATAAGATATTGATTTATTCAAACTTGTTACTGTTTCTTGGAAAGCTGATCGTTCTGGACTCACCAATGGTTAAGAGAGGGCCCTTAAAAATAATGTCAGAAATAACCCTGAGCTAAATCCACATTGAAATATGAAACTACCCAGGGTTGGCTGAAGCTGAATCAGTACATGAAGCTGCACCCAGAGCCTACCACGACTTGGGAACAGAATTGTAGGAGCCCTTAACTCTTCCTCTAGTTCAGTGGTCTGCAGACAACAAGTGCTCCACAGAAGCATGCACACTCTGGCCCTCTCTTGGCTTTGATTGGCCCAAAATTGGGCCAATCTGGGAGCTGATGGGGATGGCACACCACCCCTCCCATGGCTCAGATTGGTTTGAAATAATGCTAATTTGGGAGCCATTGGCAAATGCGTGATGATGTTATTGCACCATCACCATGTCCTCCTGCAGCTGCCCACTCAGTTCACAATGGATTCGAGAGCTGGCATGGTGATCTGCCGTCTCCCACAGATTGGGAACTACTGCTCTAGCACAATGATTCCAACTTTTACCTGAAGGTAAGACAGCCCCTAAGTACATGTGAGGTGGTTACGGAGGGTGGTGATCTGGCCATGACAGTGACAACAGGATCGGAATACTGCTAATTTTTTTAAACTTACCCATGTTTGGCAATAGCTGGAGACACTGCAAAATCTGGGTTCTCACTGCTGTGAAACCAAAACAATCCTTTTTTTCTTTATTTAGCAGTGGGGGCAGCATGAACAGCTACTGCCAACACTACAGTCACCACCAGATTTCCACTCCCCTGAAAAGGAAATACAGTGTTTCCTGCTTCCCTGGGGGTGTGTGTGTCACAATCCCCCAGGTTAGGAAACACTGCTCTAGCACCACTGCCAAGAGCTCTGGCAGGAGCACATAAGAAAGTGGTATGTCACACCAATCCATCTTTTTCTTGCTCACTTTCAGTGGTTGGCTGGAGGATCCAGGCAAATGGCAAGCCAGGAGCATTGACAGGCAGGTCTGGGGTATGGATTAGCCCTACCCCCACCAGATTGCTACCAAGCCAGCTGTTGGTACCAATGGATGTTGGAGTGGTCATATCAGTGGGCTTCATGGATGACTCACCCGGATATTACTAGGGTGTTTTTTTTAGAATCAAGCATTAATTCATCCTTGAATTGCCTTGAAATGCATGGAAAGTTTGTTTCTCAAAGATGCAAAATGTAAAAGCAATTGTCCTAACTACATTAGAGTTCCAGAATTACTTTTGGGTTGACATTTCCATTCCATTACGTGGCTACCCAAAAGGAGTAGACTTGGAGCCTATCCGGATGAATGTGTGATTGAAGTTAATTATTCCATTCACCTTTAAATGAATTATAGATTGTGCTATTTTGCCCAAGAGAAAAGTCATTTTCACCCATTGAACACATCCAAGGATTGTTATTGCCATTTATATTCTCTGAAATGCTGCTTCATGCCCATGTTCTAACATTGCTGGATTTGTAATAATGTGTGGAAAATTCAAAAGGTTAGTGGAATTAAATATCACTTTTGCTGTTATAGCTTTGATTCAGAATAACTCACGGGAAGACACAAATTGACGTCTAATGGTCTACGAAGGAAAAGGCATATGTCACATTTTTCATTTAAAATATCGCAAAGTGAACTGGCTTGGTTCTTCATGCCCTACCAGACGCAGAGTGCAAAGAAAGTCAATCCAAGCGTTTGGGTTCATAGTCAGTCGGTTCCATTTTTTTGTAGATAAACTGGACCTGAGGAGATGTTGGATGACATCTCAAAGTTCACCAATGTAAGTGAGGTGTTGCGTGTCTCCTTGCATTGGTATAAGTTCTTTCAGCACCTCAGGCAGAAATGGTCGCCGGTCAGGTCCACAGAAATGGTCACCAGTCTTACGTTTCCTTAGCAGAGCCTTTAATTCAAGGGTAGGAAACATCGGAATGCCCTATTGCTGGAATAGCCAATCAGGAGGCAGATATTTGACTCATGACTTGCCGTAACAGAGAATGAAGTGGTTGTGTCAGGTGACAGATTTCAGGATTGTATTAAATGGCAGTGGATCATTTGGGGATTTTTTTTTGTATCAGGCACTTGGACCACCATTATAAAGCTCTTTTTCCTCATTATTACAAGCCCTAATGTAATGATGTACAGATACATCTACAGAGGTACAGATGACCTAACAGGGATTTAGAGAAATGGCTCCTAATTCAGAAACAATTGAATGCAACAGAAAGTGACCTGCATAGTCTAGTCACTCAGCCTGTCCACTGACAAATATATGGTCCCTACTGTAGGCTTTGGTCAGTCCACGGAAATACAGTCAGTCCTCTTTATATGTAAACTCGCTAACTGCGAATTTGCTTATCTGCAGGGGGAAGATTTCTACTTGCCTCATTATCTGAACCTCTGTCCTCATTATTGATTATGCAGAGGATTATGCAGAAGGCTGCAGAGACCTGTAGAATGGCACCTGTATCCAGCACCTACCCCATTAAAAAGGCTGGCAGAAACACCCGCGAGCCATGTTTAAGGGGCCCATGCTGGTTGCAGGTGCCGTTCTGAAGATCCCTGCAGCCTCTGGAAGGTCCCTGCAGAATTCAGAGATCTTTTGGCACTCCCTGCTGCACTCTGCTGACTTCCTGAGGGGGTCCGCTGGATTCTGGATGGCAGATAAGGTACCCCTTGCACCTAATCCCATAGGATCAATAGTTCACTATCCGCGAGGATTTCCAGGAACCTAACTCTAGTGCAGTGATGGCGAACCTTTTGGGCTTGGTGTGTCAACATGTTTAACTTGACTCTGCTGGTGTGTCAACCCCTCCCCCCCAACAAAAGGCAAACAATTCTTTGTATTCATGTGTTTAAACAAAAACTACAGTCCAACCGTGTGTGGTGCTTTGTATTATATAAATAATACAATACCAAATAATTACAAAAATTAAAAAATGAGTACATCCAATTCAATTATTGTCAGGTGTTGGTGAATGCTGGTATGTCTCCCCAAACATTGTGGTCTGTCACCTTTGGCACGTGTGTCATAGGTTCACCATCACTGCCCTAGTGGATAATGAGAACTGACTATATTTGATGATGTATGTGTATTTAATAATAATAATAATAATAATAATAATAATAATAATAATAATAATAATAATAATAATAATACTTGGATTTATATACCGCCTTTCTTAGGTCACCAGATTTCTCTAATGACTATACTCAAGGCGGTTTACATGGGCAGACTTTATTCGGAAACCCGAAGGTTTTTACAATTTATACAGAAATGTTCTATCTTTCAAGAACTACACGCATACAGATGGATCTTTCTGGATTCAGTCCGTCTTTCTGGCCACCCGTTTGTCTTCTTGCTGTCTGATAAATGGCTTCCCTGCTCCCACCAGAGAAGCGGCTGAACTTTGGCACAACTCCCCCTCACACAAGGCAGCCGAAGCTCAGCTGTTAATCAGTTGCAATTAAAGAGGTCTGCCGCTCACAGAGACTTCCGGCTGTCCCGAACTGGCGACCTTCAGATCTTCAGTTCTTATCTTCAGGCAAACAGAGGCATTAACCCTCTCGACTAAATCTTCTATAAATAAACTCTATACATAAATCCCTACATTTTGGATTGGCATCCCCTCCTGTAGTACATGCTCATAACTTCCTGTGTCCATTTCAGCTATTTTCCAGCTGCGTATTAGTGTGCCATGAATGGTCTTCAGATGTGCTGAGGGAATTTGGGGAAAGGTCATTTATTAGTTGGGCCATTGGAGGGTGCTTGCTGCAGGGTAAGGGGAATTAATGATCCTGTGGCAAGCAGCAACCTCCCCAATAGGCTACTCAGACCAGCGCCAGCAAAAGCACTGGCGTAAATCTGAGTATCCCAGGGAGGGCCAGCTGGGCTGGGGTCGTGGGATAAGATACAGCCTAGGCTGCCCAGGCTAGTCCCACCCAGCTATGGGATTCACAGATTGACAAGGGGAACGCTGGGCGGGACTAACGCGGGGCTTCTGCGTGATTGGCTGCCCGTCCGCAGCACTCCGCAGCTGTCCTGGCCTCGGGGGAGCTGCCCCCAGTTAGCGCCCCCCACCGCTGCTTGCCCAGGCACCCGGCGCGACCCTCACCTGTCCCCTGTGGTGAGCGGGAGCCCCCCCTGAGGCCAGGACAGCTGCAGAATGCTGCGGACGGCTGCCACTCAAGCGGAAGTCCCGCCTAAGTCCCACCCAGCGTTCCCCTTGTCAATTTGTGAATCCCATCACTGGCCCCACCCCCTCCCTGGGCTGGCCCATCCATGGGCTGCCCTCACCCTTCCCCCGTCCTGAAACGTCCCCGCCCTCTCCCACCTCCCACTCCGTCTTCCAGGCTGCTGCTTCCCCCCACTCACCAGGTCGGCATGGAGGCTGGATTTGGCCGCCTGCGCTGGCCTAGCTGCCTTTTAGTGCTGCGGACATTCAACACTCCCAGGCCTGTGCAGGAGGCACCTACCAGCCTAACTCGTTGTCAGGATTGCGTCATGTCAGAATAAATGCATACATCACATTAAAAACGTGTTCTGCTCCTCTTGTTCACATGGATACATCTGTGGCCACTAGGAGTAGAAAGGGCACAGAAAGGGCATCCTTCAGAAGGCAGACGCTGCTGGAAGAGGCAGTCTGTGGTTTTATAGCATATGCGTCTATGCGCTTGTGTCTTCACAGGGTCTGTTTCAAAAAAAAGAAAGAAAGAAGAACTTTGATTCACTGTCAGTTATGTTTAAAATTAACTGGTCTTCAGCACCAAAGAAAACCTCATAATACGGCTCTCCTGTAATCCCATTTTCTGTTGTTAACGGGCATGAAAGAGCCAAGGCAGAAAACATTTCAAAGGCTGATTTTGTGGTACAGCAGCGGAGAAACCATTTGGGTGAGTTCTTCGCACCAGATTAACATTTGGCTTTGTTGCTCCTTCCAATTTCAGGACGAAATGTTCTCAGTTCTGGAGCAACCAAGGAAACGCAAAGGAAGAAAGACATACCATTTTGACAGGGGATAGGGTATTTTGATGTTGCCTCCCTTGAGCATAAGCCATACAGTTGGGTTTTTTTTTGTTTTGTTTTTTACAATTAAGTGCTTTTTTAATGTAGGTCCCAGGAAATTCAAACAGTCATCAGCTTGTCAGTACAATCCTATGCATGTCTACTCAGAAGTAACTCATTGTGTTCAGTGAATCTTACTCCCAGGAAAATCTGTATAGGATTGCCGCCAAACAGTCCAATCCTATCCTTCCCTCCCCCACTGATGCAGTAGCAACAAAATGGCTGAATCCTGCAGGGGGAGTTCCTGTTCCCTTACCCAGGGGTACGCTTCAATGGTGCAGATGTGTCTACATGGACATGTGCCAGTGAAATCAATGGTGCTGTTCTGCATGGATTAGTGCGGCATGATTGGATCTGGGAAGGGGGTTAGGATTTAGGGGGTTAGAGGTTCGGATGAGATTCTGGCTGGACATCAGGAAGAATTTCTTGACGATAAGAGCGGTTCGACAGTGGAATAGTCTGCCAAGGGAGGTGGTTGATTCTCCCTCCCTGGAGACCTTCAAGCAGAGGCTTGACAGGCACCTGCTGGAGATGCTCTAGGAGGATTTCCTGCTAAAGGCAGGGGGTTGGACTAGATGATCTTGTAGGTCCCTTCCAAATCTATGATTCTATGATTTGATGGCTGGCATTGCTGCCAAACCATTCTTGGACCCAGTCTGCCACCTTTGCCACCTGTTGTCTCCCCAGCTCAGAGGTTTATAATGTAGGAATTAACCCATGGAATATGCATTTAGTCCAGCCTTCCCCCAGAGGGACCAGAGAGGCATAGGAACTAGAGATCAAATTGCCAACATTCGCTGGATCATGGAGAAAGCAAGAGAGTTCCAGAAAAACA
Source organism: Lerista edwardsae (assembly GCA_029204185.1). NCBI lineage: Eukaryota > Metazoa > Chordata > Lepidosauria > Squamata > Scincidae > Lerista > Lerista edwardsae. The sequence continues at coordinate 20,562,591 of JAJKFI010000004.1, read as the reverse complement.
TCTACTTCTGCTTCATTGACTATGCTAAAGCCTTTGATTGTGTGGATCACAACAAACTGTGGCAAGACTTGAAGAGATGGGAGTACCAGACCACCTTACCTGTCTTCTGAGAAACCTGTATGCAGGCCAGGAAGCAACAGTTAGAACTGGACATGGAACAACCGATTGGTTTCAAATTGGGAAAGGAGTACAACAAGGCTGTATACTGTCACCCTGTTTAGTTAATTTATATGCAGAGTACATCATGAGAAAGGCTGGGCTGAATGATTCACAAGCTGGAATCAAGATTGCTGGGAGAAATATATGCATAACCTCAGATATGCAGACTACACCACTCTAATGGCAGAAAGTGAGGAAGACCTCAAGAACCTTCTGATGAGGGTGAAAGAGGAAAGTGCCAGAATTGGCATGAAGCTCAACATTAAAAAAAACTAAGATCATGGCCACCACTCCCATCACTTCCTGGCAAACAGAAGGGGAAGAAAGGGAAGCAGTGACAGACTTTATTTTTCTGGGCTCCAAGATGGTGACTGCAGCCATGAAATTAAAAGATGTTTGCTTCTTGGGAGGAAAGCTATGGCGAACCTAGACAACTTTATTAATAAAAAGCCGAGACATCACCCTGCCAACAAAGGTTCACATAGTCAAAGCTATGGTTTTCCCAGTAGCAATGTATGACTGTGAGAAATGGACCATAAAAAAAACCAGAGCGCCGAAGAATAGATGCTTTCGTATTATGGTGTTGGGGAAGACTCTTGAGAGTCCCCTGGTCTGCAAGGAGATCCAACTGGTCAATCCTACAGGAAGTCAAGCCTGATTGCTCCCTGGAAGGACAAATACTGAAGCTGAAGCTCAAATACTTTGTCCACCTTTTGAGAAGAGAGGACTCTTTAGAAAAAACCCTCATGCTGGGAAAGATTGAAGGCAAAAGGAGAAGGGGGCGGCAGAGGATGAGATGAGTAGATTGAAGCAATGAACATGAAATTGGGCATGAACATGAACTCTGGAAGCTAGTGGAGGACAGGGAGGCCTGGCGTGCTGAGGTCCATGGGGTCGCGAAGAGGCAGACACGACTTAGCGACTGAACAACAACCAGCCTTCCCCCTTGTCTCTAGCTCACTGACACACTACAGAACTGATCCTATGCCTCCTGTTATTTGAAATAACCTTACCTATCAGCCTCTGTCAAATCAGGAGTGTCAAATCTGCTTCATACAGCAAGCCAAACAGCATTCATGGCACCTGCTGAGGGCCAGAAGTGATGTCACTAAGCAGGAACTGACATCATGAAGAAGGCGATGAGCAAGTGATGAAAACTTTTTTTCTTATTTGGGAATTCAGTTGCAAATGACAGAAAATATACAAACCATAACCATATTTTCAAGATATGGGAGACCCCACTTAACACGTAGGCCCCCTTTTCAGCATTTGCAAGGCTCAGCTGAGCTTCACAGCTCAGCAGCTGAGGGTGTAATCTGAACCTGGAGCTAGGCCGGCACAGTTTGGCTGGCATAAGAGCCACCGTAAAACACCTTTGGACCACTCTCAGAGTCCGGGAGGATGGCACATGTCTGTGTGCTGGCATTTCTGACTCGGAGAGTGGTCCAAATGTACTTTATGGTGTGTCAGCCAAACTTTGCTGACCTAACTGTGCTGGCCTAACTCCAGGTTAGGATTGCGCTCTGAGAGACGCTCTGCAGAGTGATGCCTCAACAGAGCTGGCATTCCTGAAAGGGCGGCCCGCCTGAGAATTGTCCTCTCATAGTGCCTCATCAGCTTCTCCCTTCTCCCCGTCTTGGTCTGCCTCTTCCTCTGTAGACTTCCCTGCCTTCTGAGGCCTCCTGCCATCTCTCCTTCCCCATGCCAGAAATGAACATGAGAGTAAGACTTGGAAGACTGGCTGAGAAGTGCTGAATGCATTTGTGTTTGAGAACAAGTGCCCCCAGTTCACAAATCAGAATTACTGTAACTGCTTAATCGTGTTTTACTTATGAGCACATGCTGAAAGGGTGAAATGAGTGATGGAAATCAAACGTTCATTATCTCAGTTCTGGTTAATTACAGTTCATGTAATTCATCAGCGGAGCACCAGACAGAATAACGGTACACTGAATCCCTGTAAATTGAAATTAATTATTCCCTATCAACCCCAAGTAACCTTCGAGGACTCAATCTATGTGAAAGGTCTGCTAAAGGCTGCCATTAATTCACACTTTTCCTATGTGCTGGAGAAAGAGTTTCAAAAACCAAAATGTGGTTCAAGAGGAAGGCAACTGAAACCTGACACTGGTTTGCCAGCTGTGGCCCTATTCAGCTCATAGCTGCTCTCTAACACAGACCACTTTGAGAACTGCTGTAGGGCTGCAATCCTATACTGGACACACTTACCTGGGAGTAAGTCCCATTAACCACAGAGGGACTTTTGAATAAACATGCATAGGATTGGGCTGTAATAGTCCTATGGGTCTTGAGAAGGTGCTTATATGCAAGTACCTATTTGTGGTGTTTTTTTTTGTATTTTTGTTCAAGAGGACAAAAGATAACCAAGGTCAAAACTTCAACACTTGCTTAAAACTATTAAAATTATCTATCCAAACTTTTTCACAAATAGCCATTTGAGTCTCATTTTCTCAGATTGTATATATTAGTTGGAAGTGGGAAAAATAACTAATATAGAAGCAGAAAATGACAGTGCATTCAAGAACTAGTAGAAATATATTTTTCAAGCAAACAACAGGATTACTTTGCTTCAAAAATTAGGTTTTAATTCTCCATGGTCGTTATTTATTGTTTCGCTATTGACTGCTTCTCTACTACCATCACTCCTGTTTCTAAATACAAGTAGACTTTTGGTCTAGCATATGTGTCACTTAGAGCTGAAATGGTAGCTTAGTCAGAGGAAGCACTGCATGGTTTCAGACAAGTTACAACCCTGAAGACTGTAACTCAGGGGTCAGGGAACTTTTTTACCTTTTACCCCAAAATATATTTAGATACGCCAACGTTACCCCCTCCCCCGCCAGAACAAAAGAAAAAAATTACATATTGGAACCCATTGCTTTTTATTTGATTAATTAATGAGCTTAATTAATGCTATGTAAATATGAAGTTGTAAAGGGCGGAGCAAAACAAACAAAACAAAACGGAGCCAGCCAGCGAGCAACGGAACTGGAACAGGGGTAATGGATGGTCGCGCTGCCAAGACACAGCTGGGCATGCATATAGATTC
>JAJKFI010000004.1:20512866-20536795 GCA_029204185.1 Lerista edwardsae | reverse complement strand
ATAGATAGATAGATAGATAGATAGATAGATAGATAGATAGATAGATAGATAGATAGATAGATAAACACAGTAGTATAATGGACTTTCAAGGCAAGAAGACCAGCCAGGTCTTAAGTCAAAAACTGATGAATATACAGTAGGCTTTGTATGACAGATTTCAATGCTGTGTGTCTGAATGGTTTACAATCCATCAGCCAGTTTTTCAGGCTTGATCCTCTCCATTTGAAACACCAGCCTGAACATTCACTCAGCCTTTTGCAAAGATGAATTGGCATATACATCAGAATCAGAAGAATGTGATATTTTTGCCATTGCATTAGCAAGAATAAAAACATACAGCACCAAATTATTATTACACACTCACTAAGGGCGCAATCCTAAACTGAGTTAGGCCGACATGAACTAAGCCAGCAACGTTTGGTCAGCACAAATATGTTTGGACCACTCTCGGAGTCAGATAGACCAGCACACAGACCTGAGCCATCCTCCCTGACTCCAAGAGTAGTCCAAGCGCATTTTACAGTGGCCCTTGTGCTAGCCAAACTTTACTGCCTTATTTTATGCTGGCCTAACTCCAATTGAGGATTGCGTTCTAAGCCTAAAATGAGAGAGAGAGAGAGAGAGAGAGAGAGAGAGAGAGAGAGAGAGAGAGAGAGAGAGAGAGAGAGAGCAAACACAATCCTAACCTGGATTTAGGCCAGCACAGTTAGGCCAGCAATGTTTGGCTGGCACCAGGGCCACCGTAAAGTGCATTTGCACCATGCACTTGAGTCAGGGAGAATGGTGCACATCTGTGTGGTGACCTCTCTGACTCCGAGAGTGGTCCAAACATACTTTACAGTGTCCCTTATCTGGCCTAACTGTGCTGGCCTAGCTCCAGGTTAGGATTGTGCTCAGAGAGAGAGAGAGAGAGAGAGAGAGAGAGAGAGAGAGAGAGAGAGAGAGAGAGAGAGAGAGAGAGAGAGAGAGAGCTTTGTTTTTCTACAAATAAAAGAGACAACTTCTTTGTTCACCTCTATGTTAAATGTTAACCCTACATTCTGTACAATTAATAACAATTAAAATGTGGAGGGATAAAACGGAAGAATTTTGTTCCTACTACATTGTAGAATGAGCAGTAGAACAGGTATTGTCCGCCTTCTTGAAAATAACTATCAGATACTGCTGGCATTTCAACTGGACTATAAAAAGTCCCAACCATAAGCTTGGAAAACAAGGATAGAAGAAAGTGGCCATCCAGATGTGGGTCAGTTTTTAAATTTTTAAATTTTAAATCTAAGGGAAAGATGTGGGGCGGGGTGCTTATTGACTATCTCTTTATTACCTCAGTTTTAACCAAATTGTGGCCTCTCTTCAGCCTTCTAAAAACAGTAGTTAAGGTTTCCACCCCAAAAGACAGGGGGCCAGGCCATCCCCTTTGTAATTCAAGCACTGGTGGACCCTATAAGCTGTGTGTGGTTGCATAGTTTTAATAGAAGCCTCATGCAGTTGAAGGCAGTTTCCATGCACCTATATTTTCCATGTGTTCTCTTATTGCACACCCTCCTTGGAGCCTGCTGGAGGGAAGCCAGTCATGTGCACCGATTGCTGATAGAAGCGATGCTTGGAAGGCAGGCGTGGGTGCAGATCACTGACAGAAGCCAATAAAAGCATCATTTGTATCTCCCCCTCCCCTTCCTCGGTGCTGTATCAGGGACCGTAAGGAGTGAAGCCAGGTGTGCACGTTGTGTAGATAGAGGTGATACTACATGTTTGTGCCAAGAATATTGTTGGGAATGGTACAAAGAACACAGTGCCCTTGTACAAAGAACAAAAGTGCTCAGAAAGGCTTCCAAAATGATCAGGGGCTTTTTAGTTTGGGGAGAAGGGGATGAATAGGGTGGATTGGGGAAGAAGAGGTTTATAAAGACAGTGGTTTATCAAAATATGTATACTGTTGTGCCTCTTTATCCACTGGGGATCTGTTCTGGAACCCTCAGTGGATATCAAAATCAGTGGATACTGAAATCAATTGAAAATAGCTTTAAAGATCCACTTTCTGGTTTCTTTGCTCCTCCATTTTCACCCTAGAATGCATTGGTATAGATTCTGCTATTCTGCATTCAGCTACTAGATGGGGTGAATTTTGGAATCTAATGAATGTAGGAAGGGAAGAAGTGGGATTTTTACCGTTTTTCCTTGTTAAAAGGCATTTAAAGGTGGACCCAGTGGTGTCATTCAAATGATTTAGGAACAGGAACTCACTTTTGATTGGCACTTGTCGAGAACCCGGAACCAGCCACGGAGCCCGTTAGGATCTGGAACGCCCGTTCTGGTCCTTTCCCCCTGAATGACATCACTGGGTGGACTCAAATCAGTGGTGAATCAAATCAGTGGTTACAAAATCAGTGGCTACCAAGGTTAGATATAGCTATCTATAAAATGGCAATTACAAAGAAGGGCTAAGGAAAAGAAAAGCTTTTTCTTAGCCCTTCTTTTTACCGCTTCCCCAAAAGCTGAAGCTGCCACTGTTCACAGCTCCAATCCTACTGTTGGCTTAAAGTCACAAGCCACTGAGATTTCCTTTTCACCATTGTGGCTAAAGCACTGATGCTGGAGCACATCTCTTTCCTGCGCCACTCAGAAACATGAGAAGTCCAGGCCCACATGCAAGGAACCCTTGGTGTCGTTTCTCCCCATGGCAGGTGAAAAAGGGAAAAGATGCTGCGTGAGCTCCTCCCACATGGCCCTATGCTTCTCATGCTACCTTTATAGCTTGGCAAGAAGCCATGCTGCAGCACGTTCTATAAAAAAGAGTCCTGACTTAGGATTCTTACAGTGCAATCCTAACCTGGAGTTAGGCCGGCACAGGTTAGGCCAGCAAAGTTTGGTCAGCACAAGGGACACTGTAAAGTATGTGTGGACCACTCTCAGAGTCAGACAGACCAGCACACAGACATGCGCCATCCTCCCTGACTCCAAGAGTATTCCAAGCGTGCTTTATGGTGGCCCTTGTGCCCGCCAAACTGTGCTGGCGTAGCTGTGTCGGCCTAACTCCAGGTTAGGATTGTGCTCCTACTCACAGAGGCTCACTGGCTTTAGAAGGAGAAAGTAAGGAAGAGTTTAAATGTAAGTACCATAGTTAGAATGGTACAATATATATTTTTAATTATCTTCCAAGCATCAAAATGGCCAGGTGCAAGGTAATACTTAGGGAGGGATCAAAGCTCATGGGGGAAAGCTATGCTTCAGATTCTCTTCCTGACGTTATTCAGAACTAGATACAGTCAAAGGAGACACTACACAAGCTGGACCAATGCATATAATGGACACACTACAAGGCTACATTTTGTTTATGCCAGAACATAGGCTTATATTTTCTTAAATAATAAAACAGAACATCTGTGATTTGTTATTTACAGTTTGTCCTGGTGAAATCAATTACCAAGAAGCAATTTAATTAAGACAGGTTAGCACTTCATCTAAGGCACTAAATCTATGACACGTAATTTCAGTTTGCTAAGCAGTGTGATGCTAATGACTATTTGACATCTGTTCAATGAAACTGGGCCGTTAATTCTGGTGCCAATTTATTAAGTAATTTTTTGTTTTCTGGTTCACAAAAGAAAATGCTTCTGTGCAGTGGTGTCATCCAAATGATTTAGAAACCGGTACTCACTTTTGATTGGCACTTGTCCAAATGCCAAACAAATAATGATTTAGGCCAGCTCAACTTCTAGAAACCGGTACTCGCGTAGTGGTGCGTAGTGGGTGCATGACATCACTGCTTCTGTGCACCATAAGGTGAAGAATAACAATGACATAATCTGGCATTTTCCTTCCCTCTATGCCAGTTGTTGTGCTTGTTGATGGAGGGGTAAAAAGGATCTTCAGAAAGGAATATTTCAAAATGGTTACAAATCCTGCCATGTGTTCAAAAGAATTAGCTGGCACATTTGTTCTTTTTGCCAAAAAAATATGTTAAGGTTTTTCCTCCCATATGATGGAGAAAAAAAATGATTGTAAATTGACTGCCTGTACTAGAGGAAGATTTGTTTTCTGGACTGACCCTCATTTTGTAAGTGTTTTGGTAATTATTTGTTTGAAACTAACGTAAGAAGAGCAATGCTGGATCAGGCCAAGGGCCCATCTAGTTCAGCTTCCTGTATCTGACAATGGCGCACCAGATGCCTCAGGGAACACACGAGACAACAAGATGCCTGCATCTTGTCACTCCCTTGAACTTGGCATTCTGTGGTAGCCTACTACTAAAATAAGGTTGTTGTACCACCCATCATGGCCTGTAGCTTGCGATGGACTTTTCCTCCAGAAATCTGCCCCTTTTAAACTAAATGCAACCTTCAAATATTAACAGAGGCACTTAATCAATCACTCCTCCTTTTACATATTACTGGTATAAAATTTTACCAATCCCCGAACTGTTTCCACAGTTTTCTCCATAAATCTCCACTTCTCAGCTTATATTGCTGAGGTATCACACATAGCACACGTGACACTGAGTTTTGATGGAAAATAGGGCCATATTTATTGATCAAATGTCATACAGTGAGGGCGCAATCCTCACCTGGAGTTAGGCTGGCGCAGTTAGGCAAGCAAAGTTTGGCTGGCACAAAGGACACCATAACATATGTTTGCACGTGCGGACACAGACATAGACACAGACGTGCACCATCCTTCCTGACTCTGAGAGTGGTCCAAACATGCTTTACAGTGGCCCTTGTGCCAGCCTAACTGTGCCAGCCTAACTATGCTGTTCTAACTTCAGGTTAGGATTGCACCCTGAATAGGAGAGAGAAGAAAGGGGAGAGACTTTCTACTGTGCATTTTTAAAAAGAGACGTGCATCACAACTTACAAAGGACATGCTTCAATTAATAACCATCGGATTATTTTGTTCCATGGGCCTCTACTTTTTTGTATTGTCATGTCTGATCTGCTTCTTTCTGTATCCCCAACCATTTGGGGCTTTGCCTCTACTAAGACCACTGCATAGCTGAGCACCTTGATATGCATTTCCATAACGTCTGTGGTTGAATGTTGATTTAACCAACAGCTATGACAATCCATGGTAGGAGTGACAGCAAGGAACTGAATACAGCGCAAGCGAAACATCTTGTATCTGATTACATAAAAAGGCTTTTGTGGGTACAAATGTCACATCTGTTGTGCCACAAAAAGTACTAAAGAATGCCTTTAGAAATGCTGTACCTTTGTTATTCCCCAAGTAGTTTTGATTGCAACAGTATGCCAGGGATATGTGAAATGCCCTTTGAAAAACAATGTTATTCTGGTATGGGAGACATTACTGCAACCTTTTGCTTATGCAATTCCCTTCTGTTACTCTTCAAAAGTGTTCTACTGAAATGGTACATGAGAAACCAACATTTTAAATTTTTAAATTGTATTTTAACATTGTTTTAAAATTGTTTTTTAATGTTAAATTTTGTTTTTACTGTTTCTTTTATTGTAATGCCGCCTTGGGTGCCTTCGGGCAAAAAGGCGGGATATAAATCCAATTAACAACAACAACAACAACAACAACAACAACAACAACCCCACCACACACAGTGTGGCTGATCTTGAACAATCTGTGGATGTCTTTGAACATTCATACAGATGTTGCAAGACAGCAGAATGCTCCAAATTCACAGCCGGGAATGCTTTGGGCGAAAATCTGGCAGAAACTCTAATACCACAACTTTCAAGCGCTGTGTCGCAGCACATTGGTGTGCCACAAATGGTCTGTAGGTGTGCTGCTGGAGTTTGGGGGAAGTCAAATGTTAGTAGTGCCATTGAAGGATGGGAACACCTGGCCAGCAGTGTGGTGTGCCTTGTCAATTGTAAAGAAAAACTGATGGTGTGCCTTTACCACAGTGGTATTCAAATATTTTAGACCGGGACCCACTTTTTAGAATGGCGCTCGTGTTGGGACCCACCAGAAGTGATGTCATTAACCTGGAGGTGATGTTGTGGCAGGAGGTGACATCATCAAGCAGGAAGTGCGGTCATTGTAACATAATTAAATGACACTCCTGAAATGCAAATTGGCATTCTTGGGCTGCAGCAGTGGAACAACCATGAAACATCACTGACAGAAATATGAGGACAAAATATTATGTCAAAGCACTGAACTAAAAACAATTAAAAAAAAAACAAACCCTCACTTGAAAATGTAAACTGCTAACACTTACAAAAGGAATATAGCAAGAGTAAGGTCTGCAGTTTCCAAGATGGCTGCTTTCAGCTTTCTGCAACCCACCTGACATCAGGTTGCGACCCACCAAATGGGTCCTGACCCACAGTTTGAATAACACTGCTTTACAATTTTAGTGCCTTGTCAGTGTGTCATGAGATCAAAAAGGCTGGAAATTGCTGCTCTAATGTATTCCTGTCTATCACTATTACTCCTCCTATTCCAGCTTTGTTTCTTTAGAGTCTATTATGCACTGAACTTATTTTGACCAGTGAACCTTTTACATAATTGAAATGCACGCATGCTATCCACATTTTCCTCCCCAACACATTGGTGTGATGGGACTTCCTGAACTATCATTGACTCCAAGAGCTGAGAGTCAAGGCTATAGAAACTGAATATGTGATTGGCAAATAGAAAGATAGTGAAGATAATGTCAACTTTTCAGGCCAGTACAAGTGTGTGTGTATGTGTGTGTGCATTCGAAATACATGGACTTGTAGTTCCATTTTGCCCTCCCACATTTGGCTCAAATTAGAGCCATTCTGGAAGGAAGATGCCGGCCCAGTGACATTGCTGGTTAGAGTGAAACTTACTGGGTGCCACCAGAAGTTTCTTTTGAGTCGCACAGTGGCCCCAAACCACTCTATTGGACTCAGTGGGCCACAGAATGGCCCGCAGAAGCATCCAAAAGCTACTTCTGATTTTCAGAGGTAACTTCCTATGTGAACAGAAGCCGCTTTTGGATGTTTCTGTGAGCTGGGGAGGTCAATAAGGTGGGTCACCAGCCTGGCATGACCCAGAAGAGACTTCTGGAGGCACTGGAAAGTCATTATGGCCAGCAGCAGCATGACCCACCACAGAGGACCAGGTGGGTCATGGCACTGGAATGACTGGGAACTGCTGCCCTAGATAGTTAGGTAGCCAGATCGTAGCAAGAGTCTGAACTTTTCAAAAACGTGAATCCAATCTTGGAAATTGACAGCGCCAACCTCACGTAGTGCTGACGCAACAACAGCGCTGATGTTGTTGTGTCAGCGCTACAGCATTAGAGCCGAAGCGGGGGTGCCAAGCAGCACCCCGTGTTGGCGCTAAAGCTCTCAAGCCGACGGTACGAGTAGGAGTAGCTCATAGGGGAGGCTTGAGCCTCCCCTACGGTAAGAGAGTGAATACTCCCTTGCCACGGGGCAGCTCCAACCTCTCCTAAGCAGCATCGGATACGACTGCTTAGGATTGCTCCCTATGGCTATGCAAGGAGTAACAATTACTTATCCACATCCTGCCCCCACAAATCTCTTGAAAATTCTGCAAAGGCAATGACCATTTCTTCCTGCAGCATTAATGATTCAAAGTAGCTAAACGAATCAGCAAATTTTCACAAATGTTCGTTAATGTAAACTGAAGGCTTCCCATTCAGTTGATGTAAATCCAGCAACTTGGGTTGCGCATTAAGTTTCATGGGTTCTTTTGTCCCTCCAACAAAGAATGCTACTGTATAAAATGCAGGGAATATTTTAAACTTCAACAGTTAAAGAAAGTCCAAGAAAAAACCCACTATTGTTTGGGTGATTTGCAAAATGTATCTCCATGGTTTCATTTGCCATATGAAAAGGACACACGTTCACACAGGGATTCTGTTGAAGCCAATGTAAAAGGCCTTGTTAGATGTAAAGGAGCAGAATCCTAATTTTGGCAGGCACAGGCGGCAGCAGCAGTAAAGTTAGGAGGCAGGAGCAGCAGTAAACCACAGGCAGCCTAATAGGGCTGCTCGGCTCTGCGCCCACAGAATTGCAGGTGCATATCTGAGCCTCCCGCAACTGCCCGAATCAGGGCGGCACAGGCCAGGGACAGGGCTTTGGATGCGGCCTAATAGCCTCCACCCTCCCCCTTCCACTCTGCCTGTTGGAATGCCCTCCCCCACTCCGTTCTGCCCCCCTCCCCCTCCCCCACCTGTCCAGAGCAGCCCCTGTGCTGGCTGAACTCAACTAGTGCAGGAGCGGCTTCCCTGTGGGCTCCATGGGCATGCCTGGGGCAACGCAAGTGCTTGCGTTGGCTCACTGCCTCTCTGGCTGGCGCAGACGTACTTTACGGCATGTTTGCAAAAGCCTTGGGCCGACGCAAGGCACATGCGTCCTGCCAGCATCTTACTGGGGATGTCCATGCTGCTGCATGTGCCAGGCTACAGATTACCCCTTATCTGGACGCCTGAAATCTGGACCACTCCAAAATCCAGACATTTTGGGGGCCAAGACTGTTTTCAATGCCTCACCGGCATTGCACAGGTACTCACCCCATGAAGGAAGCCTGTAGGACCTTTCTTCTGTTTACAGCCTTCACACTCATCTACGTGCTCTGTGTGCAGTTCATAAGAACTTAAGAAGTACCCACTGGATCAGGCCAAAAGCCCCTCTAGTCCAGCTTCCTGTATCTCACAGTGATGTCTCACCAGGTGCCTCAGTGAGCACACAAGACAAAAAATGCCTGCATCTCGTTGCCACTCCTCTGCACCTGGCATTCTGAAGTAGCCTACTACTAAAGTAAGGAGGTTGCATCCTTATGTTACCCATCATGGCCTATAGGCCATGATGGACGTTTTCTCTAGAAATCTGTCCAATCCCCTTTTAAAGGCACCTAGGCCATCACCACCTTCTGTGGCAAGGAGTTCCACAGATTAATTACCCGCTGAGTAAAAAAGTATTTTCTTCTCTTTGTTCCAACTCTCCCAACGCTCAATTTTAGTGACCATTCTCTGGTTCTGGTGTTGTAAGACAGGGAAAAGAACATCCCTCTATCCAGTGATGTCATGCAGGGGGTACGCGGGGGTACGCAAGTACCGGTTTCTAGGATTACAGCTGGCCCTGCCCATTTGCCCGCCCACTCATCGACTCCGCCCTCTGCAACGTTTGAATTTCCTGCATGTTTGAGTTGCCTGCATGTTCTCAGAGCTAGCCAGGCAGGCAGGCAGTGAGCGGAGCCTTTCCTTTCCTTGCCACTGAAAAATGAGTTGCTCTGGGGTTTTAACATGATGCCAGGCCTCCTTAACATGTTCTGGGGGTGCTGTGGAATACTGTTGCAACTGTTGGGTCAGTTTAAAATAATCTGAGGCCTCAAAAAGTGCTTTTTTCATGTCACTTCCTGCCGCGACATCACTTCTGGCTTATGACGTCACTTCCGGTGGGCGGGTCCCGACACGTGCCAATCAAAAGTGAGTACCTGTTCTTAAATCATTTGGATGACACCACTGCCTCTATCCACTCTCTCCATCCCAGTTCCTTCCTCCACCAGCTGTGGGCGACGCTTGAGAAGAGTCCACTTAGATTAGCAAACTGAGAATGGGAGTGGGGGGGCTGCATGTAGTCCTCTTCTGCTAAACAATGGTTAGGACAACCTTGGGTTTTTCTATTTGGGCTCGAGCCACACAGCCCCAACAAGGTCCCCACACACACTGAGGTTGGAATGCAGGTTTTTCCTCTTTACTTTTAAATAACCTTGTGATTTTCACTTTTATAGATGTGTATTTGTTCCAGTAAAAGAATGCAAGTCTTCTTTTCTAGAAGGTACCTCGTGTTACTTTCTACAGCCAACTGCTTATTGGATTTTTTTTTTTTTGGGTCAGCCTTCTCAAGTTTATTGCTGTGAAGAGCAAATTAAATCTAGCAACTTCAGTGACTTTCCTCTTCTCTCCCCCCCCCCGAGTTCTGATTATAAAAGGACTCTGGGAAAAGGGGAAAAAAAAAAAAAGCTTCAGCATTACATAAAAGAATTGATTTGACTTTTGTATATTATATGACTGTCGACTCCAGAGTTATCTCAAGCTTACGTAAGTATTTAGACTTTGGAGGCAAGCCAGAAATGAAACTTGAAGATGTTCTGCTTTACTTATAGTGCAAGCAAACAGGCCAGCAGCAATTATGTGGAAAGCCCACCTTGAGGGCAGGTCGGGGATGTGCATGTTTGTTTATAATTAAGCTTCGGCGGTAAGTGTGGCTCAGGCGCATTTGTCACTAGCTAAAGTCTTGTTATGCTGATTAACCGAAAGAGCTGGTTCACAGATGGCATTTTTAGAAGTTTTGCAGATTCAAAACTAACAAGACTATCCTACTGAAATCCCTATCTGTGGCTAATAGTCTGAACCTATCAGGCTTACTGCCCGTGCTGCTGTCTTACTGCTGGTTCTGGGTGTTGTAAAGAGGGCCGTGTAGCAGTGGTGTCCCTACGGGGAGGGGGGGGCGGCGCTCTAAGTTTTGCAAGGAGCCTTACCTTGCTGTGGAAATTGCTCCTTTCCCACACAGTTTTAGCCAATTCTCACGGGGGGGGGGGGCAGTGGGGGGATTCAAAAAAATAAACAACCGGTTCTATGACGTCATAGCCGGAGCAAAAAACAAAACCCAAAGCCAGCCAAGCTAAGTGTGTGGGCGGGGCCCAGCCATTTAACAGCCGGTTCTATAGAACCTGGGCGAACCCCCTGAATCCCACCACTGCGGGGGGGGGGAAGCAATGTCTTGGCATTGCTTACTGGCCACAGTGGCAAGGAAGAGGAGGGATTTCCATGACAGGGTAAGGCTCCTTGCAAAACTTAGAGCTCCACCCCCCCTGTAGGGACACCACTGCCGTGGAGTGACCAAGTAGCTAGCGCTTCTGTATTTGCCGAGCTCCTCTTGCTACATTCCTTTCTTGCTTGATGGGAATCAAGCAAGGCTGGCCTGAGGCGAAGGCTGCAGGGCTGGCCTGAGGCGAAGGCAACAGGATGGGGCAGCTTTACCAATGGCCAGCCGTAAGGCTATTTGGGGCAGGAGGAGGTGGGGGGGCGGGACTGGGTGGAGGGAGGGTGCCGAATGCTATGACAAATACTGTACTATGCCCCCTCCTGAGTTGGGAAACTCAACACCAGGGCAAAGATCTGAGTAGACCCACTGTGCTGCCCCTGTTGATTCCTCCCCAGGTCAGTGGTGTCATCCTACCAGTACACTGGGCGGGACATCCGGGTGATCGGCAGCCCACTTGTCACGTACCGCAGCGTTACGCCGTTTGCGTAATGTACACAAACAGCGTAACTGGTTACACAAACGGTGTAATGCTGCGGTACGCGATGGGCAGGCTGACTGACCCATGGCCAACAGTGCCAAAAGTTACCAAGAGGTCCATCAGAACCAACAGGGATGCACGACTCCTGTCCCAGCAGAAATCATCCACCAAGGCAATCTGTCCCAAAGGGTCTGAAACCGGACTGAAAGGAATCTGGAAAATCTGTGTCCTACATCCCACTCTGAATGTAGCCTAGAATACATCAGGCAAAATCAATCAACAGGTACTTATATACCGCTTTTCAACACAACGTTCACAAAGCGGTTTACAGGCAAATAGTAATAATAATAAAATTAAATGGCTCCCTGTCCCAAAAGGCTCACAATCTAAAAAAAAAAAAGGCAGATCACCAGCAACTGCCACTAGAAAGACTGCGCAGGGGTGAAGAGGGACAATTACTCTCCCCTGCTAAACGTAAGAGGAACATCACTTGAAAAAGTGCCTCTTGCCCAGCTGTCATGTTTGACATTTTATTTTGGTTTTGGAATGCAAAATATTGATCAACCACATCAGAAGCGGAAAAGAGACAATGGCAACCTGAAAATGCTCTTGAAGTTTATAGCCTGTGTGAGTGTAAGCAGTTTCCCTGGTGGACACACTTAGTTTACTGTGCAGTCAAATAAAGCTTTAACCATGTGAATTGGACTCCCTGGATTGCCCTTAACTCAATGTGGCAGACTGTCAAAGCGTAAGCAAGGTCTAAAGATGATTTGGGTATGGGAAACATCCTCCTGCTCAGTACTAATTCAGGCTATATTTTACCAACCACAACTCCATTCCGTTACATCCTGAGCTGTACTTTGCAGGTGGATGTGGCAGAATTTCTAGCTTTAGAAAAGAGATCTAAAGGCAAGAGATTTGAAGGTATAAAATATTTTAATTCTACAAATGTTTATTTTAATCTAAAAAATTCTGCACAACTCCTTTCCTATCTCTTATCTTCGGAGGGTAACTTGTCTCATGGTGTGTTGGCTTCCATGCGCCTTAACCACCATGGTCACCACTATTTCCACAGCTGTGTCCATGCTAATTTTCCACCTGCGAAGGTGTCTCTGACATTATGGCTGGTAAGTGGGTAAAAAAAAAAATGCCTGATCCCTTTTAACATGTGCTGCTTGCACAGTTGGTAGCCATTTCCGAAGCACATGGGGAAAGAAATGCACATGTATCAGGACTAACGTGCAGAACTCCACCACTTGTACTATACCTTCAGAGGGTGGGAGAGGGTGCTGCAGAATCTCTGGTGCAGGAACTTGCCCCAGGGCCTCCAAACTGGCAGAGACATCCCTACCCTATTGAGAACTCTTTCTGGTATATGTAAATATGTGGAACTTACTTGGAGGAGGACTAAGGGCCATTTCAATCATCTTTCAGTAAGACTAAGGGCCCAATCCTCTGCTCCCTGACCGCCCAGGAGTGCAGCAGTAGCCAGGCAGCCAGCGCTGCATCCCATGGCAATCAAACAGCCATGGGAGCCTCTGCAGGGAAAGGGGACGTTTCACAGAGCAGGCGATGGGTCGACTCGCCACTGCACCAACTATTTAGCTGGCACAGAATCGAGGACCTCTGAGCCGCCACCGGTCCTGCCACCACTCCGCCCCTCCCCCCACCTTGGAATGCCCTTCCGCTCCACCCAGAATGGCTGCTTGCTGGTGAGCACAGCTCCCTCCATGTCGTCATGACCACTGTCGCCATGGCACCATCCCAACGCCACCTTTGGAACACCTTTGCTTTATGGTGCCATTTGCAACAGACACAGGCAGTATGAGCGGACCGCCCTCGTTGGGCTCAATAGGATCGGGCCCTGAATCATCACAGAACCAATCCTACCTAAAGCCCCTATCAAGCCTGCTCCATAGTTCCTAGCTAGCTAGCCTGGGTTTGCGGTTCAAGTCCCCCAACAACAAAGACAATTGTTGTGTGGATCTTTCTGAATCTAGACCTGTACGGTTCTCCACGAATCACACAGTAAATGAATTTCATGTATTGCCTTCAAGCTAAAAGAGAGATTACAGCACATTCAGAAAACATGCAGAGGGGATGAGGCTGCCGTATTACCCGGATCAATGGCTTTTTTCATAGATTTTAAGCATCCCACCTCATGCCTGTTTTGCCTAATAGCTGGCCCAGGTTGGGAGCTTTCATTACAAAAAGAAAGAAAATGTTTCCAGCTGATCTAGAAGGTGAGATGTTGACAAAAACATGCAGGCAGTATTCTGTGCACTCATTCAGGGAGACAAGACTGCTTCTCCCTTGCATTGTTCATCTAGCCGGTGATCGAATACAAAGCTGCAATTGACATGTAAGGGAAGCAGCGATAATGTGATTTCTTTCTCTCTCACAACTAGTGAGAGCTAGGAAAATTACAGTCACACTTGAGTTGTTTGAGAGTGGAACTTGCTGGTTCCTTCACAAAGCTATTGAGTTTTTTTTTTCCTTTCCCATGGGGAGACTATGAGAGCTACCCATAGAATACAATGAAGAAATCCAGGAATTTAACATAGCTGTGATTGGACAGCAAAGACTGGAGCTTATGCTCTTTCCAATTCAGGTCTTTTTTCATGTTTTAAAATGCAATGATGGACATTTTAAATGACAATGATGGTCAGTTTTTAAACATTTAAAAGTCTAATATAAGGTAACGAGGTTTCTGCAGTCAATTGGGGGCGCAATCCTAACCTGGAGTTAGGCTGGCACAATTAGGCCAGCAAAGTTTGGCTGGTACAAGGGACACCGTAAAGCGTGTTTGGACCATTCTCGGCGTCAGAGAGGCCAGCACAGACATGCGCCATCATCCCTGATTCTGAGAGTGGTCCAAATGTGCTTTATGGTAGCCCTGGTGCCGGCCAAACTTTGCTGGCCTAACTATGCTGGCCTAACTCTGAATTAGGATTGCACCCCGAGTGTCCTGGGAACAGGAGGGGGTAATTTCAATAGAATTAGCCTTGCTGCAACCTGAAGGGTGCTCTGTAGGGGAGATTTTTGGTTGGAAATTTAAACCAACCTCAGTTCAACCTCTAATCTGCCACAGTAACAACATAATCATGGTGCAGGACTGCTGTTAACACTCTATTTTTTAACCTCAGCCTTTCCAACCTGCAACATGGGCCAACATGGGACTAGATCAGCATTCACATTGCAGGGTTGATTTTAGAATTAACAACTAGACCAAAACACATTTTAAAATATGAAATAGATTAATAATGCCTGAATGAAAAAGAGCAGGAGCTCCTCCTGTCTTGGCTGTTACCTTGGTGTGATGTCCATCTCGGGCCCTGGCCCCCTCCCTTGGGAGGTGTGGTTTCACTGGTGGGGCACATGTGGGCAGGGAAGAAGTTAGAGTACCATTGCCCAATCACATGCTAAAGCCTTTGCCAGCCTTCCGGGTCTACTCGAAACTTGCACCAGCGATATCATTGGCATAACTCAGCATTTACCTGTGCTGGAGGATCGAGGTTGGCATGCACAGCTGTTACTGCCCCTTCTCAGCCCCTATCCAGCCTTCCTCCTGCCTCATCACAGCTCTGCTCTGCCCAGTGTTGTCATTCAGGGGGAACGGACCAGAACAGGGCGTTCCGGATCCTAACGGGCTCTGTGGCTGGTTCCGGGTTCCCAACAAGTGCCAATCAAAAGTGAGTTCCTGTTCCTAAATCATTTGAATGACACCACTGGCTCTGCCCATCCCCTGACTCCTTCCTATACCCTTGTGAACTTATCAGTACTGGTAGGTGTCCATTGGCTGTTGGCATGCAGAGCTGGCAGCTTGTCAATTGCAGCAAAGGCCAGGCCACCTGCCATGGAATGTTATATTTTGCAACATCTGGAAAGCCGCCACTCATTCCGGAGATGTTAGGTGCCAAGAGGATCAGGCCATTAGGCCATTTTATTTAGTCTTTTATAATTCAGCTACACCAGTGGTTCTCAAACGTTTTAGCACCAGGAACCACTTTTTAGAATGACAATCTGTCTGGGACCCACCAGAAGTGATGTCATGGGCGGAAGTGCCAAAGCCTGCTGCTTTCCTGAGAATACAGCAAAAAAGTTGGGTTATTTCTCAGCTATTTTCCAATAGCAAAGCAAATAAAAAAGAAAGAAAAAGCCTATTTACAACCTTGACACAAGTAAAACACCCATACAGCCCTCCCTCTTTCCAGCATCCCATCTTCCCATATTTTCAATATGGCTGCTCTAAGCGCTTCATGATCCACCAGTTTGGGAGCCACTGAGCTATACATTATCTTAAACTACCTTGAGGCTATTTTAATGCTTTAATATTTATAGCTTTAAAATAAAATAGCTTTACTATTTAATGCAGGGTAGAGATGCTACAATACATACATACATACATACATACATACAGGTTATAACTAGTAATGATATGCAAGAAAATCCTAATGGATCATTCTCTTGCCGCAAAACAGCATTGAATGTGGGCAACTGGAAACAAAAACACAGCAGTGAGTCTTAACTCCCGTCCCCATCTATTGCTCAGTTTTCAGAGCCAGTAAATTATTTGCATAATATGCAAAGTAGGCCACCAGATTTCATGAACTGAAATATGCAACACTAAAAGGGTGCTTGAAAGTGCAAGCTGAAAGTGACACTGCCTCATGCCATAGAATGGTGCTGTGGCATCATCTTACACAATGCCGACATTGACATGCAGCTCATCCAAAGCTGCCGTTTTGAGTGCCGGGCCTCCTTAGTTATTTTCCAATTGATTTGATTTCCTCAATGGCGATAAGTATACAGAGGCCTAACAAGTGGTAATTAATATATTCGAGACACTTGCTTTTGTGACAGACGACTGTGAGAGTGACAGCAAGAGGAGAAGAAACGGAGCAAAATTGGTTGCTGGAAGAGATGATTTCCATTTAAAGTAACTCCCAACTCTTCAGCTCTTGATTTGCACATTGTGTGACAGTGAAGGAGCTATTTTCTGAGAGGAAAATGCAGGACTTTTACTGGAATGAAAAACAACAACGCTGTACATCACAAATCATTAATTATATTCAGAAAAGGACCAGAGACCTCCAGTCAAACATTTGGCTGGTTATTTAGCATTTACATTTGCCCCATGGGTGGGGAAGTTAACATGAAGCGCAGGTTGGGGCTGTGTTGGGGCATCTTTCTTGAACTGAGGTGCCCAGAATTGGACACAGTACTCCAGGTGAGGTCTCACCAATGTAAAGCAGAACCACAACTTCTCACGATTTGGAAGCTACAGTTCTATTAACGCAGGCTAAAATGGCATTCGCCTTCTTTGCAGCCACATCACACTGCTGAATCATGTTCATCTTGTGATCCACTGCAATGCCAAGACCTTTCTCACAAGTTGTGCTGCCAAGCCAGGTATCTCCCGTTTTATGCAGGTGTCTTTGGTTATTTTAGCCTAAATGCAGAGCCTGGAATTTGTCCTTGTTGAACTTCATTTCAGCCCAGTATTCCACTGGCTTGGAATGGACCATGTAGTTCAGGAGCCCCAATCCCATTGGGCTGGTGCAGAGAAGCTACAACTGTGAGCAGATGACCTGCAGTTTCAAGTCAGGGTGGGAATGCCCGAAGGGAGGAATAGACAGTGGTGTGCTGTAGCCCCAAGTTTGGTGCCTGTACTAAAGGGGAGGAGCGAGTGTAAGGAGATAGGGCCTGCTGCAGAGTTTGCAGTGATTGGCCTATAGGCATTAACCTCAATAAATACGGTCCTTAACCCAGAACTTTGCCTTGTTTTTTGATAGGAGTGCACGGGCAAGCTATGGGTCACTGAAGATTCCATCTGCTATTGTAGCTCTTTTGGGGTTCCAACATAGCAGTGGGAGAGGGATAACTGCAGCTGGACACTGAAAAAGTTTAATATGCTTTATCTCTGCAGATGAACCCTTGCATATCTAGCGCTTAAAAATGAAAGCCTCCCCAGCCCCACTAGACAATGACACATTGGACATCATGTCTCGTTTGTCCTAAGCGCAAATATTAGTATTTGTCAGATTGTTTTATTCCTTCACTTAGTACGTTACTGTCAGAACTGTGTGACTCCTGTTACATGAATCAATAGAAAAAGCAACACAGGAGGGAGTATGGCAGATTTTCAATAGCTTGTAAGGAAGCAATATTGAAGTCTTCATTTGCACTGCAGCGGTTATACACCCTACCATGAGAATCGTTGCAATAGATGACTTTGGTTAGATTAGCACTGTTCTTTGCACTGCTCATGTTTCAATAGCCTGGAGTTTCTGTTTGACTCGGTGTCTCTGTTTGACCAAGTGGTTTAATAAGAGTTTGAAGGTCCTGTATTATTCAGGTGAGGTGGACAAACGGAATTCTCCAAGCAAAACCCCCAAATGTTCTATCACAGTGGTTCTCAACATTTTTAGCCCCAGGACCCACTTTTTTAGAATAATAATCTGTCAGGATTATCTGTCAGGACCCACCAGAAGTGATGTTATTAACCTGGAAATGATGTCATGGCCAGAAGTGACATCATCAAGCAATAAAATTTTTAACATCCACCATGCAACAAAATCAAATCACATTTATACCAAGTATAAGTTTAAAATTTATTTTAAAATAAAGATGAACCCTCCTAACTTTCCTAAGCAGTCGCTGAACAAGTTATTTTCAAAAACTTGTGTATTCGAAGGCATTTATTCAAACAAGTCACCCCCACAGCATTCAATGTGGATTAATTACAATCTAAGCAGAAACCAAAGGAAGGCAAAACAAAATAGAAGAGCAGGGTTGTTGTTGTTGTTTTTTAAATGAACCAAAAGTGAAAAGTAGAAAAAGGTAAACCGTACATTAAAACAACAGATGGGGCAATTAAAAGAACAGGTTTTATAAAAATCTATTAAGGGTTAGAGAGAACAGGCCAAATTTTGCTGGGTGCTTATAGAAAATAAAAAAAATAGAAAATAATTTCAGAAAGAATAATAGAAAATAATAAAAAAGTCAGATAAATATGCCTAGATTGGGAATTTCATAAATTGGATGCCATGACAAAAAACAAAAATTGCCACGACAACTGGCTTGTAGGTTCATATGAAAAAAAATCTTCCACACATTCAAGGACATCTAACAGCGCAATCCTAACCTGTGCTGCTGCATCCAGGCCACATGGCCTGCGCAGTATCCAACACATGGAGATCAACTCAGGGCAAGGGGATACGTTCCCCGTTACCCCATTTAACACCCCAGCCTGCCCTATAGGACTGCATAGAGCTGCAACAGCTATTTCATTGGCAGAAATCCAAGAAACCCATGTAGGGTTGACCAGGGTGAGGATGGGGATTAGGACTTTCTCCCGGGCCTGATCCTCTCCTTTTCTGACATCCCATCCCAGGGACATCTCCTCCCTGCCTCTCTCACAACACCAGAACCATGGGACATCCCCTAAAATTGAGGGTTGGGAGGCTTAGAAGTGATAAAAGGAAATGCTTTTTTTTTGTTCAGTTGCTTCCTGACCCCATGGACCACAGCACGCCAGGCCTCCCTGTCCTCCACTAGCGTTTGGAATTCGCCCCATTTCATGTTCATTGCTTCGGTGACATTATCTAACCATCTCATCCTCTGCCGCCCCCTTCTCCTTTTGCCTTCAATCTTTCCCAGCATGAGGGTCTTTTCTTAAGAGACCTCTCTTCTTATGAGGAATACCTTTTCACCCAGCAAGTAATTCATCTGTGGAACTACTTGCCACAGGAGTTGGTGATGGTGTCTGGACTATGCGCCTTTTAAAGGCAATTGGATAGATTTCTGGAGGAAAAGTCCATCGTGGGCTATTGGCCATGATGGATTGTGCAACCTCCTTATGTTAGAAGTAGGCTACTTCAGGGAGTGGATGCAGGGGAGTGGCAACAGGATGCAGGCATCTTGTTGTCTCGTGTGCTCCCTGAGGCATCCAGTGGGCCACTGTGAGGTACAGGAAGCTGGACTAGATGGGCCTTTGGCCTGATCCTGCAGAGCTCTTCTTATGTTCTTATGCCTCTATTTCATCCCCACCATTTTCTTCCACCCCACCTGCCGCCTGGCATGAACATGGTGGGCCAGAGACATCTTTATGCTGGCACTGGTGGCTCTTGAGTAGTCACAGATTCCAAGAGTTGGAATTGGGCTGCCTGTTGATCTACTTGAGAGGCTCCGGCATATAAAGGGTCCATTCTCTATTTGTCACTCTTTCGTGTCAATTACACCAGAAGGGTCTTACGTGCACTCTTACAGGGCCAGCCTTAGGAGCTGCAGAGCCCAATTGGAAACATTTTTTGTAGGTTTTCAGGTTTGCCACCAAGGTCTGTAGAATCACAGCGATGTAAAGACAATGTATTTTAGGCTTTAGAGCTCCATGGTGGAATGCAAAGGAATCAAAATGTGTGCTGGCAAAGTGCATGTGTCCAAATGAATCTAACATAAGAACATAAGAAGAGTCCTGCTGGATCAGGCCAAAGGCCCATCTAGTCCAGCTTCCTGTATCTCACAGCGGCCCATCAGGTGCCCCAGGGAGGCACGAGACAACAAGATGCTTGCATCCTGTTGCCACTCCCTTGCACCCGGTACTCTGAAGTAGCCTATTAAAACAATAACATAAAATTCATTTTTATGTAATATAGCACATATATAATATGAACCTGCAAACATGTAAGCTTATATGTAAACAAACAAATTTTGTTTGCTTTGTAGATAATCTTCGAAAATAAATAGCTACAAGTCCACGTGTTTTAGTGACTGTGAAACCATTTATTAAAAATATTCTTATTTCTTTGTTAGGAAAAAAATTCAACATGTAAGCGAGCAGCATTTGTTGGGAGCAAATTATTTTTTTTGGATCTCTAAAAATAACTTAACAGTAATATGTTTTAAATAACACATCATATTCTTTTTGTTGTGACGAAGTAATCTTCCTTGCTTTTTTCTTTGCAAAGCCTTATAGAATTTTGTCTTAAATTTAACCTCTGCTAGTTTCAGTGGACATAATTGCCAAATGGTTCAAAGGGTCTTGCTGAATTGTTAACTAACAGCCCAATCCTAAACTGGGCGGATGCAGCCAGGTCACTTGGCCTGTGCTGCATCCAAAGAGCTTAGTAGGAAGTTGTAGACAGAGGCGTACCTATAAGGGTATCAAAGCACTAAGTAACCCCCTCTAGGTATGCTTCTGGCTGTAAGTCACCTTGGGTAAGGGGATATTTCCAGTGGTGTCATCTAACAGCTGAACAAGAGGAACGCTTCGTGGGCTGCCCCGCCCACCCGTCGCCATTCGCCGCCACAAGACTCAGGCACCCGGCACACCCCCCACCCGTCCCTGCCGGCGAGCAGGTGCCCCCTCCGAGGCCAGGAGCGCCTCGCAGCACGGCGTCCATCATGAAGCGGCGGTGAATGGTGACGGGTGGGCGGAGCTAGCCCACGGAGCGTTCCTCTTGTTTGGCCGTTAGATGACACCATTGGATATTTCCCCAATGAGCCAAACAGTGTGCACTTACCTGTGCTGGCTGGTCAGAGGGGTGATCCAGCGCTGACAGACTGGCACACGCTTTTGTGCCAGCCCTGCTGGCGCCTGAGTAAGCATAAATGCGCCTTATGGCATGTTTGTGACCCTCACAACCAGAGCAGGGAGGCCTGCACCAGCACAATGGCATGTTAGGATTGTGCCTTCAATAAAATTAAAAATTAAAATGGTTGCTGTTCCCAATGAAACCTGCAATGTGTTTGATAAGATTAACCTAGTGTGAGACCCTCGCCCCCCCTTAAGCACGGGGCCCAATTGGTCCAAACAGAGCTGGCCCTGCAGCCTTGCACTGATGGACTCTCTGGCTCTAGAAATTATCTTCCAGTGCAAATGCTACAGGACCAGCCAATTTATTTATTTATTTATTTAATTTATATCCCGCCTTTCTGCCCAAAGGGCACTCAAGGCAGCTTACAGCATTAAAATTCAACAAATACAACAAATAGTAATTAATAGTTTAAAAGCAATAATTAAGAACAATATTTAAAAAAATTAAAAGCATTTAAAAAACAAGCATTTAATTTAGTTCTGGCTTTCTCATGATAATCTTTGCACTTGAAACTATGAGCTCTTGGTGCAATCCTAACTTGGAATTAGGCTGGCACAGTTAGGCCAGCAAAGCTTGGCCGGCACAAGGGCCATTGTAAAATGCGTTTGGACCACTCTCGGAGTCAGGGAGGATGGCACATGTCTGTGTTTTGGCCTCTCTGACTCCAAGAGTGGTCCAAACATACTTTGCGGTGTCCCTTGTGCTGGCCTAACTCCAGGTTAGGATTGTGCTCCTTATATCAGTACTGCAGCTCAGAATAATTTCCCTGGAGATGGGACCCTGACATTACATTACAGAACTGGAGGGTGCCAGAGAGCTGTCTGAAATAACCGGAATAAAAAGTTCTATTTCCTAAAGTTAAACCGACATCGAGAAATGAAGTGAAACACCAGATTAGCACACTCTGATCTTCAATTATCCATGCACGTTGCTTCCAACACACTGGTTCATCCTACCTTTGCATTCCAATTGAGCAGCTTGACACAACCATAATTGCTATGACCTCTCCATTGTTACAGGGAGGTGTCGACATCTGTACACAGTAAACAGCTGGTGGGTGCATCTGCTTAGCAATTAAATAGCTGGCCGTGCCCAAGGACTAATGCCAAAACTTTGAGTAAGAAGCAGGGCTGATCAAATGTTAATTGCAATCACACCATATCCTGGTCTATAACTGCCTGAGTTTTTCAGTCTTTCAGAAGCTACTGTTTGATGATTGACTTCGGAACTTGGGGATGTAATTTTTCTCGACAACCAACTGGTTCATTAGTCATGCTAATGACTCTCCAGCCAAAAACACCCAGTGAATGCTGCACTTGATAATGTGTTCCAGACATAATCCAGCCAAGTAGTATGGTTTTTGTAGGGTAGACCGATTCAGCCAACAGTTGGGTCATGCATGCATATTCTGAATGCTTTTTTGAAGGAAAGAAAACATTTGAAAAGTATTCTGCAAAGAAAGTTGCTCTGAATTGTTCCAACTGAAGAACATGTCACACTTTTTATCCATTAATCCGTCAGGCCAACTGCCATGAAGAGTAAGCCTTGAGTTCTTGACCTGATGCTTGGCTTTAGAATTTACCCAACCACAACTTGGGAGGCAATTGGCGCAACTGTTGAATCAACGCAAAGGCCTTAACCATGTTCATGCCAGCCTGAACATTGTTGTCAACCTGGATTGTTCAGAAAAGACTAAACCCATAAGTGTTACATCTTGAACAATGTACAGGGTTATCTGGTATCCACCGGATCTGGCATCCGCTGTTTCAGTTATCTGTGGTTCTGCTGATACTGCGGAATCACTTTAAAAATGTCAGTAAAATAAAGAAAAAAGCTGCACAGTGATAGGCAAAGCTATTTTCAGCTTTCTTTACTTTTCTGACATTTTTAGAGCACAATCCTAACCTGGAGTTAGGCCGGCACAGTTAGGCCGGCACAAGGGCAACCGTAAAGCGAGTTTGGACCACTCTCGCCTTCAGGGAGGATGGCGCATGTCTGTGTGCTGGCCTCTCTGACTCCGAGAGTGGCCCAAACATACTTTGAGGTGTCTCATGTCTCAGCCAAACTTTGCTGTGCTAATTGTGCTTGCCTATTAGGATTGCACCCTTAAAGTGTGTCCCCAGTGTTCCCGGATTTGCCGTATCCACATGGGTGGAGTCCAGAACAGGACCCCCACAAATACAAGATACTGTATTATAGGATAGAATCCACAACCTTGTGTGCTCATGGAGTTCTCATGGCAGCTATGACACACAGAACTTCAAAGTGCAGGGAATGCTTCAGCACTTGTAAAAAAAAAAATTGGGGGGAGAACATTTATTTATTTAAAACATTTGTTGGCACTTTTCCAAATTTCAAAGTGGCTCACGCACAGCAGCAAAAAAACAGAAATCAGCCATCTGTGTCAGAAGCTAAAGTATTGCCATCTAGCCTACCAGCGTACACGCATTCTGGGCGCAATCCAACCCAGCGCCGGAATGGCAAGGCTGGCCGGCCAGCGCCATATCCAATGCTGGGTTGAGGGAGGCTAGAGCCTCCTGCGGCAAGGGAGTGTGCGCTCCCTTACCGTAGGGGAGGCTTCAGCCTTCCCTATGTGCTCTTCAGACCTGCGCCCAGTAAAGAGCGGGCGCAGTTCCGAGAAGACTGTGCAGCCCGAATCAGGGCCATGCAGCCTCGCTGACAGCCACCTCCCAAACGGCCACCTCCCAAGCCTGCCCAGGTCCCACCCAAGTCCCGCCTCTCCCCTCCCACCAATCCCGGTCCCGAAACAGGACAGAGAATCCCTTGCAACCATCAGCTTCAGAGTTGGAGCATCGACGCAAGGGGCATGCTAGGATTGTGCTGTCAATTTGATGTGTGGGTGTTTTTCTGCAGATGTTTTTCAGTGAATGGATACAGAGGGGCTGCTGGAGACTTCCCCCACCACACCGTGATGTCTTGAAAAGAACTACTATGGCTCTCTGTGCCAAACTAAAGCCTCTTGCTGCGAATCCTGTCCCATTGCTGCAGCATCAGAGAGCATAGATTTGGGCTTTTAGTCATGCAGTTTATCAGGCATAACATTGGGAAGAAGAAGAAGAAGAAGAAGAAGAAGAAGAAGAAGAAGAAGAAGA
>JAJKFI010000004.1:20496719-20512856 GCA_029204185.1 Lerista edwardsae | reverse complement strand
GAAGAAGAAGAAGAAGAAGAAGAAGAAGAAGAAGAAGAAGAAGAAGAAGAAGAAGAAGAAGAAGAAGAAGAAGAAGTAGTAGTAGTAGTAGTAGTAGTAGTAGTAGCAGCAGCAGCAGCAGCAGCAGCAGCAGCAGCAGCAGCAGTCTTATAACAGGTTACAGCAGTGGTTCCCAAACTGTGAATCAGGACCCACCAGTGGGTCATAAGCCAATTTCAGCACCTAGAGCTGAAAAGGGGAAGATGGGACACCGGAAAGGGGGAGGGCTGTGTGGTTGTTTTGCTTGTGTCAAGGTTGTAAATAGGCTTTGGGTTCCTTTCTGTAGCTATTTGTTATTGATGTTCTATCAATAAAAAGCCAAAAATAGCTTTGCCTTACCTTGAGGAGGCCTCCGAGACTGCTCTCCAACTGACGGGTGCAGCACATGCCCCATTGGCACAGCTATGGAAAGTGGGTGGAAAGTGAGTTAGTGGACCCTCAATGATGCGTTAAGCATCACACCTGATTTGACCCTAAATTGGCTTTGATTCACGGAATGGGAGGTGGGAACTGAACTGTTGCTGAAAACGAAAGCCTGGTTTCTTTTGTATTAAGATACTTTAGAACGCCTATTAGAGCCTCGTGAGGCACAGAGTGATTGACTGCCGTAATGCAGTCAAAAGCTATCCCCATGATATATGTTGGATCCTGGCAGACGTCGGGTTCTCAGGTAGCCAGTTCAAGGTTGACTCAGCCTTCCAAATTGGTAAAACGAGTGCCCCAACTTGCTGCGGGGGGGGGATTAAAATAAAAAGATGACTGGGGAAGACAATGGCAGACCACCCTGTACAACAAAGTCTGCCTAGTAAATGTCGCAGTGTGACATCACCACTCGAGTCAGAAATGCTTGCACAGGGGGCTACTTTACTTTTTATAGCACATATAAATTATGAGGTCACCCAAGAGGTGGGCTCACACACATTTTCTTACATAAGTTAAAATAGCTGTCAAGGAAGAACTGCAGCCTGGAAACTAAAATGCAGTTACTGTAATAGAAGCGGGACAGATGCGGCCGCATCCTCAGCCCGATTGGGAGGCCGTGTGGATCTGCGCCTGCTAGTTGGCCAGCCGGCCTCGCCAGTCCGGCGCTATTTAGGATTGCGCTTTCAGACTGTAGAAAATAAAATATAATACATTGCCTGATTTTTACTTTCCTGCAGAAAAGGAAATACGGCAAGCAAAATGCCTTTTAACAGCACATTATATCAAGGCAAATTGGGGGACAATAATCATACCACTATTTTTCTAGGTTGCCATAACTTTTAATGTCTTGAATGCTGATAAGTGTATCTGTCATTTCTTTAAGCCAAAAATGTATCCTTTCTTTAAGTCAAAAATATAAAATGTTTTGGTTTTTTTTTTAAAAAAGAGTGTTCCCTTGGAAACTATTATATATTCCCCCCAGGGAATAAAACTTGTCCCTTTACAGCCTATTAATGCTTCCCCCCCCCAATAGCTAAATTATCACAGTGATGTGTTTTTCATGTAAGGCAATTGTACAATAAGAAGCAATATAATACATTAGAATGACATTTCCATCAGTGCTAAATAGCAACAGGAATTGATGCAATATCTTTTCTAGGCTGCACTTGTCTGACAGTTACACCTATTTGTAAGTGGAGGAACTTCTAGGTGGAATTAATTTGCTGGCGATCCCTTCACAACTTGTTTTATTTCATGTAAATTAATGTCTATATACTAATAAATATACTGAACATTATGTAGAATGCTTTTCCTTTTTTTGTTTTTCGCTAAGGTTTCATGGCAAACTGGAAATCACTGTGTCGTGTAATGTTAGTTACTTGTTGTGGAAAAAAGATGGTTAGATGAGCACCAGATGGTGGCTATATTAAGATACCTCTTGATATTTAAATCTAAATGTGCATTAAAAAGGGCATGTTTTCATGTTCAAAGAGAGTGGCACAGTTTAAGAGACCAGACAGAAATGCTGGGTTAGGCTGATATGCATTAGAGATCAGCAGTAGAGATCACCATGTTTCATTCAGACCTCACAAAACAGCTGCACAAGAGATATTCTGTTGGACAAAATTTAGACATGAAACTCACCATTGCGGGATATAGTGATGAACAAACGCAGAGCTGAGGTTTAGCTTGACAAACGTTTAAGGGGATCAATGTTCAAGTTTTGTTCCTCCTCATCATCATTCCAAATTACACGAAGCACAGTCAACAACGAACAAAAGACTGAAAACACCATTGACTAGCACCTGGAGAGTGAAGTCAAGTGGGCTTTAGAAAGCCTCACTAACAACAAAGCTAGTGGAGGTGACAGCATTCCAGCGGAATTACTCAAAATCTTAAAAGATGATGCTGTCCAAGTGCTGCTCTCCATATGCCAGCAAATTTGGAAAACCCAACAGTGGCCACAAGACTGGAAAAGATCAGTTTACATTCCAATTCCAAAGAAGGGCAATGCCAAAGATTGCTCGAATTACCGCACCATTGCACTCATTTCACATGCTAGCAAGGTCATGCTCAAAATCCTACAAGCTCGGCTTCAGCAGTATGTGAATCGAGAACTACCAGATGTACAAGCTGGTTTCCGAAGAGGCAGAGGAACTAGAGATCAAATTGCCAACCTTCGCTGGATCATGGAGAAAGCAAGAGAGTTCCAGAAAAACATCTACCTCTGCTTCATTGATTATGCTAAAGCCTTTGACTGTGTGGATCACAACAAACTGTGGCAAGTTCTTGAAGAGATGGGAGTTCCAGACCACCTGATCTGCCTTCTGAGAAACCTTTATGCGGGTCAGGAAGCAACAGTTAGAACTGGACATGGAACAACCGACTGGTTTAAAATTGGGAAAGGAGTACGACAAGGCTGTATATTGTCACCCTGCTTATTTAACTTATATGCAGAGTACATCATGAGGAAGGCAGGGCTGGATGACTCACAAGCTGGAATCAAGATTGCTGGGAGAAACATCAACAACCTCAGATATGCAGACGATACCACTCTACTGGCAGAAAGTGAGGAAGACCTAAAGAACCTTTTGATGAGGGTGAAAGAGGAAAGTGCCAAAATTGGTTTGAAGCTCAACATTAAAAAGACTAAGATCATGGCAACCACTCCCATCACTTCCTGGCAAACAGAAGGGGAAGAAATGGAAGCAGTGACAGACTTTATTTTCCTGGGCTCCAAGATCACCGCAGATGGTGACTGCAGCCATGAAATTAAAAGACGTTTACTTCTTGGGAAGAAAGCTATGGTGAACCTAGATAGCTTAATCAAAAGCCGAGACATCACCCTGCCAACAAAGGTTCGCATAGTCAAAGCGATGGTTTTCCCAGTAGCCATGTATGGCTGTGAGAGCTGGACCATAAGAAAGGCAGAGCGTCGAAGAATCGATGCTTTTGAATTATGGTGTTGGAGAAGACTCTTGAGAGTCCCCTGGACTGCAAAGAGATCCAATCGGTCTATCCTCCAGGAAGTCAAGCCTGATTGCTCCCTGGAAGGACAAATGCTGAAGCTGAAGCTCCAATACTTTGGCCACCTGATGAGAAGAGAGGACTCTTTAGAAAAGACCCTCATGCTGGGAAAGATTGAAGGCAAAAGGAGAAGGGGGCGACAGAGGATGAGATGGTTAGATAGTGTCACCGAAGCAATGAATATGAAATTGGGCGAACTCAGGAAGCTAGTGGAGGACAGGGAGGCCTGGCGTGCTGTGGTCCATGGGGTCGCGAAGAGTCGGACACGACTTAGCGACTGAACAACAAAGCATTGATTAATGGACAGCCCAATCCTAAGCTGTGCTGGACCAGGCAGGCCGACGGGCAGCACTGCA
Source organism: Lerista edwardsae (assembly GCA_029204185.1). NCBI lineage: Eukaryota > Metazoa > Chordata > Lepidosauria > Squamata > Scincidae > Lerista > Lerista edwardsae. Next base: position 20,509,011 of record JAJKFI010000004.1, on the reverse strand, counting down.
GGCAGGCACTGCATCCAATGCTGCATCCAGGGCCACTGGAGCCTCCCCAGCATAAGGACCCAAGGGCCTCTGTGTCAGGCTGTGCAGTCCAACATGGAGGATAGAATCTGGCGACGAAGTCCCACACCTCGCTCTGCCCCTTGTCCTCCAGTAATGCCTTCCCAGCCCACCCAGAATTGGTGCAGCACTGGGGACCAGCGAACTCACTGCCTGCTGGCCCCACATTGCCACCTCTGGGCATGTTGCCAAAAAGAATTCGATAGGATACCTAGGCAAAGTATGTACGGTCAGAATGGAGAAAGCCGCTTTCATACTTTGCCAGGCATTCTATAGAATGTCTGACTTTCACACAATGCCTGTAACATCTGTATATAGAGCCCTTTACTCAGGACTACTGAGAGTGCAATCACTGAGGGTACTGTGGGATCACTGGGTGCATTGGCCTCAGGGTCCAGGGCAAGTGGGTATGGATCCGCTTCCCCTTCTCACAATCCTAACCAGCTTTCCAGCACTGACATAGCTGTATCAATGGGGCATGTGCTGCATCCTGCAGTTGAGGGGCAGTCACGGAGGCCTCCTCAAGATAAAGGAATGTTTGGTCTCTTATCTTGGAGCTGCATTGCGCTTTCCCCAGTGCTGGCAGACTGATTAGGATTGTGCCCTCAGTCAATGTGGGGCACCTTAAATGAGTACATTCTCTTACAAGAACTCTGCTTGGTCTCTCTTCCCGAATAGCCCAAATTCCCCTCTGTTCTTTTAAGACCTTGACTGATGATACGGATGATGCTCATTAAAGCTTTAAGGAAATAGTTTTGCAACCAGAAACAAGCTCAGGTAAGACAGAAGCAACTTATTATATTTTCCTTCCTCCTAAAGTGCTTTCTAAAAAAGAAAAGTATTGATCCTTGGGCTGAGATCAGCAAGCTAAAAGCATTTCACTCCATCTTCATGCATTTCGCTTTTCACAAACGAATCCAAACATTTCAGATTATTCTCACCGTACTTTTGTATGGTTTTCAAATGAGATTTCCTGCTTAATAACGGAAGAACTAAAATGAATCAAGTTTCAATGCCTAACGTTGGTTGAGCACTTATAGCTTCAAAATGGTGCCCATTAAGTACCATTTAAACCCAAAACTACAAACAACCACATCTCCATTTGTATCAGGACTAATGGCGAGAGAAAACCTCCCACTTTCCCAACCTGTATGGAATGTTAAATTCTCCCATTTATCTTCCCTGCCCAATCCACTTGATGGTTTATCAATACCAGGCAGTCCAGGTGCTTCAACTTGGACTTATGCTTCTTCAGGTAATAAAGAGACAGAACAGGGGGAGTGATGGACTGGGCTAAGACTGTCCAAGTGGCCAAAAAGTGCAGAAGGGCAGGTAAAGACTTGATGGTAGCAGAGCACTATGGAAGTGCTCACCTAGACAGCTAGATAGTCCTAGTGTAAGGGCAAGGTTCATATGCTGATTTTATGTGCCATTAAAGAATAGCAAACCGAGAACTGACCCACGGAACACAAACCACCAGAAAATTCTTCTGTCCAAACCCTATTGAGAAAAACAAACAAACCCAGGAACACTGTCCTCTTGAGCTGCGTCTAAAAATAGAAGAACTTCCCAATGGCTTGTGCCTTGTGTTCACTCATGATTTGCGTTTTTGTCCTCTGTTCTTGGGCTAGACCTACACTGTTTTCACACTGCGAAAGCCATCATTTCATGGAATGACTAGTGTTAGCAGCAAATTACTATCTGTCAGTTTTCGACTGATGTAACATGGAAGAACCCCACATCATGGGGTAGCATTGTTTTCCAGTACACTGTATAAGCATACATATGCGCACGCACGTGCATACACACACACACACACACACACACACACACACACACACACACACAAGTCCTGCTGTGAAGTTGTCCAGGTCCATCAACTAACTGCTGCAGCGAGAAAAAAAAAGTAAAACCCAAAATCTGCCTATGCAACAACACAAATTGCAGTAAGTCCTCCATTTCTTGCCATTTTTTTAAAAAAAAATTGTACTAGTGGAGAATCCCCCTCATTTGCTGAAAGGGATTATGAATTTGTATTCTGACCAGCTCTCATCACAAAATAATTCCATTACTGTCATTGTTTCATCATATTATGGACCTTGATCTTGTAGAAATGAGCAGCCAACAGAACAGTATCACGCATATATTAAAGACATTTTACTCAAAATGAGAATTCACATTCCTTTAATATCCTATGTTTAGAAACCATTTTTCTCCAGGTGTATAAGACTGTGTATCTCAATTCTCCCACCTGCTGTTCTTTGCCTTGCATGGGAAAGTGAGCAAAACAACGACCAAAGAAACATGAGACACAGATGAATGAAAGGCTACAAATTGCAGCCATCACCTCTCTATGATTCATGCCATGTGCATCGACACTGAATTATGTATCACGGTAAATCTACTACTTCCTGCCATTGAGTGCCATTAAGCCAAGCAGTCAAGTTCAGCTTCCCAGAAGAATGGAGTTATGCTGCTGAATTATTTTCTGTTTTAGCAGTGATGCTTTTGCCTCTTTGATTGACACAAGCAAAACTGAGGTGTGGGCACAGGGTTTTCTTTTTGGAAATGCTACAAAGGAATATTCAAAGGCCAAAAGAATTTTAAAATGAGGTTCACAAGCATTGTCACATTCATTAAACGCTGGGAAAGCTTTCACATCAATTCTAAGTTGGATTTGTGTGTGTGTGTGTGTGTGTGTGTGTGTGTGTGTGTGTGTGAAGAGCGCAATGCAAAGCCTGGAATGAACCCGCACAAGTCACTTGTGTTTGCCCAACGTTGCAAACATGCTATAATGTGCTTATGTTTGATGAGGGAAGGCCAACGCATGGAGATGTGCTGGGTTCTGTGGGCTGACAACTGGGCCAAGCAGCACAAAGGTAAAGCCAGCCAAGCTTGGCTGGTGTGCGGAGTTGGGGAAGGAGGCGAAATGGGGCGGGAAGAAGGCAGGGGTCAAGCGGGCCCATGGGCAGACCGCGCTGGGGAGGAGGGGTGGAGGCAGGATCCTGATCTTGGGCCAGATCCTAACCCCCATCCCTGGCCGGGTTGGCCCTGATCTGGGCCACTCAGAGTAGCCCTAGCAATTTCAGTGGTGCAGCTGAGAACAGCCCCATTCAGGCCACGGCGCATCGCCTGGGGGAGGGTGAGTGCATGCTCCTTGCCCCAAGTTGGTCGCAGCCAGTCCCAACCCTGGGCTGGACATGGAGCAGGCCTATCGGCTTGCCTATTCCAGCTCAGGGTATGGTCTGCAATCTAAATAAACAGAAATTTAGCAGAAATCATAATGGCCCCCATAATAACAGTGATCAAGTTGATGTTAAGGCTCCTAATATAACTTAGGTGCAAGTAATGAATTTAAATGGGTTCATTTTCCATTTCAAATCTTGCATAGTGCAATATTCACTACCATGAAAAAAAAAATTAATAGAGCTGAGAACTTGGCAATATATTTATTGCTAAATTGGGTAAATATTATGGTGCCCCTATTAACATCGGCATGAACTCATTCTTTTCCTGCTCTAAGATAATTAAGGAGTGACTGGTGTAAGACGCACACTGAAAATTAGAGAAAGCTAAGGAATTAGCAGCCATGGGTTGTTTGGATTAGAAATCATGTAAAATATGCAGAATACGAAATAAGAATTATCTGTATGGAGCAAGCGTTTTGGAATCGAAGGAATTATTCTGCTGCAATTCAGTTTCACAGCCAAACTGACACAGGTGGTCATCCTAACCCTGTAGTCTGTGCAATCATATCTTTGCCACAGCTGTCTTCAGAAATGTGTCTAGGACTGTTTGTGATGTGATACAAAAATTGCTCCATTATCAACTTATTTCCGTAACTGGGTGGAAAATGAAAGAAAGCTTCTTTGTAAAGGAAATGTATGTGCAGGCTTGGAGATGTGAACTAAATAATGATGTCCTTTAAATAAACTATAAAAACTGCCCCATTCTCTCTCTCTCTCTCTCTCTCTCTCTCTCTCTCTCTCTCTCTCTCTCCATACTGATTCATTTTCTCAAGATCCTGAAGAATTCAGCTACCATGTTATCAATCAGAAATATTGAGAACTGTTTGCTGGACAAAAAATATTTGTTTTTTTCTTCTGTATTCATTGCCTCTTTTTGGTGTTTTGAGTTAGGCTAGCCAAGTCATATCCTGGAAGCTACATGTGCCTTTCAGGCCCTTTGGATGTGCATACAAAAATAGGGGGGGTGAGCAAAACTTTTCTGAGACATTTCATTTCTCCTCTAGAAAATAATTTTGCTTCCTTTGACAGTTCACAATGTTCCAACCTGGGCCACCCTGAAATTTGAAGCAAATTTCATGGACAACCCAATCCTAAACTGCATTGGCGTACTGAGGCCACATGGCCTGTGTGGGATCCTATGCAGCTTAGTAGGCAGCTGGACATCACCTCGGGATAAGGGGATATTTTTCCTCTTACCCCAAGTAAAGCCCCAGCCACCCCTATGGAGCATCTTGCCTGACCCAAATCTAGGAAGCCCATGTAGGGCTGCCCAGCCCAGGAGCAGGGTTTAGGGTGTGGTGGAGTAGGCCTTCACTGCCCTGCTCCCCTCCCGGGCCCAATGGCTTTCCATTCTGCCTTCCCACACCCAAAAATGCCCCTTTCTTCCTCCACCCCACCCTCCCGCCACCTCTCCTACCCCCTTGCACAACCCAGCACAAATTTACCTGTAATGGCCAGCACAGAGAAGGGATCCAGCGCCAGCTGGCACACACTTTGGTGCCAGCGCTGCCAGCTCTTGAGTAGGTGCAATCATCAGGATTGTGACTTCAGTGAGACATTTCAATGGTGCATTGCACCACTTCCCAAACTGACTGCTGTCATGGTGCCTTGCAGACATGGCACTCTGTCTTGGGGGCGCCATCTTGGATTATGCGAAGCCTTGCAAGATTTCATGCAATTCAAGATGACGGTACCTAGGAGAGCCAGTAAGAAGAGGCCACTGGGGATAACCCGTGGCACTCTTGTGAGTGTGCACAGTTTGGAAACCACTGACATATTGGGTGCTCCCAATTCAAAGGTGGGACTGGCCTGGTGTGCCCTCCATTGGGTGTCAACCCTCAGCAAGTGACCAACCTCCCCAATCCCTGATGAAAATTCAACAACCATACAGCGTTGCTGTGGCAAGAATCTTCCAATAAGCTGAAAGATTTGTTGGATTTCAAGGACGCCTGAGTAAGACGTGGAGAACTTTTAGCACACTATTTCACATTCTGTTCTCCACAGCAGGTGTATTCTCATTACAAAAGAGCTAGTCTACACATACTTTGACAGCTCAGGACTACAAGTTCCAAGGAAAATCTCCAGACACACTGGAAGCTGCCATGAGCCATGCATTACTTGACAGCCCAATCCTATTCTATACCAGGCCACAGCATGTAGTGCCAATGGGGATAGGGAAGCAAAATATTTTTTACTTACATCTAGCTGGTCGCTGATGGGTCTCCTTGGACTTACAGCAGCTATTTTGCTGGGAGAAATAATATAATATTTTTTTATTATACAAAATATTTTTATTATTTTATTATACAAACTATTATACAATTTTTTTTGTTCAAGGAGAAGCATAGGGCATGTTGGGCTAGGAAAACGGGGATAGCATCCTGGCATGTACTGCCACCACTGAGATCCATCTCCTTCCACATCTCCTACCCACTCTCCCCGCCATGTTGCTCCTCCCCTTCCTGCCCTTGAAATGCCCCTGCCCTCACCTTCCCTGCATGCAGTGATGTCATGCAGGGGGTACGCAGGGGTACGCGAGTACCGGTTTCTAGGATTACAGCTGGCCCCGCCCATTCACCCACCCACTCATCGACTCCGCCCCCTGCAACATTTGAATTTCCTGCATGTTTGAGTTGCCTGCACGTTCTCAGAGCCAGGCAGGCAGGCAGCGAGCGGAGCCTTTCCTTTCCTTGCCACTGAAAAATGAGTTGCTCTGGGGTTTTAACATGATGCCAGGCCTCCTTAACATGTTCTGGGGGTGCTGTGGAATACTGTTGCAACTGTTGGGTCAGTTTAAAATCGTCTGAGGCCTCAAAAAGGGCTTTTTTCATGTCCCTTCCTGCCACAACATCACTTCTGGCTTATGACGTCACTTCCGGTGGGCGGGTCCCGACACGTGCCAATCAAAAGTGAGTACCTGTTGTTAAATCATTTAGATGACACCACTGCCTGCATGGGATCTGCACCAAGCAGTGGCTGCCACACTCATGGGGCTTCTGGCCATTTGCACCAGCAGCCTCGAACTGCATGGCAGTGGTGAAGCTTTTATGATGCCAACACGATGCTTTCCCCTACTGTGGCCCGTAGGAATGGGCTGTTAGACCGAGAAGACTGCAGAAACGGGAGGTGAAAGCTGGTGACTATCCTCCATAATATCTAATTATGGCCCCTATTCTACCTCGCTTTTACGGTTCCTATACCAAGGCACTGGGGGATTTGTCAGGCAAATCGACTTTGATGGGCTATCAGCAGAATAAGGAACACCAGATGCTGTTCCAGTGATTTCAATACTTCTCGATGTCAGGCACACACACCTTATTTAGGCAGCCGTTCATATTCCATGCTGCTCCAGTCCCCAATGGTTCCACCTTTAAAGGAAAGTATTGATCTTTTCCACCACGCAGTGACACATACAAACAAGCCGTAAGCGACTGCCCCTATTGTTCTGCAAACAGTAATATGCTTCGTGTGTCTTTTGGGAGCTTCCTAATGCTCTGGCATTGTAAGGGTTGCCAAACAGAAGAAAGTTTGTCATACCGAGTGAGGCAAACAAAGTTGGGGGAAGGGCAGGGAGGGAAAATGAAACTGTAGATAAAAGCCTTGAAACTAGATTGAGTTTTACAAGGGAAATCTCATCATACCGGCATTTTCGGAGTGCAGGTCTCTTTTATACTGCCACTTTTATAGCATTGTTTTATGTTTAATCAACATCCTCCTACCACACGCAGGAGAAATTCAATTCCTTTTTCAGTAGGGAAAATAGACCCTGACTGATTTTCATTACATTTACTCCATTTTGTCCGGAGTACAGACACCTTCTTACCGGTTTCGGAGATGACAATTGCTGATGGATGGAGGAGCTGTGGTGAGACTGATCACCACCCAGCAGTCTCCCAGTCTCTTTTCTTCTCGAGATGTGACGGGTCACATATTGCTATCCTGGCGGGTGTTGCCGGACGCATTTATATGCCAGAAGATGGCTGAGGATTTTTTTTAAAAAAATTAATAGAACAATTTGATCATTTCAGGAAATAAAGGCATGAAAAGCCTACTTTAAAGCAATAACAAACTACAAATCTCTTTGACGAGAGAGCCAGATCACAAGGGTGGTAATATAAGGGTTAATCTTTCTGTCCTGGATGTGTGGGTAAGCTGTTGGGGATATGGCTGGCTGGTTCACTAGTTAATCAATCAATCAATCAATCAATCAATCAATCACTAATATTTATATACCGCTTTTCAACACAAAGTTCACAAAGCGGTTTACAGGCAAATAATAACATTAAAGTTAAATGGCTCCCTGTCCCAAAAGGGCTCACAATCTAAAAGAATGGAGGACACCACCAGCAACAGTCACTAGAAAGACACTGTGCTGGGGTGAAGAGGGACAATTGCTCTCCCCTTGCTAAATATAAGAGGACACCACTTGAAAAAGTGCCTCTTGCCCAGTTAGCAGTTCTCAACGTTTGTCCCCCTTGACACCAGTTCACTATTGGAAGTACCACTGGACTTAATTGGCCATGATGTCATCATCAGTTACAGTAGCGCAGATTCCATGGGTGCCAAGGGGCTCCTGGCACCCCCAAAATGGGGGTAGGGGTGCTGAGCAAGCCCCACACCGGAACACACACACACACACACACACACACACACACACACACACCCAGAGTGGCGCACCCACATGCTCGTCCTCCCCTCGGTCTGGTCGCCCTCCCGGGCCAACTCTGACCAGGCCAAGGGAAGAGTACTCCCCTTGGCTTGGTCGGGGCTGGCTTAGTCAGGGCTGGCTCCGACCACCGAGCACACGCTGAAGGATAGTTTGGCACGTACATTTTGATTGTGCATATGATTTATGCAATTTAATTTCAAGTTGCTATTTTACTGCTGTGTGGGCATGGCTACGGTGTTTGGGTGTAGCTATGGAGTGTGGCGTGGCTACGGTACCTCACCCACTGGGCACCCCAAATGTTGAAATCAGGTTGGCTCCACTGATCAGTTCCTTCCAGATTGGAAAGCCCGACGAAATGCAAGAAACACCAGTAAGAGGCTCAGGGCAGATGCAAGAGCTTTTCTGATATGAGTGCACCAAAAGCACAGGCTGGAGCTCTGCCCACCAAGCCTCTTCCTGCTGCTTGTTGTGTTGCACTGCTGGTCTCGCTGCCAGGCGACAGGGGTCTGGGGGTCCTGCGGACACCACATCCACTGGTACAAGCACCACTGGTTGAGAAATACTGAAGGCTGGGCTTGGTCTGAGCGAGCTAAGCCCAGCTTGCTGCTTGCATTATTTGACACCAAATCTAAATGTTGCCCCTTCCTTTCCAAGTTTTGCAGAACGACGGAACCACGTGGAGGAGCCGCTCAAAAGAAGTCAGCTTTGTTGGATTGCCACTAACCTGAGGTTCTGCTGCAGGCCTCCAACCAGACGAGGCCCTGTAAACATTCTGCTTTGGGCTTGAGCACCTTCTGCTCTGCCCAGCCTAGGTGATTCCTGCAAAGATTGCTATCCAGAAAGGAGGGAAGAGGTGAAAGGTTTCAACAGAAACAAAAAAGCTCCACTTGGTTTTTTGCTTTTTGCCCAGTCACCCAGTGCAGCAGGATCCAACCAGTGCTTGCTTCCAAATCTGCTGAGCTACTAGCTAGAGCATCTATATAGCAACCAGGGGAACAACACCCTCCATCAAGGGGAAATGGCAGAGCCAAGATAAAGCTGCATGCCATGGCACAGACCAATCACTTCCAGGCCTCAACCAATCACCTCCTGCCTCAACAAGTGGAAAGGGCAACAACAACTGTAAAGACTGCACATAAGAAGATTCCTGGCATAACTTGGCAACCAAGGATCTCCCGTTTCCAGTGGCATAGGTAATGTAGCCCAGTGCAGCCCCCCCCCCCCGTAGCCCCCCAAATGACATCACAACAGGCAGTCACAGTTGTATTTTTATTTTCTGGATTTTTTGGCCACAAGTTTTGATAGAAGGAAGATATTACACTCCGATTTGTTTCATTGCATTCTGCATTAAATTATCTTTCCAATGATTTATAACATGATGGCATAATTCATATATACTAAGGTTTTTCACCATTTTGGTCACTAGTGTCAAGCTCAGCTTGTTGCCCACTGCAATTGCACCCCCCTGCACTTGTTTAGCTACACCCCTGCCCGTTTCTTTGCCACATGTTGGACTATTCCGCCTACCTTCACACTTAGGGCCTCAGTAGAAATCATTTTTGGAAGGCATGTTTGCAGTGGATGGCACTTGCTGAAACCAGATGGACATGGCCAGGGCTTTTGAAAACTAGGGGCCATGACACTAGTTCATAAGAAAACCTCAATGGTAGCTGAGTCCAGGAACCTCTGGGTAAAAGACATTACTAGGAAGGTCAAGTGGTTACTCAGGTTCCTGTTATTGGACCACTCTCAAATACGGTTCAGGGGGATAGGACAGCCATAAGCAGCCATGTGGGCCACTTGCTGCCATGAACAGGCAGTCTGGAAATTGTAGGAACTCCCATGACACTTGGTAGGCTGAAGTCTCAGTGGTCAGGACGCTGAATGAGGGCAATGCCAGTGGCTGCCCAGTGCATATCCACTGTGTATTAGGGAAGAGCATCTGCCTTCCATACTTTTCTGCACAAGTTTTGTGCAGGAAACATTGATATAATAATGCGTTACTATAGTAGTTTATCATGTTCAAAGTGCTTTGTGTTCCTTCCAGTAGGTTCGACATCATGTGTAGTTTGATAGGCAGGGGGCGGGGGAAATTACAGCACTACAGTTTTGCCCACTGCTAACAAATGGGTCTCCCACTGCACAGGTGAAAATAGTGGGAGCACTCTTTTCTGCACCTTTCCCAACTCCACTATGTCCTTTTTGAGATGCAGCAACCAGAAATGTTGGACGTGGTGGCGCAGCGAGTTAATTCGCTGTCGCTGGGCTTTCAACCGCAAGGTTGGGAGTTCGAGACTGCGTGACGGAGTGAGCTCCCGTTGCTTGTCCCAGCTCCTGCCAACCTAGCAGTTCGAAAGCACCTAAAATGCAAGTAGATAAATAGGGACCACTTTGGTGGGAAGGTAACGGCGTTCCGTGCGCTACGGCGTAGAATCATGCTGGCCACCATGATCGGACAAAAACGCCGGCTCACAGGCTTTGAAACGGAGATGAGCACCGCCCCCTACAGTCGGTCACGACTAGACCATTCGGTCGTGGGGAAACCTTTACCTTTTTAACCAGAAATGTACGCAGTATTCCAGATATGGCCTTACCATCAATTTGTACAATGGCATAATAATATTGGCCATTTTATCCTCAATCCCTTTTTCAATTATCCAGAGCATGGAATTAGCCTTCTTTACTGCTGCCGCACACTGGGTCAACACTTTCATCAAGCTGTCCACCAGCATCCCAAGATCTCTCCTCTGATCCTTCATGGACAGCCCTTTTGAAAAATAAGTTTTGAAAGGTAAGAAAATCTTTAAAACAGTATAATACATCCTATGCCCTAAATACAGGTCTGTCTGACAAAGAGCTTCATGCATTTCATATTCTTTTCACTGTTCTGAATATTGATTTAATTGCCTTTGATAGAAAACTAGCTGGCCCAAGAATAGGGGAACAAATGTGCTCTTTTTAAATGAGTCAGTGAGCCATTTTTAAAAAGGTATCGACATCTATGTTACTATAAATTGCATTGTGCAGTGACCAGAAACCAATCTATGACACTTGGTGATTAATGGTGAAAGCTTGATCAATCTAATTTGAAACAGTCCTTCCAATAAAATATATTTATTACTAGTCAGTAATCTCAGTAATTGATAATACCAGTCTTGGGCTGGTGATTCAGGGTGCAATCCTAATCTGGAGTTAGGCCGGCATAGTTAGACCAGCAAAGTTTGGCCAGCGCAAGGGTACCATAAAGTATGTTTGGACCACTCGGGAGTCAAGGAGGATGGCTCACATCTGTGCACTGGCCTCTCTGACTCCGAGAGTGGTCCAAACATACTTTACGGTGTCCCTTGTGCCGGCCAAACTTTACTGGCCTAACTGTGCCGGCCTATCTCCAGGTTAGGATTGCGCCCTCAGAAATAGATGCTAATATAGCAATGTGCAACCCACATGTAGGTTTTGTGCATTTGTTCACTTTGTGAGTGGGGCTCAGCAGCTAGGCAGTAGGCGCCGTAGGTTCACCATTCAGGGGACTGGCCTCTTGAGGGCCATCTGGGGGTTGGCATGACTCAGGGGCCTGGATGCAGCCCTCCTAAGGGAGGTTTGGTGTGCTAAAAGTACGGTTACCGGATACAAACTGAACAGAGTGCCTATACCTTTAACCATTGTGTAGAAAGGGGAATTTTGGCAGGTGCAGCTTTTGAAACCCTTCCATGATGAGCTGCACCTGCCCAAATGCCCTCTTCTAAACAATGGTTAAAGGTACAGGCACTGTCCCAGTTTGTATCTGGTACCCCTAGCTGAAAGCCTCAGACACTGCCATGGGAGCTTGGGCTCATGGAGTGGGTCACTGGTGGCTACTGACCACATGCATCACCTCCCCACTTGTGAGGAGGCTGCTGCCGGAGGGAATAAGATCTGGTGCATTCCTGAATCCACCTCCTCCCTATTCCTCCTTGTCCCCACCCAGTTTGCGCTTTCCCACCTTCATTCTGCCTTCTCTCACCCTTCCTCTCTCCCCTGCTGGGTTGTCTTCTCCCAGCAGGGAGAAGCACCTCCCAGTAGGTGGTCAGCGCTCCAGCAGCACATACAGGAAGGCTCAGGCCTTCCTGCTTGCACCCCTGCAACACACTACTCAGTGTGTTGCCATAGTGCACTTTATAGCTGCTTTACAGGGAAAGGTGGGGAGCAGGATGAGTGCAGGGGTGGGGGCAGTAAGGGCATATTGGGGTAATGCATGTATGTGCACAAAGGGTATGCAATATGCAATATGTGCATATGCAATATGCAATATGTGCATATGCAATATGCAATATGTGCATAT
>JAJKFI010000004.1:20481408-20496709 GCA_029204185.1 Lerista edwardsae | reverse complement strand
TATGCAATATGCAATATGTGCATATGCAATATGCAATATGTGCATATTGGGGTAATGCATGTATGTGCACATGTATGTGCACAAAGAACATACTTTGCCAGACTTTGCATGGGTTGTTGAAGCCCCATTATAGAGATTTAGAGTGCAATCTGAACCTGGAGTTAGTCCGGCACAGTTAGGCCAGCAAAGTTTGGCCAGCACAAGGGTACACCATAAAATATGTTTGGACCACTCTTGAAGTCAGAGAGGCCAGCACACAGATATGCACCATCTTCCCTAGCTACGAGAGTGATCCAAACGTGCTTTATGATGGCCCTTGGGCCGGACAAACTTTGCTGGCCTAATTGCGCTGGCCTAACTCCAGGTTCGGATTGCGCCCTCACAAATGCAGTCAAGAGGCAGGACTGACAGATGGATATGGAAGGAGAGAGAATACTGGATTGGCTAAAACAATTGGCAGTCATCAGTCACTTGGTTACAGATCTCACTGAAACGCATCTGCTTGATAAATAAATGAATGCACCTCACAGTATGAATAGACTCATTGTTTTCAAGGCTGTACAAGATTACTGTCACATTAGTATTTTTTTGTTTCTTTTATGTTCATCATGTTTCAATAAAAATGTCATTTTCAAGAGACAGCTAAGATAACATGGACAAATCACAGTTGTCTGCCTACAGGGAAGAATAATATCAACAGAAAACCAAGGCCATAATGTCAACATTCGATTTTCCCTACTATTTATGCTAGCTTCCCTTATGGATGAATAGAAGAAAGGAAACTGCCATTTTCTGAAAACGTTAGCAAAATCCTGTTGAGTCTACAAGAAAGAGCTTTTTATTAGAGTTTCAAGCATATTCCTTGATGTGTGTCTCATCAGTGAGTCTCGCCCACTGAGAAAGTGAATACCTATGAACACTTTCTCCTCAGTGTGGCCCACTGAAGCCCAGTTCACACTTTTACAATGCAGACATGTTTGCTACCCTTACTGAGGTGTTTAGCATCTGAGGTACTGCAGAGCAGTTCACAGAGTTGTTTGTTTGCTTATTTGCTTGAAGAATGTATACCCCACCTTTCCCATGCCGAAGCAAATGCCCAAGGCAGCTCACATGGGCAGGCTAGTCTAAACCACAATGTTTCAATTTGTATTTATGTTACAAATATGCCGTATTCTGTAATGCACCATCTCCTCAGTCCTATATGCAGCCTTTACAGTGTGGTTCTCTCCCCTGGCTGCATGCCATCAGGCTTCAGAAGGCAATCTCAAGTCAAGCCTAGACTGGTCCTCAAGGTTGTACTCCATTCGTTTGCTGGCTGGCCTTCTCACACAGGCTAATCAGCTCCACAGTGACTCTGTTCTGCCACAACAGTTACTGCAGTTTGTCAGAGAGTGTAACCCTAATGTGGAATTAGGCCGGCACAGTTAGGCCAGCAAAGTTTGGCCAGCACAAAGGACATAGTAAAGTATGTTTGGACCACTTTTGAAGTCAGAGAGGCCAGCACACAGACGTGCGCCATCCCCCTTGACTGCAAGTGGTCCAAACACACTTTACAGTGGCCCTTATGCCAGCCGAACTTTGCTGGCCTAACTGTGCTGGTCTAACTCCAGGTTAGGATTGAGCTCACAGTCTGGAATTCTGTCCCCCATTCCAAAACAAGACCACAGATTCTCCTGCTTAGCTTCGGGCAGTAACAGCAGCACAACTATCAGTCTACACCTTCTGCCTATACTACGTATACAGCATTGTCATGACTTCTGCTTTCTTACAGTAACAACCAGGGCCGGCTCTAGCAGCAGTGGGGCCCAATGTGGGGCATTCCTGTGGGGCCCCAACCCTCCCTGCAGGGGGCCCCCCACTCACCAAGAAGAGCTCTGTTTGTGCTACGTGCAAAGCACGGCATGTGGAAGTAGTTGGTGATATCATAACATCACCGCCAACTCCTTCCAGGTGGCCCATTTTGGGCTGTTCAGAGGCAGGTGGAAGAGACCAAGGTAAAGCTGCTCTGCTCGCCCCACTGACTTACAGCCCATAGAGATCCCAGCTGCAGCCACAGGCAATATGCTCACCCTGCTAGTGTGAGCCCCCCTGAAGCACGGGGCCCGATGCGACGACATGGGTCACATTGGCTTAAAGCCGGCCCTGGTAACAACAGTGAGGCAGTTGGGAGTCATGCGGATAATTCCTCTGAAACTGCTACTCACCCCAGAATGGAAGTGGAGTAAATATCCCTCTTTGCATGCTGCATTCCCAATTCTGATTGCACCCACCCACCCTGCATGGCTGATACAGGAGTCACATGGTATCTATGGATCTGGTTATTCATGGTTCTCTGCACCCTCTCTGTGGTAAACCATAGAGGTAGGGTTTCCCCTTATCCATGGTTTCTAGTATCCCTGTGGGGGGGCAGTACTATATCCCCCATGGATATGGGGACGCACATGTACAGTATTATAATCAGGAAAAAGATGGAAGCTCTAGCATACATTTAGCATTGTGTATGGATTGATCCTCTATTGTTCTGCAATTCCAGACACAATTCACAGGGCGCTGAAGCCAACCATTTGTCTAGGTCAGTCTTGTCAAGGCAGACTGATGATGGATTTCCAGAATTTCAGTCGGGAATTTTTCTCTGCCTCTTGCACGGATTGAACAGGCAAAGCAGGGCTCTGTCACTCCACAATCCTTTCCCAAGCGCCCCCCTGTGTCTGACATCCAGCACTGGAGCTGAGAAGGAAGGAAGGAAGGTGTCTGAAGGTAAGCACTGTGGAAAGGGAGGGAGGAGGAAAAATCACAGGAGGAGGAAAGAGTCCTGAGGGCTCTTCACAAGCCTCTGCTTTGTATGTGAATGAGGAAGGCACATACATGAAAACTACGCTGTGTCAGCTCTGGCTGTTGAACAGTTCCCTGGGTCCAAGGCTGAGAATTCATTTCCATCAACTCTCTTACTGCAGCTTTCTTTTCATAAATTAGTAGATGGCTCACACTCCAGGTCAGATCCATTAAGCCACACAGACTGATGAACAAAACTCTCTTCCCTGCTTACTCCATTGCCTCCCCCCCCTCTCTCTCTCTCTCTGTGTGTGTGTGTGTGTGTGTGTGTGTGAATGCAGGGCTGGCCCAAGAGCAACAACATCCAATTCAAGGCATTCCCATGGGGCCCTCCATCCTCCCCAAGGGGCCCCTCATTCTCCACACTGTTGTGGCAACAAGAAGAACACGTGTGGTGCTGCGGATGATGATGTCACTTCCAACTGCCTCCAGGAGGCCCATTTTGGGCTAATCGGAGGGAGGGGCATGTGGGAGAGCTCAACACAAAGCCATTGCGCTCACCCGCTTACCTACAGCCTATGAAGATCTCAGGTGAGGCAGCTGCTCTCTCTCTCTCTCTCTCTCTCTCTCTCTCTCTCTCTCTCTGTGTGTGTGTGTGTGTGTGTGTTTGTCACACAGTATGCTAGATAAATGTGCTGGCCAAGACCAAGAAGACCAAGACTCTGGGTTGCAAAGGAATAAACACTCATCAATACTAACCGAGGGATACAGGAGACATTGTATCACTTTACATCTGATGTAAATGCCCCCTTTCCCCTCTATTATGTTGTCTTTTTCTTCTTTACTTTCGCTTTTACCACTTTGGATGTTGGATGTTGGATGTTGGATGTTGAGGGAGATACAAAATTCTGGTTCTTGCTGGTTCAGCCTCTTCCAATGCTATTTGGTGTTACTGCAATATATTTTTGATGTCATCTCTCCATCGCCTTCTGGGTCTACCTTGCGCTCTTTACCCTTCTCCTCTTTTTATATATGCCTTATAAGGTATAGAGTCCCAAGACATTCTTTCTAAGTGAGCAAACTCTTTGCTGTCTTGTATATATATTAAAATTGGTTCAACTCTTATTCTTTCCCGTATGATCTTTTTTTTTTATCCCTTCTGGTCACTCCAACAGCTTTCCTCAAATATTTCATTTCTGTAGTAACAAACCTTTGCTTGTGTTTTGATGTTAGCCTCCATGTTTGGCACTGATAACGTAAAGTGGGAATGTCTTTTGCTGCCTTTCCTTTTTTACCCTTGACATGGCTTTGTTACCCTATTTTCACATCCTTGATATTTGAGGAAAACCTAAAATATATGTATATACTGGCAAGCATCTGTCCAGAGATGCTTAGAGAATCCATATGCTTGAGAACAACTGAATAATAGTTTAGGTTTCCATTATGGTGGCAGAGAAGGTGATTTAAAAACAAACATTTTTTGGGGGGGGGAATGATCCTGCATTGCGAGTTCCTTTTGTATTTTTTCTATGTATCTTTTTTCTCATAGGTAATATTTCATTTCATGCCTGCAATGGAAGCCAAGGACCAAGAGCAGTGGAAGAGAATAGCAATGGCATGGCCTACAGCATTGTGTTAAAATTCTCTCTGCAACAGATGCTGGCATCCATTCACGCAAAAAGAAGTCCACATATTCCCCTGAAACATTTCAATGAGAATATTGCTTCTTTTTTTTCCAGTGTAGGTTCAAGAGATAAATGTACACTGAAATGTGAAGCTGGCAGGCTCCTCCCCACCCCCCCCGAACTTGCATATTTGATATCACCACAACTCACTGGCATGGCATCGCTAAGTTCTAAAATATTTTTAAACATTGCCAAGTTTAAAAATAAAAAGATCTAAAAAAGATGCTAAAATGTCCAAGTGATATGGAGAATAGAAATTATTTAATGCTTGGCACTTTCGCTATTGAACTTTGTGTTCTGCAGCCATAGCTTGTGCACTGCTTTTAGAAACGTTTGTGTAACCATGTGGACCTTTTTTCATATTGTGTTCTTACATTGTTGAACTTGTCCTGAGCCTGATCGTTGGAAAAATCACTACAGAATCTGCAGTTCTGGATGTGGATTAGAAGCATTGCTTAGACTCTTTGTATTTCTCTCTTGAAAAGAATATGGTAAATTTCAGACTTGACGATATACAGAAATTCCCCCAATGTCTTAGATATACCCTATATACTCATGTATAGGTCTAAAAATTTATGCCTGAAAATTGACCCTGAAAACATGAAACAACTTATACATGGGTCAATGTGGTTAATCAAGCTTCTAACAGTATCAGGGGGGTGGGGGTTGGGCTAAGAAGCAGAACACAGGGGGATAGAAAAGGAGCAATTTTACTTACCAGTAATTGTTCTCAGCAGAGGTGCACCAGGGCTTTCACATGCCCTGAGCACACTGCATGATGTCATGATGTCACACATGATGTCATGATGCCCCCTCCGGCTTCCCAAACTGGGAAGCCAAGGGCGCGCATGAGTCTGCTGCCTGGGTCCTGCATGGGTGAATGCCCCCTGGCTGTGGCAACAGAACCCCTTGTGCAGGGAAGGTCCTGCAGGCGCAGCCTGGGCTAATTCACCTGGGCTACAGCAGCAGGACCATCCATTAGTTTCCCAAGTTGGGAAGCCAGGGGGACATGTGGGGTCCTGCAGCCTGGGCTAGGGCAATTTTGCCAGAGCTGTGGCCGTAGGCACCCACGTGCCCCCTTGGCTTTTCAACTTGGGAAGCCATGGAAGAAGGTGCACAAATGTCAATTGCTTTCCCTGAGCTGCATCTCTAGTTGTCAGGCACTAAGAGACAGAAAGTAAAAAAAAACTGTAGACATTTTCCTTCTTCACACAGGCAGAGTGGTGAAGGTGCTTATGAGAATTGTGGTCAATATGAGGGCTGCTATCATGGAAGTGCTATACTGTATTCCTCACAAAGCCTACAACTCGCATAAGCACCTTCATTTCTCTTCCTTCATATTTGGAGAATAGCTCCATTTCAGTGCTGCTTCAGAAGAAAGTGAAATGGCTCTGGTTTTTGGTTGGCTGTCTGTTCCTGCCTCAGAACAATTACTGGTAAGTCATTTTCAAGGAATTTCATACCCCCTCCTAGGTTTCACCCTTGAGTTATCCATGGGTCACAGCAAATTCTATTATTTTTGGCTTAAAATGTGCTCTCGACTTATACATGAGATCTACTTATGCACAAGTGTACATGGTAGATACATAGTTTGTAGATTTCATTTTACTCATATTGGATCAAAATGTTTTTATGTTGCTGTCTTAACTTTTTTTTTGATATTTTGTTTTTGATTGTATTGTTATTAGATGGCATCCAGAGTAACACTTCCATGAATGGAAGCACACTCCATGAGCACAAGATCTCTCTCCCCACCCCCAGAACTGAAGAGGTGCTCCAGTTGCACAAAGCATCTTCAGAGTGTGCTTCTGTTCATGGAAGCATTACTTCAAAATGCCATGTCTGTAATATGTTACCAGTCTCCCTGGAAAAAAAAATGAAGTGCTAGGTATCAACACATAAAATGGGATAAATACACAAAGCCATCCTCAGGAATAATCATCCAGCGATATTAGAGCAATCATCCAGCCACAAAGGAGGCATGAGGTACCATGATCCTTCAAGGCACTTGTAGGATACAAGTTATTCTAAAATCCCTGCCAAACACATTCTTACTTGAGATTGTTTGGAATTGGTCCCTCTCCTAACAGTGGACAGCTGAGTATTGCATTGCCTCGTCTTCTTTGCTGATAGCCTCTGAAGTTTCTCTGACTCACATCAAATATCTACAAATATGATCACAATGACAAACTTATTTCTTTCTCCCTCCCTCTCCTCCTTGTATGTGGCTAGTGTCTCATAGACAAAGTGTGTGGGAGGGGTGGGTATCATCCAATTTTTTCAACCAGTTAGCAGCAGGTGAGGGCAATGATAAGTCCCCAGCATGAGAATTGTTCAGTATTGTATAACAAGTGTTTTGTAACTAACCGTGCATGTTCAAATACATACAATCACACCATGAGTTGAGGCGGACCTGCTGATTTTTGTGGATGTCCAAATTTCTTAATACTGGAAATGGCGACTGATGAATCCAGTGGTCTTGACAAGTTGCAGAGAAATACTATTGTTGCATGCAAGTCTTTGCTGATTCCTAATGAATTAACTGGTTAGATAGTGTCACTGAAGCGATGAACATGAAATTAGGCGAACTCCGGAAGCTAGTGGAGGACAGGGAGGCCTGGCGTGCTGTGGTCCATGGGGTTGCGAAGAGTCGGACACGACTTAGCGACTGAACAACAATGAATTAACAATCCCTCCCCTCCCTCTGTGATTTATAATGAATTCTTGGGTGTCTCAGCTAAGCTGCCAGAGTCCAGGGAGCAATATTTGCTTTTCCCTGACACGGCTGGAAATCTGACAGTACAGATAGCAATGGAACATAAACAAAGAATCATGGAAACCTTGAAACACTGGCACACACTTAAGCTCTGCTTGCTTTGTGAATATAAATGGGTAGCTTTGAGACAGCATTATCTTCTGCCAATATTTTGATGGTTCATTTCCTAATTAGCCAGAAGGGCTACAGAGGACATTTCGCTGCAATGGTCTTATGAAAAAGGAAAGGTAAAAATGGAAAGGTGTTTTCTAGTTGCAAGCGATCACAGGCCAAAGGGCTCTCAGTCTTCAGGGAGTTTCAAGTGGGTCTCCAGAGAAACATGAACAGGCCTTTTGAGAAGTTATTTTCTGCAGAGCCTTTAAAAAAAAACAGCACATTTATAAATGAGTCTCTCTACTTACCAAAATGTATTCAAACAGGCAATATTATTCTTATTAAATTATGGAAAAATGCTTTATAATTAAAGAATTCTTCTACCCATAAAATCAAATGCCTTGTATTTCTTGTTTCCTCATCCCCTTTCCTCTGGACCTTCTTCCTGTAATCCCCCAGCTCATTTCTCCTGGTCTCAGATACATTTTACCACACTAACTATTCCTCTCAGTCCCTCATGGCCTTAAGAAACCATTATAGGCATTCAGTCCCATTTCACCCCTCCCCCATTCCCAGTGGCAAACTAGAGAGAGTGGGATGGTGGCTTTGTTGACATCATGAGGTGAGGAGACAAAAAGAAGCAACAGATGTCAGGGAGAACGTAGAAAGGATTCTGTAGGGTCCTCCTATCCATGTGGGGTGGAAGGCAATGCACTTTCAGAATACATTGTCTTCAGTACTGGCAAGAATCATGGGAATTATATAGCAATCCCTGATCAGTATGCCTGATATTTGACAAAACAGCTGACATTCCTTAATGGTGCAATGGCGCTGTTCTCATTTTTTGCAGCCTCCCTGTTCCCTTTCTCTCCCCACACCTCTGAAGCCTTCTGAACTATCTCCCTGCTAGATACAATGGGAGTCTTTTTGGAGCAGTTGCACCAGTGGGGGGGGGGAGTGTTTGGACTGTGCACTTAGTCAGCCTTTAGCTTTATCTACGCAAACTTTTTAGTACCATTTTTAGAATGGTACTTGTGTTGGGACCCACAGGAAGTGATGTCATTAACCTGGAAGTAATGTCATGGCCAGAAGTGACATCATCAAGTAGGAAGGACCATCATTGTGATGTAATAAAATGACACTCCTGTGTGCAAACTGGTATTCTTGGACTGCAGCAATTGCACAACCATGAAACATCCCTGTACTGACAGAAAACAAGATTAGGACAAAATACTATGTTAAAATGCTTTATATATATATATATATATATATATAAAACTCTCACTTGAAAATTCAAACTGCTAACAATTTAAAAAGGAATACTTCAAGAGTAAGGCCTGCAGCTTCCAAGATGGCTGCTCCTAGCTTTCCGCGACCCATCTGACATCAGGTTGCGGCCCACCAAGCGGGTACTGACTCACAGTTTGAGAAACACTGATCTACAGTAACCAGAAAAGAAAGGAGGCCTGGTCTTTTGTGATTTTAATAGGCAAGTACACAGTGGAACTGTGGCAGGTGCTGTTTGTCCTGCAAGTGTTGAGAGATGCTGTCCCTGATGAAATTCCAACTTTCACACAAGCAATAAAAGCACAAGCACACCTCCCTTCTTTGGACAACATCCCTATCCAGTCCTGTATTCTGTACCACTCATGACTCTCCATACAGACTCTCTCAGTACAGATTTGTCAAGATTTCTATGATCTTGTTTTCCTCCGGTCGGAACTACCTCTGTATTCCATCAATGAAATTGACTTTTCAAGGCCTTCCAGGTGGTTTGATGTACTTTCTTTTTGGGCAGCCCAATCCTGAAGTACCCCATGCTGATACGCTGCATGCTGCAAGAGTACATTTGCTGCTGGAGGTCTCCTCGAGGTAAGGGGGCATTTCTGCCCATGCCTTGGGGTAAACCCCAGCAGTTGCAACAGATCAACTTTGATCTGCACTAGCTATATAGCTGGTGCTTGTCCGCATTGATCCATGTTGGGGGATCAGGCCTGTGAAAGGGGACAGGGGATAGGCACATGCCGGTGCTGTGAATCCTGCCCCTTCACAGGCCTGCCCTGCCCTGTCCCACCCCGCCTCACTCTCTCCTGCTTTTCCCCCATTCCTGCACCATACCTACCTGTTCTGGTGGGTGTCCCTGTGCACACCAGCACCAGTGAGAAGGCTCTGTCCTTCTTGCCTGCGCCACTAGAAGGCACACTGTTGTAAAGCACTTTATAATACTTTTGTGACAGTCCGCCAATGGAGTCGACACTCCATAGGTGCAAGCTAAAGATAGGATTGGGCCAAAAGCCCTACATATTTTCAATTCATCAACTTCAACCTATGCAAACAAGAACAATTTTAAAAGGTCCAGTTCTCAGTGATTTAACTGCCACCAGCACTTACCCTTACACCATTTGGTTGCCGCCCGCCCCTAGAGAGCTGCCAGAGATACAAATGCAGCAGGGCCTCATTGTAAGAACAATACACACCAGGATGCTGAAGGACAGAGATGCAGAAAAAGCACCATGCAATTAAATATATTAACACACATTTTCAAAGGTGTTTTTGATAGAATATAAAATTAATGTGACCACCAGAGCACATCAGAGAGCTCAGATTATACAGTACCTATCACTTTTTCAGGTATAAAAATAATGCTTTATACCAACACCTATTTTAACTTTTATCTTGCATGGATGTGCGTAAACTGTTATTTCTTTATTCCATGTCTACTTTTTAAAATTAACTTAAAAAAAAAACTTTAAGAGTTGTTTACTAATTCAGGATAAACTCAGCAACTTGAGTTCAGCAGCAGTAAGCTTTCCGGTGGGTCCGTTCACAAATTCCTCAGCTGAGGAACAGAAGGGACCATAGCTTAAAAGACATTTTTAGAATTCGCAACATTTCCTGGAAGCCTCTGGAGAGCTGTGTATGTCCAGTACACAGAGCCTGAGACATAAGAGCCTTCCTGGATCAGGCCAAGGGCATGTCCTCACAGACTTGTGATAACATTCAATATAGTAGGATGATCACATTAGCTGGTCACAAAATAAGGTAAACATAAAGGTTTCCAAATGGTCTAGTCATGACTGACTGTAGGGGGCGGTGCTCATCTCCATTTCAAAGCCTGTAGCGCCGGCGTTTTGTCCAAGGACAAGCTTCCGTGGTCATGTGGCCAGCATGACTCTACGCCGTAGTGCACAGAACGCCGTTCCCTTCCCACCACTATTTATCTACTTGCATTGAGGTGCTTTCGAACTGCTAGGTTGGCAGGAGTTGGGACAAGCAACGGGAGCTCCCTCCGTCACGCAGTCTTGAACTCCCAAACTTCTGGTTGCAAAGCCTAGCAACAGTGGATTAACCTGCTGCACCACCACGTCCCTTGGTCACAAAATAGTTGTCTGTTAATTGTTGGGGCCATGTAATTCATCAGTGGCATCACTAGGGGGAAGGGAGCGGGCCGCACCAGGTGTACGGGGGGGGATGACACCATCAGGGACCAAAATGTCTAAAATAGTGGTTTTATAAGACAATACCATCCATTGGATGTGGAATTTCACAAGGGATTCAATGAAAAAAACCGGAGTGTAATATCTTCATTCTATCAAAAGTTATAGCCCAAAAACTAAAACCAAAAAATAAAACTTTTAAAATTGCGATTTTTTTTTAAAATTGCGGTTTTACGGAATAATACCATCATGTTATATGCTGTTGGATGTGGAATTTCATGAGGAATTCAATGAAAAAAACCAGAGTGTCATATCCTTATTCTATCAAAAGCTATGGCCAAAAAACCCTAAAAACTGAAAATGCAACTTTGTATGTAAAAATCACGATTTTTAAAAAAATCATTATTAGGAGTCAGTTTTTATTTCCATGTATCAGAGCTAATACTAGAACTTTTATTTGATTGTGTCAGTGTCATCAAATTGGCCACAGGTTTTTTGTTGGGTTCTATACTATACTAATTTGTTGGGTTACCGTAGTATAGTTAAATAAATAAATAAAGTTGATGACGGTAACACCAACCCTAGTAATAACATTGCATTTAGGTTGTGCATATGGTATTGTAATTTATTCTGTATGGTTTGGGGGGGAGGAGATTCACCATGGGGGTAGAGTGTAACGTGCTGACCTCCCGCACCGGGTGACGCAAACTCTAGTGACGCTATTATAATTCATCAGGGCAATATTGAGAAATAAATGGAGAGAAATTGATAGGCTCTCATAAAGTTGTGGGTGAACACATATATGGATTTTCTCCAGATCACCTATATCTTTTAATTTCCCACATCCTTCAATAATCAAAACATCTCAGTTTTTCTATAGAAGCAATATGGAACCACACATTTGCAAGATGATTCTTTGCAAGAACAATCAGTGCAAGTCCACATGATGAGGCCAGCAACAGTGGCCTCATCATGTGAGTTGGCTTGAACTAAGTGTCGTGTTCCCAGGGTTTTTTTTTTCTAGCCTGCCCCTGGCAATGCAGGATGCTGGCCAACTGGCCTGAAGCCGGACCCGGAGCCATTACTTGCAGCATTTAGTAGCATTGCTTAGCGTTAAGACTGGACTTAGCTAACTTTTGGGTTTAGACACGAGGCACACTATGAGTAAAAAATATAAGGATTTATTAAACTACAGATAGCAATACAGAGGCAATCAAAGTCAGGCCTTATAAGCATGGTATAACTAGATTATAATGTAAAATATGTAAAATAATGTAAAATAATATTTAATGTAAAATAAGAAAGCTATTTTTTTTAGTGCTTACATGGCTTCCTATTTTTTACAAAGGCAAAGGACAACTGACTGCTAGAAGTTAAGCTTCCAGACAGGAAAAAAGTGGCGTTTTGCAATTCCCTCTTGCTTCCCGCCTTCTGCTCCCCTAGAATGGTAAACATACTGCTGGTAAGTTTTGTTTTTTCAGGCTTATCAGTGCGGCCGTTTACTGTAACCCAAAAGGAATGTTAACCTTTAGGCAGCAAGGAGCTGATGCTTTTTAATATTTCAAAAGATGGGGATGGTAAACAGGCCTGATCTTTTGGCCTGACCACTGTTGTTGTTGTTGTTGTTGTTTTGGAGGGGGGGGGTCTGCTTGTCACACTAATGAGAAAAATATCTTACAGTTATAGGAATGGGTACACTGGAGCAGACAAATACTACTTAGTTCAGTGTTTTGACCCACAGTAGTGTCCAGACTGAAGCTTCAGGAAAGTTCATAAACAAAAACAATAGTATTTGCTCCTTTGTGAATAACCACTAGGACAGTGATGGCGAACCTTTTGGGCTCAGTGTGTCAAAACCTAGGAAAATGCTTAACTTAGTTCTGCTGGCGTGTCACCCCCCTCCCAAACAGAGGAGAAACAATTCTTTATATTGATTTATCTTTACACAAAAAATAAATCCAATCATGTGTCGTGCTATGTATTACATAAAGAAATGTCAAAAAATGACAAAAATGAAGAATGAGTAAAACAAACTCAGTTTTTGTCATGTATTGGTGAATATTGGTGTGTCACCCCAAACGTTGTATTGTGTCAGCTTTGACATGCATGTCATAGGTTCGCCATCACTGCACTAGGATCCGCTTTTTTCAGAGATTGTACCTGGTAGCCAAAGAGCCCACGGCAACAAATTCAAAGGCAATCGAGCATTTTGCAAATACCACTTGATTCATTTCAAATAAACAAACAAACAAACAAACAAGGGCAAACAAGTTTACTTGATGTCACTACTCATCAGCTCCAACAGCAGCCATTGGCATTTGGCAAGTGGACATCCAGAAACAATACATCTAAATTTAATTTTAAAAAACACAACAAATTAACAACAGGAGGAGTTAACAACAGCTCCAAGTGCTGAATTTCACAAGAAATGGAAATTGTAATTTGCTGCTTATTGGGTAATTTCCCATTAGGCATCTCTTCCATTCCTTGTATTTTATGCATTAAAACAAAACGCTTCAATATTCAGGATAGACTGCAGCACAGAGGCAATCACAATTACAAACCTTTTTTTATTTTTTAAGAAAGGAAGGACAGAGGGGAGGGGAAGCTTCATTTGTACAGACAATTCATTATCCTAAATACTTTCATTTCCCTTCAAAGGGCTCCACTCCCTGAAGACACCATCATTTTATTTTATTTTTCTGTATTCTTAGTCAACTACTTTTCAGATCTATCGCTGACTGTATTTTCATTTAGCTTCAATATTGAAATCTGTTTTCTTGTCACTTGATCCATTTTCATTTGGTTTATGAGTTGTGCCATCAAGGAACAATTCAGCCCATATTAGCAAAATAAGCAGAGAGCTCCATACTGCTGAAACAGCAAATATATTTTAATAACTGTGTAGGCTCATAGAATTGGAAGGCTGGCTGGCTTCCTGAGGTTTCACTCAGGTTACTTATAGTGCAATCCTACTCATGTCAGAAGTTAGTCCTTGTGGCAGGTGGATAGTCACGACACCCAGCTGGACAGAAGAGGAGGTGCTGCCAGTTGGCCGGAGTGATGGTCAACAGCCTCGTGTACCATTGCCCACTCCCAGCTGCAGCCAGACCCAGCTGACAACTGTCTGGTGAGAGTATGGACAGGGTTGTGATCAGTCTCTAGCAGCACAGAGGAAGGGTAAAGGAAGGAAATACAAGATGACCCAGGAAAGAAGATGGAAAGACAGGAAGGAGAAGGAGGTGGAACAACCAGGAGAAAGTATGTTGGATGGAGGTTGTCAGAGTAGCACAGTAGTGCAGGAACACAGTGAAGGAATACAAACAGCAGTCTTCTGTCAGCAAATATATTTACAGCAGCACTGTACAGACCACAGCCCAGTAGCATCACAGATCAGAGTCAGGTTAGAGAAAGGGAACTTGTCCACTGCTTTTTATACATCTGTCAGCCAATCAGCTACTACATTGCATTCTCTAAACAAAGTCAGCATGACTCAGCAGTTACAGACTAATTACAGACACCTGTTCTGGTTGGTAAAGTCTGCTTTCCCTTTCAATATCCTGACAGAGGTGATACAGGAAGGGGATGTAGGAAAATAAAGTGGGTGAATAAAGGATGCAGACAGGAGACAAGAAATCCCCAGAGGGACTTTCAATGGATCGTGGCCCAGTATCCCCAGAGTATCCCCAGAACCAGTGGTGGTATCTAAAGCAGGAGGAACCGGTACGCTGGGCGGGACTTACATGTGATTGGCTGCCTGTCCGTTTGGTTCTGCCACCTGCCCACCCGCCGCCTTTTGGAGTATCAAGTATACATAAGGTTTGGCGCATCAGGCAAAGAACAATTTTGTTGCATGTAGTCAGTGAATGCATGACCACAAGGGGCATTAGTGGCAGAAGTGGAGAGAAGTTGATTTGTCCAAAACGTATGCCACCTGTCCACCACATTACCATGACAATAGAAACTTAGTGTTTACGTATGTCAAACAAAAGGGCTGGTGCCAGACGGCAGACCTATTGGAACATGTGGAATGGTCTGGAGCTCCTGAAGGGTCCTGGCTGATTCCTTCAACCCATCATTCGCTGCTGTTGAATTTGTGGCAGCCTAGAAGTGGATTTAGCAACTTAAAGAATCAATTCAGTGATTCCAGGTTTTCTTAACTCTCTGGGTGACTCACCTGTGTGCACATATGGTGACTCACCATAATGAGGCCTTACCAGTGCGCCTGGGGCAAATCTTGTATGTGGAGTTGAATCATGCAGTAGCATAGCCAGAAAGGGTCCCAGCACTATGTTTTGCGCATGCCTCAATACACCATGCAAGTGGCCTCTCCTCCTCACCTTCAGAGTCATTCCAGATGGCTAGAACAAAATAGGGGCATCTCCTTCTTTTTGCTCTAGCCATCTGGATTGGCTCCAAAGAGAAAAGGGATGTGACCAGTGATTTCATCTGGGCGCGCCCGGAACCGGAACGCCTGGATGATTGGCAGCCCTCTGTTGCAGTTTCACACCACACACTCCAGAACTGGTTGAAACTGG
>JAJKFI010000004.1:20459459-20476408 GCA_029204185.1 Lerista edwardsae | reverse complement strand
GTCCACAAGCCCCCAACTCTGCTACAAACAATCAAAACCAACAACACCCTCCGCCCCTATGGCGGAGGCCAGCCACACCTCCCTGCGCCTCCCTGCGCCTGGAATCACTCCATTTCAGAGCGATTCGGACACGCGGGAGGGCGGGAGGGCCCAGGAGCAGCTCGCCCGTCCTCAGGAGAGGCGGCATGGCCCGAGCCCGTCCGTGGAACTAGCAGAACGGCGTACCGGGCTGTTCCGCCAGTATGACACCGCTGGATGGGACACTTGCACGGCGCATCGAGGTGTCGCGCAAAACATAAAGCTGTGCCTCCCTCTGGCTATGCTACTGCATGATTCAACTCCTAGCCCCCTAGTTTTGTGGAATTACCCCACACCCCCCATAATAATCACGCAAGACCAAGGCTTGGACTAACTGGGCCACTTTATTAAACATTTTAACATTAAATAGGACAAACTTGCAACAGAGCTTAAAACCCCCAGCATGCGGGACTATGGGGAAATTGCGCTAGCCATCTACCTCCCTAGGTGATCATGATGATCAACGGGCATACATCCTGGCTCCAGACACCAGCTCGGGTTGCCAAGCTATGTCCCTCATTGCCGACCAGAAGGCCAAGGCAATGTGCCCGCGCCGAACTCACCCTAGCCCGAGCCAATAGGTAGCCTTTGCAGATCTGGACAGGGTATGGCCCCACCATTCAATGAGCCGGATAGGCAACTTATGAGCGGCCAGGACCGATCCCCAACCGTGTTGCCTTAGAATGCATGCCAATTCAGAGACCTACCTGTCTACCCCCAGCACGCAACCTGCCTAAAAAGTGACCAATTGACTATTTAATAATTGCCCTTAAAGAACGCCCACCTCAGGCTGGGGTAGGCGAAAAACCCCACAGCTACTGGCCAATTTAAGCTGAAGGTAAAAATTCCTACCTGGCCCCGAAGCAATCAGATACTCTCAGCCTGATAATGGAAGGGCGGGGGGGGGGGGGAGATCGCCAGCCATGCTCCAACTGAGCAGGGGGTGGAGTGAGCGTGCAATACAGCCGCTCGCTTGCCCCCTGGCTGGGATCCAATTGGCCCCCAAGCCTCACTCCTGCATTCAGTGGGGGTAGGGAAAAAATGGTGGCGTGCAGTGTGCGCACCACCTGCATTATGTATAGACACTTTAAGAGTTCTGCTGATACTAGTGATTCCGGTTACAGTTGCAGTACTCTGGTTCCGGTCCTGGTTTCAGTACTCTGTTTTGCTAGCATGCTTGTGATAATATATGGGTTCTGCTTACTAGAGTTACTTTATGTGACAATTTCTAGGATTGATCCATAGTGCTCTCCTGTCTCCCCTTGTCTCCCCTTGAAACCGATTAATGATACTTCTGCAAAGACCTTATATTAGTGCCTACGTGCATGACTTAAGTACAAGAGCTCAATGCAGTTCTTGTAACAATGATATCATTGGTTGTCATGTAGACATCAGTGCAATAACTCTTGGAAACAGTGTCCCTAAAATTAGATTATCATTAGATTAATTATGAGAGAAATCCTTAATACGTATCACACTATGACATTTGTAGTGGTAATTCTCATACTAAATTAGGGCTGTGCATGGAGGACACTGAATATTTAATGCTGATTACTGTCATCATACATATTGTAATCGATCAATGAGACAAAAACACTGGATAATTGTACTCTTAGCTGTCCAACTAACATGATAGAACAACATAAGAGTGGTGTAAATGCAACCCTTTCATTCTTAGGTCTGTTGATGAAAGAAAGGGAGAATAACAGTAAGGATGCCTGCTAACTGGGCAAGAGGCACTTTTTCAAGGGGTGTTCCTCTTATATTCAGCAGGGGGAGAGCAATTGTCCCTCTTCACCCCTGTGCAGTCTTTCTAGTGGCTGTTGCTGGTGGTCTGCCTTTTTTTTTTTTAGATTGTGAGCCCTTTGGAACAGGGAGCCATTTAACTTTATTATTGTTACTATTTGCCTGTAAACCGCTTTGTGAACTTCATGTTGAAAAGCAGTATATAAGTACCTATTGACTGATTGATGCAGATTCTGCTTGTTCTTCTCTAAGATGTTCCCATATTATTCCATTTTTTTTAAATTCTATAAATGCACATTTCTTCTGCAGGAAAATGCTTTTCTCCTGAACTCATACTGTCACATTTTGATTCTGGGAAAAGACTATTAAGCTCTCAGCACCCATTGCTCCCATTGCATGTATAGCAATATAGTCATTGCTATGTGTGATGGCCGTGCCTGATGTGGTTCCAACTTGAAAGTGTATAGTCGCCCCTTTATTCAATTGGCATCACTAGTACAGAATGGTATGTCTTTCTCCCATGCTTAAGATTTTGTTTCATGTACCAATGGTGGGGAAGACAAACCTATGTGAGATCAGCCACCAATGGAATCATAGGGTTGGGAACTACTGGCCCAAGAACTACTGAAACTCGAGGCATCATGCTGAATGCTGTTCCCCCTTACCCAGTTATGTGCCAGCCCCCTATCCTTCCACTCTCCAATGTTCCAGCTCCGGTCTCTCTTCCACATTTTCTTCTTCCTCCTTGTCCCCTTCTTTCTTTTCCAAATCAGAAGGAGAAGGGGAAGCAGTGGAGGCAAGTAGGCAGGCAGAGTTGGGCATCCCCTGTTGACCTGCTGCCTGAGGCGACTACCTCAGTTGGCCTCAGGGATGGGCCAGCCCTGGCTGGGAATGACCAGTGAATCTTACACATGCCCCCCCAAAAGCCATTGCCCAGAGAGCCTTACCATCTGCATTTAGATTTTAAATCTGCACCCACCTGCCACTGAATCCTGGGCAAGAGGTCCTCTCCGAGATCCAAAAAGGCCAAGGATGCTTTAGACTGCAGCCCTACGCCCTCTTGCTTGACACAAAGTTCTGTGGAACTTGCTGGGATTTATTTCTGCATGCGCTTGCTCAGGATCAGGCTGCCGGGTTTGGTTTTCTTAAAGGAAAGATCTCCACCGCACACTGCGAACTCCTTTTAAAACTGAAAGGTTTAAAAAAAAAATCAACTTTATAATATTGTATGAAAAATAGTTCAAAGACAATAAGTCAAGAATTCAACTGGATGAGCATCCTTTTTTTAATCATAGCTCCTTTAAAAAACTTCAATGAATGCTCTTTTTTTCTCAAAAACCTCTTTGTGTAGGCCTAGGTAGCCACATCCAGCGGTGTCATCCAGCAAGAGCTGCCGGAACGCTAGGCGGGACTTACCGCCTGATTGGCTGCCCGTCCGTAACGTGTCGCTGCCTGCCCACCCGCTGTGCAGGCACCCCTGGCTTCGGAGGGGGTACCTGCTTGCCTGGGGGGGTGCGCCGGGTGCCTGGGCAAGCAGTGGAGGGGCACGCCAACCGGAGGGAGCCCGCGCGGTGGGCGGGCAGGCTGCAACGCATCACGGACAGCCTGTCAATCAAGCGGTAAGTCCCGCCTAGCGTTCTGGCAGCTCGTTGCCGGATGACACTACTGGCCACATCCCTGGTCCATTGGCCACGTCTGCAAACTGCTGCCCCCCCCCCCGAGACTGCTGCCACCGACCCACCAGAACCTTGCGGAACCTCACGTGACTCTCTGCTGCTGTCCAAAAGTGTTTTGATGCCTTCAGACAACTTTTAACCAATACTTGTGGATTTCTGAAGGGCGGCTTGGAGGCCGCAACTCAGAGTTTGGCGGCAGCAGCAGCGTTGCCCTTACGGCTCCTATCCTTGCAGTATCCCTGATAAATGCCCATCCAAATGCTTCCTGACCTCCGAGGAAGGAAATTCTACAACTTCACTGGGCAAGTATTGTATAGCCGATAATGTATGGTACAGAAAACATCGCTGCTACTGCTCAGGTTACAGCACAGAGGGTTCCCACCCGGCCAATGTGCTATCTAATTAAAATGTTGCTGAGCTAGCAGAGCTGTTAGAGGAAGAAATACATGCCGCTCCACTAATATCATCAGCCCCAATGGCATCTATAAAGCATTCAAATGAAATGCCATGCTCTGTGTGGTGATGTAATATATGATGCAGGGGCCATCTGCAATCCTGAGATAACTGGACATGCCTACGCATTCCCCCCCTTCCAATTCATTTAGTAATAGATGGTTTAGGGCACCCAGGAGTAGTAAGCAGCCTCTATCATTGTGCGTTTGTTAAAGAAACAGGGCACTGAGGAAGGTTCTCACTGAATTGCTTCTTTCCAGACACTGGCACAAGAGAATCAAACAAGTTACTGTATATTTCCCAGTATGAGTCGGAAATCTAACATTTAAAATAATATTATCAACAAAAATAGATTGCAAAGTTGCAAAGGGTTTGTGATCACAATGCAGAGTGCCAACCCATTGGGCGACCCAATCCTGAGCTGTGTGGACACCATGGTAGCTAAATGGCTACTGTTGCATCCAGCAGCAGTTAGATAGCCGCTGGTGTCTCTTCTGCGGAAGGGACATTTGTCCCCTTCCCCCGGGGAAAGCCTCACATCCCACAATGAGACTCCCCAACTCTGCTGGCTACTTTGCCAGCAGAGAATTGAACAGCAAAATTGAGAATTCGGACAACTGGGGCAAAGGCAGGGGATAACCCCTGGAGGTGGAGCTCACCGCCAGTCCCACCCCTGCTCTGCCCCTCCCCCACCCAGTTCCGCCCTCCCTTGCCACCCAAAGTTGCCCCAACACCAGTGATGGCAAAATCACTGTGATGAGTGATGGGTCTGCAGGTGCCCCTCTGGGTGCACAAGGACAGCACTGGGCCAGTGCGGGCAGTAAGACCTTACCACCTGCATTGGAAGTGCCTTATGGCACGTTTGTGACACTGGCACAAGCGGTATGCCCGTACCACCCATGCTGGGCCTGATAGGATTGGGCCCTTAATGTCCTGTTATAGCTAGGCAAGGTGCTTGACTGTATAGCTACTCCTACTTTATTGAGGATCTTGTTTATTGAGATCTTGTTCAACCTTATAGGGCAGTGTCTAATAGGATTGGGCCATGTTTCCCTCCAGCACACCGATGCAACTACGCCAAAGTGGCTTACACTGCATCTTGATGGAGGGCAGTCCGAGGGGTAAACCTCTGATGAGTCCTGTCCCAGAAATATCTCTAGAATATGCCAGCATGGACTTGGATTGTGGAATTGAATCCAGAACGGAGGTTTGGATTCAGCAGATGTCACCCCAGGGGGATGACATCCCAGGGAAACTACAATTCCATCCCCTAGACAGTTGTGGGGGCCTTGAGGGCAGGATTGGCCCAGCAGCTGGGCACAGCAGAGAAGAGAAATGGGAAGGCTGATAGGCTGAGAACCCTGGAAGCCTGGGGAACTTGACTTACCTGAGCACCCAACCAGACACAATGGAGGACATGGTACCTATACCTTTAACCATTGTATAGAAGAGGGAATTTTGGCAATTGTAGCCTTTTTAACCCTTTCATGTTGGGCTGCACCTGCCAAAATTCCTATGAAATTCCAAATTTCATGTTGGGCTGCACCTGCCAAAGGCCCTATAGCCAAGGCCTTAGGCCAATGTGACCAATGTCATCACATTGGGGCCCACACTTTGGGGGGGGCCCACACCAGCACAGTGAGCATATTGCTTGCCGCTGCAGCCAGATCTCTATGAACGGTCGGTCAGTGGGGCAAGCAGAGCAGCTTTACCTCAGGCATTTCCACCTACCCCTGCCCTCGAACAGTCCAAAATGGGCCTCCTGGATGCAGTTGGCAGTGATGTCATGTCACCACCAACTGCTTCCAGGTGCCATGTGTGGCACCACAAGCACTTTTCTTGGTGAGTGGGGACCCCATGGGGAGGGGGACCCTGAGAGAATGCCCTACATTGGGCCCTGCTGCTCCTGGAACAGGCCCTGCCCATAGCTGGCGCAGGTCCACATTGACCTGTTTGGGGGGATCAGGCCCAGGAAGGGGGATGGGATACAGCATGGACTGCTGATCCCACCCCCTCCTGGGCCCAATCCACCCACCCCGCTCCATCACTGTTCCCCCCCCCTGTTCAACCCCTCCCTGCCCTTTTCCCACACCATGCCAGACATACCTGGTCTGGCAGGTGTCCCTTTGGCCGCTGGCACCAGCTGTAAGACTTTGCCTTTGCGCTTTTGCACAGTGCTTTACGATGCTTTTGCACCCACACCTGCTAGAAGAACACATGCTCTGCCAGTGCTTTGGGGGGATTGGGCCACAGGTGTCATGAACTGTGAACAACTGCAGAAGCAAACTGCAGAATTTGTTCATTTCCTCTCTGTCCTCTGCATTACTTACCTGCTTGTTTAATGCAACATTGTACATCTAATTCTGTAACCCTTCAGTGAGCTCCATACCAACTGTCTGACTCTTCACAAAAGCATCTGGGCTCTGCCAGAGAAACGTCCGCGGCACCAACAATCACCGTCCTGACAATGCGCAGGAGTTCTCCTGAACATCTCAAATCCAATGGGACATCTTGCCTAAGAAAGGCAAACGGCTTTGCTTCCAAGAGTTTGACTTCATCAAATCAATGGATTTTGTTCTTCGGAATCCAGGATTAGTATTGCTTGCATAGCTCCGGCTCCTGTGGAGGGAGAGATTTGCTGAGCAGTTAATCAAATGAACCTGGCAAAAAACGTCCATGCTTTGCATTTTGATCTGTAGGAGCTGTGTAGCTCATGATGGGAGCTTGTCATTTTGGCAGCTGGGTCAGATTCATCAAGAGACTGACTCGCTGGAGTTCCTGGTTGCTTTGCCTGATTCTCCCTGTCCCTCTCCTCCCTCCCCCAGGTTGTAAATCTCTTTTGTGACTGGTGTAGGTCTTTGCAATAAAAAAATGCCAATTAAAATAGAAAGGTGCACAAGCGCGTTTGCTCCAAAATTTGATTAACAGGATTACAGCAAATATGAATCAAAGTTCTATTTGTTTTTGCTGCTTATTTTGCCTGGC
Organism: Lerista edwardsae; assembly: GCA_029204185.1. NCBI lineage: Eukaryota > Metazoa > Chordata > Lepidosauria > Squamata > Scincidae > Lerista > Lerista edwardsae. The sequence continues at coordinate 20,469,470 of JAJKFI010000004.1, read as the reverse complement.
GTTTTGGGTCCTTAAAATACTTCTTCATCAAAGAACACCTTGGGGAATAGGGATTCTGCTAACACTCAAGTTTTATCCTGCAGACATGCTTTATTTACACTTTATTTGTATTGGATTTTAGAGTGCAATATTGCAAAATATACTGGTAGTAAAATTCCCATTAAAGGAGAGGCGGGTGCACCTGATGCAGCTTGTGAGCGCCAAATTGCATAATTATTATTCATACTGCCTTTTAAGATGGCACTTTATGTTTTTTAGGGGAACATTCAAAAGAATTAGGAAAGAAACAAACTTCAGGCTGACAAATGCAATTGTGTTTCTCGAATGATTTGTCACCTCTTTGGAGGTCTTTTAGCATCTTCTGGCTTGAACCCTCTCCACCCACCCACCCCCGTTTGTATTTAAAGCAGAATTCTGATCTCACACCTTTGTAACCAGAGTTACTGAAATAACTCTTGAAGTGAGCTGTCAAGATAGCTCAATCAGTCACTGTGCATGCTTGCATTAAATCCACACTGGCAGAAAGTGCATGATTTGTTCTGTACAGTGGAACAGGCAGTGTTGTTGTTTTCCCTGTCCTTTTCCTACAAACAGAAGTTCACCTCACAGTGAATCACAAGCTGCTTTTTATAAGGCTGTGAAAGAAATCCCCCCCCCCAGATTTCTCACTAGAGTCTGGAGTTTTGCATTACCTGATCCAGGGGCATACCTAAAGAAGTGCAGGGGGATGCAACTGCACCGGGCAACAAGCGTGGGGGGGGGCAACAAGCTGAGCTTGACACTAGTGGCCAAAATATAACTCTCATATAAAAATTGTGGTTTGTTCAAATTGCTATTTGTAAGAATAATATTGTCATAATATATCATTCAATGCAGAACTACATGCAGAATGCAGTGAAACAAACCAGAGTGTAATATCTTCATTCTGTTAAAAGCTATGGCCAAAAATCCTGAAAACAAAAATACAACTGTGATGTCACTTCCTGTTATGACATCACTCCAGGGCAACATTTTGCCCTCTGCACCAGGCTACACTGTCATTAGCTGTGCCCTGACCTGATCCTGTTTGTGGAGTAGGATTCACAATCCACTATTTGGACTTTTTATTTTATTTATTTATTTGTAAAACTGTGCCTGAGATCTAAATTTAGCATGTCGATCTGTAGTTCAGATGTTAATTTCTGGGTATGTCTACCCAGATTAGGAGACACGTTTAAGTCAAAGGTGAAAAAAAGAAATAAGCCTGTTGGCCAAACCACCTTATTTTTCCAACTCAAAACATATAGCTTTCCATTATTGGAATCCGCAAGAGCCATATATGGGCTGAGTGGCTCCATTGTTGAAGGCTAAATCATGCCATTTAGGTCATGGTCCTGCCTGAAAAGCCTTTAAAACAGCCAGCACCATGGACAGTGTTGGGAAGCAGACCAGCAAACACAGCGATCTGGGGATTTTCCTGTAATCACACTTGCTTCCCAATCATATATAATGTTGCCATCCATGGAATGTACTTTACTCACTTCTGTACCATCACTGCAGACACTGTGGAAGCCCAGCACACAGTGGGGAGGGGCAGAAGAAGGCCCACCTACCCCAGTCAGTCAGCAGGCAAAACAGTGCGGGGTGGGGCAGATTGGGGTGGGTCAGCAGCATGGCAGAGGTGGGAAAGGGGTGACACCCAGCATGGGCAACTTGCGTCAGATGCAACTCCCAGAGCAAGCCAACATACCCTCTTTGTCTCCTTGGACTTGCAACAACTGAAGAGCTCTAAAGAGTTGGCACAGATCTGAGGAGACCCATTGGTAGCTGAGGGGCTTTTCTTTTCCCTTTCCTCTCCCTCGGCTCCCAATCACCCCACTACTCCCCACCCCATTCAGTGCAGCCTGTCTTAGTGAGGCTGCATGCTATGGTGAGGAAAAGCATAGGGCTGGGCCCTTAAGATAATCAATGCATGTGGAGAGGTGGTTTGACTGAAACCACCCCCTCCACATGATTACATGAAAGCTCCAAACTCCCCTACATGAGATGGACCAGAACAACATGTGCTCTGTCAGCATACATGTTATTTAATGCATGGAATCAGGGTTGGGCAGTACAATATTTCCCAAACTGGGCCCTTGTTCATCTGAACCCAGGTGCAGCAATTCACACGTTCCATTCATCTAGGGGCAATCTGTGTAGCATGTACATGGGTGGTTGATCTGTGAAAATGAGCTGAGGTACAGTCATACACATAGAAATACAGTTCCAAGATATGGACAGCTATACCTGGGCACTGTGGTTCTCTACCTGGGTACAGCATGTGTGAGCAGCCCTACTATCACATTTAACATGAGAGACTCTCATAATATAAATGGTTGAGCGTGCAGTGCCTGATTTGTGCAAATTCCTCCCACCTTGGTGTGCATTGGCCATCTAGGTGAGCACCAGAGTCATAAGTAGGCATGGTCTGACAACAGAAGATGTAGTTGCCTTGCTGAAGCTAAGCAAAGCTAGGTCTGGTCAGTACCTGGAAGAAAGGATAAGAATGTGAGAACATAAGAAATGCCCTGCTGGATCAGGCCCATCTACTCCAGCTTCCTGTATCTTACAGTGGCCCACCAGATCCCTCAGGGAACGTATGAGACAACAAGATGCCTGCATCCTGTTGCCACTCACTTGCACCTGGCATTCTGAAGGAGCCTACTACTAATGTAAGGAGGTTGCACAACCCATCATGGCCTATATGCTACAATGGACTTTTCCTCCTTTTAAAGGCACTAGGCCAGGTGCCATCACCACTTCTTATGGCAAAGAGTTCCACAGATTAATTACCCTGGATGCCCTGAAATCCTATGGGTACCACCTTGAATTGCATGATGGAAGGAAGGCAGGAGATCAATGTAATAAATACATGAAATCATACATGATATATATTGTAGACGTGTGGCGAGGCCTCATGCTGTTCTTCCAGCATGTCAAATCATTTGCTGGCCTGGGGAAGATGTGAATTGGGTCTAAAAATATGAGGTCAGACTCTGAGTATGCCTTTTCTCTTTACAAGCAGCTTTTGTGCAATCACGTAATGTATTAAGTAGACTTCCTATTGAAAACAATGGCAAACCACCCATGAATTTTCATGGTGAATTATACCCCAAAAGGTTTTACCATGCATTCATTGTCCATTGATCTATACATCAGTGTAAAAACAACAACGCAGGAGCAAAGCATTGTCGCAGAACTCAGTAACTACCAAACTAATGCCCAAAGAATTTATGGAATGGTTAATTACATTCTGTCCAGTGCTCAGTCGTTCGAGCTCTGAGAAACGCTCTCAGCCCTTGACAACATATATATCAACATTGATTTACCACTACATTACCTTGCACAGAACTAACTGTGGAAGATGGAGTAGCATAATGTGCTGCACGTACAGCCCATGCTCAAACCTAAAATATTCCCCAGCCATGTTACTAACATGCACATGTGTCTTCCAATACATGTGTGCACACAGACAATTTTGGGTTTGAATTTGCCTGACCCAATTGGGAAACTGAATTGGGAAATTTCCAATGTGAGAGATCAACATGCCATGCAGGGCTGTTTGGGGATAATTAACTGAATAGTGGAAACAACCAGCCTCAAAGTGCCTCTGATCAGGTTAACAGTAACCGTGAGCCAGTTTTCCAAAAGAAGAATGTTAAGGAATGTTAAGGAATGTTATATGTTAATATAAGGAATATAGCATAAAAAGGCAAGTTTGTTAATAAGAACAATTATGCAGGGGCTTATGGGGTCCTGGTAAAACAATGTTTGCAAATAACTCTGTTTAGGCAGGCATGGCTTCAATGAAGGCAGGGCAGAGTGAAGTTTCCTCTGCCAGGGGTGACCAAAAGGGAGAGAAAAAGAGGATTAGTGGGAGGTTTTAAAACAGGTACTGAATGGAGGGTTTGAGAAGAGTTAGGATGATTGGTGAGAGAGAGAGAGGAAGGAGGAAGGAGGAAAGGAGCATTAGTGTAGCTGAGGGGACCACTAGGATCACATGACCCCAGGTGGCATTCTTTGGGGGATGGCCCTGCTGCCCCCACTGTAGTCCTGCCCCCTACTCTTGTCCCCCACCCCCTCTGAATGCAACTGGTTCTGCACTTCAGTCGCTTCCAGAATGTGTTCTGAGACCCCAGGAGTCTGGCTACCTTATAAGGCCTAAAAACATCACTTCTGGTTTTTCTGAAAATCGGAAGTGACCTTTTAAGACCTCCTGACAGTTTTAGAAGGTGTTCTGGGGCCTGGGGAAGCCACAGTCAGTCTCCTCAGGACTCAGAAACCATCAGGATATGAACAGCGCCCGGCTGCAATCATGCGCTGCACACCTTCCAGCCAGTGGTGGAATCTACCTGCGCTAACAACCGGAACCCATTTGCATATTGCAGGGGCGCGCGGCAGCGACGACTGCAGTGGGTGGAGCCAGGCCTTCATGGAACAACCGGAATGGCGTTCCGGAGCGTCCTGGCTACATGACATCACTGCTTCCAGGCACTCCACAGGGAGGGAGGGAGGGAAGGAGGGAGAAGGAAGATATATTATCTGTGTTTAGTTTAATGCAATATGACAACCTTCTGTGAAGGGAGACTAAGCTGCATGGCTTTGGATTCCAGAGAAAAAAGAAAAATGCAGCCAAAGAGGTGCACTTTGGTGAGCAAGGAGTGTAGCTCCCCTAGAAATGGGAGGGGTTACTGAGACAAGAGGCTTTTCTGAGAGGGAAAGCGCTTACCAAAAATGGATGTCCCTATGGGGGGACAGACTACCAAAATGGAGAACATAGACTGCTTCAGTGGGGAAGAAAATAATATTAAAACATTAATAAAATAAGATGTGAGACAAAAGAACCCACACCAGCCAGTCCATAGTGCTGCTCACTAACAACACAGCCACAGCAGGAGAGAAGCAAAGAGTCATTCGTCTGACTTGTGGCACCCTACATCACTGCAAGCAGGTACACCTGGCTGGGAGGCCAATCAGATATGGGGCCATTAGAGGTAGAACTACATGGGCCGATTACTGACACTTGCAACAGGGCACCTGCCATGTGGCCACACCCACACACATCCTACGCCCTTTGCTTCAGCACCTGCCAGTGGGGCTATTGATAGTCTGCCCTCCCCATCCCCATTTGACTGTCTGCCAAACACTATGGCAGCAGAGAAGAGGGGGCTGGGGTCCTGCCAGAAACTCCCTGCTGGGCCTCCCCAAGGGCCCCAATGCCCACTAGGCTAACTAGTTTCTCCTCCAGAGCAGCCTCAGAGATAGGCAAGAGGGAGGGGGTTCCTTCACCCACTGGGCCTCCTCTCTTCCATCAGCTTTGCTTGGAATCGCCGGCTGGCCAGCCTCCTCCAGACTGCCCTCATCACCGGCTTAGCTCCAGATACCCAAATTTGGCAGCACAAAACCCCACCACCAAACAATAGGCAGTCAGCTTGCCCAAGCCACAACTGCCTCCTCCACTTGGTGGCTCCAGGGGCATGGCAGCCATACAACAATTCTCCACAGTTATTCCCCACAATAACATTACCTTATCCAGTCCTTTAACCGTCCTTCAGTCAGTCCATCCAGCAATCCATCTGTCAGGCAGTCCATCCAGCAATCGGTCAGGCAGTCCACTGCCACTTTCCTTCCTTCCTACACTTACCTGGTGCTGCACCTACCTGGTGCTAACTTACTGTAGCTCCTGCCTCCAACTCTACTGAGGCAGGCCAATCGGTGTCTGTTGCTGGGCAGGCTTTAATTCATCAGCCACACCCATCTGCACCTGTGCCAAACCCTTCCTAGCCAGGGCCCTCATCAGCCTGCAGCTGTGTTCCTGCTTCAGGGAAAGACCTTGGGGGGTTAACCCTGTAATCCCTGGTTTATTTGGACAAGGGGCCACTGCTGATACCATTCCCTATCTCCTTGGGGTATCTCCTGCCTTTTCCAATACAGGGCCATAGATGAGCATCTTCTCCTTGGAGCTCAAGCAATCACAGAGTGAGGATGCTGCAGATCATAAGAGGTCCCTTCCCCATGGAAACCTGTCTTGAGGCTAGCTTAGGGCAACAAACTGGGGTAAGTAAAGCAGTTCTCTATCTGCTAACAAAGAGACAATAAGGGTGAGCCAGCTAAAGGTTTTATTCAGAGGTTCCCAAACTGTGAACTGTGGCGCCCCGGGGACCTGTGGAAACCAGTCAGGGGAGTTGCGAAATTCTTGCGGAAAAAGCCCACTACCCTATACCATCTTTAAGCTTGTAGCACTAATGGGGAGCCTCGGTCCTTGGCCCTGTAGGTCAAGTGAGCTGCCAGTTGAAAATGTTTGGGAACCACTAGCTTTATTGAATAGAATCCATGATAGAGCAGCCTCTGAAAGAGAAACAAATGAGTGGGGTTGCCAACCATCTCCTCCCAATGAGGCCATTGCACCTTTTCACATTATCAGAAAGCCACGTAACAGAAGCTGGTGAAGTCTGACTGCCCCAGTTGATTCAGTGTCTGTCATGGAGTTTGCAAAGCCAAAAGGGCTTGAGTGGAACAGGTCAGTCAGTAACCTAACAGAGAAAGCTGCACCCACACTAGTCATGGGGCAGACAGGCTATTTGCTCCCTTAAACTCCACACCAAAAATGTGGTCTTCCATTTTTGTTTGTGTTTCAATTGACATGTGAAATGAGGAATCCTGGAAAATTTCACTTCTATTTTTCTGATTAGAAAAGCTGAGTCTTGACTTGTCTCATCATGAAGAAGCTGTAGAAGCTGTTGCTTGTTATGGTCTTGCAATAGTTTCAGAGGCCTTGGAGTGCCCCAAAGCTCTACATGGGGATTTTGTTCAGCTGGAAGCTCCTTTGCCCCATCAACACACAATAATATGGTAATCCTTTCCAGTTCCTATCCAGTACTGACCTTTTGCAAAATCAATAGTTGCTGACAACATTTCCATGCACCTTGAGGTTACATTCTTTCCTGCTGATCTGTAGGCACAATTGACAGGTCGCTCTCCTCTAGGGGGAAAGGAAATCACTTGAGGCAAAAGGATTAAAACCGTACTGAAAAGATAACACTTACAAAATGAAATCTGCTTCTTTGCTAAAATAGTGGAACAAAGGTGATAAACAGAAATTACATGAAAGCAGAAGCAGGGATGTAGTTGCGGAGAAGGCAAATATTATGCAAGATTTCTTTCCCTTCCTTGTTTGGAAAATATACTGTACTTCTTTATTGGAAAATCTCTCACAACAAATCAAAGAGCCAGTTCGGATAACGTCTTGTTGGCTCCACTCACCATACTGAGTGTGCATCGCATTCTCCCTCCCAGTGTGCTATCCCACTGAGGGTGCAATCCTAACCTGGCATTGCACCAGCTCAGTGCTCTTACGCCGGACCAGTGCTGTTGCAAATGTGCCGTAAGGCGCGTCTGCACTATGGATTCAGTTGCTAGGCCAGCGCAAGCAGCAGCGTTGTCTAACTGATCTTTGCAGCAACTCAGAGCTCAATCCTAACCTGGAGTTAGGCCAGCACAGTTCGGCCAGCACAGTTTGGTTGCACAAGGGACATTGTAAAGTCCCTTTATTGTGAGTGGAGCCTGAGGAGCAACTGCTCCAGGCGCAGTTCAAAGGGTGGGTGCAATTTTTGCAATATCAAAACGCAAATAACAGCACCTGCAAATATTTTGCGCCCCCCCTTCCAAACTCACCACCAGCGCGTGTCTGTATGCGATGCGAACAACTTCTGAGCCGACTTCTTTCATACTGTTTTTTTCTGTTGCTTGCACACTCCTTTCCACTCAAGTGCCTCCTTACAACACCTGGAGGAACCGGAAGTGAGTGTGGATTGGAATGCCTTGCTCATTAAACTCTTGGTTGGAGAGCCTCCAAATAAGGAAGTAGGTGGTGACATGATGTCATCGCAACTCCGAGAGGATACAGCCAGGTGCTGGTGATGAGTTGGGAAATGGGGGGGGCGCAAAATATTTTCTTGCCCCAGGCACTGTTCTCACTTGTTACGGCTCTGCTGTAAAGCATGTTTGGACCACCCTCGGAGTCAGGGAGGATGGTACATGTTGTCAGGTTCTGAAACAGTTGAGAACTTCTGGTCAAGCTAGCCACTAAATCTAGGCCTGAACCAAAGTTTGTTCCCTCATGGCACACAGGCCTCATGGCTGAGAAATCAGCACAGTCATCCACTCGTGACCAGTAAGTGCTAACACCTGTTGAGTGGAGACGTGTGCAAAGGGGCAGAGCTATGCTGCCACACCCTCAGCCACAGTGCAGCAATTGGCTGCAGATTTGTATATATTATTATTATTATTATTATTATTATTATTATTATTATTATTATTTTATTGGCCAAGTATATAAACTATACCTGGAATTTAATACGGCCACCGGCTACATACATATAGTACTACACATACATAGTAAACAAAGAATACACAGAACAAATAAGGGCATATTCAGAATAAACCATTGCCTCAAACTCCTAGTCGCATCAACATAATTACAAATTCAGCAATTTAATGGCACAAGGAAAAAAAACTATTTTTGTGCCTCGATGTTTTAGTGTACAGAGTCTTATATCGACGACCAGAGGGAAGAAGATTGAACAAGTTATGGCCAGGGTGCAACGGATCTGCAGCGATCTTTTCTGCTCGCTTTTTAACCCGAGCAGTATACAGATCTTCTATTGAAGGCAGATCAGTTCTAATTATTTTTTCAGCAGTTCTAACAGTCCTCTGGAGCCTTTGCTTATCCAGTTTGGTTGCCGAGCCAAACCAAACAGTTATGGAAGTACAGAGGACAGATTCAATAATGCCTCTGTAAAATTGAACAAGCAGCTCTCGAGGCAAATTGAATTTCTGAAGTTGACGTAGGAAATACAATCGCTGATGAGCTTTTTTAAGCCGAGGCTGCCGATCACGGAGCCATCTTGATTTAGACATCTTGATATAGCTAGCTAAGAACCATACCACCTTTGCTCTGTCTGAGACCAAGTGCTGTGGAGCACTCTGCTGGATTGTTTACCCTTTTTGCATCACTGACTATGTTAAGTGTGCTGTTTATACCTTTGCATCAAAGTTTCCTGTGTGGAATCGTTTGCTTGCTGTTTTCTTTTCTGTAACTGCTCCAAGTTCTTGTGCAACAATACAAAACCTTTTTCCTGCAAAGCCTCTGTGTCTGCAGCCTCATTCCCAACCTCCTACATATTCCAGAGGTGGGAGTCAGTTATCTGCCGTACCAGCCTGAGTTGTGAGCCTGCTACCCTGTGTTTTGTGTAGCTGCCTGCGCTGTGGAAAGCTGCCTTTGTTCTGCGGGGTTCTACTCTGCTAACTTTTCTCAACACATGTTTGTGTGCTGGCCTCTTTGAGAGTGGTCCAAACATACGTTAAGGTGTCCTTTGTGCCAGTCAAACTTTGTTGGCCTAACTATGCTGGCCTAACTCCAGGTTAGGATTGCGCCCTCACACTGGGCAGCCTCACCACTGCCACTCACTCCAGAAGGTTCTGTGCCCCAATTTCTGAGGGAAATGGCTCTCTGGTGTGTATTGCTGCAGAAATAGGGCACAAGGATAGGAGGCTACGGGGCAGAATGGTCAGTCTTCTACTGTGCCATGCCCAAGATTATTTTCTTGGTATGCCCGACCTGGATCATAGGCAGTAGTTTGGAGGCTGCTGATCTATTGGAATGTTATCTCCTGAACCATTGTTAACCTCAGGCTGCAGTCCTGCACCTGAGAGAAAGTCCCACTTCCCCCAGTGAAATATATGTTCCAATCAGATCCCCCAACAGTTTATATTATATAAATAACAAAAAGGGTTTTCTCAAGCAAGAGAAGAATGTTTTAAAACTTGGTTTCCCCAATTCAGTTGGCGGGCCTGGAAAACATAATCGGTTTCTTGGAAGCCAAACATTTTTCAAACTATTACTCTAACAAGAAAACGTGGGGGGGGGAGAGAGAGAGAGAGAGAGAGAGAGAGAGAGAGAGAGAGAGAGAGAGAGAGAGAGAGAGAGAG
>JAJKFI010000004.1:20434978-20459449 GCA_029204185.1 Lerista edwardsae | reverse complement strand
GAGAGAGAGAGAGAGAGAGAGAGAGAGAGAGAGAGAGAGAGAGAGAGCTGTTAAGCAGTAATCTGGGGACCATCAGTGCATAGCACATTGTTGAAAGGAGAGCCTGCGACTGAGAATCAGGGGCCATGCAAATCAGCGTCTTGTCAGGAGGTGAAATTCTCCAACAGAAAGATGCCACTCTGGAAGACAGCCCCTGGAAAATGATTACTATGACAGAAAAATCATTTGAAAGCCTTCCGCGCCTCCTAGCACACTTCACATTGCGGTAGGTTTTATTATTTTTTTTTTTGGCTTGCTCAGGCAGGCATCTGAAGTGAAGCTGTCAAAGCTGTCACACTGGGAGAGTCGAGTGGTGGGTAAGCCTTTTTAATGCTTGGTGGAGCACACAATTGGAATTATTATACCATGTGAATATATTCCGTTCTGGGGTTCTGTAAATAGGCATGCACAGACAAATTTTTTTTTTCAAAAAAAATTTAATTCAGCCATTTCCAATAAAATTTGTTTGAAGGCAAGATAATAAAATGTAATGATTATTAAGCACATAAATGATGCTAATCCCCAGGAATCTCTCATAAATATGGAAGGCTTGTGGCAGCAATTAGGTCCTATTGCTCAAGGATGTGAAAGTAGCAATTATTCAAAGGCCAGCATGAGTGTTTAGGGTCAACTCTGATTAAAACACTGCAAAATAAATTGAACACAGTCATAGTATTGACTTAAGTTAAAAGTGCATCCTTTGACCCAGCTACTGAGGCCTAGAGTGTGGCCTTGATCCAGAGGAAGTTAGGCACACATTTATTTATTAATTTATTACAGTATTCTTTACAGACAGTATTATATACTGACTTACTTGCAGACTCAAGGCACTTTACATAGGAAGGCTGATGTGTTATTCTAAGAGATAGATTTATAGAATCTTCCATTTCTCTAAATGTTCTCGTTTCATGGTGTAATCACCTTCCTGGCTGCATAGCTCTTGCACATTCCAAATGTCAAGAGGCTGGTTCTCAAGATGTTTCTCCACTTCTTGCCAGCTCATTCCTCCACACTCCACATCTTGCCAGTGGCTTCAGGTCACCCATCCAAGGTGGAACCCAAGCTGATCCTGCCTAGCTTTTTTAGGCGAGGCAATGGCACAAACTCCCTTATCCACTGGTAAGTCCTACTTAATGCAATGAAGGGTTAGTTTTCACTGGGGCAGCATACCTGAGTCTGTGCTGTATCAATTCAGATGGCATGTGGCAATTCTCCAGTTTGGATAGTGCCCATGGAGAAAAATTCAGAACATTTTTGCATGTAAAAAAGAATGACAGGAAGAAGGTGAGCCTAGAATTATTCTCCCCAATCCTGCTTATGTAGGAGAAGCATTTAATCACGTGAGCTCCCATCTGCAATGTGGTGGAGTCCAGAGATAATACATTCAGTACTTAAAGGGAAAACAAAATCTTTTCTTTTTCTGCTAATTTTAGCGCACCTTATTGGGAGGGCTTGGATGCGCATTTTTGTGCAATCAAATTGGGAGTGTCCAGATCACTCTGGACCAGCAATTGGCTTCTGCAGGCCTCAGAATGGCTTTCAGAAGCCATTGACTGAAAGTGACTTCTAGTTTGCAGACACAACTTCCAGTTTGAGAGGAAGTCATTTTCATTTCCTTCTGCAAAGGAGTGGCAACAGAACGCAGGCATCTTGTTGTCTCGTGTGCTCTTTGAGGCATCTGGTGGGCCACTGTGAGATACAGGAAGCTTCACCTGATCCAGTGGGGCTCTTCTTATTTATTTATTTATTTGTTTGTTTGTTTGTTTGTTTGTTTGTTGGATTTATATCCCGCCTTTCTGCCCGAAGGCACCCAAGGCGGCATCACAACAAAACATTAGTACATTAGTTTGCAAACTTTGCTACCTATGCTGTTTTGTAATGTCCTACCTTTAATTGACAAACTGTTTGGGCTGACAGTCCCTGTTTAATTTATCCCACATGTGTGTAGCTACAAAGGCCCCATCCAGGCACTGCAAGTTACACGGACAATTTGGATGCAAATATCAAATGGCAAAAATATGGCAAGAAAATGTATATTAAATTTGCTCATTACATTTTGGGAATCTGTTACATTGGTACCTTTGCCTTCCCTTGGCATACTTTGACTAGAGGAATTGTGTGTGCTTTTTTTTTTTTTTAACAAATAAAATTGTAGCCTATTATGCCATCGTGTTTGCTCCACCAAAAGAAGTAATAGATTTCCTAACAGAGAACACATGCCAGCTGCCTGCAACAACCTCTCACAATCCTAAACGCTTACAAAAGATGGACTGAAAAAAGGAGTTACAAATTCTAGAATCTGAGCTGAAACAAATAGGGCTTGTCACATGAGAATAATGTCTCTAAATGAAAATTCACTCCTGTCCAGAATTTGTCCTGCTTTTTATTCACCCTGAGAACTTTTGACTGACTTCCTTGAATTGATTTGTTTCAAATACTTTGACTTTGATTAATTCAATGAAAACTTAAGTGGAAGTTTGACTTCATTAAGGAGTCAAGGAGTGCTGCTGAGTCAAGAAAGATCTTTTTAATCCAGTAGCAGTTTTAGCCCAAATGCCACATCTGGACCACAGTTTGAGCTAATGGCTGGTTTTCTGAGTTCAGCTGCTGGAGTTCATGAATGTATGTAAATAAAATTTACTTACAGAGCTCAATCACAATTCAGGAGTTATTCAATATCTGAAAAGACGGCTCGCCTGGTTCTGCTGCCTGTAAAATAATGCTCTGTTACCTCTTGACAAAACTATACTAAGGCAGGCCAATCAGTGTCTGTTGCTGGGCAGGCTTTAATTCATCAGCCACACCCATCTGCACCTGTGCCAAACCCTTCCTAGCCAGGGCCCTCATCAGCCTGCAGCTGTGTTCCTGCTGCAGGCAATGACCTTGGGGGGTTAACCCTGTAATCCCTGGTTTATTTGGACAAGGGGCCACTGCTGATACCATTCCCTATCTCCTCTGGGTATCTCCTGCCTTTTCCAATACACCTAGTAGCCAATATGCTGCTCCCTAGCTAAGCGCCAGCTAAGGACTAAAGAAGAAGAAGAAGAAGAAGAAGAAGAAGAAGAAGAAGAAGAAGAAGAAGAAGAAGAAGAAGAAGAAGAAGAAGAAGAAGAAGAAGACACGGGAATGCATGGGAGTGCCAGCATGCTTCCACATTGTATAAACTTGGTTGCTCCTTTCAAATACAGTCCTAGTCCTCTTGTATTTGCCCTACAAGATTTGTAGGGCTGAATCTTATTATTTTATCTCACATTTGAGGGTGAAATCTTTTACTGAATAGAGATTTGTAGGGCTGAATCGATTCAAATTAAACATGCTATGTGGATGAACAAGGAACATGCCCATGCCCAAATGTACTTTAGCTGTAAAGGAGCAACCAAGTTTATACAATGTGTGTAAAAATAAATCCACAATGCTCATCCTTCAAGCCACCATAGGAAACAATCTTGACAGCATCTGCAAGGGTCCTGGGCCCTTTTTCCAAACAGGCAAAGAAGAAATGGCCATGGCGGTTCTCCTTGAAGGGCTTCCCAAAAGAATAAATCCATGGAGTTAATGGGATTAGCACCTGTATAGCTGAAGGCAAACATGAGTCGTGCTAAGTGTAATTTCAGTGGCAACCAAGAATCGGGAAGCAACGCTTGAGAGATAATACCAAGGGAAATGTGAATTAATAAACCTTGCTAGTGAGGTTTAATAAACAGTAAATCCTATTCTGGTAGAGATGTTTTGGAAGGGATGAAATTAGCAAACTCCCTGCACAGGGCTTTTTCATTTCATTTATGACATGTTGCCTGGTGCCTGCAAAAGTGTATATTTGTGCTGCAGAGAAGGCGAAGAAAAGATAAAAATGATGTGCCGCTTTGTCTTGGGTTTTTTTTTCCCCCCTCCCCGTGGAAGTTACATCTGAGCAGAAATTTCATTCCTTCTTAAGCTGATTTGAATGCAGGCGGATACGCTATTTGAAAAAGGCAAAGATGTTAGGGACATTTTTTATACTTGTACATAACCGGCTGCCCAAATCCTGACTAAATCCTTCCCCTGCCGACGCAGCCACACCAACAGAGCACACACTGTATCCTGCAAGGAGCGGGCAGCCCAGGGGCCTTCTCAAGGTAATGAAAAATTCATCCCTGCCCCAGTTCCTGCCCCCTTCTTCCCACTTCCTGCCCCATCCCGCCCACTGCCTGCCCCTACATCCTCAGCACTGGGGCATCTTGGAAGGCTGCTGTTGTGCATCCGCCGCTACTGTATAAATAGACAAAGCAATTTTATTGCCACAACAGGCTAATATGACCCTCTGGAGTTGCAAGAAAGTGCTCAAGAATGCCCCCTACAGGGACGTAGCTAAAGAAGTGCAGGGGGTGCAATTGCACTGGGCAACAAGCTTTTTTTGTATTTGCAACATACAAAAACAACAAGCTGAGCTTGACACTAGTGGCCAAAATGGTGAAAACCTTGGTCTGTATGAAGAATGCCATCATGTTATATACCATTTGATGTGAAATTTAATGCAGAATGCAATACAATGAAACAAACCAGAGTGCAATATGTTGATCAATAGCTATGGCCAAAAAAAAAAAAACCACACACACCAGAAAATAAAAATACAACTGTGACATCACGTCCTGCTATGATGTCATTTCGGAGGCAACTTACACTGGGCTACACTTTCACTAGCTATGCCACTGGCCCCCTAGAGGCCTATACGATAGTGTTATTGTTCAGCAAATGTAACAGGTTGAAACCATTGTATTTTGGCACAGAGGAGATAAGATGAGGACCGTCGCTTTGAGGCCGCAACAGCTCACTGGCTTGGCAGTGGCGGAGTCTTCACACCATCACAGGGCCTTTTGCCGCAGCAAAATGCTTGTCCCACTGTTGCTCAAGGCCCATAGGAGTGGGCCATTATTCTCATCATTGCAGGCCAGCACTAATATTTCAAAGCTGAGGAAAATCAAACCCTGAAGGCCCCAAATCAAAAACACAACTCTGCGGTTGCTTGTGAATGCTAAGTTTTTCAGGAGCCTGAACCCTCGTGCAAAGTGGCCCCTCCCCTTCAGAGCAATTTGTAGCTGGGAAAGCAAAGTGGAGGAGGTGCCTCACTTTACGGCGCTTTAAGGAAAGGGAGCACTCTGAAGGGGAGGGGGTGCACTCAGGCGCCTGAAAAAATGTAATGCTTTGCCCCCCTCAAGGAATGCCACTATTGTATATCATCAACACAGATTCTGTGCATGCGAGAGTGTAGCCAATGTGCTGAGTGGAAATCATGCTCGCAATGCGCTCAGAAACCTTGCCTCTTGCTGCAGCCGTATTGGTGTCTGCCTGAACGTTCACGCTGCGTATACCACTGCCGCACTCCAGCTTCTGTACCCACTCAGCTTTCTCTGGGAACTGCATGTAAGACGCATGGCTTGAGAACGCTCTTCATCTTGTCTTGATTGACACTAATGTTGGCAA
Source organism: Lerista edwardsae (assembly GCA_029204185.1). Taxonomy (NCBI): domain Eukaryota; kingdom Metazoa; phylum Chordata; class Lepidosauria; order Squamata; family Scincidae; genus Lerista; species Lerista edwardsae. The sequence continues at coordinate 20,453,950 of JAJKFI010000004.1, read as the reverse complement.
CTCATCTCCACGGGTGTTTCCCCCCACTGAATAAACACCAGCCTCCTATGAAAAGGAGTTTGGCATTTGAACGCTTGGCCTCATTGAGAAGGAGAGACTATTACTCTTTTAATCAGCTTATCGCCTTAGATTACTCTGTGGTTGCTTGCGAATTCTACCGGGGAAGCAGGACCGAAAAGAATCAATTTCACACAGCCAATGAAATGTAAGGTTGAGAGAAGGTTTTTTTTTTCCCTCCCAGAAGGAGGGAAGTCAGTAGAATTCCATTTTTAAAAAAAGTGTCAGACGTTTTTAACATACACCGGCAGAATCGCTAGAGGAGGTTATTCATAAAGCCAAATGAAACTTAAACTGTGGCAAGAATACCCAGATAATAGGGGGAGCATTCTGAATAAATTTAACTGCCAGTGAAAATGACAAGACTATTTCTATTACCAGGAAACACAATGCTTAGGTAATTAAGGGCACTTTCACACAGCCAAAACCAGCTTTCTGTAAAAACGCCTGTTTGTCATAGGAATGCTTGGCGAGATCTGAAATGGGGCGATAGATGTGCCCACTTCACTGAGTCCATAGATAGACAGTGGGGCAATTGACCGATTGGGTTTTGCAAACAGCCAGCAGCCAACCATTCTTTATGGTCAGCACTGACTCCCCTCCCAGTATCAAGGCAGAGAGACTCCCCCTCCTTTCTCTTGGGTTCCCTGCAGCTTCAGAAAGGGAAAAGTCCTCTGCCTTCATGGTGAAACATTGGCAGAAGCAATGGGGGGATGCTTTCCTCCTCTTGAGGAATGGCACTCCTCTGTCTTGAATTCTCAGTGAACTGCACAGGAGAAAGGGTTGCTTGCCTTTCCTGCTGGGTTTTTGTAGACAGCAGAAGCTGCTTGAGCTTTCTTCAAAGGCCCAGTGGGCAGAAAAAGAACTAACCCTCCCCTCTTCTTATGCCAAGGCAGATAAAGCTACCTGACTGTCTTCTGATAGTTTCCTGCATGTCCTGGAAAACTTAGAGGAGGTGAAAGACAGGGCTAGCTCTAGGAGTGGTGGGGCCAGAGGCAGATCTAAGGGAGGGCAAAGCTCTAAGTTTTGCAAGAAGCCTTACCTTGCAGTGGAAATCACTCCTCTCCTGCACTGTTCTAGCCAATCCTCACAGGGGAAAGCAACATCTTGGCGTTGCTTCCTGGCTACAGCAGCAAGGGAGAGGAGGGATTTACATGACAGGGTAAGGCTTCTTGCAACACTTAGAGATTTGCCCTCCCTTAGATCTGCCTCTGGGTGGGGCCCAATGCAGGGCATTTCCTCAGGGCCCCCCACCATCCTCGTGGGGCCCCAACTCACCAAGAAAAGTGCTTGTGGTGCCACGTGTGGTACCTGGAAATAGTTGACATGATGACATCACTGCCAACTGTTTCCAGGAGCCCATTTTGGGCCATTCAGAGGCAGGGGCAGGTGGGAGGGCCCAAGGTAAAGCTGCTCTGCTCACTCCACTGACCTACAGCCCATCTTGGCTGCTCAGGTGATCTGCTTGCTGTGCTGGTGTGGGGGCCCCCAGAGTGTGGGGCCCAGTGTGATGACACTGGTCACTTTGGCTTAAGGCCAGCTCTGATGAAAGGATCTTTATGTTGGACAGGTGAAGCTGCTTGATGAGTGACTTAGGTTGCCCAGCTGGATGGATCCAATGCCATGAGGTTTCTCAGGTGACACCTGGTGATGTCACTAGACTGACAACACTTGAAAAACAGAGAGAGAGAAATCTAGTACTAGGAACAGAAGGGGTGGAGCCTAGTGATCAAGGAGCAGGACCCCACAGCCGACTCCAAATGGTCTGAGATTTCCACTGCCAATGGCTTGGAGGTGGGGTTGGCTTTAGACTGATCTTCCTCTTGTGCAAGTCAAGGCCACGTCACTGATGCCTTATTGGTGCCTGTGCCAGATGGGGTTGAAGCTCAATGGGTGCATGGGTGTCCAAGACCTCACCTCCAATGGCATTGTGTCCCCAGCCCACCCACCAGCTTGGATGGTCTGAGATTAGTTGGTTATCCAAGGGGACTGGGTGGTAATATTTTTTGCTCCTTACCTGGGCAATGGCTGCTGATGGGGAGTTTTACATAAGAACATAAGAAGAGCCCTGCTGGATCAGGCCAAAGGCCCATCTAGTCCAGCTTCCTGTATCTCACAGTGGCCCCACCAGGTGCCCCAGGGAGGCACTAGACAACAAGATTCTTGCATCCTGTTGCCACTCCCTTGCACCCGGTACTCTGAAGTAGCCTACTACTAATGTAAGGAGGTTGCACAATCCATCATGGCCTATAGCCCACGATGGACTTTTCTTCCAGAAATCCGTCCAGTCCCCTCTTAAAGGCATCTAGGCCAGACGCCAGATGCGGTAGGTGAGTTTTTTCACCTACCGCACACTATCCTTAGGAAGTGGTGTATAACTGGGGCAGCCATGACTTGTAGGCATTGTGTGTGACTGGGAAGAGAAATAGGGATGTTATGCAGATCCTGATATAAGCAAAAGTCAGAGGACTGATCCAGAACTGTTCTGTAGAGGCTGCCTGGCTCGGGATGCAGGCTGGTGACCCCTCAGCCTTGAATTCTGAAGTCTACCTCAAAGGCTGCCAGACTTGGGGTAGGCAGAGCAATTTGGCTTCTCAACCCCTTTTCCACTGGTTGGCATGGTGACATCATGGTGACTGGTTGGCATGGTAACAGGTGACTTCAGGCTGGGGCCAGGGTGGCTGAACTAAAAGAGGGAGGAATTTGGTGTCAATAGGATATGATGATCATATTATTACTGGAAATCAATCATGGCCCATTTTACTCTAAAGATGACCTTGTGTCATGTCGTTTAAGGGGGTAATAAGGCAATAACTTTTGTTTTCCCTCTCCCTGAAAAAAAAAAAGACAAAAGGGAATAGCTTGAGAAAGAGAAGCATTTGGGGGAAACCGGAAACCCTGGTTGCCAGGAATAACTCAGTGAGTAGCTTGGTTGCAATGTGGATAGAGGCGACAGCAGCCAGGTCTGTACAACCCACTGAGCCGAGGGCCCTCCACCAGTTCCTGTTGTGATCTGCCAAGCATTCAATCCCATGTTCTCCTCCCATTTTGTCATCCCAAACAGGCAGCAAAATGGTCAGGGAGGAGTCGTCAGTCAGGAACGTTGGCAGGGCATAAGGCCTGGCTGATGGGTTACATTCAGCTTCATGGCCCACAAACTGTGCAGGCTGGCTGTGGCCTTGATGCCTGTGCTACTGCAGAGGGAGATCTAAGGGAGGGCAAATCTCTAAGTTTTGCAAGAAGCCTTACCTTGCAGTGGAAATCCCTCCTCTCCTGCACCGTTTTAGCCAATCCTCACAAGGAAAAGCAACATCTTGGCGTTGCTTACTGGCTACAGCAGCAAGGGAGAGGAGGGATTTACATGACAGGGTAAGGCTTCTTGCAACACTTAGAGCTTTGCCCTCCCTGTAGATCCGCCTCTGTGCTACTGACTCCGTTCCAGGCTCAAATTTTTTTTGTCTCAAAAGGCATCATGTTCCCTCGGATCCCTTGCTACAAATTAACCTAAATCATCCTGGATTAATCGTAATTGGCAAAGAAGAGTGATTTTAAGAGGCCCATGCTGCACAAAGGTCTTCTTCTTTTCTTTTCTTTTAAAACCATCTATCTGAGCACCGCATGTTGACGGTCGTAGTGCTGTGGACCATGAATAACCAATGACTTCCTGAAATGTGAAGTTAAAAGGCATTTTCATGTTATGCCAATCACTCCGTGCTTTCATCGCAAGCGCACTTGCCAAGAGGCGTGGCAGTGGCAGCCAGCCGTACAGGCACCCACATTAGGAACAAATGTCACTATATTAATGTAAAGTCCCCAAGTGACAAATGCAAGTGCATCAGCACAGTGTGCAACAAATGCTGTCAAGGATGGGGCCAGTCCTTTTGTCACCGCAGCATTAAAGAGACCGGATGCAACTTTGTGTGCGGTCCTGGAAAGCTGCACACAGCCACTCACACTGGTCAAAGGGCAGGCCAATCTTAATTCAGAATGCAGTTTGCCTTTTCAGCCATGGAATTTAGTTCCAGGAAACACTTCAATGAGACCTTCAGCTAAAGGTGGTCTGGTCCAGATGGTAAAGCCACCATTAAGCCTGAAGATAACACCTGAAGGATGCCAGTTTGAGATCACCAGAAGTTTCTGTGCTCGGTGAGACTTTGAGAAGCAACTGACAAGCTGTATTGGAAAAGGTGGAAGATACCCCCAGGAGTTGGGGAATTGTATCAGCAGTGGCCTTATGTACATATCAGACAGGGATTACAAGGTTAACCCCTAAGGTCTTTGCCTGCAGCAGGAGCACAGCTGCTGGCTGGTGAGGGCCCTGGCTAGGAAGGGATTAGCACACAGGAGCTGCAGTATGTTAGCACCAGGTAGGTGCAGCACCGGGCAGGTGTAGCACCGGGCAGGTGAAGGAAGGAAGGAAGGAAGTGGCTGTGGATGGACTGACTGACTGAAGGACTGTTGGATAGACTGACTGGATACTTGGTTATTGGAACTGTGAGTGGGTTCCTGTGGTGCCTTGGCTGGAGAATTGTTGTATGGCTGCCATTCCCCTGGAGACATTGAGTGAATGAGGCAGGTGTGGCTTAGGCAAGCTGACTGCCTATTGTTTGGTGGTGGGGTTTTGTGGTGCCAAGTTAGGGTGTCTGGAGCTAAGCCGGTGATGAGGGCAGTCTGGAGGAGGCTGGCCAGCCGATGAAGCCAAGCGAGGCTGCTGGAAGAGAGAAGGACCAGTGCATGAAGGAACCCCCTCCCTCTTGCCTATTTCTGAGGCTGCTTAAAGGGGAAACTAAGCCAAGTTTGGGCATTGGGGCCCTTGGGGAGGCCCAGCAGGGAGTTTCTGGCAGAACACAAGCTGAGCTGGGCTGATCCAGCTGCCCTTTGGTGAGAGAGAGGACAAGTGCATGCCACTTGTTCTTCCGTGAGAGTGAAGAAGCTGCTTGTCAGTTAGTGTACAAGGCAGCAGTCAGAAGAGACCAGACTATGAAAGATCCATCTGAATGTTGTTTGTTCTTGAAAGATTAGAACTCTAGTTAGAAGATTAGATGTAAAAACTCCCTCGAGGGGTTAGAGAAAGCCTGCTTACTGTGAACCAGCTTGGATTAAAGGAGTAATTCAATGACCAAGAAAGATGGTAAATAAATACCATCATCATCATTGAAATCATATCATAGCTGCTTGTTCTTTAGCTGGTCTTGGCATTAATTACTACTCAGGCCCCACCCAGGGGCCTAAGTTGTTGTGATATACAGTAGTTGCAAATAATATGTGCTGAATCAAGCAGGGCAGTTTTGTGGACTTGACAAATGGTGATTTTGTCAATGCTAAGGTGTTTTAAATGCAGGTCAAGTGTTTTGGGGATTGCACCCAGTCTGCAAATCACCACTGGGATGACCACTGCTGTTTTCCACCTTAGTCTGAATTTCAATTTTTAAATCCTGATATTTACTGATTTTTCCTGTTGTTGTATTGCTATATCAATGATGGTCACTTTTTTTCCTGTTACTGTGATGTCTGGTGTGTTGTACACCAAAACCTTTTCAGTTTGTATTTGGAAATCCCACAAGGTCTTGCCATCCTCATTTTCTCTCACTTTTTCTGGTTAATGCTCCCACCAGCTATTAGATGTTTTGATGTTATAGTGTCTGCATAGATTCTAATGGATCATTTGAGCCACTGTGTTATGTCTAAACATATAATCCATTTGTGCGATCTTCTTGCAAGAACTGAGTATATGATCAATTGTTTCCAGCTTCTTCGTACAATCTACATTCTGCATCATTTGATGATTTTTCTATTGTTATTCATTCACATATACACAGTCAAAATGACAAAAAGATCACAAATATCACAGACTGGTCTTTTAATTGGCAATTCAAGCTCTAACCAATTGCCTAAGAATTGTCCAAATATCTGCGTAAGATATATGATGTTCACAACAGCACAGATTTTTGTAGGTCAGACATTCTTATATCATTGATCTTCAAAGTTTCTAGATGTTTTTGTAAATTTTTTGAGATAGATCCAAGTGCCCCGAAGACAATTGGCACTACTTTGGATCGTTTTTGCCATAATCTTCCAATCTGTTGTTGTTGTTGTTGTTGTTGTTGTTGTGGGTGGTGGTGGTGGTGGTGAAGCTGCCCCTCCCCTTGTAAGTACACAGCTATCTAGGATTGAGATCTTAGCTTGTATCCTAGGCAAGTTGGTTTGTCTTGGATTTAGACTCGTAGTGATTAGAGGGTAATACAATAGAAAAAGCATTGGGAGAAAGGGAGAGAGATAACATTTGTGGCAGCTACATAAATGTGCGGTTTCCATCAGTCACAGGATGTTAGCCTGACAGTCAACAAAGATGGATGAGAGCAAAAGGCCCGTACAAGGCAACGTGTCTCTCTTTTCTTCTTCATATGAAACAAGCTTAAATCAAAGCTTTATTGACTAGTGTCACTGTAAAAGTTCCTGTGTTCTGGTATTGTGAGACAGGGAACTTTATCTTGGTTCAAGAACTTTATCTTGGTTCTTGAGTGTGCTATATTTAAAACATGTGGTGCTTGTGAATTGGAAAATGTGAAACAAGACCAGCAAATTGTAAAGACAAGGGATGCATTCCTTCCTTCCTCCCTTCCTTTGGGGGTAACAGAGACTTTTAAAAACATCAACTTAAGTGAAGCTCTGCACAGCTGCAGACCTATCATTATATGTGGGGGAGCAAAAGCCCCGGGAGTGGCATTCCTGGAGCGGGTGGAGAGTGGTGACGAGGTGACGCACCTCTCGGAGCAGCGAGTGTTTTTTGGTTATTATGTCTCTTCTTATTATGTCTCTCCTCCTCTCCCTTTTCACCCACTCTCCCTGATTCCCCTCTGCTCCCCCCCTTAGAACATAAGAAGAGCCCTGCTGGATCAGGCCAAGGGCCCATCTAGTCCAGCTTCCTATATCTCACAGTGGCTCACCAGGTACCTCAGAGAGCACACAAGACAACAAGATCCCTGCATCCTGTTGCCACTCCCTTGCACCTGGCATTCTGAAGTAGCCTACTACTAATATAAGGAGGTTGCACATCCCATCATGGCCTATAGAACACAATGGACTTTTCCTTCAGAAATCTGTCCAATCCCCTTTTAAAGGCTCTTAGGCCAGATGCCATCACCATCTCCTGTGGCAAGGAGTTTCACAGATTAATTACCCGCTGGGTAACAAAGTATTTCCTTTTTTACTATCTCAACTCTCAATTTTAGTGGATGTCCCCTGGTTCTGGTATTGTGAGACAGGGAAAAGAAAATCCCTCTATCGACTCTATCCTTCCCATGCATAATTTTGTATGTCTCGATCATCCTTTCTTTGATAAGGGATCAAAGAAGGTGTCCCTTCTTTGATAACCCCAATCCCAATCTCTGTTTGCAATCCTCTCCTCACTTCCCTGGGAGTAAGCCTCATCAATTATAATGGGACTATAATGGTCTATAATGTAGACATTCACACATTTGGGCTCATTGTCACTCTTATGAAAACTCAAGGACGGGCTGAGTGAACACCTGGGCTCACAGCTCCATTGTGCTCTTCTCTGCAGGTCCGTGAACATCTTAAGCCTCTGGCTTGCCAGAGGCACGAGCCATAGGGCAAGAGCCAAAGGGCTCTTTGCCTGTGGAACGGAGCCCAGAGCCCATCTGCTGCCACCAGCCATCCTGCCCGTTTCCCCGTGGGTCGTCAACTGCCAGCCATGCTCCTGCTCCTTATAAGCTCCTTCGGGAGCTTAGCAGCCTGTCAACAAGCCTAACGCCAGCCTTTTAATTGAGTGAGTGATCGTGTGAATGAGAGAGATCATGGCCTTAGTGAAAGTCAGGCCAGAAGGGGTGAAAGGTATACCTGCCTCGGTGAGAGGGGGGCAGGTAGGGACAGTGGTTAGAGGACCTCTGCCTCAGTGAGAGAGGGGCAGAGGCTGCAGTGACCCGAGCCTCAGTGTGAGGGGGGAAAGGGTTGCTGCATTGGGGGGTAGTTATGCGTGTATGTGAGTGTCTGTGTTTTTAGATTGTATGTGCTGTTGTAGTTGGCTGAAGGTCGATCCCGCCAGAACTATGTGTTTGACACCTGGAGGGAGCATAGGGGAGGGGAGGGAGGCCACCATCAGCAGAGTTACGGGTCATGGAAGGTATGGCGGTGGGGGTTGGGCCGGACGTTACAGGAGAAGGAAGGTTAGTCGTAGGCAGACTGTCCCTCTTTCTGGCCCTCCTCTCATCCCTATTTCCCTTGGCACTCCTGGCAACAGTCCCCTGAGTCTGAAACTGGTGTTTCTGAATGCCAGGTTGGTGAATAATAAGACCTGCTTAATGCAGGATTTAATCCTGGATGAAAGGGCTGACCTGGGTCATCCAGCCAGGTCTCCGTGATACATACCAGGTCGGCTGGCCAGGTTGGGGCTTGGAGGCACTGTCTTGAAGTGGTTCCGCTCCTTCCTGGCTGACAGATCCCAGAAGGTGGTGCTGGGGGACGCTTGCTCGGCACCCCGACCTCTTAAGTTTGGGGTGCCGCAAGGTTCCATCTTATCCCCCATGCTATTTAACACTTACATGAAGCCACTGGGAGAGGTCATCCGGGGGTTTGGGGTGGGGTGCCATCAATATGCTGATGACACCCAACTTTATCTCTCCTTTCCCCCTGATTCTGAGGAGGCGGTCAAGGTCCTGGATCACTGTCTGGAGGCGGTTGGGGGCTGGATGTGGGCGAACAAGCTGAAATTAAATCCGGATAAGACAGAGGTGCTCTTGGTTCGGAAATCCACAGCTTGGGTATTGGACTACCGCTCTGCTCTGAATGGGGTTGCACTCCCTCTGAAGGAGCAGGTCTGCAGTTTGGGGGTTCTCCTGGATCCATAGCTGCACCTGGATTCCCAGGTGGCGGCGGTGGCCAGGGGAGCCTTTGCTCAGCTTCGGCTGATTCGCCAGCTGTGACCGTACCTGAGCTGCGCGGACCTGGCCACAGTGACCCACGCCCTAGTGACATCTAGATTAGATTACTGCAATGCACTCTACGTGGGGCTGCCTTTGAAGATGGTCTGGAAATTACAGCTAGTACAGAACGCGGCTGCTCGGGTGGTTGCTGGGGCACATCGGTTTGACTCTGTCGAGCCGATGCTTTGGCGACTACACTGGCTGCCGGTTCCGTTCCGGGCCCGATTCAAGGTGCTAGTTTTGACTTCTAAAGCCCTTTACAGCTCGGGTCTGGGGTATTTGAGGGACCACCTCCTCCCATATAATCCTGCCCGTACTCTTAGATCATCGGGGGGGGGGGGCTTTTGACTGTGCCGCCACTAGGAGAGGTGAGAGGGATGGTGGCCAGGAAGAGGGCCTTCTTGGTGGTGGCCCCCAACTTTGGAATACCCTCCCCTTGGAATTGAGAACTGCTCCCTCTTTGGTAATATTTTGGTGGGGACTGAAGACCTTTTTATTTCAACAAGCTTTTAATTGTTGACAGGCTGGCTGGTTTTTATACTCTTTTTATATTTTATGATCTATGGGGTTTGTTGTTTAAATTTTAATTATTTTAATATTGTTTTTAAATTACTGTTTTAATTGTTAAAGTGTATGGTATGGTATGGTATGGTATGGTATTGTTGTAAGCCGCCTTGGGTGCCTTCGGGCAGAAAGGCAGGATATAAATTAAAGAAATAATAATAATAATAATAATAATAATAATAATAATAATAATGATAACTTAACATATACATACATACATACATACGTACATACGTATAACATTTCATACTATAATGTATGAAAAAACATTATACTGGAGCTCCAGTTACTTCCCCTTGTCTCCATTCTACCTCCTTGCAAATCCAGCTGTCCATGTCTGTCAGGGCACAATCCTAATCTGGAATTAGGCTGGCACAAATTAGGCCAGCAAAGTTTGGCCAGCACAAGAGACCCCATAAAGTATATTTGGACCACTCTCGGAGTCAGGGTGGATGGCTCACGTCTGTGTGCTGGCCTCTCTGACACCGAGGATGGTATCCCTTGTGCTGGCCTAACTCCAGGTTAGGATTACGCTTTCATTATCACTTGTTCTTCCCACCTCTTCTTACGTTCCTGACTCTTATTGCCTCTCCTTTTCCTTTTCTCTCCACCTCTCTCCTTGTCCTTCTGCCTCTCCTCCTTCTCCCTGTCTGCCCTGTCCTTTCTTTAAATCTTCCCACTCCACCAGCTATTCCCACCCCATTAGATTGTCTGCAGCTGCCTGGTGGGTGGTTTCCTGTTTGACAGCATCACCCAGCAGTGACACCATTGCTGGGCATGCATCCTGCAACCTGCATCTGACCCAACCTGCATCTGAGCCAATCATTCTTCAGTACCAGCTGTTGCAGGTGGCCACATCATCCCACCTCTTCATTATTATTCATCTTTATTACAGTTTATAGTTGGTATCACTGCCTTAACATGCTATAAATGTGTTTTGGTTTCCATGATTTAGGGTCGTAGCTGAATGACGAAATAGAACTGCATTAGAAAATAAAGGTTAGCAATAGCTGCCTAGAATGTTGATCATCTTTACGGTGCAGGAAAGGCAGGTTCTTTCATAAATTTGCTACCCAATAGACTGGGTTGGGAAGGCAGTAAAACAACAGTTCTGCCAATGTGTTAGCTTTTATTTTCTCAGCTGAATATTTGATTTTTCACATCCCAGATAAGAAACACAGTGACAATATTTTATGACATCCACAAAGATAACACATTGGCAGAACATCTAGGAGAGAAATGTGTGATTTTACTCAAGAGCATTTTTTCTCACAATTGCATTTCCTCACTACTTTAGTTAATGTTACGTTTATGGATTTATCTCTGGACTGTTCATATAAAGTGAAGCTGAATGCTTCTCCCCAATCCAGCTAAGGGCCATACATAAATGGAAGCCTTGCGCATATAACCTGCGCACACCAAAGATTCAATCAAAGAATGGGTGATAGCCTCCACCAGTCCTGCTTTGGGAAGGGAATGGATGTCCAGCACAATCCTATGCATGTCTACTCAAGAATTAGTCCCATTGTGTTCAAGGACACATTTCCAGGAAAATGTACATAAGTTTGCAGCCTTAGTTCTATTGATACTGTACTGCAGAATGATATGATGCAAGCTTTTTTTAACTTGACTCTGTGTACCCAGTTCTTGCAGTTGAAAAAGGTAGTGTACCATTGGATCAAGATCACTGATGTCAGTTAACCCAAATATGAAAGCATACATACAAACTGGGCAATTCAATTTTGGAAATACACCCATCACTTTGCTTTCTGATCACAATGACCCGTCAACAGAAATATGAGATAGTATTGCAAGGCCTGTGAAACAAAGGAAAGCATGTTGTTCAGCAAAGCAAATATGGTGTGCATTTGATGTGGCAAGTATGGTATCCTGCTCCCCCCTTTTCCTCAGTATATGATAACATGGCATGGGCTTCAGCTTAATCTTTAGCTTGATCTTTCGATAATTATGCAGTCTGTAAATGGATGACAGAAACCCAGCACAGATGCGTAACTGGGACATTGAAAGATGGCTAGAACTGTCAGCAGGAAAATGTAACTAGCAGCCCAATCCTATCCCCCTCCCTGCCACCAGAACCAGTGTTCCAATAGTGTGGCATATGTTACGGCCATTGCAAAAGGCTTTTTGAAGGTGCGTGGAGCGGTGCACTTCTGGAACACCAATGATGAGGCCAGAACTGTGCCATGCATGGTGGTGGAATACGAAATGCCCGCAGACTCACGTAGGGTTACAGGGGACGCAGAACAGAGCAGGGTGGATGGAAGAATCAAGAAGGCAGAATTGGGTGGAGGGCTGGCATCAAGCATGGGTGACTGGCACAGGATGCTATCCACTCTGAGAACAGCTGGCAGGCCCTCTTTCTTTCCTTAGACTTGCACCAGCTAAGGAGCTGGTCCAAGGAAACCTATTGCCAGTCGACTGGCTTATGGGCTTCCCAATCTGATCCCCCTGCAGGATGCAGCACAAGCCTTTCTAGCATGGCTGCATCAGTAGAGGGGGGATAATGGGACTGGGCTGTAAATACCCTAGGATCACTTGCCTGCGGAAAATAGGGCTGTTGATAGGACACTATAGCATAGGTTTGCAGCCCAATCCTTTGATTGGGCTGCCCTGCCAGAACTAGCATTCTTGCAGCACAGACCGACCTTCAGCATTGCAAAATGTGACAGTATCCAGCAGAACCAGGCCACTGCCAGAAATGGCCAACTGTACCAACTGCCCAGTAGTGGCCCGCCAAAGTCCCCAGTGCTGGTAAGTCAGCGGCAGAGGCAAGCTCTGGGCAGGGTAGAAGGGAATGGGAATACTGGGGGTGTAACTGGATGGGGAGGCAGGATGAACTGGGGCAGGAAGGAGGCAGGAGTGGTGGATCAAGTGGCAATGGTGTATGCCAGATCCAGGGATGGGAACTTGAGTCAAGTGACTTGAGTCGGAGTAATGAAAACATATGTTTTTAACTGACTCATAGACACTCTGCCACGGTATTCTGTGCAGAGGCAGATGTAAGGGAGGGCAAATCTCTAAGTGTTGCAAGAAGCCTTACCCTGTCATGTAAATCCCTCCTCTCCCTTGCTGCTGTAGCCAGTAAGCAACGCCAAGATGTTGCTTTTCCCTGTGAGGATTGGCTAGAACAGTGCAGAAGAGGAGTGATTTCCACTGCAAGATAAGGCTTCTTGCAAAACTTAGAGATTTGCCCTCCCTTACATCTGCCTCTGATTCTGTGCTCCCTCCCTGTCTGGGCAGCCTGACATGGGCATCCTCAATTCTGCGCCCATTGTCACCAGCTGCTGTCTACCCATAAATGTTCCCTTACCCCAAGGTGATACTGAAGGCTGCCCTGGCACCCATAGGATTCAGCGGTCACTATTTTGATGCCACTGGAGCTGTGGCACTGTGAAGCATAGGCTTGGGATATTACATAAGAACATAAAAAGAGCCCCACTGGATCAGGTCAAAGGCCCATCTAGTCCAGCTTCCTGTATCTCACAATGGCCCACCAGGTGCCTAAGGGAGTTCGGTAGACAAGAAGATGCTTGCATCCTGCTGCCATTCCCTTGCACCTGGCACCTGGCATTCTGAAGTAATGATCTTGTTCATTATTAAGCCTGCCAATGATTTTGGGGTACTGGGCCATCTGGGTCAAATCACAAATTTCAACTCAGCTTCCATTGGATCAATGTTACTACCGTTTTATTGCCTAGTCACTAAGAGTGCAATCCTAACTTGGAGTTAGGCTGGCACAGTTAGACCAGCAAAGCTTGTCTGGCACAAGGGCCATGGTAAAAAGAGGTTGGACCACTCTTGGAGTCAGGGAGGATGGCACATGTCTGTGTGCTTGTTTCTCTGACTCTAAAAGTGGTCCAAACATACTTTACAGTGTCCCTTGTACCAGCCAAACTTTGCTGGCCTAACTTTGCTGGCCCTGGATGCAAGTTAGGATTGCATTCTAGGTTTCATAAGATCTTCCCATAATTTGTCACAGTCACTTCTCCACTGGAGGGTACTACTATCTCTTCCAAGCAATAAGGATGCTGATGAGGGCTCTCTTCTCCTCTTATCAAAGCCAGAAACGTTTCACCTGGAGAAGAACATCCATACTGCAAATAGTTCCAGAGACCTACTTACGGTGAGAAGGCTTTTTGAGTTACATTAATTCTTCTGAGAGGGTATTTCAGAAACCACTTTATATTTATCATCTGAGTTATGAGCAGGTATTCTTATCCAAAGTATCTACTTTTAGATTGAGCAGAATACACAGTGGCGGGAGAATACACAGCTACTAATAATTTAGAATCCTAGGTGTATAACTTGGCAAAAGATGGACAGCTCCATCCCTTCCAGGCCAAACTATGCCTCTCCTCGGAGTGTTAGCTCCCAAAGGCCCAAAACACTTATAGGATACTAAATGATAGGAATTTTACTGGGTATGCACTGAGACATGTCCAACCTATGCACATGGGGAGAACACACCTTTGAACAATTGGCTCATTGCAGACCACAATTGAGCTTGATATTTGGCAATGAGACAGAGATGATTGGAATAATTAGGCAAGTTGTATCTGAACAGTCTGCAAACCCAAAGGCCTTTTCTCTATCCTCATTCCCTCTGGCTAGGTGGGTTAATACAAACATCAGCCAGTATCATTGCTCTCTCTCTCTCTCTTTCTCTCTCTCTCTCTCTCTGTGCGCGTGCGTGCGTGCGTGTGTGTGTGTGCATGTGCCAGGCATCAACATAGGCCACAGAAGCACTCAGTAGTCCCCGATTATCAATACCAGCAACTGGACTTTTAATGTAGCACCAGGGGCGGACCTAGTCAAAATGGCGCCCGGGGCACCCAATAGAAGTGCGCCCCATGGGAGCCCAGTTCTACCCACCAGAAGCAGCCCTGGGTAGACCTGGGCTCCATTAGAAACTACCGCAGGTAGACCTGGGCTCCCCTCGAGGGAGACCAGGTCTACTCACGGCTGGTCCCAATGGGTAGATCTGGGCTCTGGAGCCCAGGTCTACCCACGCAATGTTGCGAGGGCCACTGGTGCCCCCCTAGACGGCCCCAAGACGGCGCCCAGGGCTCATGCCCTCCCTGCCCCCTAGATCCGCCACTGTGTAGCACCACCACCACCATCGAATCATTCTCACATACTACATAGAAGGAAGATGCACAGTTTGAGGGGGTTCTATGGTCAGACTTTCTATAAGAACTTTTGCCATAGACTGACAGTGCATTCCTAACCTGGAGTTAGGCTGGCACAGCTAGGCCAGCAAAGTTTGACTGGCACAAGGGCCACCGTAAAGTGCGTTTGGACCACTCTCAGAGTCAGGATTGTGCCTAAAAATAAAGTCTGGAAGATAATCTCATCCCAGACTATCCTTTTCTTCAGGGATGGGTCTTGATGGGACCCAGTTGAGATGGCAATGTGTCACCCCTTAGGAAGGGCATAACTGGGTGATTCTGTATCTCTCAGAAGTTCTGTATCTCTAATCTTATTCATTAAACCTCTTAAATTATTATTCATTGGCTTGTTCATGAAGTTGATGAAGGGATGCAAGGGACTCTTTTGCCACAAAAGGACGGATGCTGGAATTGTTTGCAGGTCTGAGTAAGATGCACCCACTTCGGGAATTGTCCAAAGTGCTTCTTCCAGCCAGCAATGAGACACAGAATTCCTCTCGCATTATTTTTGTACATACAGTATCCAGAAAAAAAAAAATACATAGAGCCTCATTATACTGAAGGCATTATATCTCAGACATTATACTGAGGGTGCAATCCTAACCTGGAGTTAGGCTGGCACAGTTAGGCCAGCAAAGCTTGGCTGGCACAAGGGCCACCATAAGCTGCGTTTGGACCACACTCTGAGTAAGGGAAGATGACTTCCCTTACTCCAGATTAGGATTGCACCCTGAGTGTGCGTAGTATCCATTCAGGGCGCAATCCTAACCTGGAGTTAGGCCCGCAGAATTAGACCAGCAAAGTTTGGCTGGCACAAAGGACACCATAAACTTTGTTTGGACCACTTTTGAAGTCAAGAGAGGCCAGCATACAGATGTCTGCCATCCTCCCTGACTCTGAAAGTGGTCCAAATGCACTTTACTGTGACCCTTGTGCCGGCCAAACTTTGCTGGCCTAACTGTGCCAGCCAAGCTCCAGGTTAGGATTGCTCTCCCAATGTGCATAATGGCCAACAGCAGGCATCAATGTAATCAAGCCATCCAATGTATAAGCAAAATTGAGTTATGTGCTTACCTCTTGTTTTCCACTGATTCCTACTGAAGCCTCTATTGGCCCACTGGGAAAGAAAACACAGGTACCTGTGGGATGCCTTATTTTCCCCAATGTAAGGAATGGCAATGTTCAAGGAAGGGCAGTTTCGATCAGGGAAATGGTGTGCATGAAGGGGTGTGTTAAGCACTACCGCTCTGCGCCACTGGTCCAATAAAATCAGTTCTTCCTGTAGCTGTAAATTTAAAAAGTTGAGAGATCCAATTACAGAACTCCCACATCACAACTGTTTTGGCCATCTTTCGCAGATATTTCAGCCGAGTCTGTGCTTAAATTTCACAACGTCTCTGAGATTATACAATCTTGCAGGGCCTTAGGTAACAATTTCCAGAGCTGGGTTATGTCTCCCAACCACTTAATTAGAGTTGAGTCAACCCCCCTGGCTCTCTGTGATACAGTTCTCTTATGCTAATGAACTCCTTCTTGATGCAAATATGCGATCACTTGTCTGAAGGTGTCTCCACATCTCACTTTTCCTCCACGCAGAAAGCTGATATAGCAGTGAAAACCAAGGCATATTTGCCCATTCATTAAGGGACAGGCTGATCATGACTATGTGGCTTAGCTTAGAACTCTTCAAATGTGCTTCCAAAATATGTGAGCATCATTTTCCAGGTTTGGACCAAGAAGAGAAATTTAGCCTTTCATACTTTTTGCTTCAAAGGCGAGGTGATCAGTTCTTCTAGGGTCCAGTCCTATCCATCTTTCCATTGCTGATGCAGCCACAGTGCAGCCCCAAGGCAACAAATGTTCCCTTACCTTGAAGAGGCCTCTGCAACGGCCTTCCCACAACAGGTTGCGGCACACTCCCCACTGGCACAACTGCATTGGGGATGGAAGTCAGATAATCCAAGTCAGATAAACTCATTGTGCAAGGTCCTTCGCGGCTGTTGTAAAATGCAATGTGCCATTCGGAGCAGTCGGATTGCCCCTGCAACCAGCCACAGCCTTGCACCAGGACCCCTTTGATCCCCCCCCCAGTGCCAGTAAATCAATGCAAAGGACAGAACAGAGGCAGGAGGTGGGTGGAACGGGAGAGGAAGGGAGAGGAACGAGGTGGAGACCAGGGCGAGGAGGCTGGGAAGGGGGCAATATCAGTGGTAGTGATGCCACTGGTATTCTAACCCATTTCCTGGCCTTGAACCACCTTCCCAAGTCTGCTTAGACTTGCTATATGGCTGGCGTCTGTCTGTCTGTCTGTCTGTCTGTCTGTCTGTACGTACGTACGTACGTACATACGTACGTATGTATGTATGTATGTATGTTTGTATGTATGCATTTCTTAAGCCCTAAACCTACCACTTGGTTTAAAAATAAAAAATGTATCTGTAATATAAATATACATCTATTGGGACACAAACATCTAGGATGCTAAAAGAATGTATATAAATGTCTAATATCTGGACCCATTTGACCACGACCCAGTTGTGGTGGTCCTGTCCCTCGCTATGAGTGAACTCACTACCAGTTCCACGACCGGCTTAGAAGCTCATGCCTTGCTGTTAGTCCTTGGTTCAGGCTACAAGGAGCAATGACTCAGCCATTGTCTAGCACCCTGACTGGAAACTTGGTATTTCTCTTCCTTTCCCTTGGTCTTCCTCCTTTTCCACTCTCAGCTGCTACTGCCAAAGTCATGGTTCTTCAGCTCAATCCCTTCAGGTAACCCGACTTTCGGATGTTCTGCTCCCTCTCGTTTCTCCCCTTTGCATCATGACACCATCCCTTTTCTTTGTGGGGATTTCCTCTTTCCCTTCACTTTTACCAAGAACCACTGGTGTTTTAAGGCTTAGTTGTCTGAGCAATTGTTGTACATATTGCCATGCATGTTATGTTGTAGTCCCCTTCCCAGTTGTCGTAATCTTATCCAGATAGTAAAAACTATCTGTTGTTACACTTTCAACCTTGCCTCCCTCCTCTTTTCATGCTGTTCCATTGAACTGTGCCACTAGTCACTGCACTTGGTTCTTGTGCTTATACTTCCCCCATGTCGATATATATTACATGCTAAAGGGCCCAATCCTAACCTGGAGTCAGGCTGGCACAGGTCCCTTGCCCTGGCCCAGGAGTGTTGCAACCGCGCCATAAAAGCACATTTGGACATCCATGCGCCAGCCTCCCTGACTCTGAGAGTGGTGCAAACACACTTTACTGTGCATTTGCAACACTCCTGGGGCACCACAAGGGACTTTTGGCAGCCTAACGCCGGGTTAAGATTGTGCCCTTAAAAGCATGCCTGCTAACACTAAACTATCAGGGTAGGAACCATGTAATGCAATAATATCCAGCCATGTCCCCTGAAAAGCATGGAGCGCAGTGCACAGTGATCGTCACTTGTCAATACCATCTCTTCTGGCACACCCAGGAAAACTATAATCCTTCAGTTCCACCTTCAGGATGAACCAAATATTTCTGAGGAATGAGAGATACTTTAAGCTTTGATCCAGTAAATCTCAGTTGTCAACCAAAATGATTCGTCATCAGGAAATTCAAGTCTGGTGTAAATGTTTAGATCTCACTTGTTCCTAAATTCCATGTCCTTCAATTCTTTTATCCCCGTCCTCCATCTCTTTTCTCTGCTTAGTTTTTTTTCTCATTACCTTTCCTTAGGCATCTCCCTTTCAATCAACAGTCTGCGTTATGGAACCATAGGGCAGTAGTTCCCAAATGTTTTAGCACCGGGACCCACTTTTTAGAAAGTCTGGGACCCACCAGAAGTGATGTCATGGTTGGAAGTGCTGTCATTGTGATGCCAGAACCTACTGATTTCCTGAGAATACAGCAATGAGTTGGGTTATTTCTCAGCCATTTCCCAATAGCAAAGGGAATCACAAAGGGGAAAAAAGCCTATTTACAACCCTGACATAAACAAAACAATGACACAGCCCTCCCCCTTTCCAGCATCCCATCTTCCCATATTTTCAATATGGCTGCTCTTGGTGCTTCGCGACCCACCTGAAATTGGCTCATGACCCACTGGTGAGTCCCGACTTATAGTTTGGGAACCACTGCCTTAGGGAATACACACACACACACACACACACACACACACACACACACACACACAGAGAGAGAGAGAGAGAGAGAGAGAGAGAGAGAGAGAGAGAGAGAGA
>JAJKFI010000004.1:20393927-20419101 GCA_029204185.1 Lerista edwardsae | reverse complement strand
GTGTGTGTGTGTGTGTGTGTGTGTGTGTGTGTGTGTGTGTGTGTGTGGTCTATTTGGAAGCTCAACTGTGTTTAAGGGGGCTGACTCCTAGGAACGTGTGAGTACCCAGTAGGCTTGAATACCCAGCAGGCTAAAGGCTTACTGAATTTCAACAAACTTCGAATTTCCTGCAAGAGTTTGATGATTAATTTGATGATTAATGTTTGAGGTTACTTTATACTGAGCCAGACCATTGATACATCTAGCTCAGTAATAACAGAGCCAGCTCCAAGTTTCAGGAGAGATTTGGCGCACCTGTAGCATCCCAAAACAGGGGTGTGTGTGGGATGCTAGGTTTCGCAGGGCGCCTCGACACACCATGTAAGTTGACTCTCCCCCTTGCCATTGGAGCCATTCCAGGGGGTGAGAGCAACACGGAGGCTTCCACGTTGCTCTCACTGCCCAGGATGGCTCCAAGGGGGAGGAGCAGCTTACATAGCATATTGAGGCACCCTGAAAAACTCAGAATGTTGAGGCACCCTGAAAAACCTGGAGTGAGGCTGGCACAGTTAGGCCAGCAAAGTTTGACTGGCACAGGGGACACCGTAAAGTATGTTTGGACCACTTTCAATCAATCAATCAATCAATCAATCAATCAATCAATCAATCAGTCAGTCAGTCAATCAATCAGTCAGTCAATCAAAAGTATTTATATACCACTTTTCAACATGAAGTTCCCAAAGCGGTTTACCAGCGAATAATAATAAAGTTAAATGGTTCCCTGTCCCAAAAAGGCTCACAATCTAAAAAATGCAGAACACCACCAGCAACAGCCACTAGAAAAGACATGGGCAGTGCAATCCTGCACTGCCCGTCGTGCTGATGCTACATCACAGGGAGGGAGGGAGGGAGGTGGGGGCGGAACTTGGGCAGTACCTGGGCGGGCTTGGGAGGTGGCCGTACGGAATCTGCGCCCTAGAATCTGCACCCGCTCTTTAGCTCCAGCCTCCCCCATGATAAGGAGCAAACACTCCCTTGCTGCGGGGGGGGGGGGGGCTCGAGCCTCTCCTAAGCAGCGCTGGATATGGCGTTGGCCCGTCGGCTTCGCCAGTCCAGCGCTGCTTAGGATTGTGCCCTGAGCTGGGGTGAAGAGGGACAATTACTTTCCCCCTGCAAAATATAAGAGGAACAACACTTAGAAAAATGCCTCTTGCCCAGTTATAACCTAACACTGCTTTCAGCCCATTTTTTTTAAAAGAACACCACCACCATCCATGAAAAAAATAAAAGCATTTTGGACATAGACGTGCGCCATCCTCCCTGACTCTGAGAGTAGTCCAAACGTGCTTTACGGTGGCCCTTGTGCCAGCCAAATGTTGCCCTTAGTGCCCTGCCCCATCTCAGGACAGTACAGTGTCAAACGGCTTTCCATGGACTCCTTCCTGCTTGGGTGGCATCACAGGCAGTAGCTCTACCACCTCCACCCCAACCACCTCCACATGTTTGTGGCAGTACACACATAAGGGTCTTTCAAGTGATTTCCAGTCAGGGTCATGCTAGGGAAAGCGACCCTGATCCTGAACAGCATATTAAAATTTGGCATAACTCCATTGTCTCCATTGCCTGAGCTCCAGTATGAACGACAGTATGTCAGAAAAGGGGAAATGTGGTAGCTATTTTGTATCAAACTAAAATTGTGCCATAAAAATGTTAAAAATTGGGGGGGGGGAAATAGGCTGCTGCCTGTGGGCTCACAATCTGCATGGAAACATGAAACAAAAAGAAAGGCCACTTAGCGGAAAAGGGAAACATGTTTGCTAGATTAAGTTGAAAAGAGCGTTGATGTGAATTAAAGGAGAAGGAAGTCTACAAGAACTGACTTGAAAGTAAAGGAAGAAAGAAAACAAGAAAGGATTACAAAGAGCACCATATGGAAGAAATGCATGCAGGGAGCTTTCAAGCAATGGGGTTTACCCATAACCCATGTGAGCAATGCAAGGCATACATTTCTGTAGTGGTAGTCGTAACATGATGTTGAATTTTCACATGGCAGGAAAATGATGCCCATTTGATTCCTTCCAATTGTTACAAGGTATCTGATGAAATATTACCTCTAGTATCTTTCTGCTGATTAGCCAGTAATGTTTCGTAACTGATCATAAACCAAGCTGAGCCTGACAATCAGAGGTGATTATTATTAATAACCGAGGAACCTAATTACCAGCCAACCTCTCCTAGGGGAAAGCTCCTTTTAAATCCATAATATGGCAGTCAATTACACCCTGAGCATTCAAGCAGAATCTGGCAGCTGGCTTCACGAGACATCGGAGCATTCCATGCTGTGTTCCATTCGTAAAATATTGGTTTCCACCATGGCGACTCACAGGGTCAAATTACATGTTACATTGAATTTGTTGCCACAAGACACAAGACGGTTTGTTGTTGTTGTTGTTTTTTAGGGGGCTGGGTGCTCAGAAAGGCAAGCAACAAGACGAGAGAGAGAGTAGAGAGGATCTTTATTGCATTTGCACAAATGGGCTTTTCTTGAGTTGATAGAGGGATGTTCTTTTTGGAGGGTTCAGAGAGTTAAATAGAGGGTTCAGAGAGTTAAAACAGATAAAAGGAAATACTTTTTTACCCAGCGGATAGTTTATCTGTGGAACTCTTTGCCACAGAAGGTGGTGATGGCATCTGGTCTAGATGCCTTTAAGAGGGGCTTGGACGTATTTCTGGAAGAAAAGTCCATCATGGGCTATAGGCCATGATGGATTGTGCAACCTCCTTACATTAGTAGTAGGCTACTTCAAAGTACTGGGTGCAAGGGAGTGGCAGCAGGATGCAAGCATCTTGTTGTCTTGTGCCTCCCTGGGGCACTTGGTGGCCGCTGTGAGATACAGGAAGCTGGGGTAGATAGGCCTTTGGCCTGATCCAGCGGGGCTCTTCTTATGTTCTTATGTTCTTATATTAGGATCACATTTTAGGGCATTCTTATACTCCTCTGCATACGTTGTTATTCAATGGAAAGTTACCAGCGCAGGGGCTAAGTTCTTGTGTCAGCTAGTTTTGGGTTTGGCCTCTAGCCATTCCGATAAGAAAGTGGCTTTTACACCCTCGGCAATTTTAGCATAGCTCCTTATCTATTGCGCAGAGCAATCTTTTCCAGGTTGGAGGCCACTAAGGGGGAGGGCAAGGACAGGAACAAGCAGAGGGAGAGAAAGTTACATACTTTAAGCAAGCAAAAGAACCAAGATGGAGTCACTCAGGTTTGGCTACAAATTCTCTGTTGTTTTCAATGCAAAAAAAAAAAAAAAAAGCACAGAGAGGATACAATAGAAAAAGAAGGATGTGTGTGGATATGTGTGAGAGGGTACCACACCTACTCCCTGCAAGATATTTTTTTTAAAAAAATCTGAGAATAACCTCTGACAGCCCAGTCCCAACCTGCACAGTATCCAGCATAGGTTAGGAGGCAGCTGGAGGCCTCCTAGGGGTAAGGGAATATAGGTCCTCTTACCCTGAGTAATGCCCAAGCCTGCCTGATGTGGCTTCTCAGATACAGCAAATCCAGGAAGCTTATTGTATTGCCAGGAAAGCCGGGATGGGAGTTAGGATATGGCAGAGGAGGCCTTCACTGATCCCTCCCCCCTCCTGGACCTGATCTGCCTGATTCTACCCTCACCTCACCCAGGCACACCCTTCCCCACTTCCTCTGCCACCCTCCTTACACCCCTCCACCCCCAGGACAATCTTACCTGTGCCGTTAAACCAAAAGCAAATGCATTCAGAATCAGTCTAAAGCAGTGGTATTCAAACTTTTTAGACTGGGACCCACTTTTTAGAATGGCACTTGTGTCGGGACCCACCAGAAGTGATGTCATTAACCTGAAATAGAAGTGGTGTTGTGACAGGAAGTGACATCATCAAGCAGGAAGTGCTGTCATTGTAATATAATAAAATGACACTCCTGAAATGCAAATTGGCATTCTTGGACTGCAGCAATTGTACAACCATGAAGCATCCCTGACAGAAAGCAAGATTAGGACAAATATTATGTAAAAGCACTGAACTAAACACAATTTTTTTTAAAAAAAACCCTCACTTGAAAATTCAAACTGAACACTCACAAAAGGAATATAGAAAGAGTAAGGACAGCAGTTTCCAAGATGGCTGCTCCCAGCTTTCTGCAACCCACCTGACATCAGGTCCCGACCCACCAAGTGGGTCCCGACCCACAGTTTGAGTAACTGTGAGCATTGATTCAAATTAGACTGTCCATATGATCCCATCTGTACTCTTGAATGGAGAATTGTTTGGGAAGAAGAAAAGTATCAGGTAGTTTGAAACCTTAAAATGGCTTGAAAGATGCAATCTCCATTTAAAGGTTGAGCACACACAGATCTATATTTACGAGCAATATCCATCTTATGAAGGAGCAATCAGCAACAATTAAAGAAATGTTTAATGCAATAGCTTTCTGTAAGAAGTACGAAAGTACATTCTAATCATGATCAAAATGATCTGCGGGTCATAAAACACTCCGGCACACATCACAGTTCCTACCTGATGTGTAGCACAGATGGAAGGTCTAATGACAGCTTCTTGGATTCCATTAATCTTACAATGTAAGTTGATAACTTTGATTCCCAGTTATAAATGATAATATGCAGTTGGAGACCTGCACAATTTCACAGAAATCTGAAGATGAGCTTCTCTATAAGCCAAGGAGCCCTAGTGGAGCAGGGGGAGGCGGCTTTGGATTTGGAACGTTAGGCTGAGGACCACTGCAACCACTCCAATTAACCCTTTAAACCGGACGTTTCCAACCTTTAGGAGTCCCTGGACCACTGCTATAAAAATTGGAGGTATGATGGTCCCCATGCAACTGCGCACAAAAATACAATTGAATTCGTACTAATTAGAACATAATTATTAGCGATTAATTAGATTTATTACTTATAAAGATTTGTCTGTTGTTGCTTTTGTTGCCAGCTTCAGCTGTGGGTGGTCCATTCTCTGCCTGACCAGGTTGTCCATGGGAGTGTGTTCGCTCGGTGAGAAATGATCAAAGGTGTGTTTTTGTTCTGTTTTTTACCCTGAGGCCTGGTGAATCTCCGGGTCTTGCTAAGGGAATGTTTTGTTCATCCTTCTATGGTTATGCCCAGAGATCCACACCTTGAAGACTCAACAGTTCACACCTATCCCCTGCCAGTCCATAGCATGCAGTGCTGCAGACAGAGCACACGGTGCACGGGATGGCAGCGGGAGACAACTAGACAGCCTAGGAGAGGTAAGTAACAATATATTATACTGACTTCTCTGCAGACCCCCTGGCCATCATTAGGTCTCCTTTTGCTCCTTTGCTAGTGTAACTTCAAACAGAGTAGATAAGAGGGCAGTTCCTGGCTGGAAAACGAGGATAGGATCTGGCATGCAGTGCTGCTGCCGAGATCGAACCTCTCCCATCTCAGACCTGCTCCTGGTTCCTCCCTCGAACTGCCCTGATCTTCCCCAACCTGTCCATGACTCATCCCCTCCACCACCTTTCCTGCTTCAGTGCACCATGTGTGTACTGTAGCTCTCTGGCCATGTGTGCTGGAAGCTCCAGAAAGCCAAATAGCAGTGCACCTCCCATGCTGCCATAACTGGACCTATGGCAAGAGATAACAGGATCTGCTGCTATAAGCCCAGGATAGGGCTATAATTATTGATGACTGTATTTATGACTGTAATTCTACATGCTTTGGAAGGGCTTCCCAGTGAACATACTGGCTAGTCTGGCCATGGTATCTTGCTCCCACGTAGCAGGATGAAGATGCATGACATCATGATTGTGCTCAGATGGCAGGTGTGACCTATAATGTCACTATAGATTGGATGTGCAGCATGAAGCTTGATGTCCCACTAATCGGACACAAGCAAAGTCATATTCCTTTCTAATAAGGATGAAGAATGGGCAATATTGACCCCATGGGCACCCCATGCTAGCAAGTGTCACCCATGCATTCTGATCTTTCAAATTATTAACTAATTGTTCAGGTTCTGGGCAGGTGGCCAGTTTATCTCCACTGTCTGGTGGGGCGTTAACTTCTTCGGTGTGGCCAGTTCTTTGTCCTGGGCCTACATGGTCTGCCCTTTGATGTGGAGCAGCCAGCCAGGGCTGTTTGGTGGCACTGCTTAGTGGGGATTGAACTGCTGGGCATGGCAGGCTTCTGGTGAGAGAGAGGCATGGTACTCTGAATAGGCAGGAAAATGGAATGCTGGAAAAGGGGGAGAGTTGTGTGGTTGAAGAATCCAAGCCTGCATTCTGCTTTGAATTCCATGTAGGAATGTTTGCATTCTGAGGTTTGCACAAGCATACTGTGTAATGGGCCCTTTGGCTAATCACAGCTTTGAATTGGGCATTGTTGATTACGTGTGGGCAGATCTATACCAATGAAGGCGCTCCCTACTCTGTGATTGGCCATGTGGCGTTCTGGCATATTCTTGCTTAGGAGCCTATTTTCATAATGACAGCACTTCCTGCTTGATGATGTCACTTCTGGCCATGACATCACTTCTAGGTTCATGACATCACATCTGGTGAATCCTGGACAGATTGTCATTCTAAAACGTGAATCCTAGTGCTAAAACATTTGAGAACCATTGAATTATCTGATCATGCCATCACCTTGTTTTTACATTGGAAGCTTTGCTCAGGGCTTCCTACCTACCAAAAATCAGGTTGTGACCCAACAGTGCAGTGGTTTTAAAACTCTCTAGGAGATTTTGACCTGCTATAAGGGCTTGCGGAGGAGGAGAGGAGGCAGCAGCACCATCTCCAAGATCGCACTTCTGCCTGGGGCATTCCAGTGCAATCCAGTTTGAGAACCTCTGCATCAGTGGGTCATGAGCACCAGTTTGAGAAATGCTAGTGTAGACAATACTGAGCTAGACCGACCAATTGCCTGAGTAATAATGAAGCAGTTCTGATCACAAATTTGTGCAGGCCGTTTGATGACTCTCCAATCTGGCTTATTGCTACTGCTCTGGGCAGTTCATTTCAGTTATATCCAGAGTGTGTCTTTTAAATCTGACCTTTTTATATACTGACATTTGAACTTCGGGGGGAAAAAAGTTTTTAAGTCACCTCTGCAAAGGCAAGCACTAAAAATTTAATTTTCAAATCCAAATAAGATAAGGCGCCAAGTTGCCAACATGGTTATCTAATTTGTTGACACAGAGATTGCAGGCAAAATTCTTATTTAGTCCCATACACCTGTCCTTGTTTGCCATCTGATCAGAGCACTCTCCACAGCAACCTCCTGAACAGAGAAAATTGCTTTGTATTCTTCCAAGGCTGTACTGATAATTTGGAGCGTTACAGTGCATCGTTTCTTGATGCTACGTTGTCTTTAAGCATCCGTCGCAAGCATGCTGCATTTTCATGTCTCTTAGTTCTTTTAACCTCGTTTTAAAGCAATACACACAGTTTTTCTAGCATGTCCAAATGAACTGCGTTCAGGAAGACATGGTAATGAAAAGGATATTGGGTATTCTTCTGATGTTATTTACTCAATTGAGGAAGCAGCAGGCATTTACAGAAGGAAAAAAATCTGTATGTTTTCGTCACAACATAAGCTCTACCTAGCATGTTCACAAGGCATGAAACAGAATTATTAAAGTAGCATCCAGGTACAGTATTCTTTCTCCTTGAGCATCCAATGCATTTTGTGCCAGAATTTTCCCCAGAAAAGTACCAATTTCTCCATGTCATGTATTAAAATCAGGACTCACTTGTTATTTTCTTTCTCTCTTTTTAGACACCTGTACCTTAAAAGCATTTCCAAAGGTAGGTCTTACCTACCTTCACTACTGGTAGAACCAGAGGCGTAGCTAAAGAAGTGCAGGGGGGTGCAATTGCACAAGATACAAGCTTTAGGGGGGCAACAAGTTGAGCTTCACTAGTGATCAAAATTGTGAAAACCTTGGTATGTATGAATAATATCATCATGTTATATATCATTGGAAAGGTAATTTAATGCAGAATGCAGCGAAACAAGACAGAGTGTAATATCTTTACTCTATCAAAGGTTATAGCCAAAACCCCTGAAAATGAAAATACAACTGTCATGTAAAAATTGCTGTTTGTTAAAATGATATTTATTAGGGATAAATACTGCCATGTTATATATTATTTGATGTGGAATTTCATGCAGAATGCAAAGAAACACACTGGAGTGTAATATCAATAGCTCGATCAAACGTTATGGCCAAAATCAAAGAAAATGAATACAATTGTGACATAACGTTGTGATGTAACAACATTGTGCCCCTTGCATGGGGCTACACTTTCATTAGCTATGCCCCTAGGTAGAATTCCATGTTCTTCTGCCACTGGCTGCCACTAAAGTGCCATAAAGTACTTTGCAGCAGCACGGGGACCCAGTACACAGGAGGGTAGCTGAAGACTTCTTGTGCATGCCAGCAGAGTGATGGATGCCTAGAATAGATACACCATGCACAGGGGTAGAATGGGGCAGGGGCAAGGCAGAAAGAGGGTTGGAGGCAGACATGTCATGTAGCGGGTATGCTGGGGTATGCGAGTACCCATTCCTAGGATTAGGGCTGGCCCCGCCCATTCGCCCGCCCACTCGTCGACTCCATCGGTGCTCTGCTCCGCCCCCTGCAACGTTTGAATTGCCTGCACGTTTGAGTTGCCTGCACGTTCTCAGAGCCAGGCAGGCAGGCAGGCAGGCAGGCAGCAGAGCAAGAGAGACCAACTGCAGCAGCAGCGTGAGCAGGAAGGCTGCCTGGGGCTCCCTCCCGAGGAGGCGTGGCGGTTCCTGGGGGCGGTTCCTGGGTTCCGGCTATGACCTCACTTCCGGTGGGTGGGCCCCAACACAAGTGCCAATCAAAAGTGAGTACTTGTTGCTAAATCATTTAGATGCCTTTGCTAGTTGGAGGGGCATGGAGGGGGAGGGCAGAACGGGCAGATCAGGACCTCAGGGGGATGATTCGACTGTGGGAGTGCGTGCTGAATCCAAACCGCCTTCCTGGGCCTGATTCACTTGCTTGAGTAACATACCAGCAATATTACTGGCTCAAGTAAGTCCAGGTTTCCCCATAGCTAGTGGCAGCCTAAAACAGTAACGACGACATATTGCAAAGTAACAGACACAAGCCTTATAAAATGATAACATGCAATATCCTGCTCAATTAATGACGTAACAGCAACATTGACCTATTAAAGTGGCTGTGGAGCATCTGCGAATCATTCTGAGTGCTTCTGAGTGTGTTTCTAAGCCCCTAATTTCACATGCAGCTTTGTAGCTTTCTCCTAACTGGCTTCAAAGTCTTCTGAGCAGCCAAGGAAAATGCATGAAGCGCTAGGAAAAGTGAGACCGAGCTGCACTGTTTTATGCCTGTGACTATGTCTGCTAAGTCACAGGCATAACACAAATATTTATGAGCTATATGACAGTGATTGCGCTTGATAAAAAATGCTTTAAAACTGATTAAAATGTTAATTTGAAATAAAAACACAGAATCAATCAATCAATCAACAAAATTTATATTCTGCTTTTCAGTACAAAGTTCACAAAGCGGTTTACAGGATGATGATGATGATGATGATGATGATGATGATGATGATGATGTTAAAAGGCTCCCTGTCCCAAAAGAGCTCCCAATCTAAAAAATGCAGAACACCACCAGCAACAGCCACTAGAAAAGAGACTGCGCAGGGGTGAAGAGGGACAATTACTCTCCCCTTGCTAAATATAAAAGGAACACCACTTGAAAAAGTGCCTCTTGCCCAGTTAGCAGGGGTTATAACACTGCATTCAGCCCATTTTTTTTAAGAATAACACCACCATCCATGAAAAAATTTAAGCATTTTGGACCACCTCTACCTGTAGCAGTTGCTGGAGCTTACCCTGGGACAAGGGGACAAGTATCCCCTTACCCCAAGGAGTCCTCCAGCAGCCACAAATCTGTCATGGGATATAGCTGAGACCACGCCAGTGCTGCTGCATCATTGCACAGGGATTTAGTTAGAATTGGGCTACCCATATCAAATGAAAATGGCTTCAGAGACTATTTGCTCATAAGCAATGTTATAAACAGAAATGCATATCCGAAGAAGCACTCCTGAACTGAAAGGTATTAATTTGCTGGAGATGAGTCCAAGTAGTTATTTTCTTGTGTTCTGAAGCAAGCATGTACAATTTGGATGTTTTTTTCCCCCCAGTATTATTTTGACCCTGTGGCAAATTTCTGTATTTCAATAGAATGCATGTTGTATTTTTCTGCTGTGGAGAGAAGGTTCGTTTTAATGCATAAATAGAAAAATATAGCTTGGAAAGCAACTGGAAAGCATTTTTCAAATTAAGAAAAGACAGCGAAGGAATAATAAACCAGAGTAAGGCTGAATGAATGGCTTGGTTGAGAGCACAGAATCAAGTGATTCGGGCAGCCCGAGGGACCATCTTGATCTGAAGCAGAATACCTTTTACCTAGCGCATCCTAGAATCACAAAGTCAGGACCAACCAAAAAGGCATCTAGCTAGACCTTTCCCACCACATCTATGTGTAGTAGGCAGCAATAGGTCTGCCTTAGACGTCCATGCCAGATCAATATGCACTCCCCCCCCCCACCCCAATGATTAGAAATCTGTCAAATCCAGCTTGGATGAGACTTCCTCTGGGGAGGAGAAGATCAGATTCCAGAGGGCTTTTCAGCCTTGACAGGAATTCATTGGAAGTCTAGCCCCTGATATGACAGAGCCAACTCCCTTACAGAATACAGGGACTCGGGGGTTCCCTGCCCAGCCAAGCTGAGCTCATTTTCAGGTAGGCCTTTGCTTGTGCAACATCTTCCTGTGGGTGTGAACATAGACTTCCGCTATCTCGTGCAGCAGTGCTCCCCAAATGGCCATCAATGGAGCACTCCATGTGCTTTCGGCGGCCATTTTGTGACAGCAGGTATCTGTCCCATTGCTTCCGTGGGACAGCCCAATCCTTCACAGGATTATCCCGTAGTTAGATTTTCACCACCGTAAGTGGGCCGTGGCTCCTGTGACTGAACATCTAGCCATATAAAATCTGAATTCATATTTTATTTTTCTCATATCCAAGGAGTCCCTTGAAGTACATAATTTTCATAAGCACAGTAAATTTGTTTAGCTAACCCTAAATACATCATTTTCATGCCTTTTGAAGTGTGTTCTGTGGCATATGGTACCCCAAGGCACCCTGGCATCAATGAGGAAAAAGTAAGTAAAAGATTCCTGTAAATCTAAGTTATAGCAAGTAAGTTTACACAACTAGAGAAGTATACTTTTTTTTCTCTAAATAGGTAACTAATGCATAGTGTTAGTAGTTTAATTGGCTGGTTTTGCATTGTCTGCTTGCATTGGTCTGCATCAGATCAATGTAAGAAAAGACAGAAAGATAGAAAAAGGTGTTTTCTGTGTTAGCGAAGGCCACAAAACTAGACAGGACTGGTGTGCTGACATCTTTGATCTCATAAAGGAAATACTGTAAAACTGAGGTGACAAGCTTTTAGACTTCTCAAAATTCTGAGTCTCAAATCCAGAAAACATGAGTTAGGGCGCAATCCTAGAGCACCCCTGGGCTGACACAAGCTGCTTGTGTCAGCACTGGGCTGTTGCGAATGTGCCATAAAGCATGTCTACGTCAGCCACAATGGCGCAGGGCTGACGCAGGCAACAGTTGTCAGCCCCGCTGCACCAAAGATGGTGGAAATGTTTGCTTGCCCTGAGGAGGCCTCTGGGCCTGTCACTCGGCAGAATGGTGGCACATACTCAGCAGGGAGGGAGGGAGTGGGGAGTTCGATAGGATTTAACAATGAAAAATGTACATCTCTGAGAAATGCTTGCTGAGCAGAGAGATAAACAAGGTGCCATGAAAACTATACAACCACCTCCCCCAATATTGGTTATACCAACTTTGGCTGTACAATTACTTTGGCATGACTCTCCACTATTTATATAAGAGCAGGTGTGTTAGCATGCATGTGTGAACAGTATACCTGTTAAGTTGAACTGAATATGCAAACGATTTACAGGGCTTCCTAGCCATTGGAGTAAGTAAAGTTCTGCTGTATTCCAATTGGCCTTAGGGCGCAATCCGAACTTGTGCAGGAGCAGGCAGGCTGGTAGGAGTTAGTTAGGAGTGAGTGAGTGAGTGAGTGAGTTAGTTAACCTGCAAGTTAGGAGGCAACTGCAGCTCACCACAGGGCAAGGGGAGCATTTCCCCTTGCCCCAGGGTCAGCCCCAGCTGGGCCAGTGGGCCTCCTTGAATCTGTGCTTGCTGTTTAGCCGGCATAAGTTTGAGCTCCCTGCTGCGGCACGGATTGGGACTGAACAGCCCAGATTGGGGCTGCACGGCTTGGGGACGGGGGGTTGAATCCCACAGGAACTTCCTCCCTCCACCCCATTCCACCCTCCCTCCTGCTTTCCCCCTGCCAGAAATGGCCCAGCGCTGGCTGAACTTGGCCTTTGCAGGAGCGACTACCTGCATCAGCCCTGCGTCTGTTGCGCTGACGTGGAAGTGCTTTATGGCACGTTTATAACAGCACTGGGCCGACACGGTGGACTTGCGTTACCGGGGCTTGGATTGTTCTGCCAGTGGGACAATTGTTGGTATGTTCAATTGAAACAACACTGCTTTCATTTGTTTCTTCAGCAATTTGCTTCTCATTTTCCCTTTGACTAGCATGTCAATTGGGATCTACAGACAAACAATGCATGTTGCTTGATCTGCAGATAATTATGACTAATTTTGTCATTAATGTGTAATATTTCCTTTTTGTGGGGGGCGGGAATAGTACTGGGCAGGAAGAAGCTTTCCAGTTACATATTATTAAGAAAGCAAAAGAAACTATATCAAGATTCAAAGACCCTTTGCAAACACTTAAGACATGCACCCACAGACACAATTTTACCCAAACCACATAGCGTTTGCAATTCCTGTATGTTTCTTTTCCCATTACTCTTGATTAGTGAGATACTTGGGAAGAAATGGAGGAGCTTTCATTTATAATGAGCCTGCCTGTCCTGTCTGATTAGTTCATTCATCTCAAATGGTCCTGAATCTTGATGTCCTGAAATGTGTCAATTGTTCCACTAGCAGAGACAAAAATGCACTTGAGAAAGGAGAAACTTTTACTGAGCCCCAAACCAGTGCAATAAATCCTA
The DNA here is from genome assembly GCA_029204185.1 of Lerista edwardsae. NCBI lineage: Eukaryota > Metazoa > Chordata > Lepidosauria > Squamata > Scincidae > Lerista > Lerista edwardsae. The sequence goes on along the minus strand of JAJKFI010000004.1, from coordinate 20,405,923 downwards.
ATTCTACATCATAGCTGCTGCAGGATGAGGCCATGGAAAGGAGATGGTCAAGTGCCACCGTGCCCACCAACATGTGCATGCATACAGTACATAGTACAAAGGAGCACAGAGTACAAAATGCGTGCGCAAAGGAGGCTACATAACAGCTGTGCTGAATAGCAGCCCAATCCTAACCTGTGTTGGAGCAGGCAGCCAGGCCTGTGCTGCATCCTAACATATGCGGGGAGGCAGCTAGAGCTCACCATGGGCCAAGGGGCTATTTTTCCCTTGCACCAGGGTAAGCCCCAGCCAGCTCTATGGGGCTGCTTGGATCTGTGCCAGTGACATTGCTGGTGCACATCTGAGCAGCCTAGCTTGGAGCTGCCTGGGCCAGGGATGGGCATTAGGATCCAGCCTAATAGCCAGATCCTGACCCATCCCTGAGCCAGGGCTGCCCTCCATCTCCCTCCCCCTGATCGGTTCTGCCTCCCCCCACATTCCCCCTGCCCTCCCAAGTCCCTGCACTGGTCAAACTCAGCCAGCATCAGAGCCGCTTACCTGGGCAGCGGATGGCATGGCTGGGTTGGTACGAGTCTATGTGCTGGCCCAGTGCACCTTGCGCTCATCCCCTTTCCTTGTGGTAAGGACGCAGGGTGGGCGCCTCTACTTCTACTCTGAGCCAGCTATTTAGCCAGTGCAGAGGCGAGGCCCTCCATGTTAGGCTGCAGGGCACTACTCAGACGTCAGGATCTAGCAGTGAGAGACCCCTTCCCACACCCACTTCTCCCCTCCCCCATCGCGGAACACCCTCCTGCCCTGCCTGGAAAGGCCACAATGCCAGTGAATGGTGGATTCGCCACTCGCCAGCATGCGGAGCTCCCTCCTGGCCACGCGGTGTCGGTCACCATGGCTTCACCCTAGCGCTGGTGGTAATGACTTACCGCCAGTGCTGGAGGTACTTTTCTGGTGCCTTGCACGGCAGTGACACACTCCTACTGCCCATGCTATGTCCGATAGGATCAGGCCCTCTGTGCATCCTGATAAGTGTCCTCTCCATTCCTCCCAGCTCCAGTCTTCCAACTCCCTCCTTCTGCCCACTCTCATGCTAATGTGCCTGTTCTGGAGCTCATTGGGAGGCCACTGGCACAAAGGCAAACCACTAACGGCAGCTGCAGCCAGGCCACAATGGCAGTGCAATCCTACCCAATGGCAAGGCTGGCCGGCCAGCGCCATATCCTAAGCTGGGTCCGGGAGGCTGGAGCCTCCCCACAGCAAGGGCACGTTCGCACCCTTACCGTTGGGGAGACTCCAGCCTCCCCAATGTGCTACTCGAATCTGCACCTGCTAAACAGCAGGCACAGATCAGAGGAGACCGTGCGGCCCTGAATCGGACGGGCTTAGGATTTGGCCTTAGGATTTGTCTGGACATGGAGCCTCCCTCCACGTCCGGCTTCTGTGAGGGAGGCTGAGCATGGGTGCAACAGGACAGGTGCTGAAGGCAGCGCTGGTCCCGTTGCTCGAGTGCTGAAGCGGGGGTGCCAATCAGTGCCCCCATGTTGGCACTATGTGTGTCATGCCAATGCTATGATGTAGCGTCGGCACGACGGGCACCTTAGGATGGCACCCTGAATGGTGTGTCACATTTGTCATCTTTCGTGTCAGCTGTAAAGCATGCTGCGTGCTAAGCCATGGGAATGTGAATTCTTGTGGCTCAGTGGGCCATTGGGACTGGAGGATTTGGGGCTGTGTGTGTGTGTGTGTGTGTGTGTGTGTGTGTGTGTGTGTGCGTGCGCGCACACACATGTATGTGTGTACAGCACTAGTTGCTTAGTCTGAAACGGTGTTCAGGGCTTCACAGTTGTCAGGCTATTCCAGATTTATTAATTAGAAACATCAGAATCGTACAAAAATCGTACACAGAATCGTTCTTGAATCATAAAAGGATATTCACTAAGCATCTTCTAAGAGTAGAAAATTGAGTCTAGCAGTACTTTTGCCAAGCAGCCTTGGGAAATTATGATTAGGAGCAGGAAAAAATTCTCATGGCAATGTAAAAAGAGAGAAAAATGGATCACTCAAGATGTTCACAGTCTTGCTTACAAAAGATAGAAGTTTAAAGTTAGGATGTGAATGTCAATGCTTCACTTCCTTACTAGGATGGATGTCCACTTATATAGGATAGCACATAAGGGAGAGCACATCATACTATCTGGGGGCAGTCAAGGTAGAGTAAAGTTCTAGGATGCCATCAGCAGGAAATACCAGATGCTACTTTGAAACTTTTATCAAAATAAATTTACAGCCTGATCCTATTCAGATTCTGTGACAATGTCAACTGGATGCCAACATGATGTCCATCATGGCAACAGCACACCGACATTGCACTAACACCAATACAGCAAATGCCATGCTTGGAGCATCTCCCCATGGCTCAGGTGGTGCCTGCTGCTGTGATGCTCAGTGGCTGACAGGAGGGTGTCTCTGCACCTGACCCTCCCTCCTGACTAGTTCATCTTAGTGATGCTTCTCTGGCTGCCAGTGTTAGGCTGATTGGATGCAGTGACTGCCTCCTTGCACTTCATACCAATGACACAAGGATGTCAAAGGAATAATGTACCAATAATGTACTAATTATTATTATAATCACAGCGATGACACATGGACGTTGCACCAATCATGTGTGGTGTAATGGTGATGACCTGCCAAATATCATGGTATTGACTTGCTTCTAACAGGAACAGCTCCATGGAGAATAGGCTGTGTTGGTGTATCCAAGTACTGGGGATGGATTGGGGCTGCCCAGCCCAGGGATGGGGGCTTGGATGTGGCCTAATGAACATGTCCCATCTCCACCCCTCTCCGCCGACAGGTCTGCCCTTCCTTCTCCCCATTACTCCTCCCATCCGCCTCCGGCACGCCCTTGGCGTGGGTCTGAACCAGCAGATCTAAGCCAGCACATGGCCAAGCAGCTGGTAGGCTGCATATGCATGTGCGCTGGCACTGCTGCCTGCACCAGCCCAGTGACCAAATCCATGGCACAGATGCGCCTTAAGGCATGTTTGAGAGAATGCTGGTCTGGCACAAGTGTGCTGCACTGGTGCAACACCAGGTTAGGATTGCGCTCTTAGTTATTTTATTTAAGGCATTTTTATGCTACCTTTCCAGAAGTTCAAAGTGGCTTAGAGACCTAAATAGGAAAATCATAGACAGTATAAAATAAAAAAGACCATTTTAAAATGCATTTAAAATCTAACACATAATATAAAAACCAGCATGGCAAATGATACAGCAGTTCAAAAACCTCAAAGATAGTAATCAATAAAAAGCAATGCACCGCAAGTTAAAAGGCAGCCAACATACAGATACAACAGGCAAAAAAAAAAAAAAAAAAACCAAAAAGGGTTATCCTCCCCTCACTTTATCCACCTCCATAAACTAATGGGAATAAGAATGTTTTTAGGTCTCACCGCAAAACCACATACAAAATTATGCACGGAAGGGATAGAGTCAATAGAGGGATATTCTTTTCCCTCTCTCAGAACACCAGAACCAGGGGGCATCCGCTAAAACTGAGGGTTGGGAGAGTTAAAACAGATAAAAGGAAGTACTTTTTTACCCAGCGGGTGGTTAGTCTGTGGAACTCTTTGCCACAGGAGGTGGTGATGGCGTCTGGTCTGGATGCCTTTAAGAGGGGGTTGGACAGATTTCTGGAAGAAAAGTCCATCGTGGGCTATAGGCCATGTTGGATTGTGCAACCTCCTTACATTAGTAGTAGGCTACTTCAGAGTACTGGGTGCAAGGGAGTGGCAACAGGATGCAAGCATCTTGTTGTCTCGTGCCTCCCTGGGGCACCTGGTGGGCTGCTGTGAGATACAGGAAGCTGGACTAGATGGACCTTTGGTCTGATCCAGTGGCGCTCTTCTTATGTTCTCTCTACTGAATGGGATCAGTTTCAGATGTTCTGGCAGTGAGTTATTTAAAAGTGGTGCCATGCCTGAGAAGGCCTTGCTGTTCCTTGCTGCTGCACTTCTAACTTTTCCCGATGATGGAACTCTCAGCAGTCCCCATACTGGGCCATGGCTGTGGAGGCACGGCTGTGGGGGGTGCCACGAGCTGCAGTTTCAAAGTTGGCCACTACAGCACCGCTCCTATCTGAACTAATATATTTCCAAAACATATTGGAAACATACTGGAAATCTCAAGTACCAATTAGGCACAATACTTTCACCGAAAACATATAAACAAATGCAAATTGGTTCATGTTAAGCACTCTTGTGGGGTTTTTTTTTATTATTCATTTGATAAGGGGTTTTTTTGGTAGATGGATCAAGGGGCCTTTTACAAAGTTTTCTTGGATTTACATGTTGGTTTTCCTTTCATCCTTCTGATCTGCACACAGACCTGTCTGCTTCCCTTAGCAAGTGTGTGCACCTCCCCCCCCCTGCATTCTCAAATAGTGAAGCATCTCTTTGAAATTCAAAGCCTTCTTTGAAGATGATCTCCTCGATGTGACAACTGCTCATTAGCATATTTGTTCTTCCACCCGTTGGTCAAAATTCGGTCAAAACAGGCTATCAGGATGTAAAGTAGCAGGATACAATCAGCATGCCAGGTGATCTGCAAGAGTGACGGACTCATTCCTACCCACAGTGTCATCAGAGGATACGTCTTGATCCCAAATGATAACAGGTCTGAGGAGCCATTAATTATATGTTTGCATATTACTTTGCAGAATTCTGGAACAGGTGCATTCAATTTTGTCCTCCAAAGGATTATTCTCTTTTGCTGTTCACATTTCTTTACTGCGGAAATTTCTTTGGAAATTGGTGGGAGGGAAACAACATCAGTGTGATGCTATGAAGAGCCTTCTAGGGCACTTCTAGGTTCCCAAACTCCTGTGAGGGAGTTGGAAACCTTGTAAGTAATTGTGGGGGCAGGGCAAAGGCAGCAATGCAATCCTCAGGACAAAAGGAGCTTATTTTGAACTCACCCAGAAGTGGACTGTGATGGCATTTTTACAACTTTGCGAGGCTTGGGGAAACCTGCGGGAGTGTCCCCAGGGCTCCCCACCCGTCTGGAGACCAGCGCTGTCAGGGGTGAGTTTAAAATAAGCCCCTTTGGTCAGGGCAGCAGTACCATCCTGGGGATTGCGTTTCTGCCTTCCCCTTCTCCCCGCCCCTTAAAGGGATACTGGCCATGGCTTCCCAGGGTGGTGGGTTATGACCCACCACTTTGGGAAGCACCGTTCTAGGGCATGAAAGCCTGCACTGAGATAAAGTCTTATGGTGCTATAAGATTATTTGTCATTTTTGCTGCAACAGTCTGAACAAGGCTGCCCCTCTGGAAGTTGTTCCTTTGGAATGGCAGTCCATGGAGGGTTTTTTTTTTTTTTTGTATTGTATTTTTGTGTTTTGCCTGCTTAGATAAGTGAAATGACAAAGACAGGGAAAAAAAATCAGCACACACAATTGAATAGACCAGCTGCTGGTCTGGGACCCACCAGAAGTTTGTGATTTTTGTTGGGTTACAAAACTGACAGGGTATTTTAGGCTATGTGCATCAAAAGTCATGTGCAAGGGCATTGCTGGGAGGGGCACTGCTGCTTAATTACCATTGTAGCCACACCCCTTGGCACACCCCTTATAAATAATCAGGCAGCAGTCTCCAGGCAAGGACTGAAACGTTTGGTGGGCCAAACAATGCTGTATTTTATTGTGGTGGGTGAACTTGTGTCTTCTTACCAGGTGCAGGTGGTAGACACTGCAGGTGCTTGAAGGAAGCTCATTTAAGCTACCAAGCAACCCAATTCTTTGAGTAGCCACAGCAATGGTATGGTTACAATAGTCTGCTTGAACCAGAGGTCTGGGGCTAATAGCAGTGCTTCACGTTGTGCAACACAGTGCAACACAGCATGATGAAAAGTTAGGAAGTAGTTCTGGACTCCAACGCATGCACACACACCCCGCACCATTTGCATCGCAGTACTGTAAAGCTCTCTGGTCTGTGTCTGAGAATTTGAGGCAAAATACAGTGGCAGCTCACCACTAAAACAAGGCATCCCTCCCAGCCTCCCAGATACCCTGCACCCATTGGATTGTGGGAAAGCAAAATTGCAGTCAAACAGGAAAAAAACTGTGCACAGGACTTCAGCTACTCTCTGAACAGATTAAGCACCTCCACCCCCATATGCTGAATAGGTAATGAATGGACACTGAAAATGAAGCCCATTTGTCCCCACTCCTTGCTCATTACTTTGTTTCAGAGCAAATGGAAAACAATCCAAATGGGTCCCATTCAGTGCATTTTTCATTGATTCTCCAAATGAACGCAGCCCTCATGGATCTTGGCAGTCTACCCTACTGATAGGTTCAATTACCAGTTATATGCAGTGAAGGGTCATTTCTTAGCACTGTATTGCTGGAAAGCTATTGACAGGTGGAATGCTGCAGAAAAATTCAGCAGGAGGGGGAAAAAAACTCCACCCTTTATGGCGCTGACCTTGGTGCTGAAAAAAGAAAGTGGGACTAAACTGTTTATATGTGGGTTGTGTGGGTTGTATTCATCTAACAGTGCTGCATATTTCCAAATCACTAAACCTAGGGAACTTCGAAATTAGCATTTTGAGAGATAAAGCAGGTCATTGACATAGCCAGCTATCCTTCTAATGATATTAGGGATTAGTTGATGTTCTTATGGTTGGAATTGGGATTATGGTTTTATTCTATTTTGATGTTTTGTGAATAACATAATGACAAAATTATGTGTATGCATTTTTGACCATTTTTTAAAAAGATGATACTGATACTGGGGCTTCTTGAGCATGAGCACCACTTCCATGGCTCCTCCCCCATTTCGCCGGGCAGAGGTGGGAAAAAGTATGGGTGCCTATTGGCTGCCCATGCTGTTAAAGGTGAAGGCATTCCTTGTTCTGTGGGCATTCCATTCACCTCGCCCAGTCAGTGTGTGGTTTGCATGCCCTGCTTGCCCACCTACTGTACAGTCTGAAGCATGCTGGTCACCTGTTGTGGGGCCGAGTAGAAATTTCTTGCTGTCACCTTGAGTGGCCTTGAGTGGCCTTTTGCCTACCCCAGATGGCATTTGGGTTTGGCTTTTTGTCATCAAGGCTTAGTGGTTGGCAGGTGGCTTGCTGGCTGGGTAGCCAGGAATGGGCTGGCATTCATCCTAAGGTAAGCAAGGTCGTGGGGTAAGCCAAGACCACTCTGTCCAAGTTGGGAGGCTGACTGGCAAGCCTTTTGGCTGGCTTCTGCATGGGCCAACACATGGCTTCATTTGTGGGGGTCACTGCAGCCCACCTGTCTTGATACTTCAGGGTTGGCAAGGATAGGCTAGTGTAATCCCTGATTGGGTAATGCTTTGAGCCAAGATGTGATGCCTTATGGGGGGGGAAGTAGATGGCCAGGGCCATTTCTTCCAAATATTAGAGCGAGCACATTGGGACGTTTTTTATGTTAGGATTTTTCCCTGCCATAGGTCTATTTAAGATTCAATAAAAGTTCTTTATCCCAAGATAAAGATATAAATGGTGTGTTTATAGGGTGTGTGCACACACATGTTAAAAAGTTTGTAATTGCTGGCATTTGTATGATGTACAGTGTCCTATTGTACACATTCTTTGCCTTAATTTTCAGCATACGTTCAGTACCTAAAATAAATGAAACCTAATTAAAACAATGTGAATCACATTAACTAAAACAGTGAAAAACTAAAACTAAATCAGTGAAAAAAGTTGCCTGAAGAAAGGTAGTTTATTAATAAATTAATTGGCAAAAAGCCATGGTCGTAATAGCTAGACCAAGTACAAACTTTGAATGCTATTGATTTCAATGGGAGTGACTTCGCCTGGGCTTTGGGTCCCAGTTGATCAATGCAACTTAAAAATACTCAGCTGTGACTTGATAATGCTTCAGGATTTTTCTTTCTTTTTTTCTTTTTAATTAAAATAGTATGGCACTTTAGGTTTAAGCTGAGTTTTCATCAATGCTACCAATCTAAGAATACGTTTACCCATGCAACCCTGAACAAAGTACACCAGACAAGGGCTTGGGAGAAATGGTCACTTTATTTATAAAACAAATCTGCGGCAGGGGAAAATAACCTAAACCCCATCACGTGCAGGCTACTCCTTTGGGGGAAATGGCAGTAACCGTCTACTTCCCCCATGCTATACGGGCATGACAGCCTGGCTCAAAACCCTCTTGGTCTTAAGCTTGAGTAGGTTTTTCACTGCCAACCCTGATGGGTTGAGGCAGCTAGCCAAACAGATACCCCGAGGTCACGCCATCGGGAGCACACTGCTCAGCCAACCTTGGGAGCTCACCAAGCCGCCTCACCAATCAAGATAGGAATTGTCTGATCAGAATGACTCCGCCCCTAAGGGTTTGCTAACCTCAGAACTGTATGCCTGGCACCCTCACAACCTGTCTACACAAACCAAAATTACAGGGGAAAAACCAGCACCCCTCCTATTCAGTCTGGGGCAGGCAAAAAAATTACCAGCCAATTTGACTAGTAACAGAAAATTCCTACCTGGCCCTTAAGAAAGCAACCAGCTAATCTCAGACTGGTAAAGGGAAAGGTGGGCAGGGTACCAAAACTCAGCTAACGGAGCCCAGGCAGACAGAGCATCCCAGGAGACTCAGTCTGCCCTGTCCCCATAGTGTTGGCTGCCAATCAGCTGCCCCCATTTTTCCACCTCCATCTGACTTGCTCCAGAATGCAGGGCAAATGGGGACAAAGCTGTCACCTACATCACCCTGCGTTCAGATGGGTTTCAGAGGAGCATGCAACACAAAGAAGTGACTCTCAGGGACAGTATCAGGAATGATGTGACAATTGTTTTGCAATCAGAGCCCCCACCTTAAACATTCTTGCTCACAAGCATTACCTTTATATGTTTTAGATTGGATATTTTGTTTTAATTGCCAGATGTCTGCATCCATCTCAAGCTGTTTGTCAGGCAGGCAGGCGCTTCTTAAAAAAAAAATCCCCAAATACATGGGGAAAATATTAATGAGCTCAAACAAAGAGATGTTTGATTGATAGTGGCATCAACTCCCTCTCAGAAGACAGAATAATCAAGAAACATTTTGAAATAATGTATGTCACTCAACCCCTGGAGTATTGTTGCTTCTTACAAAACTAATTTACTTTGTACATAAGCCACGAAAGTAACATGAAATAGGCTCGGACTGGTTGGAATCTCTTGATTAATGTTTCTTTTAATGAAAGAAAATGCATCCTTGATAGAGTTCTATGATGGGTATATTTAATGGCCATTATGCAGTCACTCGGAATGGATGCCTGTGGATGGGTGCTCAGCTGTTTCTAGGTGTAAGGGAAGGCTCAGTTTCCAGAAGTTTGGTGGCACGTGAGTTAATGCACCACCGAGTTTCGTCCTGCCCCCGCACAGGGCACAGGCAAGGGCTCCCTCCAGCCAATTGGATGGAAGAGGTGCGCAGCCAGGCCACGAGGTGCCACCGAGCAAACCCGCTCAGTTGGGGCTTTAGTGGCGATCCTCACCCACTGACCCTCTGCAGTCTGAGACTAGCTGGTCGTCCATTGGGGGCTGGGTAGGAATTTTTTTACCATCACCTAGATTGGCCTTAGGCTGGTGGGTTTTTTAGCCTACCCCAGACTGGAGTTAGTGGGTCAAGGCATTAACTGAGTTGTTATGTTTCTGGTCAATTTAGGCAGGTGTTGTGCGGGTTTGGGGCAGGTATGGAAAATCTCAGTGTCCATCGTGGGGTGGCAAGGGCATGGGTGAAGCGATGTCTGGTCAGGCTTGCTTACCCGGCTTGGTGAGGCAGGCTAGCCGACCCCTTGCCTGGGTATGCAACGGGTATGCCCTTAAGGCTCGTCCCGAGTGGCCGGCGCTATCCAGCCGCCCCAACCCTTTGGGGTGACAAAGAAGGGTACGTCAGGTCTCGACCTGCCGTCACCTGGAGCCAGGTGGTTCGCCCGTATCTAGATTGGGAGAGGTAGATGGGCAGCTCCGTTTCCCCCAGTTAGCACCGACATGATCTACGGATTGTTTGACCCTGCTGCTGCTGTAATTTGGTTAACAAATAGTAAATAAAGTGGCCCTTTCTACCTTGTCTGTGACCTCACTGGGGGCTGTGCGAGTAAATGAAGTTTCTTCTTCTTTATTTTTAGTTGGTCCTCATTATCCATTAGGGTTAGGTTCCTGGAAATCCTCGCAGATAGTGAATTCGCAGATAATGAACCATTGATCCTATAGGATCAATGGGGTTAGGTGCAAGGGGTACCTTATCTGCCATTAGCAGAATCCAGCAGAGACCCTCAGGAAGCCAGCAGAGTGCAGCAGGAAGTGCCAAAAGATCTCTGGATGCTGCAGGGACCTTCCACAGGTGCAGGGATCTTCAGAACGGCACCTGCAATCAGCATGAACCCCCTAAACATGGCTGGTTATCTGCTGGAGGGTTCTGCCAGCCATTTTAAAGGGGTCAGCGTTGGTCACAGGTGCCATTCTGAAGGTTTCTGCAGCCTTTGGAAAGTGGATAACAAGGACAGGGGCAGAGATAGCAAGGAAAGTAGCAATTCTCCCCTTGCAGATAAGAGAGGTCGCAGAAAAGCGAGGTTGCATATAAAGAGGACTGACGGTATTTTCAGTTTTTCTGCAAAGGTGCTCAGGGTGGTTTACATGGTTCCTTCTCTCCTTCGGTCCTTGCTACAACCCTGTGAGGTGGGTGAGGCTGAGAGATGGTGTCACCTAACAGGTTTCATGGATGAATCTGGATCTTCCAGGTCGAAGTCCAACTCCCAAACCAATACACTGTCCTTCCATTGCTAATGCCTTATAACATCCTTTCCTAAAATTTCTAGCTGTGTAAGGGCACAATCCTAACCTGGACGTAGGCCGGCACAGTAAGGCCAGCAAAGTTTGGTCAGCACAACGGCCACCATATAGCACGTTTGGATCACTCTCAGAGTCAGGGAGTCTCTGCTGGCCTCTCTGAGTTCAAGAGTGGTCCAAATGCACCTCACAGTGCCCCTTGTGCTGGCCTAACTCCAGGTTAGGATTGTGCCCTCATTTACAGTATTGCATCTAATTGCAATATAAGATCTTGTACTAGGAAACAGTAGTAGTTTACAGCAGTGAAGCGGTACCTTTTTGCTTATGCTATATAAAAATGCTTTGTTTTATAATGGAACATGTTTTATTTTCAGAGATTCTCTTTGGTTTTGGTGTGGTTTGAGCCCTGAGAATCAATGTAATTAACAGAGATTCAAGTGAATATGTCACATTGGTCATTTGGATGATCAGCTCACAGACAGTTAAATGGTGAGAACTGGTTTAGCCAGTTTCTGTGTGGGGTGAGAGCGAAGAGGCAGTTTGCCTCATGTCGAAGAGAGGTAGGTAAGCAGCATGTCACTATGGCTCTGTACCAGATTGGAAGGAACACTGAAAAGTGTTGAGTGACTCCTGTCAGTAAAGTGAACAGCACTATATTTCACAGTGATGCTTGCACCTGGCCTGCAGTCATAACAGCATGCCAGGCATCAGAGAGAGGCAGGGTGAGAGCCTCCCTGCACTACTGGAGCATTTAAAAATATGAGGAAAATGTGCCATAAGGCTGAGAGTCAATGATAGAGAGGAGGTTTCAATGCTTCTCTGGCTACAGAACAAATTGGGAGGAGGGGAGCTAATGCTGGCCTCCAATTGAAGCAAGCATTGTGAGTTTGTCTGGCTTGGAGTCTGACCTCAATGAGGTTTAATTTAAAGAAAATGTGCATAGGCTCGTGCTGCTAGTGAAGCAGTTGGCAATCAAATGAGATGTGTTTTGGCCAACCAATCCTGGTCAGTAACCAGGGTTGGATGTTGTGTTCTACTTCTACTTCTTGCCTAACCCTATCCAATTTTCCAGTGCCAACTGTTGTAGTTTCACACCACACACTCCAGAACTAGTGGAAACTGGCATTCCGTCTCTTCGTCTTCAGATCAGATAGAGCACCTGCGTGTCCTTGAGGTGGTCAGC
>JAJKFI010000004.1:20373091-20393441 GCA_029204185.1 Lerista edwardsae | reverse complement strand
CTGAATGGGTCCACAAGCCCCCAACTCTGCTATAAACACTCCAAATAAACAACACCAACTGGTGTGTGCTGCATCCCACAGTGGGGGAACATTCATGGAGGCATTCTCAAGGTACGGGAACATTTGTGCCCTTATCTTTGGGCTACATGTGGCCAGGGGCGTAGCTAAAGAAGTGCAGGGGGTGCAGTTGCACCGGGCTATGCATTGCAGTCTGGCTCTGCACCAAGGCTGTTGCCCCCTTCCGCCAGCCGGAGCACACACAAGCTTCCCCATGCAATTTGCAAAATTCACACCTCAGCCGGCAGCCTTTGTTCTTGGCCGGCTTCTTTGCGTTTTGGAGGGGCCCCCCTCCCACACTGTTCAGTTGTGCGAAGGTGGAGGAGGGTTTGCCAAATGTCCATGCTGGGTTTCCATCCTGTGCGCTGCATGCATGTGTGCACCGCTACCCCCCATTCCGCATGTCCCCAGGCCTCCCTGCTGGGTGTGCGTCTTTCCAGCATATAGCGTCCATCTACGTGTGCCTTTCTGAGGGTCTGGGGGGGCAGTTTGTGTGCCGCCAATTTGTGTGCACACGTGTCTCCCTGCTGGTTGCGCATCCTTTGCTGCCCATCTTGGGACTGCACAGGGTTCCCTGAGTGTGTGTGTTGCTGCCACTGCAGCCAAATACAAATGCAAGTTGTGTGCATGTGAGTATAAGCAGTCCTTCTCCTCCTGCTTGTGCTCTCACTGCTGCGGCTGGGAGAGTTCAGGGGGCTGGCTAGCTTTCTTTTCTTACTTATTTCCTCTCTTTCGAATTGGTGCTTCCAAATTGGGGTGCCTGTGGGCAGGGAGTCAGGGACCCAAAGAAAGGCATGAGGCAAGCAGAGAAAAAAAGGAAGACAACAGGCGAGCAGCAAAACCCCCAAAACATAATCAGAACGGCGGCTGCTGGCCTCTGTGTGGTGGTGGTGGTGGTGGTGGTGGTGGTGTGTGTGTGTGTGTGTGTGTGTGTGTGTGTGTGTGTGTGTGAGAGAGAGAGAGAGAGAGAGAGAGAGAGAGGGAGGGAGAGAGGGAGAGAGGGAGAGGGAGAGAGATCCAACTGCAATGCAAAAGAATTCAGTGTGTGAGTGTGAGAGAGAGAGAACTCCAATCATTTCAAGAGAGAAATCCGAACCCAGACCTTCCACTCCCCTCCCAGGTCATCTCAGCCACTGCTTAATTTCTAAATGCAAGTAGGCATGCATAAAGGGCATGCACAATTTCCCTGGTCTCCCAGATTTCTGATGTGGTATAGACATGTGTGGTTAGATAGTGTCACCGAAGCGATGAACATGAAATTGGGCGAACTCCGGAAGCTAGTGGAGGACAGGGAGGCCTGGCATGCTGTGGTCCATGGGGTCGCGAAGAGTCGGACACAACTTAGTGACTGAACAACAACAATAGACATGTGGTCATACCCCCTCAGCCTTGTGGAGAGAGACACCCATGTGGTCACCTCCCCATATGGTTACATGGCTGTTCTGATCAGATCTCCCTCCAGGCATGTGTGAGGGCAAAGTGGGGATTCTAAGCCCCATAAATGATAAGAGTTCCAGATCTGGCATATTTAATGTGGAGTTCACAGGTGTGCTCTTGTGTACTGTGGCATATATAAATTAAGCAAAAAGCGCATGAAGGGATGTACAGAGCTTAAAACCTTGATGCAGAAGTCTTGGTGCTTGAGGCCACAATCCCAAGCACCTTTACTTGGGAGTAAATGAAATTCTCTTAGTTTAAGACATAAAAAAGGCACGGGGGGGGGCTACAAAATCTTCTTTGCACTGGGTAGCAAATAGCTTAGCTAAGCCAGTGCATGTGGCTGCATCAGCAGTGGAAAAGTGGATAGAATTGGGCCTTGGGAGAAGAATTCTGGTGCTCATAATGATCACCTCTCCTTTGAAGGAGCTGGAATGTTAGATAGGTTGGGCCCAGGCAGCCCAATCCTGAGCTGCCCAGCTGCCCAAGTGAGCAGTGGTAGCCAGGTGGCTACAGCTGCATCCCGCCACAGCTAGGAAGCTGTGGGAGGCTCAGTGGGAGAAGGGGATGTTTGTCCCCTTTCCCTGTGGTAAGGACGCATGTGAGCGAGTGGTCTATTTGCCTCTGCGCTGGCTATTTAATCGGCACAAAGGCAAGACCCTCTATGTAGTGCCACACAGCCCTACTGTACATGAAGGTTGGGATTAGCAGCAAATCTCACTGCTGGTCCCATCCCCGCTCTGCCACTCCCTCCACCCAGGGACTCCCTCCAGCCCCACCCAGAATCCCTGCAACACCAGCAAGAGGTAACTTTACTTTTCACTGGTGTTGTATTGCTGCCTCTGGGCAGCAGTGGACTGGCAGTGCCAGAGCGCAGGTGGTATGAGCTTACTGCCTGCGTATCACATGCCTCACAGCATGTTTTGTGCCACCAGTGCGGGCGGTACACTGGTACCGCCTGCGCTGAGGGGCTCAAGATGGAGCCCTTAGTCTTCAAAGATAGCACCATGTACGACACATTGCAGAGTCTTAACATGAGTATTAGAAGAATGACTGTGGGTGTATGGTGACACAAACTATTTCCATCTAGATGCATCTGTTTGGCTATCTTTGGATGCGAGGTTCCGGCAAGGATTTAGAAGTTGCCTAACTAGAAGTTTAAAAGGCAACTCATGCTTCCTTAATTCAGTAGTGTAAAGTACCAAATGAACTGGTCGTAGACAAAGTCATTTTGTAGTAAATTGGGAAGTCAATCAGTAGTGACGTTGATTGGGCCACTCCTCGCTTCGACTGTGATTCTAGATGGCACGGCTGAAATACGCCATTGTAAAGTGGGGTATTTAAAAGCTCCTTGTAGCCCCCGGCCATCTGCCACAATGTCTGCTTAGCCTGGATACCCCATATAAAAGTTTCATTGTCATTATTTACTTCACTGGATTCAAATAAGAAGAAAAAAGGAGTAGCGACATTTGTCAAATCAGCATTACAACCAAAATTAATCTGGAATGATGACCAAGGAAGACTATTGATTGTTCAAATACAAATGCAGGGGAAAAAAATTTTGATTGTCAATTTGTATGCTCCTAACAACAAACAAGAAGAATTTTTTTTTCAATGTGTATAATAGATTATCAAATTATAATAAAATGGATATGATACTAGCCGGAGATTTCAATAGTGTTTTTGATAAAAAATTAGATAGAAGATCAGTAAAGAAAACAAGCAGAGGAGGCAGGATACCGAGATCTGCATTGAAGATGATGGATGAGCTAAGTTTAATAGACCTATGGAGAACTTTATATCCATTAAGAAAGGAGTACACATTTTTCTCATCACCACATAATTCTTGGTCGAGAATTGACATGATATGGGTTACAGCGACATTACTGGAAGGATATATGGAAGCAGAGATACTCCCGAACACATTTGCTGATCACAATCCGGTTATAATGACGATTAATAAGAAACAAAGAAAGTTAAATTGGAATTTAAATAATTCAATACTAGAAGATTCAAAGTTTGTAGAGTATCTAAAGGTAGAAATGAACTGGTTTTTTAAATTGAACATACAGCAAGAATCATCAATGCAAATGGTTTGGGATACCAGTAAGGCTTATGTTAGAGGATTGATAATTAAAGAAAATAATAAACAAAAATTAATTCAACAGAGAATAATGAAAGATTTATCTACTAAATTAAAAGAAGAAGAGTTTAATTCACAAGAAAACCCTACAAATTCTAAGATAAGATTAAGAATAAAGAAGATTCAACATGAAATTAATAAAGAATATACTAAACAAACCGAAAAAGAATTGAGAAGGATAAAGCAAAACTTTTTTGAAAATGCGAATAAACCCAGCAGATGGTTAGCTTATAAGATTAAGAAAGAAAAACAGAAAAATATAATTCGAAGTTTAGTAGATGAAAATGGTCTAGAACAAAATCAATTAAGTAAGATGAAAGTAATTGTGGAGAAATTTTTTGAAAACTTATATAAAAAAAAAAGGATAGACCAACAAGAACAACAGGATTATATATTATTAAATAATAGGATGAAGATAAATGAAGAACAAAGGAAGATTCTGGAAGAGCCAATATCATCTCAAGAGATTATGAATGGGATAAAGGAGTTAAAAATAGCTAAAGCTCCAGGACCGGATGGTATTACAGCATTATATTATAAAAGAATTGAAGAAGTAATATTAACACCTATAAAAAAACTTTTTGAAGATGTGTGGTCCACTGGAAATATACCAAAATCATGGTCACAGGCAACGATATCACTTATTCACAAGGTACAAACAGAAAAAGATCAGATTAAAAATTATAGACCAATTTCACTTCTCAACATAGATTATAAATTATTTTCCTCTATTCTAGCAAAAAGATTAAAAGGAATTTTGAATAATATAATTCATTATGATCAAGCCGGCTTTTTACCTAAAAGATATTTGAAGAAGAATGTTAGACTGTTGATAGATGTATTGGAGTATTTTGATAAAAACTCAACAAAAAAATTGGGATTAATTTTTTTAGATGCTGAAAAAGCATTTGACAACTTAAATTGGGACTTTTTCCTCAAACAATTGGAATTAATGAAATTTGGTACAAAGTTTTGTTCGGTAGTTAAAAGTATATATTCCTCACAAAGTGCAAAGATTAAAATTAATGGCGAGCTATCTCAAGATATTGCAATTCAGCAAGGTACCAGGCAAGGGTGTCCGCTTTCTCCTTTATTGTTTATTCTAACATTAGAAATACTAAACAATATTGTAAGAGAAGACCAAAAGATTAAGGGGCTAACAATCAGAGGCGAAACTTATAAACTTCAGTCGTATGCAGACGATTTAGTATTTATTCTTGAAAATCCGAAAGACTCTATGGAATATTTGATAGAAGATTTAAGAAATTACGGAAGAATGGCGGGAATGAAAATTAACTATCAGAAATCAAAAATTATACTTAAAAATGTGAAAGAATCAGAGAAAAAAGAAATAGAAAAATGGGGATTACAAGTAACAAAAAAAACAAAATATTTAGGCATTATAATGTCAAATAAAAATAGTGAGCTAATGCAAGAAAATTATTTAAGATTATTAAAAGAAATAAAACAAGATTGCCAAAAGTGGATAAACCTACAACTATCTTTGCTAGGACGGATCGCCGTGGTAAAAATGAATATATTACCTAGATTGATTTTTCTATTTCAAACAATTCCAATTATTACAAAAAGAACATATTTTCAACAATTAGACAAAATTATTTCAAAATTTATATGGCAAAATAAAAAACCTAGAATTAGATTTAAACTTCTACAAGAGACCAAAGAAAGAGCTGGTTTTGGTCTACCGGATTTTTATTTGTATTACCAAGCTGCTGGATTGGAATGGTTAAGAGAATGGATAATCCCATTAGATAAAAGAATTAACAACTTAGAAACAGCAGATTTACCTATTGGAATACATGCTTTTATGTTATTGGATAAAAATAAATATCAACAAGGATTTAGTCAACATTGTTTGAGGAAATCCCTATTATGGATTTGGAAATCAATTAAAAATAAATTTTATCAGAAAATACCCAGATGGATAAAACCACTGGAGGTAAATTCGAACCCATATTGGATTAAGAGTGAACAAAATAAACCATATTTGGATCTGATTGATGAAAATAATAGGATATTATCCAACGAGGAATTAGTTAATAAAGGGATTAAATTAGACTGGCTGGTTAAAATTCAGATTGAAAACAGATTAAAACAAGATAACAAGACGGGATTATATCAAGAATTAACAGAACTTGATAAAGAAATTTTGGACTGCAAAGGAAAGTTTATAAAAAGAATATATAATTTTTTGTTAAAGTATAAGATGGAAGATGAAGTTGTGAAGAAATCAATGGTAAAATGGGCTCAAAATATTGGACATGTAATACCACTGGAGGAATGGGATAAAATATGGATCCATAATATTAAAATGACAAAAGCAAGTGTATATAAAGAAAATATCTATAAAATGTTCCATAGGTGGTATATTACACCTGACCAAATTGCAAAAATGAATAAAAATATGTCATATATCTGTTGGAAGTGCAAGAAAAAAAGAGGAACTTTCTACCACTTATGGTGGACATGTCCAATGGCAAAAGAATTTTGGCTCCGTATACATAAGATTGCTCAGGAAATATTAAAGGTAAAAATTACATTTAAACCTGAAATTTTTTTGTTAAATATGGTATCAGAAATCCAGGAGAAAGAAAAAAGATATTTATTATTACATTTAGTGACGGCGGCTAGATTAAGTTATGCTCAACTATGGAAAGATAATAAAACACCTAAGTTAGAACAAATAATAGATAGAATTTATGAAACAGCAAATAATGATATTCTGACAGACAGATTAAAAGGAAAGATAAAAGAGAAAGTTGGAAGTAAATGGAGTTTATTCTACGAATGGATGGATACGATTTGTTAAATGGAAGTCTGGTATAAAAAGAATAGTTAAAAGGTATTTTCAGGAAGATAAAGATATATATAAAATCTTAGTAGATAAGAATTATATGGATTTGGTATTGTAATAATCGAATAAGCTGTAATCATATTGTATCTTAATCCCAATGTGTGTTACCCTTTCCAGATTGTGTTATTACCTGTTCCCTTCCCCAATACCTGTTTATATTAGAATAGCAATAAAAAAAGAATTATAAAAAAAAAAAAAAAAAGTTTCATTGTGACATATTTCTGCCCTTTCCCATTGTTGCACATTTTTGACGATCTGCATTCAGTGAATATTAATGAACTAAATTATCTCCGAACACTTCCAACTGTGCTAAAACTACAGGAACCAACATGCCTCATTAGACTCCCGTTGAGCAGAAACGTTAAAGTGGCTTTTCTTTTAATTTTAATTAAAATAAATTGGATAGACTTTTGTTTTAAAAAATCAAAATTGCTTAAAGCTCACATCCTTTGACGTGAGAAGCTAAGTAACTCTTGCAAATGATGTGTGCGGTTGCTCAATGACATTGTAAATGTCCGTACATCTGTACTGAAACATGAATGTTTAAGGGACCTTTGACCATTAGTTCATAGCATATCCTAGTGGAAGTTGGCATTCACAAAACATTAGACAGTCATCTATAGGTACAACCAGAGGCAGATCTACAGGGAGGGCAAATCTCTAAGTTTTGCAAGGAGCCTTACCCTGTCATGTAAATCCCTCCTCTCCCTTGCTGCTGTAGCCAGTAAGCAACGCCAAGATGTTGCTTTTCCCTGTGAGGATTGGCTAAAAAGGTGCAGGAGAGGAGTGTTTTCCACTGCAAGGTAAGGCTTCTTGCAAAACTTAGAGATTTGCCCTCCCTGTAGATCTGCCTCTGGGTACAACCCCAATGTTATTCATTGGGGGGATACATTTACAATAGGAAAGAGAAGTAAAAAATAAAGTATGAAAACACAGTCATTCTAAAATGATTCAGATGCAAATAATTAAGGCAATGTCTCTGGGGTGGCTAAACTTGCTTAACATAAGAGCCACATATGATAAACTTCAGATGTTTGAGAGCCACATATTTAATATGCATTTAATTATTAAATATATTTATTCACTATGATAATTAAATGTACAGGCATTCCCCAGTATTGGCTGGAGTTCTGTTCCAGACCACACCGTGGATACCTGAAACTATGGATACTGGAGACACTTTTTTAAAGATAGGGGAACATCCGTGGTCTTGCTGCAGCAAGGTAAAAAAAAGAGATTTGTTTATTGTTCCCCTATCTTTTAATGGGTGTCTAAGTATCCATGGTATCAGTGGATAACTGAAACTGTGGATACTGCAACAGTGGATACTGGGGCATGCCTGTATGTTTAATCCAGTGGGCTCTCACTTTATACCCAATAAATAATTATGAAGTTCTTATTGAACTTTTATAATGTGATGAAAAAGGAGTTCAGCCAACATATTTCCAAGAGCTACACATTAGATGTCTAAGACCCCACATATGGTTTGGTTTTTAAGCAACAATGGAGTCTAGTGCAAGCAGGGGTGCCGACTTGACGTCTACATTGGGGGTGTCCATAGCCACGCCCCTGAACTTGATGTAGCCATGCCCCTGATATTGACATGACCATGACCCCTGATGTGGCCACACCCCCTGTCATCGCGCTGGCCTCAGAAGCAGCTACTCATGGCACCCCCTTCCGAGGCTGGGGCAGGCGATCACCACAGCCCGGCCCCGAAAGCGGCTGTTTTGCATCATGGCTAGGCGTTGCAAGGCAGTCCCGCCCCCTTCTGAGGCCGGGGTGGGTGAGCCAATGAGTTTCTTCCTGAGATGCCAGTGACACCTCAGGAAGGAGCTCATTGGCTCAATTGTGCTGCCCTCAGCTGGGCCTGATCATTGCTGGCTAGGCACACTCCCAGCCCAGCACCGAACATGGGGATGCCCCACTCTTTGGGGGTGCCCAACATGGTGGGTGCTGAGCATCCATTGCAAATTAATGAAGTGGCTGACAGCATACCAGCACCCATGGAGTTGGCGCTACTGAGTGCAAGTGAGAAAGGGATAGTAGAATTCAGAGCCTAAGTGCAAGAAAAGTGAAGACTGAAGCTGAGGCATAGAGATGTGGTTTTGGGTAGAACTGCTGCATGCTGTTCTAAAAAGTTGGGAGGCCTAATACAAAATTCATGGATGTCAGTAGACCAATGGTACATTCAAGACAAATTCATACAAAAGATTCTGGGGATGAAAAGTCCAGGATGGCCAAGATAAGAGCATTTAAGACCAGGTCAAAAACTTTGACTGGGGTGATGGGTGATTTCTTAAAACAAAAGTATACAGGTTTGACAAATATATATAGTTGCTATTCAGAGGCTTGCCAACAGCTGAATGGTACTCTCAGGCTGCTGGTGCAAAATCACCAATGAATGAATTAAAGGCCAGGTTCTCTGAGGATTTGCTGTGCTTAATTGGACTTTCAGGAGGAAAAAAAACCCAGGATATTTGCATAACAGCTATACCCTGTACTTTGCATTTAATTACAGATGTCCTTGCAAGGTCTCTATTTCAAGGTCTCTACTGATAGTCTACCTTCCAGGTTTGACAAAACTCAGGTTAAGTGGATTGGATCCAGGCCCGGAGCCCAATTCATATATGGAAATTTTAAAACTTTTTTTTTTTTTTGCTTAGAATGGAAAATATGCCATGGCTCTCCAAATATGGAAAACTCTTTTCTAGTTTAGGGGCAGCACCATCACTCTCTCTAAAAGTCAGCTACTTTCTAGAGTTCACATTGCCTTTTTTTTTTGTAATGCTAAAACCTGGAAAATCTGTGGAATCTAAAAAAAAATTCAGTCTGATTCCTGCATTTGGCTAGGGGTACTTACACAAGAACCACATTGTCCAGCCTGAAAAAGTTGCATTTGCAGAAATTCTATGTGAATATTTGCAAACATACTGAGCCGCCATGACCAATCACTTGGTTTTCTTCAAAGGCTCTGATGTGTTCCCCAAAGGCTGAAACTTTGCAAACCATCAGTAAGGAGTGAAGAGAGAACAACTCTGCAAGCCATCAACTCATGCACAAATGTTTGAACGTTCACAGTCTTGCATATCTTGCTCATCACGGTTCTGTTTGTATACGTTTGAGCAGGGGAGTCCAATGCCTTCAGTGCAGTGGTGAAATGCTTGCAATATCTTTGCATCAGGTCCCGCACTTCCATCTTCTGAAGGCTTTTCCTTCTTCAGGAAGGATTCTTTCTATTCCGTGACGGATCAGTCTGCCTGCTTGTCAAGTGTCACTTTTTCCTTTGTAAATAGGTGCTAATCTCCTTGCTTCTGAAAGCACAAGTTTATTAGGAGCGGGACTTTTACCAGTCAAATGGTAAGAGCAATAGGGCAGTCAACCCTGCCACAACAGACATAGGACACAACCAGAGTCGTGACCAGCTCAAAGCGTGCCGGTGCAATGTTACCACGCCCCCTAGCGCCAATGCCCTGTCCTCTGAGCTGCCCTGCCACACACCCCCAGTGTCCAGAATCACTCCATTTCACAGCATACCAGACACAAGGGAGGGCAGGTGGGCCAAAAAGAGCATCACTTTTCCCCACTGCAAACGGCATCTGCTTTGCCCTCCTCCTCTCATAGAACCTTTTACACACCTCTGGACAAAATCTAGACAAAATGAAGCACATTTTCTTAAATCTATGCATGTACTTCACGTGGGATGTGGTGGCGCAGCAAGTTAATCCGCTGTTGCTGGGCTTTCGACCACAGGGTTGGGAGTTCAAGACTGCGCGACGGAGTGAGTTCCCGTTGCTTGTCCCAGCTCCTGCCAACCTAGCAGTTAAAAAGCACCTAAATGCAAGTAGATAAATAGGGACCACTTCAGTGGGAAGGGAACGGCATTCCGTGTGCTACGGCATATAGTCATGCTGGCCACATGACCACGGAAGCTTGTCCTCGGACAAAAACGCTGGCTCTACAGGCTTTGAAACGGAAATGAGCACAGCCCCCTACAGTCGGTCACGACTAGACCATTCGGTCGTGGGGAAACCTTTACCTTTACTTCACTTAGGGCACAATCCTAACCTGGCGTTAGGCTGGCACAGTTAGGCCAGCAAAGTTCAGCTGACACCAGGGCCATCATAAGGCACATTTGGACCACTCTCGGAGTCAGGAAGGATGGCTCACGTCTGTGTGCTGGCCTCTCTGACTCGGAGAGTGGTCCAAACATACTTTACAGTGTCCCTTGTGCCAGCCAAACGTCGCTGGCCTAACTGTGCCGGCCTAACGCCAGGTTAGGATTGTTATGTGCCCTAACTTACACTGATGCCAGTGGGCCTTAAGAACTATTCATTTTGGCTGGATCGTAACCCTTTAATTCTTAATCAATTCTTTATTAATTTATTAATTTAGTACCGCATTGAGATGATGACTATTAAGTGTGGGAAGAACCATATTTGTATTTTTCAAGGACTAAGTCAGGTGCAGTGGCATTCACTTTATTTTCAGCAACGCTTCCTGCTAAATTCCTCTCATGTTGTGAATTGTTTCTTTAGGGTTTGTAGAAGCCTCACAAGGCAGTATGAGAATGTGAGGCAGCTGGGTAAATTGTAATGAGAATTGCTTGGAACGTGCTGGCATAATGAGCCAGGTGTGAGCCTAAAGGGCAAACACATGGATAATCACGCATTTTCCATGCAAGGCATTTGCATGGACGTCCTTGCAAAAGTACAAAACCTAGGAACTGGCTCACCATAGCCCTGGAGACAGACATTGTCATCATGCAAAGAGGTGATAAAAATGCTTCTATCCATCTTGTTTTTTCCCGATCTTCCAGCTACCGTTGTGTTTGGATGCTTGCAGGTACAACCCTTCAAAGATGGGCAGGTAGGCAGGAAAGGTCCATGCTCTGTTTTGTTCCCCCATGCCTAGTTAAATGGGGTTTTCTGATAGGGACCTATTTAACCACACCTGGTTGGGAGTCTGCTTCTTAACAGCAGCAACAGAAAGGTTGTCATGTGGCGTGCATCGATTCGGGTTGCCAGGTCTGTCATGTCAACAAGCCAAAATGCTTCTGTAGTGAGTCCGGATTTGGCCAATAACCACAGCCAACCACTGTCTCATAATCCAAGAGGGGCAATGCCTGGAAGGCAAGAACAGATTGATTTATATTTTAGATAAAATGGACAGGCATGTTTCAGACCCCTAAAACATTTCACATATACAGAGTTTAGTTTCCAATTGGTATATTTCAGCTGAATGCCAATTTATAACAACTATGAATGTATTTCAGTATTTCCTTTCTTTGCCCCACATATAAAACAATGCACAAGGACTTGTGGCCAAATCCTTTCCCCCTACTAGCTTCTGCCACGTCGTCATGCTGATGGAGCATGTGCTGCATTCAGTGGTGGAGAGCGATCAGATGGCTAGCAGGTGGCTCCTCACCACTGGTAGCGCAATTCATGCTGCCTTGGGCCAACGCAATTGGCTTGCATCAGCCAAACACTATCATGCATGCCCCGTTAAGCATGTGCACACCAGTGCTGCTGCTGCTGCATCGACACAAGTAGCTTGTGTCGATGCTGCAGTGTTGGCATAAGCGGCCAGTGTGCCACTCCTGCGCCAGCCAAGCTGGCACGTGGTGGTTTCTGGGCAGAGAAGGGCGGAAGGGAGGGCATTTCTGGGTGGGGTGGGATGGGGTGGGGGAGGGCCAGGAGATGCGCCAGCATGTGGAGGGGGTGGAGCTAGGTTGTGACCATGAAGCCACATCCAAGTCTCCATCCCAGGGCCTTGTGGACCCAATTCAGGCCATGTGCTCAGACCTGCACCTGCTGTCAGAGGCAGATCTAAGGGAGGGCAAAGCTCTAAGTTTTGCAAGAAGCCTTACCTTGCAGTGGAAATCACGCCTCTCCTGCACCGTTTTAGCCAATCCTCACAGGGAAAAGCAACATCTTGTCGTTGCTTACTGGCTACAGCAGCAAGGGAGAGGAGGGATTTACATGACAGGGTAAGGGGTTCCGCCCTCCCTGTAGATCTGCCTCTGCCTGCTGTATAGCGAGTGCAGATCTGAGCAAGCCCATTGGGGTGGCTGGTGCCTATCTTGGGACAAGGGCACAAAGAGGCTCCAGTGCAATCCCAACCTGCACTGGATACAGCAGTGTTCTGGCACAGGTTAGGATTGTGCCCCAAGTCTCGTTGGATCTATATCACTATTTTGCACTGTGATCCTTTGTCGAACCACCCACAAATCACCACCTCCACCACCTTACCTGCATAAGCAGAGTGTCTGAGAGGTTCTGGAGCTGGCGTGGAGCCTCTAGCCACTTCCTATGGTGAGCGATAGCGAACATTTCCATCATTGGAAGGTGACATGGCAGTGGATTGTTAGATCCACTGCTATACGTGGCCAATAGGACTGGGCCATTAAGACATAAAGCCATCTACCAGGAAGACAGTTTTAGTCCATTTTCAGAAGCACTGAACCACAATGCATTAATTCTAAACCCCATCCCTAAACCCTATCGCTCAGTGGCCCCAACATGGGTGGACAGAACTGCTCGTGCTCCACAGTGACGGCTGCCGGTAAGCCAGTTTGGGGCTGAGAGGATGTGGAGAGGGGGAGGAGAGGAGCTGGACTTTGAGGGAGTTGGACCTGGCAGTGGCTTCCACCACTGGATCCAACGCCCCGCCTTGAACCGGGCAGCCTGACATTGGGCTGTTCGATTCTCTGCCGGCAAAGTAGCTGGCAGTGAATCAAGGAGCCCCATTGTCCCTTCTCCCAAGGAGCCTCGGCAGCTGCCTGACTGCCATGGGATGCAGAGGTGGCCGTTTGGCTACTGCTGTGCCTGCGGCGGACAGGCAGCTCAGAATTGGACGGTTAATATCCTTAAAAAGACACCGGGGTATAGTTTCTTGGCCAGCTTCTCCTGCCATGGAAAGAATACAGGCTTTTCTCTTGGCAGTATGCAAACCAGAATTAAGTTCTTCAGTTCAGTTGTCAGCTCCTATACAAATCCACAACTTATGCACTTTACGTAGATTGTTATCCTAAGGAGTGTTCTCAACATTTATCAAGCTGAATTCATTATCTCGTTTAAAAGCCTTAACTATCCTTCTGTTGATGCACTTAAGGATGTTAAAAGGCACCGAGGCAATATCACTTAACACATCCCAGGGATTTTGTTCCCACAACTAGCGTGGAATTAGCATAGAAAAGCCGGGAAGTTTGTGCTATTGCCAGTCATTGCTGTGGCGAATGATCCTTTTTCCTACCTTACATACAGAGACAGTGGAAGGTGATGCACTGCAGCCCCCACCCGACTGCTTATTCCACTCTTGTTAGTGACTCCAGACATATATAAGGTGAGTCACAGCCCAGTCCTAACTGGGTCTTATGACAGCAGAAAGCAGTTTGCGGTCATAAATAGTCATACAACTATGCCCACAGTGCGCTGGTGTCACTCATTCTGGAACAAGTCAAGGCAAACGCTACTTCTGCTGGTAATGGTAGGACTGTGGGTAAGCCAGCATGGCTGGAAGGTGGTGGAATGAATTATGCAGGAAGGGGGAGGATTGTAGTGGCAGGTGGGAGGTGGAATGGGGGAAGAAGGCGGCGGATCTCAACAGTAGCAACAAGTGCCAGGATCGTCCCCCCCCCCAGTCCTCTCTTCTACTGTCTTCAGACGTCTGCCAGCAAAATGGCTGGCACAGCTCTTAGCAGATCCATTGGGGCAGTGGCAGCATGCCCCTTATCTCCAGGAGAACTCTGGGACTGCCTTTCCCTGCAGGATGCAGCGCGCACTCTGTGGCGGCATCAGTGTGGGGGTTAGTTAGGATTGGGCTGTAATTCTAAAATAGAATCTCAGATGAACAAAGGAGTCCTAGGACACACTGTTCATGCCAATCAAAGAGTGGACAATGTGCTAAAAGGTTGCTGTTTTCCATCAGCTTGGTATTGTCAACTTGCCTGTTTTGGAAAGAGCTGGCTGAACAGCTTGAAGCCGCATTAGCATGCCCATTAATCATTTTCATAGGGATTGGACACGCGCCACAACTCTTGTTGCTTAGTAATCAAGAAAGTGGATTTTCAAGCAAATGAACAAGGCAAAGCATCCTTTTGAGGGGAATGCCCTTCGGTTGTCGGAGGGAGCTTACATTCGTGGAAGGAGCATCCAACAATGGAAAAGTAGCGGGGATGCTGCCTCCCAACAGACCAATCCTATTCTTTCCTCCCCTTGCCAATGCAGCAACACAATAATGGATAGCAAAGCATCCTGCAGGGGGCAATTATAGCCATCGATGGTCCCTCACCTGGAGTGAAGAGAGATCTACTCAGACCCACACTAGTGAATTTGCTGGCTCAGGTCCTCGTGGGTCTGTGCCACGGGATCAGGTCCAGGGAGGTGGCCAGGATTTGGCAGGCTTGATGCCAAACCTGACCTCTTCTTGGATCCAATCAACCCTCCCCACCCGCACCCAGCTGCTAAAAGCAAATGGGAAGCAGATCACTGCAATTCTATCTGTAGCAGGCTGAAGGGAGTCAGTGGCATACTCAGGGCCAAAGGGCACCCCAGTTCTGCCACTGCCCCACCTCCTGCTGCACAACATGAGCCACATCATTCCAATTGGGCTGGCCCTGCTTGCAAAAGTTTGAATGTGCCCACAGAGGTCAAACTGCTACAAACATCACCGGCTTGCAAAGGTTCACAAAAGTTTGAATGAAAAGTGCCTTTGTGAGCTGTCCCGAGATTCACTTAAAATGTTCAAACACTGGTGGGCACATTCATGCTCATCTTGATTCTCAATGGAAACATTTGAGCAAGGGAGTCCAACATTTTGAGCTTCCCTAGTAGAATGCTTGCAACATCTCCACTTCTGGGTTCAAAATAAAGCACTTTGCCTTTAAATCACCAGGTATGGGTTTGAAACATTTCATAATGCTCTATACCGTCATAAATCTTGGAAGCAAAGAGTAATGTACATTCATCTTCCACAAAAGCATTTCAGAAACTTTCTTCTAATTCTAATTTTCCTTGTGCAAAAAAAAAAATATTAAATTCAGTAGCAAAACAATGTTGCCTCTTTGCAAGATCACTACAAGCCCTGAGTACACTGGTAGCATCCAATTGGATCTGCTGCTGTTACACACACACACACACACACACACACACACACACACACATATACACAAGCCCTATTTCCCCCAAAATAAGACTGGGTCTTGTATTAATTTTTGCTCCAAAAGATGCATCTTTTCAAAAGGGCTTCTTTTCAGGGGATGTCTTATTTTTTCATGTACAACAATCTACATTTATTCATGTACAAAAATCTACATTTATTCAAATACAGTCATGTCATCTTCTTCTGGAACACTGTCATAACTCTCCAAACTCAAATTCCGGATTGAATTCCTTGCGACTCCATTTCATGTAGAACCAGGGCCCTAATCTATCAAGTCCAGCAATAAAGCTCTCCTGAAATGAGCACTTCTTGTCCATGTAGCCTGCTTGTAGTGCATTGGCAACACGGCTGTCAGTGATTTTATCCCTGCTACACCCTCCCTCTGCCTCTGTGAGTGTACTATGTAAATGGCTGACTATCTTAACTGGGGCTTATTTTGGGGGTAGGGCTTACATTACGAGAATCCTGAAAAATCATGCTAGGACTTATTTTCTGGTTCTTATTTTTGGGGAAACGGTGTGTGTGTGTGTGTGTGTGTGTGTGTGGAGAGAGAGAGAGAGAGAGAGAGAGAGAGAGAGAGAGAGAGAGAGAGGATATAATTCATTGTCCACAGGTCCCAGGGACTACTTTATTAACTCACCCTCTGAGACTCCTTAATGGGGTTAATTATTTAGCTGCCTTAATTTACAATAGATTTCTGTCTTTTGCTTGGGGGCAGCAGCACTCGGAAACATCTACTGAAGAGAGCACTGGAGAAAACTGGGTGAAGTTTTCACTTAATCAGAAGGTACCAAGGTTGTTTGCTGCGCAACCGGATTCTGAATTCCAGCCTCCTGCAACCTGTGGATAAGTAAAATGAACTACTCATTATATCCTCTTTGAATCAGCCATCCTTGGACTGCTTTAATCCCCACTGTAAGAAGTTGAAATACAAATTCAGATTGATGCTCTCCATTTTGCGGGTTGTCACGACCGCTTTGTGGCCGTGACATCAGCACGGTGGTAA
Organism: Lerista edwardsae; assembly: GCA_029204185.1. NCBI lineage: Eukaryota > Metazoa > Chordata > Lepidosauria > Squamata > Scincidae > Lerista > Lerista edwardsae. The sequence continues at coordinate 20,376,758 of JAJKFI010000004.1, read as the reverse complement.
TCTTGGGGCCGTGAGTTGGCTGGAGCCAAATGAAAATGAAACAGAGGCTTGCAGGTATAGCTTGGTTCAGGTGCGGGAAGGAGTGGGCAGCTGCAATCAGTAACTGATCCTTGATAAATGGAAATCATTACAAAGAACAGAGGCTGAAATGTCAACCATGAAATGGATGCTAGCTTTCCCCCCCCCCCGGTCTCCATTAATTCAGCAGGACCACGGAGTAACAAAGAGCAATTGCTGTGCCAGAAAATAAATAAAGCATCATTATCTAGCTTAAGGGTGGAGAGCTGAGCATTAATACTTGCTTACTGGGAGGCAGAGGCACTTATCAATGCAGTGCTTCCCTTTTTTTGACTCGCTTTCTCAACAACTCTTTAATAAGCTGAAGCGCACAAACTGGCAGCCCCCCACCCCCCAAAAAAAAGAATGAGAGAGAAAGAGATTGAGCGAAAGAGAAGCATAAATAGGGGAAAGTGCATTTTTTAGCAGAACAGGGCCAAATGTTCATGCATGTTAGAATTCTGAATAATCGTATATTTCACATTGATGCACCTATCCTGAAAATACTTTGTCTGAAGTCCTAATCTTATTGTTGGAGTTGTATTGTTGGAGGAGTCCGGTATTATGGACAGGTATTATGGCAAGTATTAGGACTGCCACATTATTTTAACTTCCAGTTCATGATTCAGTTATAATTTCTACTTGCTGGTAGACTGTGTTCCCCCCCCCCCCGACAATTGAATAGTTACAGAACTGAAGATCAAACATAAATGCACTTTGAGGCTGCAATCCTATACATGCTTACATGCAGTGATGTCATTCAGGGGGAACGGACCAGAACGGGCGTTCCGGATCCTAACGGGCTCCGTGGCTGGTTCTGGGTTCCCAACAAGTGCCAATCAAAAGTGAGTTCCTGTTCCTAAATCATTTGAATGACACCACTGCTTGCATGGGAATGAGTTTCACTGAATTCAATGGGACTTGCTTCTGAGTAGGCACACATAGGATTGTGTTGTCAGTATGGGAAAGTGTCTTTGCCCAGGTACACGCCACAAAAGACATGAGGCCATGTGATCTGGGCCATGTATATTGATCTATAACAATTGGTCGATCTGCACAAACTGCTCCCCTATAAGTGTAGGCAGCTAAACTGTAGGAGGCTGATAACCTGTCCAGATCCTCTTGGGCAACAGCAGTGTGGCTCCAACCTGAGGCCAATCCCTGGAAACTCTTGGCTAGAGGAAGGGAAGGTCCTAGACCACATGATAGAGGCACCTTGCTAAAGCTAAACAATTTTAGAGCTGACCACTGCTTTGATGGATGAAAACCTGGGACCATCTATAATGGAAGAACAGAGGGACATAAACATGATAAACAGATGCATGAAAGCCGAAAGCAATGACTCCTGCAGAGACACAATGGCCAGGGTTCTCTGCAGTTGGGTAATTCACCTGTGCCTGTGTTACTGGGAGGATTAGATAAGTGGTTCTCAAACTGGTTAGCACCCAGACCCATTTTCTAAAATGGCACTTTTTAGAATGGCACTCATGACAGGACCCACCAGAAGTGATGCCACTGATCTGGAAGTGATGTCATGGCTGGAAGTGATATCATCAAGCAAGAACTAACATCAATGTAATGTAATCAAAAGACAGGCTTGGAATGCAAATTGGCATTCTTGGACTGCAGCAATTGCACAACCATGAAAAATCCCTGACAGAAAGCAAGATTAGGACAAAATATCATGTAAAAGCATTGAACTAAAAACAAAATTTTTAATTGAATACTCACAAAAGGAATATAGCAAGAATAAGGTCTGACGCTTCCAGGATGGTGGCTTCCGGCTTTCCATGACCCACCTGACATCAGGTTGCAACCCACCAAGTGGGTCCTGATCCACAGTTTGAGAAACACTGGATTTGATCATTCAATCATGCCTCAGTTAGAGATATAGCAGACTTATCTACACCAAGAGGTGGCCGATCAGAAGATCAAACCAGAGACAAAACTCTCTGGAGAAGACAAAAAGCCAGAGCAGAAACAAAACTGACTAACTCCTGTGTTCTTTGAGAACATAGCATTCATGGAATCATGGAATCATGAATTGTTTATTTTCCATCGCACTGTACTGTGTCTGGATGCACAGTTTTGGAATTATCGTAGTTGTAGAATGACTCCTGCCAACCTAGCAGTTCAAAAGCACCTAAATGCAAGTAGATAAATACGGACCACTTCAGTGGGAAGGTAACGGCGTTCCGTGTGCTACAGCGTATAGTCATGCCGGCCACATGACCATGGAAGCTTGTCCTCGGCTCTACAGGCTTTGGAAAGGAGATGAGCACTGCCCCCTACAGTCAGTCACGACTAGACCATTCGGTCGTGGGGAAACCTTTACCTTTAGAATGACTGCAGTAATGCTATATCATCCCCAAATATTTGAAAAAATAAAATAAAAGGCTTCTTGCTTTGACACTGCATTTGTATGTTAAATTGCCTTGTGCTTCACCTATTGTACTCCGATGATTGCATACACAGTTGGTAAAACTCCTGATCACCTGGACCTTTCAGTTAGAAAGCATCAGACTCACCTGCCATTAGACCTGAGGACTAAAATCAAAGTTCGGGGCTGTAAAGTATGTTTGAACCACTCTCGGAGTCAGAGAGGACAGCACACAGACGTGTGCCATCCTCCCTGACTCCGAGAGTGGTCCAAACACGCTTTATGGTGTCCCTTATGTTGGCCAAACTTGGCTGGCTTAGTTTATGCCAGCCTAACTCCAGTTTAGGATTGCACCTTCAGTGTGCTGTAAGATGAAAAGGGTTAGAAATGGCTGATCTGCTGATACTGGCTGATCTTCTAGTAACCCAACGTTTGGCTTCTTTTCAGGATGTCAATTTTGTAAGAGTTCTGTTTTCTACACTTTGGGGAATCATTAGGATGAGAGAATTACAGCCCTTTTCAAATGTCAATTCCTTTTATTGGACATTACATTGCCTTGCCTTTATTTGTGTTGGGTTTGTAGAAAGACTTGACAAAGAATAATCTTTATGGAAATTGGGCTGCAGCAAGCATTCAGGGCAGAAACCTTCTCACTTTCTGAGTGTCCTCAAACCCTTGGGCATTGCTTGATTCTGGGCCCACAGATAAACAGCCCCATGTACAGTACATTGGCTCCCACTGATGCAAAGCCCTCCCACCTCACCCCAACTTTTCAGGTTTGCTCCGGTCTTCTTGGGCCAATTCCTTCATTGTCCACTCTCATGAGGGTGGAAGAGGAGGAGGTACTGCCATTTGTCCTGGCTTGTGATTGGCCAGATTGGAGTGGCAGAGGAATGTTCACATCAAACTCACATGGGCACTTTCCCCCTTCTCCAGCTAATTAATTAGGCTTGTTCCTGGATGCCCGGGGGCAGTGAGTGGTATGACAGTTGCGCTGCCATTAGATAACTTTAGGAGATTAGGAGATCTGCTGCTTTAGATATAGGCTTGGACATTGGCTAATTAGTTCTTGATCATACAGCACCTACCTGTAGAGCTGGATCATCTCATGCTGGCCTTTTAGTGGGCCTACATGTGGCCTATGAACTTGTGCCCTGCAGGGCCCTATGGGATGTGTTGCCCCTACATACATACATACATACATACATACATACATACATACATACATAC
>JAJKFI010000004.1:20358765-20373081 GCA_029204185.1 Lerista edwardsae | reverse complement strand
TACATACATACATACATACATACATACATACATACATACATACATACATACATACATACATACGTATGCCTTCCCTATGTGCTCCTTGGATCTGCGCCCACTAAAGAGTGGGTGCAGATCCGAGGATACCATGTGACCCGAATCGGGGCCGCGCAGCCTTGCTGGTGGGCTTAGAATGTGGCCGTACAGCCACCTCCCAAGCCTGTCCAGGTCCTGCCCGAGTCCCGCCTCCTGCCTCCCCCCACCAATCCTCACCTTTGGTTGGCGCAAGGGAGGCTCTTCATCAGCTTCAGAGTTGGAGCACCGATGCAGGGATACTGGTATGTATGAATACCATTGGTATGTATAACCTTGGTATGTACGAATAATACCATTATGTTATATATCATTGGAAAGACAGTTAAATGCAGAATGCAATGAAACAAACCAAAGTGTAACAAACCAAACAAACTAAAGTTACTCTATCAAAAATTATGGCCAAAAAACCACAGAACGGAAATACAATTGTGATGTCACTTCCTGTTGTGATGTCACTTCCTGGGCAATACTTTGCCCTCTGCACTGGGCTATACTTTCATTAGCTACACCCCTGACTGACATTAAACAGTTAGAGCTCAATACTATCCAACTTTCCAGTGCTGATGTTGCAATGCCAATGGGGTGTGCACCACTTCTTGCAGTGGGAAAGCAATCAGGGAGACCTCCTTAAGGTAGGGGAACATTTGCTCCCCGACCTTGAGGATGCATTGCAGCTACACAGGCACTGGAAAGTTGGATAGGATCAGGCCCTTAGTGACAGTTGTTGGACCAGATCTATCAGCAAGGCAAACGCACCGCTTTTGATTGAGCAATGAGAACACCCAGATTAGTAGCTGAATTCCAAATAGCCTATAAAAGATCAGCACCCTCGGAAGGATTCACTGGCCAAGTATCAAAGAGAAGTCTACACAATGAGAAACTGACCTAATTCTTTTTGGCTTGTGTAAGAAACATGAAATATGAGATGTGATTAGCTAAGGTCTTTCTTGTGCCATACATTTGATACAAAGCTAAAGAATATCTCAGAGCACAATCCTAACCTGCAATTAGGCCAGCATAGTTAGGCCAACAAAGTTTGTCTGGCACAAGGGCCACTGTAAAGCACATTTGGACCACTCTTGGAGTCAGGGAGGATGGCACACCTCTGTGTGCTAGCCTCTCTGACTCCGAGAGTGGTCCAAACATACTTTGCAGTGTCCCTTGTGCTGGCCAAATTTTGCTGGCCTAACTGTGCTGGACCTAACTCTAGGTTAGGATAGCACCCTCAGAGTTATTATTATTATTATTATTATTATTATTATTATTATTATTATTATTATTATTATTATTATTATTATTATTATTATTATTAATTGTCATTGTATTACACAATACAATGAAATTCGTTGACACCCGGAGACCAAACCAACACACACATTGAATTCCCAACAGTCCCCCCCAATCCCCCAATCCCCGCCCCCCTACAAAAAATTCCTCCTCTGAAACACAAACATCCACACAATAGGAAATGATACACAACAGGAAATCCACACAATAGGGAATGATAAACATCCACACAATAGGAAATAATACAGTCCGACTGCCCCTATCTACTGGTACTTCAGTTCATTGTTCAATGCTGTTATGGCTCTAGAGTAAAAACTGTTCTTAAAACGTGTTGTCCGAGTTTTAATAGTCCTATACCTTCTGCCAGAAGGCAACAATTCAAAAAAGTTGTAAGCTGGATGGGAAAAGTCTCTAAGGATATTATGTGCTTTCCTTAAACAGCGGGTGGCGAAAATATCTTCAAGGGTGGGTAGCTGGAGCCCGATGGTATGCTGGGCCACTTTAATAATTCTCTGTAGTGCCTTTTTATCCCCTTCAGAGCTGCTCCCATACCATACTAAAATGTTGTATGTGAGGACACTCTCAATGGTGCTACGGTAGTAAGCCAGAAGTAGACGCTGAGAAAGGTTCATCCTCCCAAGCACCCTTAGGAAGTACAGCCTCTTCTGCGCCTTCTTCACTAGCATATCGGCATTTAATGTCCATGTGAGGTCCGATGAAATGTAGGTACCCAGAAATTTGAAACTGCCAACCCTTTCCACCTCCTCACCATTTATGAGCAAAGGCAAATGCGCATCTCTCTTCCTCCTAAAATCAATGATAAGCTCTTTAGTTTTTTTGGCATTAAGTGTAAGATGGTTTTCTTTACACCACAATATCAGCCCTTGTACTTCCTTTCTGTACACAGTCTCGTTGTTCTCATTGATGAGCCCCACTACTGTTGTATCGTCTTCAAATTTAATAATAGCATTGGTGCTATACAGTGGCGTGCAGTCATATGTGTACAGGGAATAAAGGAAGGGGCTTAGCACACAGCCTTGAGGGGCTCCTGTGCTTAATATTAGAGTAGAAGAGTAATGGGATCCCATCCTTACTGACTGTGGCCTGTTTGTCAGAAAATCCTTTAACCACAGGCAGATCTTCTGATGTATGCCCAGACTACGCATCTTGAGAAACAGCCTACTAGGTAATATCGTATTAAAAGCCGAACTGTAGTCCACAAATAACAGCCTTGCATAAGTACCTTGTTGTTCCAAATGTCGCAATACCATGTGAACAACAATAGACACAGCATCATCCGTAGACCTGTTGCTCCTATAGGCAAATTGATATGAATCCAAAGTGGGTGGTAGACTAGCCTTAACATAATTCAACACCAGTCTCTCAAAACATTTCATGATGACAGGTGTTAGGGCCACAGGTCTATAATCGTTAAGAGATGCCACTACGGACTGCTTAGGGACTGGTACTATGATAGATGTTTTCAAACCCGTTGGGACAGAACACAGCAGCAAAGATAGGTTGAATATATCCATAAATACTCCAGCCAACTCTGCAGCACAGTCCCTAACAACTCGTCCCATAATTCCATCTGGTCCAGCTGCTTTACGAATATTAACCTTCTGGAAGACCTGCCTCACATCAGAAATTTGCAGTAGGAGAGGTTGTATGTCAGTGTTAGACATTGATGTTCTCTCAATTTCAGATGCCGGGGCGATAGTTGTTCCTGTTCCCGCCTCAAAGCGGCCGAAGAATTGATTTAGTTGCTCTGCCAAGGAATCACTGCAGCAAGTCAAGCTGTTCTTGTTACTCTGTCCCGTAATTTGTCGCAAACCTTGCCATACCTGACGGGAGTCCGAGCTCTCAAAAAGTTGTTCAATCCTTCGTTTATATACAGCTTTGGCATCCTTAATGCCCCTTTTCAGTTTAGCTCTAGCCTCTCGATACTGTATCATATTGCCAGAATGGAAAGCAGCATTCCTAGCCCTTAATAAAAGACGCACCTCCTTGTTAACCCAGGGCTTGTTATTTGAAAACTCCCGTACCTGTCTAGTAGTAGTAACAACATCAATACAGCTTTTGATATAGAACAAAACTGTTGAAGTATAAGTCTCGATGTTGTCCTCCTTAAACAGTGCCCATTCGGTGTTCCTGAAACAATCTTGAAGTTGCTCAGATGCACCATCAGATGCTCAGAGTACTCAAATGCCAACAATGACACTTGATAAAGTGTTCAACAATATTGTTCATGAAGGTAAATCCTTCTATGGCTCTGATGTCATGCTATGACTCTCTATGCAATGCTTTCAACATTAATCATTTGTCATCCATGTTGAGAATTACAGTTCTAATCCAGACAGGACAGTGTTTGCCATAGTATAACATTTAAATCTCGCTTGTCAAAGCAGATGTCAGATGACCTTCTACAGTGTTCTCCCATGATGCATTTACTAGAACACTTCAGTGTACACACACACACACACACACACACACACACACACACACTTTTCTTTCTACAGATAACATAAGGACAGAAACATCATTTATTATCTCTGAAATGACGTGCTCCTAAATTATTCATACACCAATGCACCAACCAAGCATCTTGTGCTCATCTATCACTTTTGTTTATATGGTACCTGTCATCAGTACCTTGTTTCTTATGTGACTTATATTTAATATTAAAAAACAAACAAACTCAAAATAAGCCAAACTATTAGCAGTGTCATGCTTTGCAGATCAATCCTGTTGGGCTGCCCTGCTTTCCACCGTTAACTGCCTTTCGGAAGCCGTAAAGCACATTCCGGCAGCGCACGGAGTTCAGCATTACTGGAACACTGGGAGGGAGGCCAGAGCATTCCCCAGTGCATTGATCAAAATGGAAAGACCCACCAATTGAGGTAAGACAGCAAGGAAGGCAGGACCGGGCAGGGGAGGGCAAGTCAGGGGCAGGGAGTGGGCGGAATGGGAAGGCAATGGGGCATCAATGGGGTGGATCAGGCCTGAGAATGGGGCAGGTTTGGCGGTGTAAGTGTCCACTAAATCCAAACTCACTTCCGGGAGCCAACCCAGGTTTTAAGCAAGCAGTTTATTGTCCCCTTCTCCCCCTGTCAATGGAGTTGCTATCCAGAGAGCCAGGATGAGCATAATAAGAAAACTGGAGATGAAGGAACTGTCCATATGAAACTGGTCAATCAGGTTGATCTGGATTTTCAGAAGGCGTTTGACACGGTCCCCCACCAAAGGCTGCTGAGGAAACTTCACAGTCAGGGAATAAGAGGATTCTGAGTCCTCTTATGGATCCAGAATTGGTTGAGGGCCAGGAAACAGAGAGTGGGGGTCAATGGGCAATTTTCACACAATGGAGAGAGGTGAAAAGTGGAGTGCCCCAAGGATCTGTCTTGGGGCTGGTGCTTTTCAACTTGTTCATAAATGACCTGGAGACAGGGATAAGCAGCAAGGTGGCCAAGTTGCGGATGACACAAAACTTTTCCGGGTGGTGAAGACCAGAAGGGATTGTGAAGAGCTCCAGAAGGATCTCTCCGTTGGAGGAATGGGCAGCCAAATGGCAGATGCGTTTCAACGTAGACAAGTGTAAAGTGATGCACATTGGGGCAAAACCCCAAAACTTCACCTATAGGCTAATGGGTTCTGAGTTGCCTGTGCAGCTCAGGAGAGAGATCTTGGGGTGCTGGTGGACAACTCAATGAAGGTGTCGAGCCAGTGTGCGGCAGCAATTAAGAAGGCCAATTCCATGCTTGGGTAATTAAAAAAGGGGTTGAGAATAAAACACCCAATATTATTATGCCATTGAACACATCAATGGTAAGGCCATATCTGGAGTACTGCATACAGTTCTGGTTGCCACATCTCAAAAAGGAAATTGTGGAGCTGGAAAAGGTGCAGAAGAGAATGACAAAAAATGATTATGGGACTGGGGCATCTCCCTTATGAAGAAAGACTGCAGCATTTGGGGCTCTTCAGTCTGGAAAAAAGGTGCCTGAGGGGGGACATGATTGAAACATACAAAATTATGCATGGAAGGGATAGAGTCCATAGAGGACTGTTCTTTTCCCTCTCTCACAATACCAAAACCAGGGGGCATCCACTGAAGTTGAGTGTTGGGAGAGTGAAAACAGATAAAAGGAAATACTTTTTTACCCAGCGGATAATTAAGCTATGGAATGCCTTTCCATAGGAGGTGATGATGGCATCTGGCCTAGGTGCCTTTAGATGGGGATTGTACAGACTCTGGAGGAAAAGTCCATGATGGGTTGTGCAATCTCCTTGTGTTAGTAGTAGGCTACCTCAGAATGCCAGGTGCAAGGGAGTAGCAACAGGATGCAGGCATCTTGTAGTCTCGTGTGCTCCCTGAGGCACCTGGTGGGCCACTGTGACATATAGGAAGCTGGATTAGATGGGCCCTTGGCCTGATCCAGCGGGGCTCTTCTTATGTTTTTATGTTGGCCCAGGAATCCCCTGCTTGCTTAACCCAGGTATGCAAGTGGGTAGAAGGAAAGGGAAGACACACTACAAGTGGTCTTAACTACGAGTGGGATAAAAGAGCCCTGTTTGGGGGAAAGGGTAAGCCATAAGAATCCGGTGTATGTGCACATTGGGTCCAGTAAACAAAGTGTCTGAGGGCCAGGGAAATCTTATGTTGACTCTATGTGAACAGTATAGCCATTCCCATTTTTCTACAAACGCCATTATCCATATTAGTATTTTTCAAAGGGAAAAATTGTCTTTCCGTTGCCTTGCATTTTGTCCTATTTGTCCTAACAGCCTATGTTGTCCAACCCAGAAAGACTCATTGCACTCGATTAATGTCTGTCCTAAGATCAAGCTTTTAGCTACGGTCACATGATGCTTCGATAGCTCTACTCAGCAGCATTAACTCTGAGGACCTTTCGTAATGTTTGGAACCAACGTTGAAATGAAGACATTGCAATCTCTATCTTCAAAATGAATCAGGAGGAGAGAAGACAGAGCTAGGCGAGAATGCATATTGACCATATATATAAGTGCAATGAAGTTCTCCCAGGAAGGCTTTTGCTCTTCTGTCTGTCTATAAAAAGGGGCAAAAATTATGCAAACGTCATAAATAATGTGGAGGTATTCACTGTGTGCTGCGGCAATAATTAGAAATCACTGCCACTAATATATCTCACAATGTTCTCCGAACCAGGAGGATGGAGTTTTCACTACACAAATCAGATGCTTTGCAATCCTATTAACATTTTATAGTGCAGCTATAAAGTCTTCTCCGGTAGTGAAATGTATATTATCTGTATGTTTTCTTACAGTTGTCATGGGCAGAGACATGTTGCAACCCTAAAAAATTACTTCATTAACTTATGAGCAATGAGCTCGTTCCTCTAAATAGATTGCCGCCTTCAGCTAGTCCATTTCTTTCTTTTTCCCCATGCAAAAGCCTGCTTTGAGAGGAAGGCGCATGCTTCCAGTGTACTGAGGCCATGTTCGAAGGGTCAAGCTGGGATCACAATTCAGCCAAAGGAGACAGATACAAAAAGATACAGATTCTTTATAACTTGTCGGACATTTTGGTCCCAATCCTAAACTTTGTTGAGGCCTGGAAGGCCATAATATTTTCCTCCCGGGAAAGCTGCTAAGCTAGGAGCAGTAATTAAGATACACTTGTGCTGGAATGAGGCAGCGTGCCTTAACGAAGGCCAGCTGTGAGTGTTGCCTACGAGACAGGTAACATGGAGTTGCTGGCTGGGCCAGCAGGGATCTGATTGGCAGAGTGACAGTACTTAAGCACCCGCCCTGTGTTCTCTCTTTGTGGGTTGGAGAGGAAGGAATGCAGGAGGAGGGAGGTGTTGCTGCTTGTAACTTTGTGACCGGAAAGCCTGTACTGCTTCCTGATTTATGATGCCTGACCTTGGACTGTGTACCGACAAACGATTCTGCCTGCTCCCAAATATATTATTCTTATGAAGTATGCAACGTCTGTCTTGCCTTATTGCTTTGAGTTTGGTTCACCAGCTGCTTCCTGAGCCGATGGAGGTCTGTTATACTCTGCTGGACTCCCGGACTTGCCAACTGGCCTGGGAGTCCCTGAATGGCACCAAGCCCAGCCAAGGGCCCACGGCTGGGCTTTGGGTCCTGACAAACTTCCCTGCTGCCTAGGGTTACCAGAGACATACTGGGGCAGAGTGCCTATACCTTTCACCATTGTATAGGAGAGGGAATTTGGGCAGGGGCAGCTTTTGAAACCCTTCCATGATGAGCTGCACCTGCCCAAATTCCCTCTTCTATACAATGGTGAAAGGTATAGGCACTCTGTCCCAGATTGTATCTGGTAACCCTAGCTGCCCTGCAATACAGTGTTGCCGAAATGGCCGCTCCTGTATCCTGTGGGCCAAGGAAGCAGCTGCAGGTCTCCTCTGGGTAAGACAGGGGTCTCCAAACCTTTTAGGCCAGAAGGCCACATCAAATATCTGGCATGGTGTTGAGGGCTGGGAAAATAAATAAATAAATAAATAAATAAATAAATAAATAAATAAATTTACATTTGAAATGTGAATAAATATATTTGAGACGGAACTTAGATGAATGAATGAATGAATGAATGGCCTCAGAGCTCCAGGATTCTTCCCTGCTCCAACACACAATACAGAAATGCAGCACACGCTTTAATGGACTCCCGTTCCCCAACCCCACATGTGGCTTACTTAAATGAACTGGAGTAAATAGCTCAGAACCAGAAGATCACAGGAAAGGAAATACCCAGAGCATGTTCTGAGGGCCAGGGAGGCCTCCCCAACTGTCAGAAAGCTGTCTAAGGCCTACCTTCAGAGGGCCTAATATGACACTTCCTGGTCTTTGGGAAAACCAGGTATTCGGAGGGACAGAAAGGCTTTATGCGACTTCCCTGGCCCTCAGAATACCTGCACACAACCAAAGTACCGCTTGGAGGATGCAGCCCTTGCCAGCAAGGTCAGGAGGGCCAGAGGATCATAGGGGACCATAGACTTGATGCAGGCCGGGTAGAGGCTCTCCGAGGGCTGTATGTGGCTGGGGCTTGAAGAACTCTGGAGTTAGGAACATTTATTCTCTTACCCCTTGAAGAGCCCTGGCAGCCTCAATGGGTCTCCTCGGATCTGCGCCCTCTGCTTCCCAATCCTTCTTCAACATCCATTCCCCCCTCTTCCTGTGCAAGTCAATTTTGCATTTTCAATTTATTCATAAATGACCTGGAGACAGGGATAAGCAGCGAGGTGGCCAAGTTTGCAAATGACACTAAACTTTTCCGGGTGGTAAAAACCAGAAAGGATTGTGAAGAGCTCCAGAAGGATCTCTCCGTTGGAGGAATGGGCAGCCAAATGGCAGATGCGTTTCAACGTAGACAAATGTAAAGTGATGCACGTTGGGGCCAAAAACCAAAACTTTACCTATAGGCTAATGGGTTCTGAGCTGTCTGTGACAGCTCAGGAGAGAGATCTTGGGGTGTTGGTGGACAATTCAATGAAGGTATCGACCCAGTGTGGAGCAGCAATTAAGAAGGCCAATTCTATGCTTGGGGTCATTGAAAAAGGGGTTGAGAATAAAACAGCCAATATTATCATGCCATTGTACAAATCGATGGTAAGGCCGCACCTGGAATATTGTGTCCAGTTCTGGTCGCCGCATCTCAAAAAGGACATAGTGGAGCTGGAAAAGGTGCAGAAGAGAGCGACAAAAATGATTACGGGGCTGGGGCACCTCCCTTATGAAGAAAGACTGCAGCGTTTGGGGCTCTTCAGCCTAGAAAAAAGGTGCCTGAGGGGGGACATGATTGAGACATACAAAATTATGCATGGAAGGGATAGAGTCGATAGAGGGATGTTCTTTTCCCTCTCTCAAAACACCAGAACCAGGGGGCATCCGCTAAAACTGAGGGTTGGGAGAGTTAAAACAGATAAAAGGAAGTACTTTTTTACCCAGCGGGTAGTTAATCTGTGGAACTCCTTGCCACAGGAGGTGGTGATGGCATCTGGTCTTGATGCCTTTAAGAGGGGATTGGACAGATATCTGGAGGAAAGGTCCATCGTGGGCTATAGGCAATGATGGATTGTGCAACCTCCTTACAAAGGTGATGGGCTACTGGTACCGGGTGCAAGGGAGTGGCAACAGGATGCAAGCATCTTGTTTTTCATGCCTCCCTGGGGCACCAGGTGGGCCGCTGTGAGATACAGGAAGCTGGACTAGATGGGCCTTTGGCCTGATCCAGCAGGGCTCTTCTTATGTTCTTATGTTCTTATATTCATGCAGTGAGACTTGGCAGAACCGTGGTCCTTGAAGAATTCTTGGAGTACTGTAGATATAAAAATGGTTCTTCCATTCACCTACAAGTTCTCTTGAACATTCGTCCAATGTCTGGGGGCAATGTATGACACGAATAACAGATTGCACCTTAATATAAAGTGTAGGTCACCCTATAGGAGGACACACACAAAAAAATGTAAAATGTGATTCATGAAGCTTGTCATGCTGTGTAATGAACAAATAACACATCATTCCCATAAATAGTTTATGAAGAAACCTATAGCTAAAAATTATTCCATAATAGAGCTTTAGAAGGCAAAACAATTAAGGCAATTGCTCAGTTGCTGTACATATTGTGCTTCGTCTTCTAGACATAGATGCAATTGAAGATTCAGTATCGGGTTTTTGAGTTATTTTTAATTAGTCTAATTTGATGGAACAAATTAGGTATAGCATTGTTCTCAGCAGGAGATATACATCTGTGCAAATCTGTATGATAACATGCACGTTTTTTTAAATAGAAAACACTCCCCACTGAATAAATATGCCAAAGCCACTAAATAATGTAAATTAATTAATCTAGACGTTCTTCATATTGTTACATTAGTTTGTGCATATCTTTGAATAGCTGGGATTGAGATGTTTGTTAATTATGGCTTCTGTCAACATCAGTGAACACTATACACTAAATGCCTTTACAATGATATATTTTTCTTTTTAAAAAATATAGGAAAGTCTCAAATTAGGCTAGAGTGGGATAAGGGTTTTCAGAATATAATAATAAATACAGTCAATTATAAATATCTGGGTTAGGTTCTTGGAAGACCCAGCAGATACTGAATCTGAGGATACTAGATCATTGATCCCCTGCTAACTGGGCAAGAGGCACTTTTTCTAGTGGTGTCCCTCTTATATTTAGTAGGGGGAGAGTAATTGTCCCTCTTCACCCCAGCATAGTGTCTTTTCTAGTGGCTGTTGGTGGTGGTGTTTTGCATTTTTTTTTTTTAGATTGTGGGATTGTTTTTTTTTAGCCCTTTTGGGATGGGAAGCTACTGAACAATTTTTTTATGCCAGTAAACTGCTTTGTGAACTTCTTGTTGAAAAGCAGTATACAAATACTGTTAGAAAAATAAATACAGCCAGTTATAGGTATCTGGGTTAGGTTCTTGCTGTGGATACTAGATAATTGATCCAATGGTATCATTGGTTTAGGGGGGAATTCAAATTGGCATGAATACCTTCAGAAAGGTGCGGATAGTTCAGAAGGACCATGGATGGTTTCAGAATGGCCACAGACAGCTTTAAAATTGCCACTGCGTGATTGGCTGCTGTGGATGCTGTTATTGCTTCAGAATGGCGGTGGATTCTACAGATGGCCATAGACAGTTATGAGGTTATCACCTGGGAAGAAATACTCCACCAGGGCATTTAACTTTGAAACAGAAAAAAAAATGCAAAAACAAACATATTGGAAGTTTTTCTATTCACACAAAAAAGTGTTGTGCTCATGGAGAAAGCCCTCTGTGAATTGAACTATTCTGTGAACAGAATTACTGCTGAGCATGGAGAAAAAGGTTACAATGGAATGCATTGACAGAGTATAGCGGTTTTCAACCAGTGTGCCATGGCATGTTCATGTGCTGCGAATGGTCCAAAGGTGTAACATGGGAGTTTGGGGAAGGGTCACTTTTTCATAGGAAAATTGGGGCTGTAAGCCACCACCACCCCACCAACTTTTTGTCAATTTTGTGTGCTTTGTCCAAAAACTGATGGTGTGCCTTGACAATTTTAGCACCTTGTCAAGTGTACTGTGAGATGAAAAAGGTTGAAAATCACTGGCATAGAACAAGGTAATCGGAGAAAAGTACCTTAGGTTATTGTCTATATAATCCACTTCATCCCCTCAGGTCAATAGAGAAGGCCCTTTAACAAGTTCCACAGCCTAGGGAGGTGTGTGGGGCAGTGGCAAGAAACAGGGCCTTCTCAGTAGTGGCACCTACCCTCTGGAATTCCCTCCCTCTTGACTTAAGAACTGCTCTCTCCTTAGAGACATTCCAGTGGAGCCTGAAAACATTTCTTTTTAGACAAGCCTTCTGAGTTTCAGCTTTTTAAAAATCAATGGCTTCTTTTATATGGAGTTCACAGCTGCCCTGGTATTTTTTGTGTTTTATTATATTTTTATCATATTTTATTGTACTTTGTAATCTTTTTAGAGTGTTTTAATTATTGTAATGTTTTTTTGTACTTGCTGTAAATCAGTCTTGCCTCACAAGCCTTTTATAATTCTTTGAAAAGGTCAACAGGCTTGTTGATGCAAGCAAACCCATGATGGATACTATATTTGAGTCCTCTTGAGCCACCTTGAGTCCTCTTAGGAGGAGAGAGGTGGATTAAAATTTGAGTTATAACAATAATTATTATTGTACGTCTGTTCAGTGTGGGTATACATAAAACATAACCGCATATCACATTTATCAATAACTGTTTTTAAAGGTACCATAACACAATTGTATTTTATTTTATAATTTTTCTTTGCCCCAATGTGCATCCCTTTACTCTTGTCTACATGGAAACGTACCTGCCATTTGCTGCCCATTCCCCCAGTTTGGAGAGATCCTTTTGGAGCTCTTCACAATTCCTTCTGGTTTTCACCAGAAGGTGAAATGTAATTCACAAACTTGGCCACCTCGTTGCTTATGCCTGTCTCCAGGTCATTTATGAACAAGTTGAAAAGCACCGGCCCCATGACAGATCCTTGGGCCACTCCGCTTTGCACCTCTCTCCATGGTGAGCATTGCCCATTGACACCCACTCTCTGGCCTTCGACCAATTCTGAATCCATAAAAGGACGCACCCTCTTATTCCCTGAATGTGAGGTTTCCTCGAACAGCCTTTGGTGAGGGACTGTGTCAAACACCTTCTGAAAATCCAGATATATAATATCCATGGGTTTGCTTGCATCCACAAGCCTACTGACCTTTTCAAAGAATTCTAAAAGGCTTGTGAGGCAAGACTTTCCCCTGATTTGCACAGGAAGAGGGGGAAATAGATTTTGAAAAAGCATCACGCAAGGTACAATCACAAACTTTTTTGGTCTCATCTTCTGCTCCATATAAGTGTAACATAGACATTAACTTTAAATTATATTTATATTCCTGTTCTCCCAGTATTATTATATATCTCATTGTTCCACTAGAGGTGCTGCATGTAATTCATTGTAGTGGAATTCATTTTGCATTACATTCAGCACTTCTGGTAGCTGAATGAGGTATATACCCATGATGGGAGATCAGAAAGTGCATCTTTTGAGCTATTTTTTGCCCTTAGAGGCTTGGGAACCATGGGCTGCATAAAATCCTCTGGGGGGCCAGATGTGGATTTTGGGCAGGATTTGAAGACCCCTGTTCTATGAAGAATGCTCTGAGTGCAAGATCTCCACATTTAACGGCTCCTGACTCATATGGCAAGACTTGGCTATCATGATATATTAGTTTAGCAGAGATACTTTTTCTCAAAGCCCATGGTAAGGAAACATATTCCTACACAAAGGTAATACAAAATATCAATAAAGTTAAATTATGCAATTCATTGCAATATTTAAGAATAAAGACACAATCAATTCATCAAACATGCCTGCATTTTCTATGTAATTAAACCTCTAGAATCAGATCTGCCAATTCTGACTGCTGAATTCATTTCTGCCAATTAAATTAGTAACCCTCATGTCGCTAATTACCAGGATTTTGCAGAGCGTGAACATTTCTAATTAGTTTTGTATTGCACATGCTACAAATTCACAGTCAAATTCTTTGTGATGAATAGTGAACAGCTGTTACTGATAATGCTGAAATATTGATTTTTTTTCTTTTTAATTTCAGCAGGCAATTTCAGTTGGTTTTACATATTAAGATGGAATTATGAGGTTATCAACTGGGCGGAAAAACTCCACCAGGGCATTTTACTTTGAACCAGGAAAAATGCAAAAAACAAAAATACTGGAAGTTGTTCCCCTCCCCCCCCCCAAAAAAAAACAAACAAACAAAAAACAAACAGTTGTGCTCATGGAGAAAGCCCACTGTGAATTAAACTGTCCCATGAACAGAATGGAGCAAAAGGTTCAGATGGCACAGAAAAAAGTGTAGACGTGAAGTATCTTAATTTTATTGTATTCCTGTGGTTGGCTGGGTGGGTACATAAAATATAATGGCATATCACATTTATCAATAACTGTATTGAAAGGTACCATACTCTATTGTATGTTCTAATTCAGTGGTTCTCAAACTTTTGAGCAACGGGACCCATGTTTTAGAATGACAATCTGTCTGGGACCCACGAAAAGCAATGTCATGGCTGGAAGTACCATCATTGTGATGCCAGAGCCTGCTGATTTCTTGAGAATGCAGCAATAGGTTGAGTTATTTCTCAGCCATTTTCCAATAGCAAAGTGAATCAGAAAAAAAGCCTATTTACAACCTTGACACAAGCAAAACAACCACAAAGCCACCCCCTTTCCAGCATCCCATCTTTCCATATTTTCAAATATGGCTGCCCTAGGTGCTTTGTGACCCATTTGAAATTGGTTTGCAACCCACTGGTGGGTCCAGTTTGGGAACCACTGTTCTAATTGTGTGTGTGTGTGTGTGTGTGTGTGTGTGTGTGTGTGTGTGTGTGTGTGTGTGT
>JAJKFI010000004.1:20314629-20333045 GCA_029204185.1 Lerista edwardsae | reverse complement strand
ATAATAATAATAATAATAATAATAATAATAATAATAATAATAATAATTACCGCTGTTCTTCCAGGACCCAGGCAGCTCAGAACTGGGCTTGGAGCTTGGAGCTCAGAACCTTGGAGCTGTTAACAACTTTTAGGCTGCAATTCTATATGAACGTTCCTGGAAGTAAGTACCATTGAACTCAGTGGGACCTGCTTCCAAGCAGACATGCCTAGAATTGCACTGCTGTGCAGGGAGCTGTGTAGAAGCCATGGGCATTTTAGATAGATAGATAGAAATTTATTGTCATTGTACTCAAAGCATGAGAACAACGAAATGAGGTGCTCTTCACATCATACAACTGGACAACACCAAATAACATATACAAATAACAGTTAAAACAAACAGTTAAAACAAAACCCTAAGCATACAACCAAGAGGTATACATTTGTTACAACCACCAGATTCAAAACTCTGCATTTAGCCTGATCACAGCACTTGGGTAAAAACTATTTTTAAGCCTACTTGTCCTAGCTTTCAACACTCTATATCTTCTTCCGGACGGTAAGATCTCAAACATCGAGTGACCCGGATGTGAAGAATCTTTCAAGATTTTTTGTATCTTTCTCCTACATCCCATATCATACAAATCCTCCAATGAGGGAAGAGGACAACCAATGATCTTTTGTGCCCTCTTTATCACTCTTTGGAGTGCCTTTTTCTCCACCTCCGTACAACTCATAAACCACACACAGAGGCAATAAGATAAGATGCTCTCTATAGAGCTACGATAAAAGGCAACCAACAGACTCTCTGACAGTTGTTGTGATCTTAAAAGTCTCAGAAAATACAATCGTTGTTGGGCCTTTTTTTCTAGGGCTAAGGTATTTGCACCCCATGTTAAATCTTGTTTCAAGGTAATACCTAGAAACTTACATTCTGCCACCTGTTCTACCACAACACCATCAATATACAACGGCTGGATGTCCGAACTGCTCTTCCTGTAATCCACTATAAATTCCTTCGTCTTATTTATATTAAAGATAAGATTATTTACTTTGCACCAAAGGGACAACTGATGAACTTCATCCCTATAAGCAGACTCATCATTATCAGAAATTAGCCCCACTAGCATTGTATCATCTGCAAACTTGATAATCTTGTTGCTCAGATGGATAGAGGTGCAATCAGACGTATAAATGGTGAATAAAAGTGGGCTCAATACACAGCCTTGAGGAGTGCCAGTATTAAGAATCTTTACAGAAGAGGTATGTTCATTCATCCTAACCCTTTGAGAACGATGTGATAAAAAATCCAGAATCCACCAACATATAGAGTCCAGTAGCTTCAAATCTTTAAGCTTAGACATCAATCTATGGGGTAATATAGTATTGAAAGCAGAACTAAAGTCAACAAAAAGTATTCTGACATACGTTCCTTTTTTCTCCAAATGAGATAGGGCAGTATGAAGAACAGTATTAACAGCATCCTCAGTAGATCTATTTGTTCTATATGCGAACTGATAGTTGTCAAAGAAGACAGGAAGGCAAGAAATAATGTACTTTCGAACCAACTTCTCGAAGCACTTCATTATCACAGAAGTCAATGCCACCGGCCTATAGTCGTTTAAAGCATTTGCAGGTGACTTCTTAGGTACTGGTACTATAATAGAAGCCTTCAAACAAGTTGGTACAATAGACTGAAGCAAAGAACGATTAAAAATCTCAGTCCACACCCCAGCTAACTGATCCGCACATGCTTTTACTACACAACTGGGGATGTTATCAGGTCCTGCAGCCTTTCTGGAGTTGACTGCTTTCATCATACACCTGACATCATGCTCCTTCACAACAAGAGGAGCACGATGCTGGGTCGATAATGGTAGTGGTGATGGTAACTCCACTTCCAGTTGGTTCATCTCAAACCGGGCATAAAAAGGTGTTTAATTCCTCTGCCAACTCATATTTTCCACCCATAACAACATTTTGTGCTTTATAGTTTGTTAATTGCTGGATCCCTTGCCAAGCTTGTCTCAGATTATTATTAGATAAACAATCTTCTATCTTCCCCTTGTATGCAGCCTTGGCTTGTTTTCTTCCCCCGTTTGGCCTCTTCCCCTGGGGAAAGCCCTGCCCCCCCCCAAATGGTGCTGCATGTCTTTGCTGACTGTTTTGCCAGTGGAGACTGGGCCTTTGCCTGGCCCAAAGCGAGACATAGGATGCAGGGTGCTATTGAACCTCTCTAGTTAGCTCAGCCTTCCTGCAGCTACTATTTCCAACATGAGCAAAGGTTCCACTGGTAAAATTGAAAGCTTTCACCCAGTAAAAACAGCAGCTACAGGAAAGGATATGAATAAAGTCCATAGCAGGGGAAACAGTCAGAACTTGCATCCCCTGATGTCACAAAGCAGTCCCAATCCAGACCAGCCATGACTATTAGTTACAGAGACAAATACTTTCAGATTTATCCTTATTCTATCGTACCTGTTTTCAAACAGGAGATTTTTTTTTCCCCATGGCTACAATCCATGACGAGATTATTAGCTCTTTGTAGAATGATTAGGATAGGATAAGGATAAAAGGCCTAGATGTAAATAATCTAAATTAGATACTGATTTATATTTGCAACTCTTTATTTCCTTAGCTTGGATGTTTTGACCTATCTTAAAAAATGCAATGCAATGCAAGTATGTATGTAGTGAGTATCTGGGTCTGTCGCATTGAGAAGCACTGACAACTTATTTCACTACTCGTGTGCCAAGCTAAAATTCATGCAAGTAGATAATATGAGCCATTACTGAATAATGTCCAGTGCTAGATTGGCATAATGCACATGATCAGTGTTCATTTCCAACCTGCGGCTATCACTGGATTATTAGGTTACTAAAGGACAGAAAACGAAGAGTGCCTTGAATTTATTTCAGAAATGTATAGATGCCCAATTATTTAATCATTCTTTCCAAGTGCAGTTCTCTTGAAGCTGATATTGAAATGGGAAAAAAACACTACATAAAAAAATCAAAGGCTAGATGATGAGAATGAATTATTCCTCAGCAATTCACTCAGAGAGCTAGATTAAAGAGTTAGAGATTTTATTGTTAGCATCAGTTCCACTGGATCCTGTCCAGGTGATTCGAAGAAGGCTTATTGCATCATAATATGTGGAGTTTGGAGATACAGAATGAGAGACTGTAATAAAACTTTTTATGATCTTGTAAAAAAGGGTTCGCGCCTTTTGGGTAGAGGTGAGCAAGCTGGCTGACTTTTGTATCTTGGATTCAATCTTTTTTGCAAAAAGTAAGGCAGGAGGCAAAAATAAAAGATGATTTATCAATAGCCCAGAACTAACAAAATCCCCACCAATGCAGCCATATCACTGGACCTTTTTCGGGCGGCGGGGGAATCCCAGAGGTGTCCTCTGGATAAAGGAACATTTGTTCCCTTATAGGGGATGAGTCTTTCCTGCCCAAATGGGTCTACTCAGTCCTGGCACAAGTCCAAGTGGAACTGGGAAGGCAGATCAATGCCAGGAAAGGGGATAGGATATTGGTGGCACCACTGCTGCCAGTACTGCTCCCCAGCCTTGATCTGCACCCTTCTCCAACCTGCTCCACCCAGTGTTCCATCCCATTGTGCTCCCACCCTACTCCACCCACCACTATGTTGCAGTTTCACACCACACACTCCAGAACTGGTGGAAACTGGCATTCCGTCTCTCCGTCTCCAGATCAGATAGAGCACCTGCGTGTCCTTGAGGTGGTCAGCTTCCCAGCTTGTTAGTGCAACCTGCTATCTTGCTATCGCTACTGTAACCAATAAAAGACTTTGTTATTGAAATGTAGCGATCGCTTCGTTCCTCCGCTCCGATCGCGCTAGGCAAGCGCTGAATGGGTCCACAAGCCCCCAACTCTGCTACAAACAATCCAAACAAACAACAGGTTATGGAAGATTCAGCCGTAACCCTGCAGGGGTTTGCCGCGGACCCGATCCATGGAGCAGAGACTGAGTGGTGAATGTGGCTGCATCCCTACACTCGCAGACGTCCTGACAGATGTCTGATGAGGAAGGAGCAACCGGTGGAGTCAAGGAGGAGACAGAGGAAGACCTCGGAGACGGCGCGGGGGAAGAGGACGTTGGCGACTCAGGAGAACCCGAGCAATCCGGGGAAAGTGAGGAGAGCGGACCTTTCTTTCCCTCACCGGGGGCTCGCCACCGCCGCCGCTCGTCCCAGGACAAGGTCCTCTGATACCACCTCAAGTTCCACCGTTGCAGCCCGCTGCGCCCGGAGCCGGGATGGCGCAGCAACCTCCCGCCGCCCCGACGGCGCCTTTCAACATTCCCATTCCACTTCTCAATGACAGCAACTATGTGCAATGGGCACACAAGATGCGGTTGATGCTGGAAAGGGAAGACCTTTGGCAGCGCACTCAAGCGCTTCCCACGAACGCTGCAGAAGAAGCAGCTGACAGGAAGGCGAAGGCGACCATCGGTCTTGCAATCTCAGAGGATCTCTTAGTTTATGTTCGCGATCTCGGACATGCTATGGACTATTGGACCACATTAAGAGAGTTGTTTGCACGTGCATCCCTGACTTCCAGCATGGTTCTGACGCGCAAGCTGTGGAGAACGCGTCTTGAACCGGGGGGAGACTTGCGGGTCCACCTAAGAGCAATGCAGCAAAACCTCAAAGATCTTGAGGCAATCGGGGAACGTGTTGAGGAGAGGCTCAAAGTTTTCGCAATCCTCAATTCCCTGGATGAGACTTGGGACATGTTTACCCTGACTTTGGAATCCATCCCTGCAGCACAACTGACTGTCACCCTTGTCGTCGCACGGCTTCTCGAGGAAGCGGACAAAAGGAAAGACAACCAGAGGGAGCGAGAATTCCGAAAGGGGAAAAACAACATTCCTGGGAAAAAGCAGCAGCAGCCCAAGAATGAGTCCCAGGCGCAAGTGTGCGCCAGTACGAGACAGTGCTATGTGTGCGGATCAACCCAACATCTCGCATACCAGTGTGCCAAGAAGAAAGGAGGCTCTAAAAAGAAGAAAAAACCCCAAGGTGAGCAGGGCACGGGGCAAGGACAGTTTCCAAAGCCCCATGCACAACATCCCAAAGCGAGTATCGCTTTCGTGGGCTCAACGGAAGGTAGGCGCACGCGAGGATCCTGGTTGTTGGACTCGGGAGCAAGCCACCATATCGTAACATCCGCTGACTTACTCACGAGCAAGTGCGAGACAGATCGTGAAACTGTCGCACTCGCAAATGGAACAACAGCGCCAGTAGTTTGCGCTGGAGAGGTTTTTCTGCCACAACTGCAGACTACCTTGAAGAATGTGCTGTGTGTGCCAACAATGTCGAGGAATCTGCTCAGCCTTGGCACCCTCCAAGAAGATGGATTTAAAGTGACTTTCCAAGACGACGTCTGCACACTTGAGAGGGGGAATCTTTGTGTGGTTGTCCCCCGAGTGTATCGGCTGTTCGTGCTTGGAGCGAAGACAACAGGGAATCAACAGGCAACTGTGTGCTTCAATCAACCAAGGCACCGATCCTGTGGGCACGTGTGGCACCTTCGATTAGGACATTTAAATCATGACTATGTGAAAAAGACAGCTGAACTTGTGCACGGAATGGACTTAAAAGACTGCGATGCTTTTGTGGACTGTGATGTGTGTAAACTTACTAAATCGCATCGCGCATCCATCCCGAAGTTCAGCAACCGCCAGACTCAAACCCCCTTACAGCTGGTGCATATGGACTTAATCGGCCCTGTGAAGAAGACAGCAGGGGGGGCGCAATACGTTCTTACGCTCGTGGACGATGCTACGAGGTATAGTTTTGCATTGTTATTACGCCAGAAGTCTGAAGCTGCTAATAAAATCCGCAATTGGGTCAGGTGGGCGGAAAGGCGGTTTGGGCATCACCTGGTGGCGATCCAAACCGACCGGGGAGGTGAATTTCTGAGTAGGGAGATGTCTCAATGGTTGGAAAGGCAGGGCATCACCCACCGGCTCACCGCTCCCCGCACCCCAGAACATAACGGGGTTGCGGAGAGGAAAAACGGTGAGCTCCAGGGCATGGTCAGAGCGCTGATGGAGCAGTCAAAACTACCCAAAGGGTTGTGGGGAGAGGCGATGAAATATTCTGTATTTATTTCAAATCGAGTTTACCACCGTTCGATTGACGGGGTCCCCTACACCAAGCTATTCGGCAAACCTCCCAATCTTGCATTTCTAAAGACGTTTGGATCATACGCCTTTGTACATGCAGATCGGGAAACACGCAGAAAAGATGACCCGCGTGCCAGGCGGCTGCAGTTTATTGGGTTTGAACCGAATTGCAAAGCGCTCAAATTCCTCAATCCTGACCACAAAACTGTCACAATATCCAACTCTTACGATTTCTCTGAGCAAGGTTTACTGCCAGATCATGCTGACAGAACAGTCAGCATCCCCACACAAGCTGCAGAAAATGGGGGGGAAGCAAGATTAGAAAGCACTCCCGATCAACCAGCATCAACTCCACACCTCCTGCCACCTCCTGCCACACCAGTACGCCCTGACAGGCTGCTGGAGGAGGGGGGGGCCACTCCAGGGTTAGATACAAGCACTTCTTCAGAGGAAGCTACACCGGAACAAGCTGTTCCGACCAGACGCATCCTTCCTCCAAGGGCTTTGCGTGGGGTCCCACCCCAAAGATTAACCTACCAGGTAGAAGTAGGAAAGGTACCTCAGACATACCAAGATGTCATGGAGCTACCGCAAGCCCAGAAGGAAGAATGGCTACAAGCTATTCGGACTGAATTAAAGGCAATGCACGACTTAAAGGTCTTTGAGCCAGCAACATTACCAGCTGGAAAACACGCAATTGATTCCAGATGGGTGTTTGTTCTCAAGGATCGGGAAGGTGCTGAGCCGTTGAAGAAAGCCCGTTTAGTGATCCGTGGCTGTAAACAAATCCCAGGTGTAGATTTCGAGGAAATCTATTCACCAACACTTGCAGCCACCACGCTACGCGCAGCGCTTGCCGTAGCAGCCAGCAGAGGTTATCAAGTTCACCATTTTGATGTTGGGACAGCCTACTTGCACGCAGACCTGCAGGAAGAGGTATATATCACAATACCTCCAGGTGTGCAAAGCGATTACTCACATTTTCGCCTCAGGAAAGCTGTTTATGGTCTGAAACAAAGCGGGAGGAGCTGGCACTTATGCCTTAAAGAGCAGCTGCAAAAATTGGGGTTCACCCCCTCCACAGCTGATCCATGCCTTTTCAGAAAGGGAAAAGGAGAGAAATTATGTGTTCTGTTATGTTTTGTTGATGATTTGCTGGTCCTCGCAAAGACAACACAACAGATCAATCAGATCACACTACAACTGCAAAAGACATTCGCACTTAAATGTCTTGGTCCTGTCAGTCAATACCTAGGGGTAGAGATCGAACGCACAGCTGACAGTGCTGGTTTTCTCCTCAGTCAGGAGAAAAAGATCCACGATCTACTCCAGATATGGGGCATGCAAGACTGCAAGGTTGTATCAACTCCAATAGTGATGGGGAGAGGGGAAAAAGCAGAAGAGTCTGCACCATTTCCAAACCAGAACATGTTCCTTTCACTGTTGGGTTCACTCACACATCTAGCGTGCTGGACGCGCCCAGACATTAGCGTTGCAGTCAATCACCTGAGCAGAAAAGCTGCAAATCCCACACAGGCAGATTGGATAGCCTTGAAACGCATCCTCAGGTACTTGAAAGGCACAAGTAACCACAGGTACCACATCACCCCAAAAGGAGCACTGCAATTGGAAGTTTTTGCAGACAGTGACTTTGGGGGGGATGACACAAGGAGATCTACCACAGGCTATGCCATACGCCTTGGGGATTGCGTGATAGATTGGGGGTCACACAAGCAAAAGACTATCGCGTGTTCTACTCTAGAGAGTGAGTACACAGCCCTGAGTCATGTGACCAACTACCTACACCTGCTCAGGCAATTGATGTCGGATTTGAATGCTCCACAAACAAATCCAATCCAGATCTGGATGGACAACCAGTCCGCAATCCAGATTGCTAGGTCAGAACGAATCCGGATGCACTCTAAGCATGTTGACATAAAGCATAAACATGTCAGAGAAGCAGTCCAAAACGGGGACATTGACGTGCTTTACTGTCCATCGCAGGAGAACATCGCGGATGTCCTGACCAAAGCACTTCCTGCGCCACAATTCAAACAAGCAGTTCAAATGTTAGATTTGGCGCCAAAAGATGACTTCCGAGACGCAATGGGGGGGTGTTGCAGTTTCACACCACACACTCCAGAACTGGTGGAAACTGGCATTCCGTCTCTCCGTCTCCAGATCAGATAGAGCACCTGCGTGTCCTTGAGGTGGTCAGCTTCCCAGCTTGTTAGTGCAACCTGCTACACAGTAGCTGGACTCCCTTTAGATAGTGTAACATAAGCAGGCAATGTTTCTCACGGGAAGCGCTGGCTAGCAAACATCCACTTTCTCATGAGATCATGATGTTCAAAGGGTCACCCCATTGGTTAACATGGGGCACAAGGGTCTTCAGGTATCCACCTACCAGATATGCTCTGGCTACACCCCTTTGTTCCTATATAACTTATATTTTTACTGTGTGCGCACTGAGACTGAGACTGTAACTGAGAATGTAACAACATGCGTTGAAAAGCCGCTTGTACGCGGCAAGCCTTCGCCGGCTTTCGCTGACCGGCAAATAGAACTTCTCACTTTCTAACTATCGCTACTGTAACCAATAAAAGACTTTGTTATTGAAATGTAGCGATCGCTTCGTTCCTCCGCTCCGATCGCGCTAGGCAAGCGCTGAATGGGTCCACAAGCCCCCAACTCTGCTATAAACACTCCAAATAAACAACACACTACTTCCTGCCCACCCCTGCACTGACTCACCTGTGTCAAGGCTCCTTGGCAGGCCACTGACTCATGGCCGTTTGCCACTTTTGGTGGCAGCTTGGCAGCACTCTACTATGGCAAGTCACCTTTTGTGAAAGCCAGAAAGCACGTGGCACTACCAGCACATGAGTTTTGGGGTCACATCAGCCCAATAGGATTCAGCCCCAAGCCAAACTGAAGCTCAGGAAGAGCGTGATTTGTCCGTCCTCCCATGCCTTTAGCATCTTCCCATCAATCCTTATCCCACAAACAGGACAGCTGCTCTTCTCTTTGATTCCTAGGGCAATTGTGAGACAGATGGCAGCTGAATGGGAAGTCTTTCCATCTTTGTCTCCCTGGTGCCAGAAGAAGTTTCTGCAGCTGGGAATTTTTTATTTTTCTTTTGCTTTCCTTTGTCGTCCCAACACTGCTTTTTAGTTCCAGCCATAAAGAGAATTCAGCAATGTCCCCTGGGACTTGTAGTCTGTCCAAGGAGGATTGCAATTGCCAGGAAAACAAAGGAAACAAAAGGAAGAGAAACATTGGCAACCAAGCAGCCTTTGGGGAGGTAGATTACCCACAGATTTAATAACACTGTTCTAAAGGATGGTGGTTGCCTACCCACCACAGCCTGTAGCCTGTGATGGACTTTTCCTTCAGAAACCTGTCTAGTCCCCTTTTAAAGGCACCTAGGCCAGACACCAGCACCACTTCCTATGGCAAGGAGTTCCACAGATTGATTGCCAGCTGGGTTAAAAAGTATTTCCTTTTCTTACTCTCCCAACACTCAATTTTAGTGGCCGTACCCTGGTTAGTGAATGTCCATGTAGTTCGCAGGTATGTTGCAAAAGTTTGGGGAGGGTTATTTAGTGCCATTGGGGGATATGAGCCAGCCACCAGCAGCATGGTGTCCCTTGTCAATTGTCAAAAATAATAATAGTGATGGTATGCTTTGACTATTCAAGCGCCTTTTCAGTGTGCCGAGAGTTGAAAGGGGGGGGGAATCGCTGCTCTAGAATATAGGGCTAAAACTTTGCACTACCTTGCAGAGCTATACAACGTTGCTGCAAGGCCAACATGCATCATTTCTCAGAAGTAAATACTGCTATATTAAGTAGGGATTACTCTCAACTCAGAGCATACAAGATCTATGAAAACAAATCACAATGTGGGAATCCAGCCTGCATACCTGTAGCCTCGGAATGATAGATCGGTTTCATTCCATCTGTCATCAAAGTTAACAGGACCGTTTCCAGCTAAATACCAGCCTTGACAAGGTGATCCAAAAGCAGAAATACTATGCAATTGATGATGAAAGGAATGATGCCATTGCCATCTGTTTACTGGAAGCAAACAACTGTGTAATCTGAGACGGATTGTTAACTCCCTGGAGAAAACGACAGACATTTCCATAACAAAGAAAAAATACGGAAGCCGTTCTACAGATTATCACCTTAAGAGTGTGTAAGGACTCAGAACGTTCCCAAATTTGTTATCTGAACTTCCTGAATATAAAGAGGAGTCATCTTCATGTAATGTGATTTACCGTAGTCGGTAATCATGTGTAAGGCAGCAAAATTGGAATGGCTCATGGAACCAAAAGATGGGTAGCAGACTTGAAGTGAAAGTTCTTCATGCTTAGCCTTGATATGAATGCTGGAGAATTGTCAAGGGCCACCCAAGCAGAAAGATGCGTTTTAAATTCTGAGGACAGTGTGGCACTTTGCCGGCATTTGTCTATGTGACAAAAACGAGGCTGCAGAGAGGTTGGCATTTGGCATGATTGACAATATCAATAAGTCATTTGAGGGAAGCTGTCAACTTATCTGTCCTGTGGGGTATGTAAAATAATCTGAAGCATCAGCAGGATCAATACGTTCTTCTAGGCTTGACAAGCCGGGAAATGTGGGAGTCCGGGCCACACACAGAGCTGCTTGCCAACTGTAGAATTTGAAGGAAATGCACGGATGGAAATTCACATGGGCAATATACGCAGGCCATTTCCTCAATCTCCATATCACCATTAAGAAACCATATAGTCAAATGAATAACCACTGCTATAGCATTTGCTCCAGCAAGCTGTGAAGGTAAAGAGACAATGTGAGGGTTTCTTTCCACACTAAATAGAATTTCATATTTTCTTAAAATTTATACCACATAAAGTTTTACTTAAAGTTTATGGGTTAAGGGAACAGACAGCCCAATCCTAAACTGCCTGGATGCTGCAGGCACAGTGGTAGCCAAAGGGCTACCTCTTCATCCAGAGGCAGGCAGGCAGCCAGTGGAGGCACCTCTGGAGAAGGGGATGTTCGTCCAGTCAGCCTGGAGACCTGCCTATGGGTCTCCTCAAGTCTATGCCAGCTATTTAGCCAGCGCAGACTTGAGGGTTTCCATGTCAGGCCACATGGCCTGACATGGAGGTCAGGATCCAGCAATGGAGTTAGTTAGGCCAGCAAAGTTTGGACCACTCTTGAGGCGCAATCCTAAACTAAGTCAAACTAGCACATAAACTAAGCCAGCAAAGTTTGGCCAGCACAAGGGCCACCGTAAAGTATGTTTGGGCCACTCTAGGACGTGACCCGAGGCCAGCACTACTCCAAGAGTAGTCCACACTTTATGGTGGCCCTTGTGCTGGCCAAACTTTGCTGGCTTAGTTTATGCTGGGCTAACTCCAGTTTAGGATTGCGCTCTTGGAGACAGGGAGGATGGTGCACGTCTCTGTGCTGGCCTCTCTGACTCCAAGACTGGTCCAAACATACTTTACGGTGGCCCTTGTTCTGGTCAAATGTTGCCGGCCTAACTTTGTCGGCCTAACTCCAGGTTAGAATTGCACCCTTAGATTTCCCATCCATGATACTGTTAATTACCTCAATAATAAACACTGTTAAATTATCTCCACAATCCAAGCTTGTTTTATGTACTTTTCACCCTCGCCCCCCCCCTGCATTCACCTGAGTTGTACCACTGCCCACTACACACAGTCCCAGTGCACAGG
The DNA here is from genome assembly GCA_029204185.1 of Lerista edwardsae. Lineage (NCBI taxonomy): Eukaryota > Metazoa > Chordata > Lepidosauria > Squamata > Scincidae > Lerista > Lerista edwardsae. Next base: position 20,321,171 of record JAJKFI010000004.1, on the reverse strand, counting down.
GGTGTATCTAGACAAAATTGCGCCCGTGGCACACAATGAAATTGTGCCCCCGCACGCAATGTCATGACATCATGATGTCGTGACATCATGACGTTGCGGGGTGTGGCTTCTGCTGCCATGTGTCTGCAGAGCCAACACACACACACAAACAGACATAAACACACACACACACACAAACAGACCCAGCCAGGGAAATGCAGCCAGCTCTGCCGGCCGTCCCATCCCGCCTTATCTCTTGAAATCCTGCATGAGGTGCCTCCGGGCCGTCGTGGACATGGCGGGCTCATGGTTATGAATAAATAACTCATATACCAGGCAGCCCAGGGGAAGGGGAGGGAGGCGAGGCGTCAGGGCAAAAGCGGTGGCTGGGTGGCGAGGGAGGCGCTGAGGAGGCGGCAGCGGCAGCTCCCCGAGTGATGGCGGCCTCTACCACTCCGAGTGGTCCACTCGCACCTCAGAGGGGGGGAGACAGGAGGAGGAGGCCACGAGGGGTGGGGAGAGGGGGCAGCGCCAACCACATAATTGAGGGCGACAGGGCGCCATAAAGTGGCCTTAAAGTGCCAGCGCCATGGCAGCCAGGAAAAGCCGGCAACTTTAAGGCCACTTTAAGGTGCCCCCGCGGTTTGCAGAGCCCCAGGCACGGTGGCGACTTCCTTCCCCAGGGCTGCCGCTCGGGCGCTTTAAGTACTCGAGCGGCAGGCTGGGAGGGGAGACGCCAGCGCGCCTCCCGGCTCGGGGCACAAGGGGTTGCAAATTTGTGGGCGGGGGTGGGGCGCCAGGCCAATGGTGCCCCCCACCTTATGGAGTCCCAGGGCTCATGCCCCCTGCTGCCATACCTTAGTTACGCCTCTGCCAGTGTAAAACATATGTTAGCACATGTTTACAAGGCGACCTGGTTTAACAATAGTATTTTATTTTGTTAGTGAACAAGCAATAAAATTAGGAAAGGAAATACAGAAATGGTTAAAAGGGAAAGAAATAAAGCAAGTTCAGGGACAAAGAAGGTAGAGTTGAACCAGAAAACCATAGCAATATGATCATTAGTCTAAGTCAGGGTGAAATGTACAACCTAATTAAAGGCATTTTAATTAATCATTAATGTTTAGTAAATGAATCTATCAATTACATTTACATTAATGTGAACATTCATTAAGCCAACTTTTCCCCAAAGCTTTTAGTGGCTGCTCTCTGACTTTCTGACTCTGGGGAAATTTTAAGAGGGGAAAAAACAGTCCTGTCCATATGAAAGACTTCCTTCTCCTACCATTTTTTTACCTGCTCATCTCTTGCATTCCGTCTACCACATACACACACGTATGATCACCCACAAACCCCTGTTCACATGTTTCACACAGATGGTCTGGGACAGTGGCGTTTCTACAGGGATGGCAAAGCTCTAAGTTTTGCAAGAAGCCTTACCTTGCAATGGAAATCACTCCTCTCCTGCACCATTTTAGCCAATCCTCACAGGGAACAGCAACATCTTGGCTTGCTTACTGGCTACAGCAGCAAGGGAGAGGAGGGATTTACACGACAGGGTAAGGCTTCTTGCAACACTTAGAGATTTTCCATCCCTGTAGAAACGCCTCTGGTCTGGGACATGGTTGCCATATGAGCTTAAAAATCTGCTTGAGGCTGTTATGTGTCTCTTTGGATGTTATGAGAAGCTTGAGCACATGATTGCAGGCCCTTGGTGGAGCATTCACTCTTTCAGGATGCTGCCTGGATGCAGCCTCTGAGGGTATCTGAACCTGGAGTTAGGCCGGCACAGTTAGGCCAGCAAAGTTTGACCAGCACAAGGGACACTGTAAAGTATGTTTGGACCACTCTTGGAGACAGACATGCACTATCCTCCCTGAATCCGATAGTGGTCCAAATACGCTTTATGGTGTGCTGGCTAAACTTTGCTGGCCTAACTGTGCCGGCTTAACTCCAGGTTAGGATTGGGATCTGGGCTTTAGATGTAGCCTATCTTTCAATGCCAGATGCCAAGGAATGTCAACAGGATAACAGGCATCTTGCCATCTTCAGTGCTGCCTGAGACATCTGGTGGACCACTGTGAAATACAGGATGCTGGACTAGAAGAGCCCAAGCCTAGGTCAGCAGGGCTTTGCTTATGTTCTTAAAAACTAGGAAAATAATAAGTATAGTATCTCCTCAATCTAACTGTTGCATTCAGCAACTGTCTGTACTTACACATTTGCTACAATAGTCTTTTGATAATCAGAAAAATATGCATGAGAAGGCCAACATCTATCTTTTCCATTATTTTCTTTTTTTATATAAAAAATTTTTATTATTATTTTTTGATTAAGGGTTATGGGACAGGGTTACAAAACACAACCCATTATTTTCGATGGGTGGGTGGAAGCTACAAATAGGGACAAAAGAATTCACCTATTCAGAAGAAGTGTTGCCTTTAGTCTAACCTGACTTTGTGACACCATCATATAACCAAATCTTCTCAGATATTATGAACATGAATATTTATATTCCGTTTTTCAACAACAACAAAAAAGTTGTTCACAAAGCAGTTTACATACTGCTATTAATGGCTCTGTGTCCCCAAACGGCCTGCAATCTAAAAAGATGGCCCTAAGAAGAGACTTTAGCAACAAGCACTGGGAAAAAAATGTCCTGCTGGGGTGAAAATGACTGTAGCCAAGTCCGACTGGCTACATTATCACTGATTGGCTAGGAACACATAGCCAGGAAGTAATAAAGAATAAATTTTATTCTCCACTATCTTCTGCCATGCAGCTGCACCAACAGAGCCTGCATTGTATGCAATGGTGGGGAGGAAAATCAGAAGGCCAGTAAAAGGGAAATAAGCATAACTTCTTCTTAGCTTTTAGTATGCTGCTTAGAGCGCAATCCTAACCTGGAGTTAGGCCAGCATAGTTAGGCCAGCATAGTTGGCACAAGGAACACCATAAAGTATGTTTGGACCACTCTCAGAGTCAGAGAGGCCAGCACTCAAACGTGCGCCATCCTCCCTGACTCCGAGAGTGGTCCAAATATGCTTTATAGTGGTCCTTGTGCTGGCCAAAATTTGCTGGCCTAACTCCAGATTAGGATTGTGCTCCCAGTCACTAGTTTGCTGATGTAATACCAAGGCAAGGAAGGTGGATCTGGCCAAGAAAAGGGGATTAGGATCCAGCATGTATAGCGTTACCAGATACAAACTGTGACAGAGTGCCTATACCTTTAATCATTGGATAGCAGAGGGAATTTGGGCAAGTGCAGCTCATCATGTGAGGGTTTCAAAAGCTGCACCTGCCCAAATTCCCTCTTTTATGCAATGGGTAAAGGTATAGGCACTCTGTCCCAGTTTGTATCTGGTAACCCTGAGCATGCATGAATGCTGCCGAGATCCTCCCCAACCCCAAACCTATCCCAAACCACCCACAACCTACCCCTGCCATGGCCTTGTTTGCTGTGGCAAGGCCCAGTTCTGCTGGGGTCAGTTGTTCAGAGCTGCCAGCCATTTGCACTGTTGTAATTTGCAATTGTAAGCCGCCTTGGACATCTGCCTTGGCAGAGGAAAGGCGGGGTAGAAATTTCTTAAATAAATAAATAAACTCCAATGTGCTCAGCAGTGGGGGGCCATTGGCGGCACGAGTGCAGCCTTCACAATGGCGGGCCACAAGATTCACTATAGTAAAGGCCCCATAAGATTGGGCCATTAAGCAGACACTGACAGGGGCAGAAATTAGTTGTGAGAAATCGTGTAAAAGTGGCATTCCAGGGAAGTGGGTGCAACATTTTGGAACTTCATATTAAATATGCGCACTTGCAAACATCCATCATTATTACCTTCTTTTGAAATAAACAATCCCAAAGAATATTGTGAATCCCACTAAACTCATCAGCTGAGAAAATTGAACATTTTTCCATGTTGTCAGAAGAATATTCATGTTTATGGATAGGAAGGATTATTCAAAAGAACTTGATTAGTGCTAGTGTGAAGGAAAATTATTATGCAATTCAATATCACTGGTATTTAACACCTAATATTCAAAAACGTATTTATAATTGGCAATGTGAGCTGCGCTGGAGATTTTTCACATTTTCTGGTTGTATATTTATAGTTTCACCTAAGAATCAAACTCTGGAAAAGCTCAAAGACATGACAAGCTATGACATACCACTGCATTCCAAAATAATACTTTTGGGATCTCTGAAAAAAACACTGCTTTAGAAAAGGACTTTGAACTAATTTACTTTCTGACCACAGCTAAAATCAATATTGCCTCTAAGTGGAGATGCTTACTAGGAGAACGTGTCTTGTACAAGAACATATTGACAATTGCTTCTTTAATTAAACAGTTTTATTACAGCATATCAAAAGGAAACCTCCAGAAGGATAATTTGGTTAGAAGCTAGTATTTATTTATTACCCACTGGAATGATAAATTTAAGAACAGGCTAAAACCATATGCTTTGTTCTCATTCCGTGTAGAATATTGGATTTATCTCTGGTTCGTTGACCTGGTAAAATGTGTAAATTTATAGTAATTTTTAAAGGTACTGTACATTCTCTTTTGAAAGCACTGACTTCTATTCCAAACATTTTCATTTCAACAGTAGGAACTTGAAGTTCTGAAGGAAATCTGGCACTATATTTTCTTCATACTGCTAATGTGAATACAGGGAGAATTGGAGGAACTGCTCTGAAGAGTCTTCTCTAGTGGTTAGGAAGGATGAGCTTAGCTCTCCCCCCCCCCCCAAATCCATTTGTTCTTCCCTGCATATGCCCCACAGGGAGTTTCTGGATGGACTCCAAAACCAGAAGTAAACCCAACTGGAGAGAAAAGGGCCTCAGGATGCAGACATTTGTAAGTGTAACCCTTCTTCTCACTTGCTCATTTCCATTTGCAAGAGTACCTTCTCCTTCATTATCATTGCAGACATAGTTTTGGGAACCAAGGTGTGTCAATATAGCATACAACCAGAGGCCTCATCCAGGAGGAACAGCCCAGTATGCCGTTCCGCTAGTTCTGCGGATGGGCCCGGGCCATGCCGCCTCTCCAGAGGATGGGTGAGCTGCTGCTGGGCCCGCCCGCCTTCCCTCGCGTCCCGAATCGCTCTGAAATGGAGCGATTCGGGCACTGTGAGGCTTAGGGAGGCGTGGCAGCCCTCCGCCATAGGACGGAGGGCTGTCAATCATCCGGGTGTTCCGGTTCCTGGCGCGCCCGGATGACATCACTGCATACAACATATACTGAGGATTCAATCCTAACCTGGAGATAGGCTGACATATTTAGGGCATAGTTAGGCAAATTTTGGCTGGCACAAGGGACACCATAAAGTGTTTCGACCATTCTTGGAGTCAGAGAGGCCGGCACACAGACTTGTGTCATCCTCCCTGACTCCAAGAGTGGTCCAAACACACTTTATGGTGGCTCTTGTGCTGGCCTAACTCCAGGTTAGGATTGTGCTCTGATTCTCTTTAGAGCAGCAGTCTCCCAACTGTGGCCCACGATGTGGGTGCAGCTTTGGCTAAGCCTTAACATTCTACCCCACAGCTAGCAATTATTGTACCCAATCTTTGCAGAGCTTTGTAGAGTGCAGCTTCTTCCCCTAGGAAACTGGGGCACAGAGCATTCTGGGTCAAGTTCTCAGGGAAGTGGCTGCCCAGGTGGGAAGCTTTGCAAAGTTAGGGCGTGATAACAGCTGGTGTATGCTGAAACTGTAAGGCTTCGCCGCCACTGCTAAACTCAGCAAGCTGGATCTGGCCCATGGGCCACGGTTTAGAGGGCACGGCCTTACAGAATGTGTAGTACTAGTTGATAGAGCACCCATTTGCCTAAATGCAGTTAACAACCCAATTCTATCCTCTACTAGTTCATAGCATACAGCAGCACCAATGGAGCATACTCTGTAGGCTGTGGTGGGGCGGGGGGGGTGACCAGATGACCAAAAAAAAACTTTTAAACTTACTTCCTGGTAGGTCTCCTGGTCAACTCTGGGTCTCACTGGACCTGTGCCAGCATGAGAGAAAGGGGGCATATCAGGCAGCAAAAAAGGGGGATAGTATCCCAGTGCACACTGTAGTATCCACCCCTCCAGGATCCAGCTCCCAAATTGCCCCTACTGTCCCTCTCCCAAATCGACCCTCCCCCAAACCACCCATAGACACCCCCCCATGCCACCAACTCATAGCATGGCAGGGCCTCCTGAATTCTGGCATGCATGCAAGACTCTGGACAGGGCCCGTGGGACTGGGATGTTAGTGAAGACATTCTCAATCATGGGAATTTTCTAAGCTTCCTTCCCAACTCCACATTTATTTCATTTTCCACTGCATTTTAATTTTGTCCCTTAAACCTATAGGTTTAATCCATCAAACCTATGGGTTTAAGGGATGATGGTGATGATGATTTATATACCACGTTGACCCCCCCCCCCAAAAAAATCCACAGTTTACATAACAAAATAAATGGGGGGAAAAAAACCCACCACCATCCTGGTTTCCTGTTCACATGAGAGACTTATTATTATTATTATTATTATTATTATTATTATTATTATTATTATT
>JAJKFI010000004.1:20176755-20305319 GCA_029204185.1 Lerista edwardsae | reverse complement strand
AAAAAACATGTTTGGACCCTTCTCAGAGAACGCAGCAATACGTTGGGTTATTTCTCAGCCATTTTCCAATAGCAAGCTGAATCAAAAAGGGAAAAGCCTATTTACAAACTTGACACAAGCCAAACAACAACCACACAGCCCTCCCCCTTTCTAGTAGCCCATCTTCCCATATTTGCAATATGGCTGCTCTAGGTACTTTGTGACCCACCTGAAATTGGCTCATGGCCTACTGGTGGGTCCTGACCCACAGTTTGAGAACCACTGGCATAAAGTGCTTGAAGCCAAGGAGTTAATAATAGCATTGCTTCTCCCAAGACTTTTATACTAGACATGTTTTTATGTATTTCCCAGTGATACAAAGTTTTGTTCAATGTAACAACCTGAGTCAATTATAGAGCTCTAGCAAAACCTCTAATACCAAGCTATAAAATAAGACACTTTCCAGTAACGGCAACATCTGTCTGCTTAGCGACTCAGGTGGTTCGGCAGCAAGCACTGCTCGTGCCACTAAGTTGGCATCTCTCCTCCTTCATGGGCCCGCACGGACTTGCTGTCTTAATGAAAATCCACTACAGTAGGAACCTACGTTATTGAAACCCTGCATTTGGCTTTAGGTCCCCCACGTTGCCCATGACACTGTGACTCCTCTAAGGAGAGACCACCTGCTCATCTCAGTACTCAAATGTTCTGAATGACCCTGAAAATACTCTGATAAAGGATGTCTGGTCACTTTTTTTTTTTAAAGGTACAGTCAGTCCTCTTTATATGGAAATTTGCTATCTGCAAATTCGCTTAACTGCGAGGAGCAGAATTGCCACTTTCCTTGTTATCTGCACCTCTGTACTCATTGTCCACTCTGCAGAGACCTTCCAGAGCCTGCAGGGACCTTCAGAATGGCACCTGCAACCAGCACAGAAGCATCTGTCTGCCATGTTTAAGGAGTTTGCACAGGGTGCCGATGTCATTCTGAAGGCCTCTGGAAAGTCTTTGCAGCATTCAGAGATATTTTGGCACTTCCGACTCCACTATGCTGGCTTCTTCTGATGGCCATTAAGGTACCCCATAGGATCAATGGTTTCTCATCTGTGAATTAGCTACCTGTGAGGATTTCCAGGAACCTAACCCTAGAGCAGTGATGGCGAACCTTTTGGGTGCAGTGTGTCGAAACTTAGGAAAATGCTTAACTTGACTCTGCTGATGTGTCAACCTCCATCCCAAACAAAAGAGAAACTATTCTTTATATTCATTTATTTAAACAAAAAATACAGTGTAATCTTGTATTGTATAAAGAAGCATCAAATAATTACAAAAATTCAGTTTTTTTGTACTCAGTTACAAACAAACTCAGTTTTTGTCAGGTATTAGTGAATTCTGGTGTGTCACCCCATACGTGGTGGTGTGTCAGCTTCGATGTGCATGTCATAGGTTTGCCATCACTGCCCTAGAGGAGAATGAGGATCAAATGCTACTTGGTATATACTTATTGGTTTCCCCCTCCAGAAGCTCTTACATATGCACATGGTGCATAGTTGTTGCATAGATGATCAAGACACAGCCAGTCCAACCAAGTTTATTACAAACCTTACAAACAAAAACTTTCCAGGCACAAGGAATCCTTTGTTCCTGCCTACTTACTGCTTTCTCTCTTTTCAGTTTATCAATCTAATCCTATGGGGGCATTATGGTGACAGATCTTGCAATCTGCCACCGTAAAGCCCAGGACATTGGCCCCAAAGCTGCGCCACCATCATACACTTCAGGCCCACTGGCACAAACAGCCAGAAGACCCTGGTGTGCAACAGCAGCTCCCAGTTGCCCCACAGGTAGGTTGGCAGAGGGGCAGTTTAGGGCAGGGGGCAGGAGGGGGAGGGTCTTAGTCAGTGGTGTCATCTACTCCCCAGTAGACGGTTCGCTGGGCGGGAGTAGGGAGTGATTGACAGTCCGTCGATTCACTTCCGGTTTCTTCGCGCGCCCCGCGCAGCTTTCCCTCGCCTCGGAGGGGGCGCCTGCTCGCCTTGGGGGATGGGTGGGGGGCGCGCCGGGTGCCTGGGCGAGCAGGCGCCCCCTCCGAGGCGAGGGAAAGCCGCGCAGGGCACGCAAAGAAACCGGAAGTGAATCGACGGACTGTCAATCACTCCCTACTCCCGCCCAGCGAACCATCTACTGGGGAGTAGATGACACCACTGGTCTTAGTGGCAGTAGCACATGCCGACATCTTATCACCGTTTTCACACCCTGAAATGCCCCCATAAATGCTGACTTATGCCGGCAAAATTGGTGGCGTAGGTGCAAGGTGGAGGCAGACCCATTAGAAGTCAGGTGAACTACAAGGAGGCAAATAAGAAAGTTTTACTTTCTCCATGGCTAACTGTACCCTTCCCCTTAGCATGCAGTACACACTCTGCCAGCGGTACTACTTGGTCTGGGCTAGTGGGGGATAGGATAGGGCAATAGCTCTGCCAGAAAGCAATGTTCCACAAATGGGTGATGACAGCCCAGCAATCCCATGAACCTCAAAGGGCTCTGGCCAACCTGCCCCACTTCATCACACTATATAGTTTTGCTCATTGCTGTCACATGCAAAACAGGCTTCTGTGGTTTCTCGCCCTCATGCTTACAAAAGGACTGTGAATTGATTCTAGCCTTCAGGCACACAAATCGAGACAATGAACTGCAAATAGAATTCAAATCTTTAAAAATAAGGATGGGATTCTGCTTTACCTTCAAATACAGTCTTTTGCTAAAAATCCATTTTCAACCGTATTAGAATGCTAAGTTTTTTCTTTCCGAGCAGCTCTTTCAAGTCAAGCTTTCTGAACACTCTATTAGATGACAAGTGTTTCGGCTGAGTCAGAATTCCTTCTTTGGTAAAATTAATTACTCCTTGTACATAATTAAGTACTGTTTTGTGCTTCTATCTACAGTATTTGGGCACCCATGCATGTACTCATCAAACATATTTATTAATTTCAGTTTTAATTCCTTTTCCTTAATCTTTCCATATCATTATATATATATTTTGCTGTTTGAGGCCCATTATGATAGTAAAATAATTTATGCGTAGTTCTAATTGCTAGTCAAGCTGTGCATGAAATAAAAATGGTATTTAAAGAAAAAGGTGTGTGTGTTTGGGGGGGTGTTACTCGGTCTACAAAATTCACAGCAACACTGCCTCAGACTGAAGATGAAAATACTAACATTAATAAATCTATCTATTTCAGAATTATTGCCCAATTCTAACTGAAATGCTGTGCTGGCAAAATACCGTATTTCCCCAAGTATAAGACTCACCTTTTTCCCAAAAAAAGGGGGCTAAAAATTGGGTGCGTCTTATTCAAGGGGTGTGCCAGGCAGAAATTTTTCAAATTTCTGGCCCCAAAATTAAGGTGCGTCTTATACTTTGGTGCGCCTTATACTTGGGGAAATATGGTATGTACGGGGGGGAGGGGCAGCATCAGCAATGGGTGGGCAAATAGGGTCTGAGAGGGGGGTGGGATCACCTAGTGCCTACTGCACCCTATCCCCAGGCCTGATCCACCAGCAGGGGGCAACACAACTTGGGGCAGTCACTGTAGCCTGGAGTAGCAGCTACGGGCAAGGAGTCCGCCCCAGATGGCCTCTACAGCATTTCACTCGTTTAAGGTGGAGAGCTCGTCTCTCTCGCTATCTGAATCAGCACTGCAGTTGCTTTAGGGACACACTTTTTACAATACTGGCTATTCAAGGCTTTTGAGTAGCTATTAAGACAATTCTCCTGAAAAGGAGGTTCTGGGACTAATCTATAAATTTCTGCTTAACCTAGCGAAAGGTAGTCATGAGCAGAAAGTGGAAGACTCGTGTGTACACACTCAGGGTGCAATCCTAACGTGGAGTTAGGCCAGCACAAGTGCCTTGTGTTGTCTTAGGAGTGTCACAAATGCACCGTAAAGCGCATTTGCACCACTCTCAGAGTCAGGGAGGCCAGCACATGGACTTGCGTCGTCCTCCCTGACACCAAGAGTGGTCCAAACGTGCTTTAGGTTGCATTTGTGATATTGCAGGTTAGAATTGCACCCTCGCTCCCGGAAGGAGAACACCCCAACCATAATGCAGTTAGCTCAGCCGGAATTAGCTAAACTCTACCACTAAAGATACCAACCATCACCGGTACCATCAGTATTTACCATCAGATACTGCTAAACTCTGTTCATAGTTTGTTCACAGAGACTACCCAGCAGGACTCCTCCTTCATAGATTAATTGAACCTGAGGGCCCCATCCAAACCCCGACGTTGGGCTGATGCTAGCTGCTAGTGTCGGCCCAAGGGCGGCAGTGCTGGCATGAGAGCTCTGACCAGCACCCTCACAGCAATGCTGGTGGTAGTGTCAGTCCAGCAGTACTGGCCGAAGCTGATGGCATGACACTCCTGCGCCAGCCAAGTTTGGCAGGTGCAGGGGCATTTCTGGGTGGGAGAGGCCTGCCTGCTCTCGCGAAGGTTAGGATTGTACCCTAAGTTGCAAAATATCAGTAACTATCAGCAGGTAATATGGGGGGAGGAGAAGAGTCCTTAGAAGTGGCATGTTGTATGTTGAGGGTTGAGTTGTTAGCCAGGCTATAGGCATGTTATTTTTGTTATTTTTATTGTAAAAAAGGCATGGTTGAGGACGGAAGTGCACCTGTTGCACAGTCCTTTGGCTATCACATTAAGCAGATTACCAAACCTTTAATGTTGTGGACAGAAAGAAGCAGCGTATTCCCGGCGCTATTGGCATGATAGCAGCACTATCAGGGGGCTCTTCAACCTGTTCTAGGTTAAAGGTATAGGCACCCTAGTCCTGAGCAGAGGAATGTAAGACAATGGGGGGGGGGAGATACAACATTCCAGGCAGATATGGATGTTGTTTCACCAGAGGTGTGAGGATGGCTGCAGGACAAGAGAAACACTCCACTGTACTCCTAAAAAACAGTCCTCTTAGGAGTCCTCTGCATCAGAAAAGAGGGGCAGGGCTGTGTCCTCTGGCCATGAAATAGGTACCAAATCCAATTCCTGCACAGGGGTTTCCTGAGAAACGAATTCCACACAGCTGGTGCTCGGTCTCACACATGGAATATTTTCTCGGGCCTTAGCATGCATACAACTATAGGTTAGAGCAGTGGTTCCCAATCTGTGAGCTGTGACTCCCCACGGAGGTGCAGAAACCAGCCAGGAGAGCTGTGGAATCCTCATGAAAAATCTGCACCCTATACAATGTGTAGGATTGTAGCCCTCATGGGGAGCTGAAGCCAATGACCCAATAAGTCAAGTGAACCATCGGTCGAAAAAGTTTAGGAACCGTTGGTAAGAGGTTTGGAACCTCTGATTGTCATAAAGGCCTCACAAAAGCTGCCATGATCCACAGTAGATGATCTAGGTTAGTACAGGTAGACGATCCCTTATCCAGACATTCAAAATCCAGACAATTCTGAAATCCAGACATTTTTGTCTAAGACTTTTTAAAAATCTTTCTGTACTGTGAACACTAGAAGGTCTTGTGCTCATTCCCATGTACAACCTGTAAGTTGTATTCTCTGCTTTGTGGTGTGTGCATACAGACATTGTTGAGAACAAGGTTGGTAGACACCCAAATGGGTAACTGAAAAGAGCAACAGGAAGTATTTCTCCTTATATGTCCTCATCATCATTGTAGTAGTAGTAGTAAAAATACTACTTATTTATATACCGCCTTTCTCGTCCTCTGACTTTAATCAAAGCTGTTTACATGTATGTAATTCTTTCAAAACCCAGACAAATCCTAAATCCAAACATCTTCCCATCCCAAGCAGTCTGGATAAGGGATACTGAACCTATAGAAAGGAGACTGGGCCATTTGTCTGGATCTTGTATCCTCTTCCACTATCCCCATGAGGATTACGTTTCAGTGCTATGTCTGAAAGGCCAACATTTAACTTGCCATGTTCTTTACACAGAGCAGAAAATTGGGAGGGGGGAATCAATTAACCTAACCATTACTGAGTTTTTCATGCATTTTGACGAATGCTCAACATTTTATTTTGCGATAATGAGCTGTTTCTGCATCTAAGTACATATGGCTTAATTTTTTATTTTTTATTTTTTTACAAAAGCAGCTTTGCTGGTTTTGCAACTATTTATCTCCTCCCAAATATTTACATATAAAGTATACTGTAGTTCTGTCTGCATTGTTCCCTTAGTAGAAAAACGAAATCCTTTCTAAATGCAAATGACAGTTTGTTTTTGTATTGTGCATCCTGATAACGTATCAAGGGGAGGGTCAGGGGAATATTTTGAGTGTGTTTCTTTATTTGCCTGGAAGTGAAAGCCAGGGAGAAGTGGGGAGCACTTACATGACAAGTTAGCAGAATATTCTTTCACCAGGCTCTTTTGTTGAAGACTACCCTGGAATTCCGTTAATGTTTTAAGATATTTTAAACAGACAGTCCCCCCACAGGACCTAGTCCTAAATCAAACCTACCATATCGAAAGAAGAAATCGATCAACAGTGCAGTTCTAACTGAATTGTCTGCGCTGTAATGAAGCAACACCAAAATGATTGCAACTGTATCCAGTGTGGCCAAAGAGGCTGCTGGAAGTCTCCCCCAAGGTAAGGGAACTTTTGTCCCCTTGGCCGGGGATAATACTAGGGGACAGCTTGGCTATGGAACTACTTGTTTCTGCACCACAAAATCACTGGTGCAGGAAGGTGCAGCCCCCTGTTGGTGGATTGGGCCCAGGAGGGGATAGGATCCAGTAGGAACCTCTGCCGTCGTCCCTTCCCACTGTTGGGCCCTGTTCGCCCACCCATGTAACACCTTCCCTGTTTTGCACTTCCCCAGATTGCCCCTCAGATTGCCTCCCCATTACTTGACAGAGACTGTACTGCTCTCCAACCAGCACCCACCAACACTGGCAGCACCCAGTGCAGCACCCACCAACACTGGCCTCCACACCAGCGCCTGCCTCTGCTCGGCCATTGCAAAATGCTTTATGGCACTTTTGTGATAGCAGTTGCCACGGCAGGGAGCTGGAGACTAGTCTGAGGCCCTGATGGATTGGGCTGTAAACTGATGGATTGGGCTGTAAACTCCTTACTTCTCTTGCTTTTTCAGCTGATTCCAGGGCATAGTCTTCAGTAGAGATTCCTAAATTGCTTAACAGAGAAGAATTCTTTCCCCTCAAGGAGTCCAGAACACTGGGTTGCAGCTAGCAGAATTTTCCGCACACTCATTCAACTACAGTTCCCAGAATTTCTTAGGCGATGCCATGTTGTTAATTCTGTATAAAATCTACACCTCCTTGTTATGCAAATAGATCCCTCAGCAAATAGGTGCTGTGTTTATAATGCATTTAGCTTAATGCTGACAGCAGAAGTCCACTGCCTTTAAATAGCATTGAACTGGTAGCCTGTTAATAATACAGCAATAAACTTTAGTAGAAGTCTGGCGTTGATGCTGATGCTTTCCGTTTTTTGGCCTCCTTCTCATCCCTTGGAAACAGGTGTGGCAGCATATCAGAAGGATCCGGAGCAGCAACAGAACCACATGTCTGCAGGTTAGAATGAGCTGTTCTTTTATAAGGACATAATCATATAAGGTGACAAGGCAAAGTTGGTACTACCTAGCCCAATCCTACTCCCTGTGTGACGATGCAGAAACAAAAATGGGGTGTGTGCTACATCTCATGAGGGAGTTTCAAGCTGCCAAGGCCTCCTCAAGGTAAGGGTACATTTGTTCCTTTGCCCTGGGTTAAGCCTTCACTGACTTGTTGGGTCTATTTGGAAATGCACCTGCTGTTTAGCAGACCCAGGAAACTGGAATGGGGCCAGGAAGGGGGATAGGATATTGACCCTTCTTCCTCCCTGCTCCGGTCTCATTCCCATTCCTCCCCCTCCCCACCCCATCCTGCCTATCCACCCACATCTAGTCCACCCCCTGTGCTGACTTACCTGTGCTGGGGCTCATTGGAAAACTGCTGGTGCATGGACCCAGTCACTCGCCACGTGGTGGTGGCCAAGCTGGACTATATGTTATGGCACATTTTGTGACAACTATAAAGGAATTTAAGCTGCCAGAATGCTAGTGCTGGCAATGTAAGGCCCTGTTAGGATTGCGCTGAAAGGCTGCAATCCACAGCACAGTTACAAGGGAGTAAATTCTATTGAACATGGAGGTTTACACACAGGGCTATGCATAGGATAGTTTCTACAATGGTTTGATATTATTGGCTTGATTATGGTTTTTGCTCCTCTGACGTCTTGCTTTGTTTGATGATTTCATTGTTTTTACTTAAAGAGCAATCCTATACTGAGCTGGAATGGTGAGGCTGACGGGCCTGCACCATGCGCAGTATAGGGGAGGCTGGAGACTCCCCGGCGCATGGGAGGCGTATGGGAGGTGCCAGCCTCCCCAATGCGCTCCTCGGATCTGCACCTGCTAAATAGCAGGCACAGATCCGAGGAGACTGCGCGGCCCAAATCGCAAATGGGCTTAGGATTCGGCCATAAGACCTGCCTGCCCGCTCACAGCCTGCCCACAGCCCATCTAATTATGTCCTCCCCTCCGCCCACTCCCTTCCTTGCACTGGCATGGCACCTCCCCCGCTCCAGCCGGCTTCGGCTGGCACAAGGGACACGCAGGTGCAAGGGACGTGCCTTAGCACCAATGTGGGGGTGCTGCTTGCCATTGCAACGACGCTGCCCATGTTATGATTATTTATTGTGCATTGATGAATTCATCTTTGTAAGCCGTCTTGAGCTTTCTATTTTGATTTGAAAAGGCAGGAGAAGAATATTTTAAAATTCAAATTAAACTGGACAGTGGAATGTGTTCCAGAAGGAAAGCATCTATTGCGGCTTCCTGCTCAAGTAAAGCATCCTCATGTTCACCAAGTCTGTTTTTCCTATTGTTGCTCTTCATGCAAATATTTAAATGACTAAGGGAGACTGCGGAATGCATGTGATTCAAGGGGAAAAAAATAATGAATCCTTTGGGGAGTGTGTGGGGAGTGTTTACTGAGGCATGACTTTATGGGTGAGAATTATCAACGGAAATGTACATATTTGCTGGTGGATAAGTAACTCATGTAGCCGTTGTAGCTTCTTGGATGCTAAAGAAGTTTTCAGAGCAGAGAATCTTGGGAGGGCTTAGATACTAATATTTAATAATAGATGGTAAAATGGAGAAAATTGGCTGTAAAACACGTAGTTTAAAAATGCAGAGAAAAATGTAAGCTTGGTATAATACAAATGGACTCACAGTTTTTTCTTCCTCATCTCCACTTTTCGTTCAAATGGTATGGGCTGTCTGATCAAAGGGCCACAATAATATTAGTATATTACGATTAATAGTAATAATATATTATTAATATGATGTGAGAGGAGAGAGGGTCACTGAATTTGGAAGCCCGTGAGCACGTGAATGTGAAATGTGAGAATGTGTAGTCGATTGTTGAGTTGAAAACTATCTGGAAAATCTTATGAACACACACTCATGTGGCTCAGCTCAGGATATGCACACATTCCAAAGGAACATGTGCAAATCCTCAAGATCTTTGGTGATCCATGTGGGTTGCTTGAAAGGTCCTGACCGCCACTGCCTCTGCTACTTCTGCCCTCCCCAGCAACTGCCCTTAGCGCAGTGGTTCCAACCTGCGGGGTTAGGACCCCCCAGGGGGTCGTGAAGTGCTTGGGGCAGCCATTTAAAAAAAACTGGGCACCACCATCTTGGCAGCTTCATTTTGGCTAGGGAAAAGGCTTCCCCATTAACTGTCACTTCCTCAGTGCTTATGGCTGCGAGGGAAATTAGCCTTGCTATGGACTCATCTTGGTGCATGCATACGTATGTGATGAAGTCTCTCTTGGGTCTCTTTCTAAGCAGGCCTGTCACGCCTTCCCGGTGCATGCCTAGGTGCGTGTCAGCACACGGGAAAGAGGAATGTAAATATTCTGAAGACTACCTAAATTTGGCTTTACCACCTTGATCAGCAATGGCATAGAGAAGCACAATGCGTTCTGTGCACTGTTGTTCTCAGTGCTGAATCAGTGAATCAATCACTGAACTCAAAACTCAAATGACACTTAGATACAAAACATTCAGAACATTCTAAAAAGAATGTGGAGTTAGTTCTTTTGACTTCAAAAAGTGTCATTTGTTTTAAAACAATGACATCACTTCCTGCTTAAGGACGTCACTTCTGACCCTAGGTCTTGGAGGGGGTTCCTGACAGCTAAATGACAAACGACAGTTTGTCGTAGCTAAAAAGGGGGTCCTGGTGCAAAAGAGGTTGGGAACCACTGCCTTAGGGCAAGGGATAGACACTGGTAGTGGTGGTAAGGGGTCACAGAGTGTATTTTCCTCACCAGGGCTGCACTGGAACTACAGATTTTGATCAGAGCAAGGCGTATAGAGCATCATTTCCCTGCTAGGGTCTGTAGCCCACCTGTAGCTCCTGCAGGGAAAAGATGCTTTGATGGCTCTGCAACGGATGCCTCCATCTGCCCCTTTTTTAACCTGCTCCTAGGAGAGTTACTAGGTACCTTTAGGTGGGCCAAGCATGATGGACGACAGCACTGCATTCTACCAAATTTTGCTTGCAAGTTTTCAGGTAGGACTGTTTGATATTACACCATGTTAACCAGTGAGAGACACTATCCATATAACAGTATACACAAGTATTGCCAATGTTAAAATACATGGCTAATATTTGAGCCAGGGAAGGCTCCTGAATATTTCAGATATAAGTAGAAGAATATGAAACCTCGACAAGGACTGCCAAAGTCCCCTAGCAGGTATCTGGATGCATGATGACTATTATTTATTCATTGATGGTGATCTCTTATCCAGTGCTGGGTGGTTTTCTGGAAGGATGCCCTCTCTTCTGCCTGCCGCCAGATTCACAGCTTTGATCGAGATGCATTAATTCAAAGAACCCACTCCACAAAGCCCTCCAACTGCTCGACTGTATCAGCAAATTAGGCTTCTATCAACTTAGTGTTTCATGTGCTTTCCAAGCCCACTTCCAGCTTTGTTAATGTAATAGCTGTTAATGAAATAAATATGTGAACATTTGTGTGTTGGGGAAGGAGTGGGATCACCAGGGAGTCCCTTCCTCTACTTATACAAGTGGAAAAACAACAACAACAACAATGTTCCTTAGCTCCTGCAGACATGACTACAGGGGAAGGCAAGGATTTGCAAATGTGGTGATCAGTTTGTACAGTCAACTGAATGTATAGAGCTGTACTTAGACTTCCCATTCAACTTTGATACTCTACAACAGGCAAATAAAAGGTATGGTCATGTTTTGCTTTTTGAAAAACCATCCGCCTTAATTTGAATCTATTTGATTCAAATTCTGTATCTGAAATACTTAATTTGAAGTATTTTTGAATGTACTGCAGATGCAGGAAAGCACATGTTTGACAGTTTTTTCTTATATTCTCTCTCTCTCTCTCACTCTCTCTCTCTCTCTCTCTCTCTCTCTCTCTCTCTCTTTCTGCATGTGTGTGTGTGTGTGTGTGTGTGTGTGTGTGTGTTATAGATTTCTTGTTGTGTCCCAGTAGGTCTTTGAGTTAATAAAATGCAACCAGACTGTCTGTAATATACAGGCTTCCTTCTTCCACTTTATGAACTTTCTGCAGGCAATGGTATAAGCTAGGCACAATTACATGTCCCGGCTGAGAAACTTTTCAATTTTTTTCTTCCTAATGCCCCCAAAAGTTTAGAACAATATGTGTTCTTGTGTTCAAAATACCTTGTTCTGTGGGGCTAGCTTGGGTTTGAGTCATTGATTTCTACCATAAAGATTATTCTGATTTTGCATTGTTCATATTTCAGCTTTGTGTACTGCATGAATTACACCCTTGTGGCTTGCACTACTTTCTCACAATGTCACCTATGAAGAAAGCAGAAATGAGATCACAATTCTCAATTCTCACAGACATTTCTCATAGATGTGCACCATCCTCCCGGACTCCAAGAGTGGTCCAAACGTGCTTTATGGTGACCCTTGTGCCAGCCAAACTTTGCTGGCCTGTGTCGGACTAACTCCAGGTTAGGATTGTGCTCTCACTCTCCCCCCCCCCCGCCCTCTTCTTTCTCACCTCTTCTTTTTCCATTCAGAGCTAGGGAGAAGTCAGTAACTCACCCGCTGAGCCAGCTCAATAGCTGCCTTCTGTGTACTTTGGAGAGCTGGGTCCCTTCACAGAGGCTCTCTGCTGTTGTCATGACTTTCTCTGAAGAGGAGGCAAATCTGCCTGCTGCCTTCACAGTGATTGCTGATGCACATACCCTGTCGTTTTCCACTGGAAGCCAGCCACCTGCCTGTTTTTGATTGGAAGCCAGCCTAACAGACCGAGGCCCAAACGCTAACCAACTTTCCAGCACTGACTTACCTGCAGGGCTGTATTAACCCATGGCTAGGCTGCTAGGCTTTTTTGTATTTTTGTACCCCCTCCAAAATCCTTCAGGCAAAGGAGGACATGCTCCTGGCCCTTGTTACTGTTCCTCTCTGCTCCTCCCCTGTCTCCCTCCGACTCACAAGCCGGTGGGCAGCTCTTGCCACAGGTCCAGCTGGCACTGCAAGGAGCCCTGGCAGGCCGGGGAGGAAGGAGGGATGTGTCATCTGCTTCCAGGAGCTGGGTTGGTGGGCAGGTGAGTGTGCAGGCGCCACGTGGCCCTAGGCCACTGAACCCACCCAGACCTGTGCCATCCACTCCATGCACTTGTGGAAGCAGGGCCAGGCTTCCAGCTGCACAGGGGCTGCTCAGCCCTGGCTTGCGACTGCCCCGGGTCCGGCACACCAGGCTGGGCCAGGCCCTCATGGGAGCTCTGCACTGCCGCAGCTTCGCTCCCTGTGGCAGGGGCTGCCATGAGTGACAGGAACGGTCTCGAGCCATTGGGATGGGTTAAGGCACTGATGAGAGTGCCAAATTGATGGGCTCTAGTCCCGGCAGGGCCCCTAGGCTTCAGCCTAGCCAATGCGGCATGTGCTGCAGTGGAGCAGGAGTCACGGAGGCCTCCTCAAGGTAAGGGAATGTTTGTTCCCTTACCTTGGAACTGCATTGCCCTTACTCTGTTGCTGGAAAACTGGTCAAGATTGCGCCCTGAGGCAACGCTGCCTGTTGCCTTCCCAGCGATTGCTGACACAAGCGCCCTCCTTTCATTGGAAGCCAGTCATGATGGCAGCAAATCAGCTGCTACCTGCTTCCTTGTGTATTAGAACGCAGGTGTGTCTGCTTAACTCACTTGATGTATGTGTGTTCTGCCTCACTCACTGACTGTTCTCACTGACCTTGTACTTTGGAGAGCTCTTCACGGAGGCTCCCTGCTATTGTCATGTTGTCCCTGAGGCATCTGGTGGTCCACTGTGAGATACAGGAAGCTGCACTACACGGGCCTTTGGTCCGATACAACAGGGCTCTTATGTTCTTATGACCAAAGAAGCTGCACAAAAAATGACTTTTTTCTTTTTTACTGGATGGGTTCACGTGCTTTTTAAAAACTTGTTTGGTCTCGTGAGGCTCTGCCTCCCCTGCCTGCACGGTCCTGTTTCCTTGCCATGCATTCTCTTCTTTTCAGAATGTCACATTCCCAGCATGACATTTCACTGAAACCCGCTCCCACTCCGGTGTGGTTTCTGCAAAATGTTAAAGTGCCCCCTCTTCCTTCCCAGTCCCTTAAAATAACGGTATCAAGATTCAGTCCAATTTGGCATACAGAGGCTTCCGTGCGTCACCGTCTGTTGTGGGCAAATGCCTCCAGGCTGTCACATTTTCTTGTGATGCTGATTACCGTCGTCAGTATAATTTATCAACTTGTCTAGATAAAATGGGGCCATAAATACTTTGGCATCTAATCTTCAAATTGCAGGCAAAATATTGCTTCGTTGCCTGAAGGGAGCTTGCAGGTGTGCCTCCTCATTTGGCGGAAGAGGCAATCAACATGAATTGCCTCCCTTGCCCTCTCCCACTCGCCCCATTCTTTTGTTTTGATCCTAGAGGGGATTGTTTGCTTGACCTTGGAAGTGCTTCAAAGCGGAATGGGTTGAATGAAAGCTTGTTGTCACTCCACCTACACCGCATAGTTCTTTAGACTGATTGCACGTTTGACACACATCTGACCTCTGGGCAGCTTCACAACACAGAATCTGAAAGTGAAAAGCAAAATCAGAATAAAAGTACATCCTTCAGCTGGACGTAGCTAGCGATCTTCTCAAAGCCTTTTCACTGGTAGGAAGGATTGCCAGGAATTCTAGAAGAAGGTAAATCTCTTGATAGTCTAATAACTATGGGGAGTAATAAACACTTCAGGACATCTTGCAGGACAGACTCTAACATTTGCTGTGGGGAAAAGTACCTGGCACTTTGCTGATCTCTTGGTCATCAGAGAGAGGATAATCAATCCACTCACCCAATGAGTGCATTTCTTCATTGTTTCACTGTTGCGTTGTTTCATTCGTTGTCAATACATATAATATGTGTAATTACCACTTAGGTCAAATTCGCACAAACTCTGCACAGTGCATAATACCACTCTAAGAGGTACTTAATACAATTGTTTTGTGTATTTGAAGTTGCCACACAACTTAAGTTATAGACTAGTGGGTCTCAAACATTTTAGCACCAGGACCCACTTTTTAGAATGGCACCCATGTCGGGACCCACTGGAAGTGATGCCATTCACCTGGGCATGATGTCATGACCAGAAGTGACATCATCAAGCAGGACGGGCTTTAATTGTGATGTAATCAAATGACACTCCTGGAATGCAAACTGCCTTTCTTGGACAGTAGCCGTTGCACAACCATGAAACATCCCTGACAGAAAGCAGGATTAGGACAAAATATGTAAAAGCACTGAACTGAAAACAATTTTTTAAAAAGCTCATTTGAAAGAAATTCAAACTGGTTACAAAAGGAATATAGCAAGAGTAAGGTCTGCAGTTTCCAAGATGACTGCTCCCAGCTTCTGTGATCCACCTGACATCAGGTTGCGATCAACCAAGTCGGTCTGGACCCACAGTTTGACCCTCACATCTCTCTCTCTCTCTCTCTCTCTCTCTCTCTCTCTCTCTCTCTCTCTCTCTCTCTGTGTGTGTGTGTGTGTGTGTGTGTGTGTAGGCAATGACCATGCTGTACATAGCTGTTTTCCAACTTGTCTTGCAATTCATTGTGTAAGATTCAAGTCCTCTTGTCCATTGATAGGTTCCAATTCAGTAGGCAGCTGATCTAATCCATTGTTAAGACAAGAAGAGGAAATGCCACAAAGGTCAATATTCCAATGATTTGTTGGTTGACATCACAATATACATTAATGGGGAAGAACCAGAGGTAGTGCAAATGCATTGCATGACTTCTCCAGGAAAAGCCAGAACATTACTCTCTAAGCCTGCAGAAAGCTTCTGACCGTGAATGTACTGAACTAGATGGAGGAATGGTCCACCTTCTAGATGGAGGAATGGTCCACCTAAAGACAGCTTCTTACAAAGGCAGCTACATTCATATGCTAGTCACCTCGGTGGAATTACCATGGCGAGGAATTACAGTGAGGTGCCAAACTAAAAAAGTGCCATTACAATAAATAAAGAAAAGTTAACCAAAATCTTTTATTGATACATTCTTGGACAATATCACAGGATTGAGAGTATGGAAAGGGGGGTTCTGCGGCAAAGATTGTTCTCACTAAATTGGCACATAAGCAGCAAGATTAACGAAATTACTTATTACAAACAGTATAAAACATACATGCTTTTTTCCCTTAAAAGTCTTTTTTTTTTAAATCACACTGGTCAATCAATAGTGGGGCATCAACAAAGAAAAAAAAACCCTCTTCAAGACACTTAAAAGCCATTTTCTTTCTTCCAAATACCGTAAGAATTATTGAAATTATTGCAAAATAGTTATATACCGTCATGAAAAGAACAAAATAGAAACACAAATACAAATATCCAACATAAATGGTTAACATGTACTGTAAAATACATTACTGGCATGCATTCCAAATATCAAGACGACCTCTGTCAAAATTCAGCAATCCTTTCAGCTGTCTCTGTTGCCATCAGAATTATGAAAGGCAGAAAATGGAGGAGAATGAGTGTGTGTGTGGGGGGAAGGGTGGACACAGAGTGAGGGGCTTGCTGTATCAGCACAGTTTTTGGTCTTAAGTTTCTTTTTTTCTCCCTTTTGTATTCATTAAAAAAATAACATATATGAATTGCAGTGGTACAGTCATAATTATACAAGCCATGTACATAAATTCTCTGAAATCTCAGGGACTTGTTTGTTTGTTTGTCATGTGCTAACATCGGAAAGAACAGGGCTCGCATGAGATCATGCATTCAAAACCAGTGGTGAACCTCAGAAACAACATGGATGGCAAAATGCAAAAATCCCTCACAAACTGTACAGAAAGTTCAAAAACTTGCAGTTTGGAAGTACATATAAAGACAAAATAGCCCCTTGAAAGTCACTGTTGCCAACCGCAGTTCACCCAGGAGTCACTGGGCCTACTCACAGGTCGGAGCTCAGAGATCACGCCTCCTATCCAAAGAAAAAAGGTCCAATATCACAGCCTAATGGCAGTGCCAGTGACTTATTAAGCCAAGAATAAGTTAAGGATATTTTCATAGAGCAGCTGTTCGGAATACTTGGATCCTCCAATAATAACTTCCTGACCTTTCAAGCCCTCCAGGAGTGCATATGCTGCAGTTTCAGGAACAAGCCTACACGAGGTTCGGCCACGGAATGGATGAAAAATCTCCATTCTCCCAGGATTCCGTCTGATGCAGCGGACTAGATCACCAGGTTGTTATAACTGACATACTTCTTTTTTGCAGCAGGGCCTGAAAGAGAGGGGCAAGAGAAGAGACGTCACCGATACAGGACATCTTGGGGAGGTCTGCCGCGGCTTCTTTAAGGAGTATCAACTGGATCTGGGAACTCGTAATTGCAGGATAAGAGACATAACAGTGAGTGCAGCATTTTGCAGGAGTCTCTAGAGCAGAGCAGTGCTATGCAAACTAGTCCAGCAAAGTTACTAGCCCACAAACATTTTTACTAGTCATGAGAACTAGAAAAGCCTTGCTAGATCAGGCCAAGGGCCCATCTAGTCCAGCTTCCTGTATCTCACAGTGGCCCACCAGATGCCTCAGGGAGCATGCAAGACAACCAGATACTTTGTATCTAATCCTGCTGGCACTCCCCTGCATCTGGCATTCTAAGGTAGTCTATTACCCTTGCACCACCCCCAAGGGAGACACCAGACTGAGGTTGGGGTTTAGTACTAACTAAACACAAGTGTAAATCATGAAACCTACTGAACACCCGTCCCTCCTTCCCCAGTCCACCCACCTTACATTCTAATGTAAGATATTTGGGTCACATCAACTTCTATTCACACACACACACACACACACACACACGTAGCCAAGGGCAAGTAGACTAAGAGCTCTTTACAAGCCTAGTATGGCAGCAAGCCCCTTACAAGAGAGATGTTTTTACTGGTTTTGTAACTCAACAATTAGTTGATTTCCTCTACACAAGTGGTGCCTCTAGTCTGGACTCTGAGCAGTATACATTAGTTCATCATTACATGAATGAAATACAATTACATAATATTCATTTGGGTTCTGGGATCACACTCAAGTCTTCTGCACTTCTACATTTGATTTTGTTATAGTCACAGATCAAATACAGTATATCCCATGAACGTATAGAGCTATCATATTGTCAAGGTATCCGATGGGCTAGTTAAGCTTCTTCTAGTTATGTCTACTCCCACCCATCCCCAAAGAAATGCAAATCCATTAAAAATTGTCAAGATTTGCAACTCTGCATACAGTGCAATGCCAGTCATGACAAACCTATTAGATTTTCATTATTTAGAAGTCATTCTCCCACATGCTTTAGACAAGGATTATGAGATACCCTACTCAGGGCAATCAGATTTAGTAGAGGACATTGTACCAACCTGTGCTGAGAATGAGTCTGTAAATCTGAGTCGAGTCAATTCAGGAATCTCTATGTGACTTGACTCGTGCATGAGTCATAGCATGCACCTGTGGTGACTCGACCCATGATTTCTCAAGTCTGTTTTTGATTAGAGTCTTTTGGAGTTTTTCAATTGACACCCAATTCACCGAGGGAGGATTCAAACTTGCAAAGTTCGTGATTTAAATCCAGCATGCTAACCACTACACCATGCTGGCTTCCTACATTCTGATGCAAAGGAAAGAATTCTTAAAGTGGAGAATCTAGTCCAAAGTAGGGGGGTTGTTTTGCTAAATAGGAAGAAAAATCAAGCCTTTTTAAACAATTTAAGGTTACAGAAATTTCTTTGTACCTGAAAATGAAGCATGGCTAGTCTCCTTGTCCTATCCATGGGTCAGGACTGGAGAAGCAGGAGCTGGGAGAAGCCCAGAGGGCTACTACACATACACCTTGTACATATCTGCAAAAACTATGGTGCAGTTCAGATTCTTTACCCGCTTTTGATCAAGTTCCAGGGTAATCAGTCTCCAGGGCAAGCTCCTACTTACAAGCACTATTCCCCAAGTTTAACCCTCCCCCTCTTATCCCAAGATCATGGAACATTCCATTATCTTTGCCCATAAACCTACTCTGTGAAATGTATCTGTGAGATTGCCTTATATTCCAAAGTAGAAGGGTTACTTTGCTAAATAGAAAGAACCAGTGATGTCATGCAGGGGGTACGCAGGGGTACGCGAGTACCGGTTTCTAGGATTACAGCTGGCCCCGCCCATTGGTCGACTCCGCCCTCTGCAACGTTTGAATTTCCTGCATGTTTGAGTTGCCTGCATGTTCTCAGAGCCAGGCAGGCAGGCAGGCAGCGAGCGGAGCCTTTCCTTTCCTTGCCACTGAAAAATGAGTTGCTCTGGGGTTTTAACATGATGCCAGGCCTCCTTAACATGTTCTGGGGGTGCTGTGGAGTACTGTTGGGTCAGTTTAAAATCACCTGAGGCCTCAAAAAGGGCTTTTTTCATGTCACTTCCTTCCACGACATCACTTCTGGCTTATGATGTCACTTCTGGTGGGCGGGTCCCGACACGTGCCAATCAAAAGTGAGTACCTGTTCTTAAATCATTTAGATGACACCACTGGAAAGAACCAATCTGTTATGTGGTGACATCATACCTGGTGTGTGTGTGTGTGTGTGTGTGTGTGTGTGAATATTGTAGCTTAATTCTCTAAAAGCTATAGCCCATCTCTTTGGTCAGGTGTTCATTAGATACAGAATAGCTTAATTGGGTAAGCAGCTACTCTAGCTCCGGCAACATGAAATATCTTGACATCGTTACTTCAAATCTTCAATGGAATCAGGAAAATAAATAAATAAATAAATAAATAAATAAATAAATAAAAGGGATAGGTTGCATCAGACAGGAACCATGAAACAATGAAAAACTAATTAAAAAAAGATGTGCCTTTCAGGGACTCAGCCCCGTGGAGCCTGGGAGCAAAATTCAGCTACGGAAGTGCAGGGAAATCATTGCGATCCTTCTCCCTGAATCAAGCTGCTGGAATGACTCTGCATTGCCGAGTCAGGGTAATGGCCCAAGTCACAAGTTAGGAGTGGAGCCACTGACGTACTAGACTTGAGTCTCATGGAAGTCAGGCCAAAACGTGAAAACTTGAGTTAAAATTTGAGTCACAATTCTTTTTTCCCCATCACTGCCTTTTAACCATTGTATAGAAGACGGAATTTTAAACCCTTCCATGTTGAGTGGCACCTGCCAAAGTTCCATCTTCTGTTCAATGGTTAAAGCAAGAAGGTTAGATAACAGGAGATGACATGACATCATTTTCTTGAAGCCATGGGTATACAAATATGGCTGACTCAGATCTTTCCCGCCAAGGAGGAGGGTTGCCGCAAATTCACGAATAAAAACCTCCCTGCACTGTGTAAAAGTTAATCTCAACGTCTTTAATCATGCCTGCATGTTCTGCATACGGGTGTGCGAATCGCTGTCAGAAAAATGGGATTTAATTTCCACGGAAAGATTCATGTATTCACATTACATCGGTTCAATAAAACTACAATTCACTGAAATAGTGCATTTTTTTGAAGCTGTGTAATTTCTTGTTGTTCCTAGCAATCTTATTCACCATTTTCTGACACCCACTGTTAATGGTCTAGATTAGAAGGAAAAAAAAATATTTCCCCCCCCTCCTTTTTTCCCCCTTCCCGTTTACACTTTTTTCCCACCTTCCATTTTCTACTGTAATATTTTCGAAATTCTGAACATTAACAGAATTTGTTTTGTTGGGGGGATGAGTGTAGAAGTTTAAAAAAAACCTCTTAATAGTCTAGAATAGTCTGGAGGGTAGGAAGTGTGGTCTGGAGGTTGAGCTGTTGCCTTTGCCTGAAGATGCTAAGCAGGATCAGCCTTGGATTGGCCTTGGATGGGAGACCGGAAGTCACTGACAGAGCTCGTGGAGGAATGGGAGGAGTGTGGAGGAGTCAGCTGACAAAAAGAACTGCCAAGGTGTGATCTGTGGTGGACTTTGAAGGCTCAGAAGGTGCAAGAGTGCAGCCAGGATCATGACCACACATTGAAAGGGAAACATCTGAAGAAATTGAGGGTTCTGTGAATGGTACATAGAACAATAATTGTAAAAACCCCAATTGAAAAATGGGGTTTATGAACAGCCTGCCCATGTAAACCGCCTTGAGTCCAGTGAAATCTGGAGAAAGGCGGTATAAAAATACATTAAATAAATAAATAAATAAATAAGTAAAAAAGAATTCCTCTCATATTGACAGCTACTTGTGTTATGAAGAGATTTTAATGTAATTTTCCTACTGTAATACTTATGAAATCTGAACATTAACAGACATTTTTTTATGGGGCATGACCGTTTTATTTTTGCTTGTGTAGATTTCAAAAAATAAGTCTGTCAAAACAGTGCAATCTGAGTTTAAATAGACAGCAAGTAGCATTTTGTCAGGTATGTTCAGTAATATAATTATGAGGAATTTAACCTTGTAATTGCATATTAAATCATAATAAGGTTACCAATAATGTTTCTACACGATCACGTTTTTATTTTCGTAAGTTTTTATTTTTATTCAATCCTAAACAGTATGAGCAAAGCAATCTGAAATGCTTGGAATGAGGAATGTTTTGAGTATGCCAACATGGCTGCTAAGCCCGCCCCCTGGCTTCATTTCGCTCCTATTTCTTCTTAAGGCATGTCATCTCCTGTTATCTAACCTTCTTGGGTTAAAGGTATAGTCACTCTGTTTTCCACTTTATCTGGTCACCCTGATCCCACCTATTAGACACACACAGCCTATGCTTTAATCCTAGTTATTTTCTAACATTGTA
Source organism: Lerista edwardsae (assembly GCA_029204185.1). NCBI lineage: Eukaryota > Metazoa > Chordata > Lepidosauria > Squamata > Scincidae > Lerista > Lerista edwardsae. The sequence continues at coordinate 20,283,980 of JAJKFI010000004.1, read as the reverse complement.
AACTAGAGCAGCGGTCTTCAACCGTTTTTGTGCCACAACTTCAATAAAGAAATACTGGGGACCCACCATTGATCTGCACCCGTCCCAGGACCTGGGGACCCTCCCACTCTCCACCTCTGTAATGCGTTCTCAGCACTATTCATTGTCACCAAATATTATCATTAGAGAGATCAGAAAAAATTACCCTGAAGCCTGGCACTAGTGAAAGCTGCTTTAGCACAACTGCTAAGAACCTGAGCAAATCTGGGACACGGACTCCTGGTACTTGAAATGGGCACACCAGATGCCTCCCCCTTTACCTGGTGGTGCTCTAGTCCAGGGCTCTACAACCTATTTCATTCCCATAAGTTGCTGCAGGCCCCACCACTGAGACTTCACAACCCCACTGGGGTCCCGACCCCATGGTTGAAGAACACTGAGAGCGCCATCCTACCTGGCGCTTAGTGCTGATGCAATGTTGTTGTGTTGGCGCTAAGGCCAGTGGGCTGGCGCTGATGGCAGCGCTTGCCCTGTAGTGCCCGCGCAGCGCCTCCGAAGCCAAAGTGTCAGCCGAAGCCTGTGTCAGCCAAAGCTGGATGGCACAAGGGAGGCGTGCTGACAGCATGCCCCGGGGACTGGAGAGAGGGAGGTGGGGCGGGGCTTGGGTGGGACATGGGCGGGCCTCGGATTTGGCCTTAAGGCCAAATCCTAGGCCCATTCCAGAGGCCACGCGGCCCCAATTTCAGCCAGCGGTCTCGTCGACTCTGCACCCGTTCTTTAGCGGGTGCAGATCCGAGGAGCACATAGGGAGGCTGAAGCCTCCCCTATGGTAAGGGAGCACATGCTCCCTTGCCACGGGGGGCACCAGCCTCCCCCAATCCAGTGTCGGATATGGCGCTGGCCAGCCGGTCTTGCCATTCCGGCGCTGGGTTGGATTGCGCCCTGAATTAGGGTATGTTTTATGAAGTCAAAATTTAGGTTTTCTTTTACACACACACGCACACGCACACGCACACGCACACACACACATTGTGCTTTCCAATTCTACTGAGAAGCAAATCTCAGTATCTTCAATCGGGGACCTGTCTTTAGTAACCCTTTTTTGCGCTGCAGTGCTGCATATATGGTGAACATATGTATGAGATATACATGACCTTGTGAAAAGACCATGATACAGTAACAGGTTGTATTACAGATTCATTGCCTGAAACTGGTTAACGGGCAGCTCGATCCCAAAGTAGCTCTGGATACCAGCCGGTAAATGTTTAGGGATGAAATGGTTTCACCTCTGCTCACACATCCACCTTTCCCATCAGACAAAATCAATTTGCATCACCAAGCGGCCACCTAAGTTTTTGTCATCAGCGGCAAATTGCTCAACAAACAGCTATTGATTATGTGAGGTATGAACCGTGTGCGCTGCCTTGATTATTAACATCACAACAGCACCACTCTATGCACTCCTTCAGAATGTGCCTTTGTTAACTTGTGGGTGCGATGCTGACATTCACAAAGAACCAAGCATACAAACCTCACACTGCTAGCCTTTGTTAAATCTGTCCCAACATCCTAAACACATTGGATGTAGTTGACAAGAAATGTTTCCTTCGGAGCCACACTGAAACAACGGCTGCTATACAAAACCAAAGATGCTTGCACTTGCCTCTTGTGCCTGTGCAGAAGCAACTGCTAGCGGACTGTGCTAGCATGGGAGGGGTACTGCTGTAACTTCCTAGGCATCTGTTGCAGCAAAATACCATCAATCCAATCAGATAAGAGCACCTAGTAAACAGGATCCGGGAAGTTACAATAACAGTGGTGTTAGATGTCATTGGATGTAGACACAACATGGCCAGAACGTCATTTTACACACTGACTTCAGTTTTTACTGATACGACATGAAAGGTATCAGGATATCAGCTCCTGCAGCACAGCTGTTTTGTTGTGATTGGGCTGAAAAGTGGCAACCCTAAATACTGCTGTGAAAAAGGAAAGAACAGAAATGATAACAGTATAAAGATAGGAGCGCTTGTAAAGAGATCTGACATGAGCCAGACGTTTCATCAATGGAATGCAATGGCGTGGGAAAGAGGTGTGATTCGGGTTGCGTGTGGAGCCGGGCTGGCCTTAAGCCAATGTGACCAATGTCATCACATTGGGCTTTGCACTTTGCCCCTGCCCCTCCGCAGCAGCACAGTGAGCATATTGCCTGCTGCGGCAGCTAGGAGCTCTGTGGCCTGTAGTCAGTGGGATGAACAGAGCAGCTTTACCTTGGGCCCTCCCAGCAATGGGATCTACAAATGAACAAGGGGAATGCTGGGCGGGACGTAGGCGGGACTTCTGCTTGAGTGGCAGCTCGTCCGTAGCATTCCGCGGCTGCCCTGGCCTCGGGCAGGCTCCTGCTCGCCACGGGGGACAGGTGAGGATCGCTCCGGGTGCCTGGGCGAGCAGCGGGGGGGCGCGCTAACCGGGGGCAGCCCCCCCCAAGGCCAGGACAGCTGCGGAATGCTACAGACGGGCAGCCAATCATGCGGAAGCCCCGCGGAAGTCCCGCCCAGCGTTCTCCTTGTTCATTTGTAGATCCCATTGCTGGGCCCTCCCATCTGCCCCGGACTCCAAATGGCCCAAAATGGGCCTCCTGGAAGCAGTTGGCGGTGATGTCATCATGTCACCACTAACTGTTTCCAGGTGCCACGCTTTTTGTGCAGCACCACAAGTGCTCCTCTTGGTGGGTGGGTGGGTGGGTGGGCTGTGAGAATACCCCGCTTTAGGCACCACTGCTCCTAGAGCTGGCCCTGGTGTGGATGTTAACAATTTGTGCCTGTAAGTTTTCCCTTCTGCAGCTAACAGCTTCAAGAGGCTATTTGCACCAGAGTATGGTGTGGAGGCAACATATTAACCCTCCCCTCCCCTGTACCATGGTCCAGTTTTGAATTGCCCCCTCCTACGGAACGCCCACATCTCATTTTGCTTGGCTTAAATCTCTCATGCTACAATAAAGCACAGAATACGTTCTTAATACATTTGATAGGACATTTAGTCCACAGATCGAAGAAAACGTTACCGATATCAGTGGATGACATATCCCGGCCCCCACTTCAGTTTATAACAGGCCTGAAAATCTGGACCTCCACCAAGGAGAACACAGCCCACCAGCTATGCATTGTGGACTACCAGGTGTTCGATAAAAGCCATTGTTTTGTTCCCTCAGATAAGCATCAAAAGTAGTGAGCCTTCAGCCACGCACATAAATAAATGGGAAAACCCAAGATTTTAACATTGCTGTGTTTAGGCAAAATTTGCCTAGGAACAGGATTCCATGAATGTCCACCCAGGGTTCTCCTGGATCCTAGATGATCCTCTGATGTCCAGATTAAGGTAGGTAGTTGCATTAATCTCCCTGCCCAACCCCAACCCCCCAGCACATGCTTGGCTTCTGGAGCTGATCCAGAGCAGGCTCATCTCCTGCTGTTCCCACTGCTATCTTCTTTAGTGATGCTTCTAGGCCTTCTGTGTGCGATATGTGACTTCAGCTCTGGTCAGAATTGGGAATTGGACAGGCTGCTTCCTAGGTTGTATACAGACAGCTATCATGGGAGGGGGAAGAGGAAAGGTGGTTTCTTTGGAGAGGGTGCTTCCTTATGGCAGTATTAAAAAGAACTACCACCAGATGTACAAAAAAGGGTCTTCTCCAGCCCTACAAGGGATGTTCCAAATGCAAGCATGCCTTCTCCCACAGAGCTTCAGCACTCAGTACAAAGTGGGCTTTCATCTTTGATCTCAGGCTACGCGTAAGCTAGGAGACTTGGGCAACAATCAGATTCCTACACTTTGGTGTATTTGGTACCTGTGGTGTGAATGTCACACTCAGGCTACTAGAAATGAGAAGCCAAGGATTTGGCAATATGATCCAATCATCCTTGGCCATTACATCAGCAGTTCCCAAACTTTTGAGCACCACGACGCACCTCACCCTCTGTGATGGGTTGCAATACGATGCTTGGTAGCATCTCAGTGTCTGACCTGAAGGTGGCCTCTGGGGGCTCCCAATAAGACACTGTGGCACTACAGGGCACATCACAGCATGGCTCAGCACACATGGGGGTGCAACCAGTGGTGGCATCCGGGCGGAACGGGCCGGTACGGCGTTCTGCTTGTTCCGCGGACAGACCCGGGCCGCGCCACCTCTCCCGAGGACGGGCAAGCTGTTCCTGGGCCCGTCCGCCCTCCCACGCGTCCGAATCACTCTGAAATGGAGCGATTCCAGGTGCAGGGAGGCGTGGCTGGCCTCCGCCATAGGGGCGGAGGGCTGCCAATCATCTGGGTGTTCCGGTTCCTGGCGCGCCTGGATGACATCACTGGGCGCAACCCACCACATACATCAGTACACCACCCACCAGTGAGTTATGACCCACAGTTTGGGAAATACCAAACTAGATAAACGGGAGATTCACCCTTAATCTAAATTCTTGCTCTTTTGTAGTCTTTGTACAATTTATTTGAGGCTTGGCCTGAACATAAGAGTCTGTCAAGGTAGTGCATTGGCTTGGAGAACACGGCTAGCTCGTGTGCTTCTCCAGTGAATGGGTGAATAATGGCATCTAGAAAGCACTGTTATCATTAGCTTGGCAGAATCCAGTTCTGTCCTTTAAACACTTTCATACTATGTCTGGCACAAAGGTAGAGAAAGATGAAAAACGCCACAAAACCACATTTGCTAAAAAGAAAAAGAAAAAAAAGAATCTGCTTTCATTTCTCCACATTGAATGCTGCCCGTGCTTCAAGGGAAACCTCATTTGTGCTACAAGATATAATGCTACACATGGTTGTTGACATGGCTTTAGAAAAGATTCATTTGCAGCTTGTCTGGAATGGAGGTCAACGGGGAAACAGGAGGCCCTGTTATGGAACACAAAAATGGTCTGTGAGATTTGCAGTTAACTTTGGGGTAATATGATTCCTGGTGCATTCGTTAGCTTGCCTGTTTGACGGTTCCCACATGGAGAAAGCAAGTAAATTACAACAGCAAGGCTGTTTAATGTGGTGTTATGTATTCATTTTGTTGAGGCAATTGCAGGACTCTCCTAATCAGATTGTTTTAAAGTGCATATTAAACTCAGAGGGTTTTTGCAGTCTTCTCCAAGGAACTTCAGACACACTGAGTGTTCACAGCAGCGAGGTGATGAATGTTTTGTTTTTCTGGTTAAATGACCACCAGAATAGAAACACATTCCGTGATGATGTTTTCTAAAGGATTAATCCAATGCAAGCCACAGTACAACCAAGAGCCCTGGAGGATACTGCTCTTCCCAAGAATGCAAATCAAGGATGAGACTTTGAATAATTTTTACAGATACACTGCTCTGCAGTCCTAAGAGAAAATACAAAGGTCACCATCGAGTCAATATATTCTGATAATTCATAGAACAGAACATGTAAGATGCTTCTGTTTCTTTGCATGGGACACGATAGCATTTTTCTAAGACAACGCGACAGAAAGGAGGGGGTTGCACAATGCATTTGCCGTAAATGGCCATCAGTCTGGGGGACGACAAATGAAAGCGTACCCCCAGGGGGCTATGAAAACGCACTTTGGCGCCCCTGGTGGTGAAACGTAGACTAGTGTACTGTATGATTATTAAGAAGAAGCCAAGGTGCTGGAGAATTTCTACAGGTTGGAACTGGGAAATGCCCCCTACCCCGAGACGAAAAATATGCTCCTTCCTCCATGCCAACTGTCCACCTCAACCTTACCAATTTTGGCTGTTGTGCTGGTGGTAGTGGAAGAGTGTCTGTTTGGGAAGGATGGAGGGTCTTTTTTGCCAGATTGGTTCTTTCCATTTTTGGTTTTTGAAGACCTTGGATAATGTTGGAGCTGATCTGAGGCGAGCCAAGCCAGCTTGTTCATTCCTAATTAAGATAACGTTTGGCCTGAAATTTGGAAACTGCCACCTTACCTTTCCTGGTACTGCTACCACCTATTTCAAAGACGGAATGGTATTGCCCCCCCCATCTTGGTGGGCAGCAGCCATCCTCTCTCCTCCCCATAATGTAGCATTGTCTTGAAGTCAAATACTTCCTACCTTCATTCTGGGAATCATGTGACTGCTGCCATCAAGATCCACCCCTGAATCACTCTCTGCCCACCCATTCCCTCCCCCATTCCCCAATCCTCCCCTGACCTGCTCCTGCCACCACCTTTCTTGCTCTGGGCTTCTGGACACCGCCAGCCATTTGAGCCAGTGGGTCTTGTAGTGCACAACTGCAGTGTGCCTTTTACGATGCCATACGGCAAGAGCAAGTGCAAGAGCCACTGCTGTACACCCACTGCTGTAAGATCCACTGCTGTAAGATCCACTGCAGGATTCGGCTGAAAGACACTTTGTTTGTTTGATTTCAATCTCATTTGTGCAACCCCAAAATGCAGAGTAACTTTTCATATACATTGGGAGAATAGAAATCTGAGAAAGGCAAAATTGTCGTCCCAAATAGCATCAAATTAAGACTCTCTGGACACTGCCCGAAAAGCTGGAAGGAAATAAACTGGCAGGAAGGAAGGAAATCAGGTTGCTTAGCAACCACTGCCATTCATGGGCATTAGATGAAGATGCTTTAAATTGTGGAATTGTGCATATTTGCATGCTATCCTTGCCACTGTACTCATTTCCCAACTGCTCTCATTCCTGGAGTGCACCTGGGGGAAAAAGGATGCCTCCTCTTCCGCTGGACCCCCTCCACATTTTGTAAGGAGTGGGGAGGTTGCTGCAAACAGAGCTTTTGCTCCCAGGATCCTTCCCACCCAGCCCTTTGCAAGAAGAAGTTCCTATGTTGGTGGTACAGAAGGACAGGGCCATGATGTTGGTACATGGGTGGAGGTGATGGTGCACACAGTTGGGGAGGGCAAGCAATGGTATTTGAAGCTTTTTCTGGAGGTAGATTGACTTGGCCATGCTGACAACAGGACTGAAAGATGTCGGGAGACCTCAGACAGGCTTTAGAGTCAAAAAGAGATGCATTCTCATGGTTAAGATGGAGGAGGCATAGCGAGAAGGATTGCATTTTACAGTACTAATGAAAAACCACCAGTTCAGTCTTTGGCTCTAATTTCAGGAGGGCCATGTAATAGCGGAGTTTGCTGAAAACGTTTCATCAAGTTTCGAAATGAGGGAGTTCTCCGAAGCAAGGGTCTCACCAGGTTGGTTTCTCCGCTCATTGTGATAAGCAGAGCAGATGTAAGCAGAAGAACAAGCTGCATGACTCACAGCGCAATCCTAAGCAGTGCTGGAATGGCGAGGCCGGCACCACATTCATGCCCTGGCTGTAGGGGAGGCGCCAGCCTCCCCTATGGACTCCTTGGATCTGTGCCTGCTAAACAGCAGGCGCAGATCTGAGGAGACCACGCAGGCCGAATTGGGGCCAGCCTGCCCACAGCTGTCCCCCAGCCAGAAACACCCTCCCCCTGCCCATTCCCTCCCTCGGCCTGTCTTGTCACGCCTCTGTGCCAGCCGGGCTCAACTGGCGCAGAGTGAGTAGAGCGCGGACGCTCCGAAGCCGGTGCTGCCTGCAGCACCGGTCTCGGAGTGAGAGCACCAATGGGGGGGGGGTGCCGCTCGGCACCCCTGTGTCAGCACTCTGTGCGTAGCGTCGACACTACCACGGAGTGTCAATGCTACAGGCAGTGATGTCATGCACCCACTACGCACCACTACGCGAGTACCGGTTTCTAGAAGTTGAGCTGGCCTAAATCATTATTTGTTTGGCATTTGGACAAGTGCCAATCAAAAGTGAGTACCGGTTTCTAAATCATTTGGATGACACCACTGGCTACAGGGTGTGTAGGATGGCACCCTCAGAGTGATAAGAAAGAAGAGGGAGCTTTCCAAGATTGTTCTTTACGAGACAGGCATCTTTCTTTTTCATTGTAGTCTCTGGAAACAATTTGGATAACAGAAATCAACTGCAGTTCCACAGAGCTGGACGTAACCTTAAGCTCTGCTTTTCAGCACTTGGAAGAGCCACATTATTCACTGGGGGGAACTGCATTCTGACAGATGCTGCTTTACACATCGGTGATTCTTTTGGATCATATATCTTTGTCGTACTTGAAGCAGAAGCAAGCTGAACGGAAGGAGGTTCGACATCCTTTTATGTTATCTGCTTGTCTCGTGGGCTTAAGGTATGAGACCTCCTCCTTGATTTCTGTCTGTACATCAAGAATGGGGCAGTTTTAGACACACTGACGTGAAATGCTTCTACAGTGGCAACATTAAAATCCACTCATATGCTGAACTGATTTTCATGCCTTCTCAAGCCTGATCTCTTAGCAAATTTCAATGCACATAACTTTCTTTCTCCTTGCTCCTTCCCCACTACCTAGTTGTTCCTATTCATTTTTCCAGGATGAATAAGAGCCAAATTCTATCCAATTTTTCAGTGCTCGTGTAGCTGTGCCAATGGGGCACACACACACAATCCTAAATTTAGGCCAGCAAAGTTATGCCAGCAAAGTTTGGCCAGCACAAGGGACACTATGAAGTATATTTACACCACTCTCAAAGTCAGAGAGGTCAGCCCACTCTGACTCCAAGCGTGGTCCAAACATGCTTTATTAACAGCTAAACTTAGCTGGCCTAACTGTGCCAGCCTAACTCCAGGTTAGGATTATACCCGATATCCTGTGCTGGGGAGACAGTTATGGAGGCCTCCTCACGGTTAGGAGATGTTTGTTCCCTTACCTTGGGATTGCATTGTGGCTACATTGGCCTTGGAAACTTGGATAGGATTGGGCCCTAAGTGTCCTGAATACAGAGCAGAGATTATGTGAGATACCCTCCTCTTTGGCAGCCTGTAAAGTGTGAACCATCCTCGCTTTTGGCAGGGGGCTGCCATTTTGTTCGTCCCAGAATTTTGCAGAACAATACCATATCATGATATAGCATCAGTCCAACAGACATTCTGGTGCAAGTTGTAACGATCAATGGTGAGGAGGAGTTTCTTCTCATTCCATAACATTAGCCCCCTCCCCTCTGGGTAGGGAGCAGAGAGGGGGACTATCAGGGTGGCAATTGGGATCACCAGGAAGCATATGGGGAATGGCAAAGGGCAGATCTCAGCAGCAATGATACTGTCAATATCCTGCCACCCACCTAGCCTCGCTACTCCTCCTGTGGTCCACTCGACTTGTGCCAGTCAAAGATTTGTATGTAGGGTGTGGCTCAAGCACAAACTTTATTGCAGGGAAATACAGCTGATGTTTTGCACATTCCTGTTTCTTATGAGCACTATGAGAATTGAGTTGGATAAAGTTGGGAATTGGAATGGTTAGAGGGATGCTTTCCTCTCTCACACCACCAGAACCAGGAGACATCAACTAAAATTAAGTGTTGGGAGAGTTAGAACGGATAAAAGGAAATACTTTTTTTAATCCAGCAGGTAATTAAATGTGGAACTCCTTGCCATAGGAGGTGGTGACGGCATCTGGCCTAGGCACCCTTAAAAGGGGATTGTACAGATTTCTGGAGGAAAAGTCCATTGTGGGCTTTAGGCCATGATGCGTTGTGCAACCTGCTTATGTTAGTAGTAGGCTACTTCAGAATGCCAGATGCAGGGGAATGGCAACAGGATGCAGGCATCTTGTTGTCTCTTGTGCTCTCTGAGGCATCTGGTGGGCCACTGTGAGATACAGGAAGCTGGACTAGATGGGCCTTTGGCCTGATCCAGCAGGGTTCTTCTTATGTTCTTATGAGTTTGCCCTTATCTGTTAAAATGAATTATTTCATGGATCTGCCCAGACAACAAAATACCAGTCCTTAAATAAAAAAAAACTGATTTCAGAACTAAAGAGCCCTTACTAATGTCACCCCTAAATACAAGTCGTTTTAGAACTCAGTTCATTTGCAATCCTGTCCCATGCATGTTTGTTCAGAAGTAGGTTCCACGGTGTTCAATCAGTCATCTGCCAGTCATTTCGCATGTTTGTGCTTCCTGCTTTGAAATATGTCTTGACTGAGCTACGGCTGAATGTTACTCCTGAGGCCTTCTCATGATTAGCCTTTCTGGAAATGCATATTTACTGTGTCGACTGTTGCACAAACTCGAAGCAAACTCAGACTGCATAACGGCGGAAGTAAATTATATAGAAGAACGATGTGAGCCTTCTATACCTACGGGACTGGTAAAATACTACCTTATAAAAAGTGCCAGAAACATAAGTAACAATTACAGATTTTCAACATAACACTTTCCTTTAAGTGGCATTACCCTGAACTTCCCAGAAGGCTATAATATACCGCAGACAAATAACACTGGCTGTTCACCAGAGGACCCTGGCATTTGCTTTGTTTAAAAATGAAACTTGTGATGAAAATGATGAAACCTTCATTTTCTCAGCATACTTCATAGACACATCGACCATCGGATGATCCTGCTTTCAAACGCTGACTGTGAACAGGAAAGACGCTGGCTGAACAATTTTAAATCACTGATGTCAGTGCCCTATCAAAATCTAGAATTGAGGATAATAAAGTGGTTGCTTCAACACTAACAAGACTCTAAAATAGCACTAAACAACCACCGAGCACCCTTAACTAGAGAGACGTGAATGGCTTTGTGTCTGCTTATTAGTGCGGGCGAAGTGACAGGTCTGCCTGCAACTGAGCTGAGAACAGAAAAATGCATGCATGCAGCCCAATCCTGTTGAAATTCCTCGGTGCAGATGCCGTGGGGCCAACGTGGCTTGCGCTGTGTCCCGCGGGGGAATTTTGCAGTCTCTCCTTGCAAAATGGTTCCATCTGCGGCAATAAGAACATAAAAAGAACCCCATTGTTTCAGGCCAAAGGCCCATCTAGTTCAGCTTCCTTTATCTCACTGTGGCCCACCAGATGCCTCAGGGAGTACATGAGACAATTAGATATCTGCATCTCGTTGTCACTCCCCTGCACCTGGCATTCTGAGGTAGCTCACTTCTGAAATATGTAGGTTGCACTACCCATCACAGCCTGTAGCCTGCAATGGACTTTTCCTCCAGAAATCTGTCCAGTCCCCTTTTAAACGCACCTAGGCCAGACACCAGCACCACTTCCTGTGGCAAGGAGTTTCACAGATTAATCACCTGGGTAAAAAAGTATTTCCTTTCATCTGTTCTCACTCTCCCAACACTGCGTCTACTTGGAGCTGCATCTGTTAAATTGCTGGCAGACGTCCAAGTGAATTCATGTCAGTGAATCATGCCTGGGATGGGGGATAGGATAGGACAGGACGTGTACCAACGCTGCTGATCGCGCTTCCCTCCTGGGACGTTGACAGGATGGAAAACTGTGCATTTGAAATGAAATATTTTTGGCCTGAAGGAAAAAAAAAAGAGCACTACTATAAAATGAGAGCTAAGAATAAGCACATCATGGAAGGCCATTCAGCTTGCAGAGAAAGGACTCTTCCAACAGGTATTTCCTGATACGATATAAACTAATCAAGGGATATTTCACTCAAATTCTCGAAACATGGTGTCTATAGCCTGGGGGAAACCAAGGAGAAAAACAAAAATCCAACAAGTTGCCATAGCAACCTGCATTGCTGGAAATAATGCTGAAGCAAACATAATTGAGTGTTTTTAATGCAATTAATGGAAATAAGAGGTGTTGGGTTATACTTTGACAGACAACAATCAGCAAACATTTCCAGAAAACTGAGTGTCTTTTTTTTTTAAAGTAATAAACACTTGGCTGCTTCCACCCCTTTCATACTCTAAGCAGATTGTGTATCATTTGCAGAAAATATATATTTTACAGCACACCATCTGGAGCAGGTTAATATCTGATTGGCTGTATAGACAGTTAATCAATGCAGTACAGACAGTCAGGAGGAGATCAGGCACCCCACAGATGGTGCCATTAATATAGAAAATATCTAAAAATAATTTACAATCCACTTTGAGTTCAGAAGAGAGATCAATTTGTGTCATGAAGGAATTTATTTCAGTCAAAGGACCCATCACCACATTACAGCTGACCTAGATATGTTTGGATTAGTATTTATAATTAAATGGATTGCCATTAAAATAAAGTAAGTGCATCTATAGTAATGTCAAGTCATTTAATAGCCCACTTATTGTAAACTAAGTGCAGGTATAACTCCCCTGGCTGTATACATTTAACTTTCCTAAGGAAGCACACAACTCATACATGATATAGGTTCTCCCTGGGTAATGACAAGAATAATGGCAAATACGGTCTTCCTGGCCTCCAAAGGCCGCACACAGCCTTTCCAGCCTTCAGAACACTTGCTGGGCGCAGCTAACACATTTAGAGCACAATCTTAACCTGGAGTTAAGCCGGCACAGTTAGGCCAGTAAAGTTTGGCCAGCACTAGGGCCACCATAAAACATGTTTGGACCACTCTCTGAGTCAGGGAGGATGGCACACGTCTGGGTGCTGGCTTCGCTGACTGAGAGTGGTCGAAACATACTTTACGGTGTCCCTTGTGCTGGCCAAAACTGGATGGCCTAACTATGCTGGCTTAACTCTAGGTTAGGATCGTGCTCTTAGCTGCTTAAAACAGCTCCAGTCACGTTCGGAGGACTGTTCCCCCCCCCCCGAATCCATGGATTTCAGCTTCTGCAGATTTTGGTATTTCAGGGGTTCAAAGAACGGAACCCCCGCAGATAATGAGGGCCCGCCTGCAGGTATTTTAGCATCATTCCTCTTCTAAAATGTAGCTTCACCATATCCACACAATATGACCATCAAATAATGACTATGGCCACACCGTTTACATAAACAGTGCTCCAACACTTTGTCCATATATATTATTTGGGTGCTAAGATGCAGATGTTTCTTGCTGCATTCCCTTGCCCAAGTGGTTTTGGTGATGGGGCATAAATAGTAGTGCAATACGTCAGGAGTGGCCAAACCATGGCTCATGAACCACATGCAGCTCTTTGATGTGTGGCTCATGGGAATACATTGGCTTAGCCCCTTTTTGCATAACAATATAAAAAAGTATTTTCATTTTACATTTTCAAGTTCCATCATTATTTACTGGGTATAAATGGAGAGTCCACTGGATTAACTGGGCAAGAGGCACTTTTTCAAGTGGTGTTCCTCTTATATTTAGCAGGGGAAGAGTAATTGTCCCTCTTCACCCCTGCGCAGTCTTTCTAGTGGCTGTTGCTGGTGGTCTGCCTTTTTTTAGATTGTGAGCCCTTTGGGACAGGGAGCCCAACTTTATTATTATTACTATTTGCCTGTAAACTGCTTTGTGAACTTCTTGTTGAAAAGCGGTATATAAGTACCTGTTGACTGTTGATTGATTGATTAAAATTTAAGTTTAGTGTTCATGGTGAGTAAATATATTTAAGTATTTAAATGCTTCTTAAATATTGTGGCTCTCAGATATCTCTCTTGCAGTCCTCATTTTACACCTGAATTTTATTGTATGCCACAAGTTTTGCCACCCCTGTAATATGTCATTGCATATTTCAGTGGTTCCCAAACTGTGGGTCAGGACCCACCAGTGGGTAGAGAGGCGGGGCTTGCCAACATGGACGGTCATGCTTCTTCCACTGGGGAAGAAGGGACCATACTCTTACCTTTTATCTGAAGCCCGATGGGGCATTCAGCCTGTGGTTTTCAGGAAAGGAAACCCAGGGCATAGGCATTTTCCAGCTAAATCCTGGAAATGGCAATCTCAGGAGGAACGCTGGGAGCCTGGAGCATAAGGGTGAGAAGATCCTGCACCATTAACGTGGACTGCAGGCTAATGTTGTTTGCCTCGTTAGAAAAGATCACGGACGGCGTCGAGAATGTTTCCATCTGGATTTGTAATCAAGCCTCTGTTGCAAATCTTGGTGCAGAGAAAGCAGAGAGCAGGAGGAGGAGAAGAATGGATGATAATTTGGACAAATAAATAATAGACTGAGAGATTGGAGTCGTTTTAATTGCTTTTGGCGAGAGAGATGGCCGCCAGAATCTCAGAGGGGTGAAGGAGGAAAAAGCCTGAAAAACATCAAAGACCCCAGCTGGAGTGCAAAAAGAAAGTGCAAAAGTATTTGACAAGATAAATTTAAATTAATACAAAACCAACCGACTTTCATCTATTTGTGATTTAAAAAAAAGAAAAGGAAAGTATGTTATATTTTTTTACCCCCTTTAAAATGGAGTCTGTGGAGTGCAGCTTGAAGAACAAAGCATTGGAACTCATTGCCAAAGTATTTGTATTGAATTTTCAGATGGAAGTTTATGGCTATGAGAATTTTTTAAGAAGATAACTCCCTCTTCACAATGAACTTAAGATTATGATGAAACAATTAGAAGATCAGAAGGAAAAGAAAACTTAAAAGGTTTAAATTGGACTATTTTATATCACTGAAATTTATTTGGATTTATAATTTACAATCTCTTTGGACTAACCAGTAACTATTTGTGATGAAAAAAAGAAGAGGAAAATATTTTATTTTATTTTTACCCCCCCCCCCTTAAAGTGGAGTCTGTGGAATGCAGCTTGAAGAATACAGTATCGGACTTCACTGCCAAAAAAATTGTATTGAACTTTGAGAGGGAAGATTATGGCTGTGAGAAAATAACCCTCTCTTCACAATGAACTTAAGATTTATGATGAAAGAATTAGAAGACTAGAAGAAAAAGAAAACTTAAAACTTTAAATTGGACTATTTTAAATTACTGAAACGTATGTGGATTTTTAAGAAAAATGTTTAATGTGAAGGTGAGGAATCTGAATTATAGGGGTAAAACATATACTGATAAAATATAATGGATGGTTTTTAGAATAGGGGTAACAGAATTAATAGTAAGAAATTAGAATTATTTGATACTTAAGACACTATAAGAAAGTAAGATCAGATGTTTAAAATGAGGATCAGTTGGTGGAAGAGATGAAATATCAAATAGATTAATCTTTTTTTTTAGCATATAGTTTTAATTCTTTTCAGTTTTGAGTTTTAAAGTTAGTTTAATGCTTGGTTAGAAATGTGTGCACCCTATGGAAAGAGAATGTTAGAACTTCAACTGGGACAAGATTAATTATGCAGTTTGAATGTTTGAATCGAAGAATGTTTAAAGGGGCTATTTAGATTATTTGAGTGAGGGGGGATGTTCTAATTACAGATAGATAAAGTTAAGATTTATAACTAAGCGATATGTTAGGACCCCCTATGACCTTGGACTAATTTGAATGCCCAGACATACTTATAAGGCATAGGCTGATGGAATGTATGAATTTAAGATTATATAAATGTGATATTTGGATCGATTTAATGAAGGGAGGGGTGTCTTTATTCTAGATATAAAGTTAAGATTTATAACAAAGCGATATTTAAAGACTACCCTTCAACTTAAATGATAAGATATTATAACCAAGTGATTGATACTAGTGATTGACTAGTGATTGATAACCCAAGGAGAAGATTCTGCATTTTTACCTATCTTTTTTTTTCTCTTTTTTTCTTTGGAATGTTGAAGTTTAGAACAGGGGTGTTACACTAATAGCATGTATTAGGTTTGAAAGTAAAAGATAGTAGTTTTCTCCTCTGCTGCATTTTATATCACTTATTATAATAGCAAATGCAATCCTTTCCTTCTTGTCTTGTTTTTTTCCTTTTCTCTAGTGGTAATATTTGCTATGCTTTGCCTGCTCAGTGAGAAAGAATGTACTATGATAACATTTAGTCAAAACAAGGGAGAAAAAAAAGGGGGGGCCAATGAGAATCAGGAATAGCGTAAGATAAGAATTGACGTCAATAATAATATTTTTTTGCTGAAACTTTTTGGCTCCAAATAATTTTAAAGTTTGAATTACACTGACAGACAATGGATTATTAAGACTACTAATATAGATTAATAAATTAATTTTGATGGATACATTTGTTTAACAATATATGAGGCTTGGCTTAACAGTATTATATTATTAATAATTGTTGAAGAAATGTATTGTAGGTAAAGTAGATTTCAATATATGCATGTAATCTCTCCATGACCTTATGTGTATACCTGTGTTACTATCCCCTCCCCTTTTGTATAAATATTTTCCTTTTCCCATTACTGTATAGTAGAAAATAAAATCATTTTGGAAAAAAAAAAAAAAAAAAAAGGACCCACCAGTGGGTCATGAGCCAATTTCAGGTGGGTCACAAAGCACCTAGAACAACCATATTGAAAAATATGGGAAGATGGGATGCTGGGAAGGGGGAGGGTTGTGTGGTTGTTTTGCTACTGTCAAGATTGTAAAAAGGCTTTTTTCCCCTTTCTGATTCAGAGCTGTAATGAGTGAAAACAGCGTCTGGGGCAAGAAAATATTTTGCACCCCCCCTTTCCAAACTCACCACCAGCAACTGGCAGCTCCTGGGTAATTGTGAATAGGATTGTAGACTTAGTAAAAAAGAAGAAAAAGACAACTGCTTGGCAGGATGAACAGAATGATAATCAACCAATACAGTGCATAGATTTTATTCATGAAATACTGGGGGTGGGGGGGGGAAGGAAAGCTGGAAGGGGACAGACTGCTAACAGGCAGCCACCATTTCAGTAGCCAGATCAATTTACATTTAAGTCTACAATCCTATGCACAATTACCTGGGAGTAAGACCCATTGCCAACAACTTCTTTCTGCATATGACTTCTTTCATATTGTTTTTTCTGTTACTACCACCCTCATTCCCACTCAACGATCCGTTCCCATAATAGCAGCCAGGGTTCTGTAGGACTGTGTAAAAGCCTGTGTTCCATTTTCAGCTTCCAAATGTCAAGAGCTTGCAAGCCTATTGGAGAAAAATACAGCACCTCTAGCATGCATTTTTCTGAATCCCCAACTGCTCACAGGCATTTCTGTATGCACAATTACCCAGGAGTAAGACCCATTGCCAACAATGGGACTTACTTCTGAGTAGACTTCTTTCTGAGTATGACTTCTTTCATACTGTTTTTTCTCTTGCTTCCACCCTCCTTTCCACGCAAGTGCCTCCTTAGGACACCTGGAGGAACTGGAAGTGAGTGTGGATTGGAATGCCTTGTTCATTAAACTCTTTGTTGGAGAGCCTCCAAATAAGGAAGTGTGTGGTGACGTGATGTCATTGCAAGTCCGAGAGGATACAGCCAGGTGCTGGTGGTGAGTTTGGAAAGGGGGGGTGCAAAATACTTGCAGGTGCTGTTATTTGCATTTTGATATTGCAAAAATTGCGCCCACCCTTTGAACTGTGCCTGGAGCAGCTGCTCCTCAGGCTCCACCCACGATACGTCACTGCACTTTGCTATTGGAAAATAGCTGAGAAATAATCCAATTTATTGCTGCATTCTCAGGAAAGCCACAGGGTCTGGCATTGCTTCTGGCCATGACATCACTTCCAGTGGGTCCCAGACGGATTGTCATTCTAAACAGTGCGTCCTGGTGCTAAAATGTTTGAGAACCACTGGGTCATATTTCATGTTTCAGTAGGTGAAATGCAACACCAATTTCAGTAAAACGTTGAAATCCTGTTGGATTTTGCTCTTAGGTCTTTGTGTACGACTGTAATCCAACTGCCAGTGCTCAATTCAATAAATATAGTGTTTGCAGTCCTAGCCCATTTTGTCTCTCTAGCTCATTTATCTCTTTAACATGTTTAGCTGCTTAAAAACAATGCAATGCAATGCAAATTGGCAGATGTTTTCATTCCAGGAACTTGGCTAAGATTTCTTTTTAATGCCTTACTTCATGCACCACTGGACACAGTAGCAGCCCAGCCATTTATTTGCAATCATGAGTAATTTGCATTGTCCCAGAGCACACATGCTTATGTACCTATATCAGACTGAATAAATATTTTTATGGCATTTTGATGGCTCCAGTTTTTGTAATGAAAAGTACCTTGAGAAGTTTATAATATAGTTTTCTGGGTCCTAACTTGTTCATTCAGCAAAGGCCTTAAATAAGGTAACATGTTTATATGGTTCTCTGGCAATGACATCGCAAATACAATATCAAATATACATTAGAATTTCAAATGCAACCAAGTTAGGTCTGCCCCCTTCTCCCCCATGTCACTGAGACTTCAAGAGTTGACTTCCAGGCAGAAATTCAGCTGATGTAGCTTCTACCCTCACTACATCTCTAGAAACTGCACGTATTGTTTGCCCACATACCAGTGACGTCATTCACTGGTGCCAGCAACCGGAACGCTGCTGTTGCCAGGATCCGGAACACCGCGGGGACGGACGGGTGAGCTGTAGCTTCCCACCCCCTTGCAGCTCCCGGCAACGCCTCCCTGCGCCCGGAAGAGCTCTCTTACAGAGCGATCCAGGCGCAGGGGTGGGCGGGCGGGCAAAAACAGCGCGCGGAGTCTGCCGCGTGCTGCTGCTCTGTTCCCGCTCTCCCCGGAACTACCGGAATGGGGTCCCGCCCCATTCTGGTAGGATGATGCCTCTGCCTCATACCCCAATAAATCAACAGCCAAGTGATTTGGAGTATAATTGAGCCACAATTTTATTGAACAACAAATTCTGCACTGGGTCCTAACTGACTTATCCTTACTCAACACTTTCAGTGATGACTCCTACTTTGGAAGAGACCATTCAAATTGTCTGCCAAAACAGGCAGTGTGGATGCTCTTAATATGGAAGGAAACAAAAATGCCAAAGTTCCATTTCCAAAGTTCTACAAACGCTATAGTAGGGTGTGAGTAGCACCCATGCTTTGGTTGTTGGTGGGAGAGACAATCTGGAGAGGAAATTTGAAAAATATTTTCTAGGTGGTCTGTCCATTGGGCAGTTTAATCTTAGAGCACAATCCTAACCTGAAGTTAGGCCAGCACAGTTTGGCTGGCACAAGGGCCACCATAAAGCGCATTTGGACCAGTCTCGGAGGATGGAGCACGTCTGTGTACTGGCCTCTCTGACTCTGAGAGTGGTTCAAACATACTTTACGGCTGTGGTTCTTAACCTGGGTTTGATCGAACCCCAGGGATTTGGTGAGTCAGTCTCAGGGGTTCGGTGGAGGTGTGTGTGTGTCCATTCCGTTCGCTGGCCTTGATATCTGTGCTGCAGGGAACTTGGTGCGCTCAGTAGTTGTTGGGATATTAAAGTAAGGCCTGGGAATTTGCTGGCCTGGATGGTAAGGCTTATCACTGAGGCCTAGCAGACCAGCAGAGGGTGCGGGGTAGTTCTGACTTAGGTTCTGCCCAGTAACAAGACCATGTGATCTCTGGTGGAATGTTGCAAGTTATTTAGCCAATCCCAGGAACACTGGTTGCTTGTCTGTTCAGCTCAGTGAGTGCGTGTGTGTTCAGTCCTGTCCTGATCAGAAAGCTGTTCTGTTCTACTTTCTGTTTCTCTCTTTGCGAGCAATCCTTTTCGAGGATGGTAGACATAAAAATGAAGAAAAGGAACAGACTTTGTTGCGAAAATGATGAGAGTTGCCAAGGTGAAGCTGCGCATTTCTGAACTTGTCTCTAAAAGGCAACAGCAAAAGGGATTTGCAGTAAATATTCATTGAGTTATGTTTTTGTTTGACATTCATGTTTTGTTGGTTTTGTTCTTTGAACACAGTGATTTTATGTGCAACAGATGCATGGTTCATTTTGTGCACTAATAAAATATATATATCTATGTTTTGAATTTGAAAAAAAAATATTTTTCCATCTATGAAGCATTCGGTGAAGGCACGTATGAAACTTGCAGGGTTCGGTACCTCCAAAAAGGTTAGGAACCACTGCTTTACGGTGTCCCTTGTGTCAGCCAAACTTTGCTGGCCTAACTCCAAGTTAGGATTGCACCCGTAATCTATATATATAAAAACGGACTTGTGTGTGTGTGTATGTATGTTCCTTATACACATCTCTGTCCCTTGACCCACGGCCACGAAACGTGGCACACACGTACCTTGCAGCCTGGAAGGAATCACTGCGGGGGTCAGAACCCTCTACAGCCCCCCGTTTTTCAGGGAGGGGGCCTGGATCGTCAGGAACCAAGGGGATTACATTGGGCTACAGGTCTGCTGCCACCCTATGGTCACAGACGATTCTGCAGCAGCTCAGCTACCAGACAGAGGCAGAACAGAAAGCGAAACTAAATGCTTTGCCTGCGTTGCCTGACTGGCCCAGGGTGGAAAGAGCAGGATCCAGAGACTTCCAGCACCCAGTCGGATCTGAGAGGGGCCTATGTCCTGGGAGCTAACAGGCCACCTCTGCCTGTTTCTCATACGTCAGGGCTATCCTGCAACAGGGCCTGCAGACAGTAAGTGGGACCTTCATATTGCTCTCTTAGGTTAGGGTGTCCCTGTTTCCTCATTCATTTCACAGTGATAGTGTGCGTTTTGGGTTCCACGTCAGCAATGCTGTGTTATTTCAGGGACGAGTTCTATATGTCTATCTATGGATCTCACTATGTCATATGTTTGAGGGAGGTTTGTATATTTGTGTGTATGTTCCACCATTACTCTGGAACGCCTGGAACGATGTTCACCACACGTGGTGCACTTATTCCTTACGATCTGGACAGATCTACTGTGGGGGTAGGGCCCCCCTTACGCCCCCAGAGGTGGGGGTGCACTGCAGAACAAACTCATTCCTCCTCCTAATAGAGCCTGGGGTTAATGTCTGCCCCTGGGCAACGCCGAGTCACAAACAGCTAGTTTCATATTAAAAAAGACATGTTCTTGCATCCAAGATCATGCCAATGTGGGGAGTCCAAATTTGTCAGATCTAAGAGGAGAGTGACACACAGACGCAACTACAGTGCTACATCTTTCTGTTCCAATCAATGGAACAGAATCATGCTATATTAGCATGACCCTGTTTAGAAAAGCTCTGTCTCATCCCCTCCAGGGTGAAGTCCTGGCTAAAACTGTGGAATGTCTGCTAAGTAACTGTATTGGACAAGGTAGGAGATACCTCGAGGAGATAGGGAATGGTATCAGCAATGGCCCCTTGTCCCGGATTAGCCAAGGATTACAGGGTTAACCCCTAAGTCTTTGCCTGCAGCAGGAGTACAGCTGCAGGCTGATGAGGGCTCTGGCTATGAAGGGAGGTTGGCACAGGTGGAAAAGGGTGTGGTTGATGAGCTAGAGCCTGCCCAGCAACAGACACTGATTGGCTGGCCTCAGTATAAAGTGGAAGGCAGGAGCTGGAGTAAAGGACCTTGGTAGGTGCTGGATGGGAGCACCAGGTAGGTGCTGGATGGATGGATTGGGACTGACTGATGGAGTGCTGGATGGATTGCCTGCCTGAAGGACGGACTGATGGACGGATTGCTGGACTGGATAAGGTAAGGTTATTGTGGGGAATAACCATAGGGAATTGTTGTATGGCTGCCACGCCCCTGCCACCAAGTGGAGGAGGCAGTTGTGGCTTAGGCAAGCTGACTGCCTATTGTTTGGTGGGTGGGGTTTGTTGGTGCTAGACTCTTAGTTTGGAGCTAAGCCAGTGATGAGGACAGTCTGGAGGAGGCTGGCCAGCCGGTGATCCAAGCAAAGCTGCAGGAAGAGAGGAGGCCTAGTGGGTGACTGAACACCCTCCCTCTTGTCTATCTCTGAGGCTGCTCTGGAGGAGAAACTAGTTAGCCTAGTGTGGGCATCAGGGCCCTTGGGGAGGCCTGGCAGGGAATTTGGCAGAACAGTAACCAAGATGGAAGCAGGACAGACTGTGCACATTTGCAAAGGAAGGTCAACTGGCAACAATACAGAGCCCAGCCAGAGGAGATGGACACAATCACATTTTTCTGAATTCAATCAGCCACTGCTTCTGATTGCTATATGGGGCTGGGGGAGGGCTGCTTCAATGTGTTCCTTGCCTGTGTGGGGTACAGTGTTAGCTGCTGCTTTGGCTGTGGTGGGGAAGTGCCGAGTGCCCTTACCTGTACTACTGACTGGCATTCTATGTAATGTGGCTAGCAGGGTGCAGTGCAGACTGTCTGCTGACACCATGCATTACAGCTAGCCAGCACAGTGCTAAACAAATAGCCTCCACATCATCACCTGGTTCTCCTGCACCCAACAGTGGAGATTTTATTTATTTATTTGAAGAATGTACAGTATACCCCGCCTTTCTCATGCCGAAGCAAACGCCCAAGGCGGCTCACATGAGCAGGCTAGTCTAAATCACCATTTTTTTTAATTGGTTTTTTTTTTTTTTTACAAATCTACAGTATTCTTGTGATCCGCCAATCCTCAGGCCCAGATGTAGCCTTCCCAGTGTGGTTCACTCCTTTGGCTCCTGCCATCAAGCCTCAGCAGGCAATCGGAAGTCAAGCCTGGACAGGTACGCAAGGTTGTATTCTGTTCTTTTGCCAGCTGGCTTTCTCACACACTCCCCCGCAACTCTCACTTGCAGTGAGTAATCAGCTCCATAGCGCCTCTGTTCTGCCACTGCGGGTACTGTAGCTTGTCAGAGCCCGGCATCCGTCTCCCATCCAAAAATAAACCACAGATTCTCCTGCTTAGCTTCAGACAGTACCAGCAGCTCAACCATCAGTCCACACCTCCTGCCCAATGATTCTACCTCATGAATGATTTTGATTCTTCCTGCTTAAATGCCAAAGTGCTGGCTGCGATGACGTTTGTACGATATTGCTGGAGGCCTCATTTCCTGCATTCGCTTGAATGTCTGAGTATGATCCTAGTGGCACGATGATTTAACCCAAGACTTTTCACTCCAAAGATACGATTGGCATTATATTAACTGGCAGTAACTATGGCAACTTTTCATCTGTGACCTTATTGAAAAGCAGGTGAAATCTAGACAGCTAAGTATGGTTATGTTGCATCTTGGAACTCGGTAAGTTTTTCAGGGGAAAATTGAAAGCAGAATTTCTTCCAGGTAATTGACTTGTGCTCCTTTGTGTATTTTGTTTCTTTTTTATATCAGCAGAATTTTAAAAAAAGAAGATGCAGGTTGCATATAATTCAGTCATTTTTTTCCAACTCACCCTCCTACACAATCTTATTATATTTTCAAACCTACCCTTTCTATCACAGCTACATTCCAGCTAAACCAATGTGCCTAACCATTCTGACCGACTCGGGTGCCTGTCCATATATATATGAAGGTGTCGGGCAGCACAATTCTATGAACCGCGCAGCGTTGGTGCAACGGGGTTGTGCTGACACTGCGTGCTTAGTGCTGACGCAGGGGCACCAATCGGCAGGCAGCGCCAATCCTGTTGCGCCTCCCTAGAGTCGGCTGAAGCCGGCTGGCACAAGGTAGGCGCCATGATGGGGCAGCACGGGGATTGGGTGAGGAAGGGGGAATGTGGGCGGGGGGCAGGCGTGATGTGGGCGGGCTTGGGAAGTGGCCATACGCTCACATCCTAAGCCCATTCAGAAGGCCGCGCAGCCCCAATTTGGGCCGTGTGCATTTAGTGGGCACAGATCTGAGGAGCGCATAGGGGAGGCTGGAGCCTTCCCTACAGTAAGAAAGCGCACGCTCCCTTGCCACAGGAGGCTGCCTCCCCCCCACCCAGCGTTGGATATGGCACTGGCCAGCCGGCCATGCCATTCCAGCGCTGGGTAGGACAGTGCCCTAAATGATCTGTAGTTATAATCCTTTTAGTAGACAGTTGTGCTGAATCTACTCTACTATTGTATATTATCTATTGCTTGCCTTGTAGCCCAATCCTATCTTTTGCCCTCCTGTGGCAGTGACACTGAAATGGCTAATGCTGAAACTTGCTGGGGATGGGGTGGGGTGTTGTGTAGGTCTCCAGGTACAATCATTCCCTTACTGGGAGTAAGCCACTGTGGCATGGGATGGGGGGGGTGTACTCAAACCTGCACTAGCTGAATAGATGGTGCAAGTCTATGTGGACCCACACCACAGGATCAGGTCTGAGAAAGGGGCTAGGATTTGGCTGCAGCCAAACCTGCCCACTTCCCAGACCTGATCCACCCCTCCCCTGCCCCATCACGACTGCTTTTCACCCTCCCCTACCCCTGTTCTGCCCTCCCCCACCCCCTCCCATGATCAACAGGTGACTCCAGGTTAATAGGCATAGAGGGAAGGCTCCAGCATCCTTCCCACCAGCATCCCCTCAGCACATTACTTAGCATACTGCAGGGGTGCCTTTTACAACTGGTGCTGACTGCTTTAGATGACATCATGAGCGCAGGGAGGAGCCCAGGCCATGCGCCCCCCCCCATCTGGGCTGCTGCAGGAGGATCAGGCTTGTGGCTGCTATTTTGCAGGCGCGTGTCCGAGCAGCCCCATCAAGCTGTCTGGGACTTACTGTGGAGTAAGGGGATGAACGTCCCCTTTGCTCCACAGTGAGCTCCAGCTGCCTCCTACCTTGCCCCTGCCCAAGTTAGGATAGTGCTGCCCATAGGGCACATGGTCAACGTGATTTCACAAAAGGAACTGTTTTAAATCCTATCAGTACTGTTGAAGAGGGAGATGTTTGGAGAGAGAAAAAACCTGTTTTGACAGCAGAGCAATGCCAGGTTTGTCATCCAGCGCAGTCCCCTTAAACATGATTCTGCAGCCATTTTAACGGGGTCCACACTGGTTGCAGGTGCCATTCTGAAGGTCTCTGCATTGTGGATAATGAGGAACATGGGCACAGATAATGAGGCAGGTAGCAAGTCTACCTCTTGCAGATAAGCAAATTTGCAGATAGTGAATTTGCATATAAAGAGGATTGACTGTACCAAGATATTCCTTTAAAACCCTACCTTTAGATAGGATCTTCTATAGTGGAAACACTTCAGCACCACTCGGGTTAAATAAATCAACCTCTCTCACAGGTACATGTTTGGGACAAGGAAACCCGCAATGTAGTGACAAACTTGTTACTTCCTCTATTTGACAAATTGAATTCATAGTGAATGCATTTAACCTCCTTTCCATATTCCAATACAGGCAAATTTGCCAAGACAGCCTGTGTTCTTATCAGCCATAATCTTAAAACACTGCCTTTTCAAAAAAAAAAATGTTTTCTACTGGCACATAGCCCCACCTCCCTGGCCCAACATTGTCCAACATTGCCCACTTCAGTATTTAATTTCATACTTTTATTCAATTTTTTTTAAAATTAATAAAGGGTTGCAGGGTGTACATGATTTGAAGGCTCAACTACACAATTAGCGGCCAAATGATGGCTCTGGTGAGAGAAGGCTCTGAAAGCATCTTGACCTTTGTGCTATTTTTCAAGTGAGGTCAAGCTCATCTCTGGGGGCACATGAGACTTGCCTGGACAATGTCACAACCCTAGCGCTCGATACTTGGCCAATGTGAAGTCAAAGGCCAAATTATGAGAGACGCTTTGAGTTGTCACAGAAACCAATTTTTCTTGGCTGTATGTAAACAGAAGATATTGACCCTCAATACAGATTCCTTCCTACTGAAACTCTTGCTCCTGTAAGCAAGTTCTCATCTAAGCAGCAGATGAGAACTGATCATGTAGTAAAGCACAGAAATACTTTCTGAAACTATCACTTCAGAAGAACATAAAAGCACACTGACAAATCAGATGAAGATCCAGCACTATGATGTAGCTAGCCTATTGTTTGCCTCCTGCACCTGGTAAGCAGATGTATATTTCCTTCACAAAATGCACATTTGCCAGAGAACCCATATTAACTAAACGTACCATGTTAATAATTCAATCCAATACCTTCTGAGTGGCTTATAAAGGCTGAGTTTGAAGTATGGAGAAGTGACATGGAAAGCCTTCGGCTCGCAAAATTTTCCAGAAGGCTCTCTAGCATTAAGATCCGCTCTGAGTTCCTTGCGGTAAAACAAACGGTATAATGAATGGAAATCTAGTTTAGAATCCGGGGGGCTGAAATTTTCAATGACAGCTAAATAAATGTACTACCTAATGCGAGCTGGATCACAGAACCTGATCTCCAGGAAACTCCTTACAGATGGTAGGGGCTGACGTCGTAATCAATAATCACTAATGTAAGCAATGAGCAGCTTTCTAACAGCCCAGATGGAGAGGAATTCTGCAGCAATGCATTAGAAAATAAAGTTACTGATCCTTGAAATTCCCGGCTGGAACACGTTCTATTCACTCTGATGCAGCAGAGCCCTTGGAGGGTCATGAGGCCCAGGTTTAGCCCTTCAAAGACATATGCACCAGTTTAACTGTCTGCACTGCCCATCAGTCTTGTTGAAATCAAGGGGCTCTTCCAGTGTACCTAACTTCAAGTCTTCACATAGAGTTTATAGAGTTTATAGATGCAATATGTATTGCAAACAACCTACACACACACACACACACACACACACACACACACACACACACAGGCTTCACTGAATCAAAGGTATTTCTCCATAAAATAGAAAA
This sequence comes from Lerista edwardsae, assembly GCA_029204185.1. Lineage (NCBI taxonomy): Eukaryota > Metazoa > Chordata > Lepidosauria > Squamata > Scincidae > Lerista > Lerista edwardsae. The sequence continues at coordinate 20,257,740 of JAJKFI010000004.1, read as the reverse complement.
TGCTTGAAAATTTATAATTCTGTTATCAGCAGGGATATCACTTTCTCTGTAAAGCAAATTTCCTACTGTTTGCAACTGGTACCCACCATCCGGCTCCCCTCTGTAACCTGGATAAATTGGAAAATTGTAGGGTTGACATCACCCAAAGCTAAGAAGAGGTCATCTTGGAAAAGCATCCTTCCCAGGAGGGCAAGGGAATCTCCCCCCCCCCAAAAGTATGGGCTCCCTTGAAAGCAAACGATAGCAGAATGTGGGTATTCCTGGAAACAAAACAATCTGCTCCCTCTCAAGTGAACTGAGAGCAGGCAGTAGAGATACAAGGTTTATTAAAAGGACGGAAAATCAAGATTTATTGATATTTATTTATTGATGTATTTATCAAAGCAATAGAAGGGGGAAAATGTAAGGATAAAAAGGCATGGTGTGGGTAAACCAACAAAATGAGGGTACAACATATTTTGGAAAGGTTGTTAAAAAGGAAAGCTGAAATTTAAGCACTGCCACACACACACACACACACACACACGCACGCACGCACGCACGCACGCACGCACGCACGAACATAACACACTTGGCTTTTCGGAGTACTTTTCTATCTTAGGCACTCTAGTCCAGAATCCTGGCTTTGCCACAATCCCTGTGAGTGGGTGATTATTGATAAGCTGATGTTGGATCAGGATGAATGTGCTGGAGGTGGGGTGCATGACCCTACATATAAACAGTGGCCATTAAAACCCATTTTTACCTATGGAACTGGATACCTGGAGTCACCTGAACCACTTGCATTTCACAGTCTTGATCAGGTGGGCTCTACAGTCCAACGAACAGGCTCAAACCCAGGTGTTTCATGTACCCATCATTTGGGAAAACAAGGAAGCAGCAATGATAGTGGCTGCTGCTACACCTTGAATTGATTCAGCAGCCCACTGCTGGGTAATGAACATTAAGGAGCCACTTAGTCCAAAGTAAGTGATGAAATACTTATAATAGAAAGGGAAATGGGGAATTTTCACAACATTCTTTGTCTGATTCTTTACTGTGTCTCATAAAGTCTCATAAAGTCTGCAGTTTAATAATGTCACAGCCAGTGTGAAAAGCAACAATCTAAACCATAGGAGGAATAAAAAATTAAGTGTTGAATTAGATGCAGGGAAAACCTCTTAGAGGTTAAAACGTCTTTGTCCCCAATCAACATTACTGTATTGCACAGTAATGACAACATTCACCAGTGGTGTAGGGCTTGCAGAAAACTTTGTTTGGTTCTGACTATGGAAATGATTAAAAAGGGACTTTTTAAGTGGTGCATTTTAAAATCTGTCCTATCACACACACCAGTGCTTAGAAGAAACCAATTCAAATCTGGGAAGCACACAGCATGTTAAAAATGCTCTGCTGCAGAATCGATGGTTTTACTTCAATATTCTTAAAATGAAGACCTAACACCTCTAATTCAGATGAAAGGAATTCAAAGTATTTTTGTAGTGTTCGTGATTGTTTAAGATTATTGTGATTTCTATCAAAACTGGGGGGAAAAATCTGTGGGTTTCTTGCCATTGATTGCATAATCAAATAGCTGTGGACCAGTAAAGAGTTACAAGGATTTTAGCAAACATTTCTGCTGGAAATTTTTTATGCGCCTAAGGACCACAGGGAAAGCAGGGCTGCGAATATCTGTCCTATTTTTAAAGTAGGGCAACCGTGTATGACACATAGGAGAGAGGGAAATAGCTGCTGGCTTGGAACTCGAGAAACTGAAGGCCTTGTGGTGCAACACTTCAGAGACACACACAGAACAGAAAAAGCATTTTTATTGCAGTTTCACCTACAATAATGAGCTTGCAGTCAGTGTAGGAGTGGAAGCTCACCATCCAGCTCTGTTCACTGCATTTAGATAATCTGGATTCGACAGGAAAAAGAAAAATCTCCCATCAGCTTCTCACACCACAAAATACTACATGCCTTCAAATGCCAGCAATTACCATTAGCAAAGAACATCCTTCTCCCCTCTCTCTTTCTCTCTCATTTAATCTATATGGTTTTCTACCCACCATTTCTCTTAGTGAGCAGCAAAGCTAGGGGTCCAGCAGGACTGGCCTTAAGCCAATGTGACCAATGGCATCACATTGGGCCCAGCACTTTGGGGGCCCCATACCAGTGCAGCAAGCATATCCTCTGCTGCTGCAGCCAGGATCTCTATGAGCTGTAAGTCAGAGCAGCTGTACCTTCGACCCTCCCACCTGCCCCTGCCTCCAAACTGCCCAAAATGGGCCTCCTTGGAAGAAGTTGGCGGTGATGTCATCGTGTCACTACCAACTATTTCCAGGTGCCACATGCGGCACCACAAGCACTTTTCTTGGTGAGTGGGGGGGGCCCTGCAGGGAGGATGGGCCCCCCGCAAGAATGCCCCACATTGGGTCCCACTGCTCATAGAGCCGGTCCTGGGTTACAGTGGTAAATTCTGAAGTGTGGGAGCTCATAATGACACTCCCCTGTCACCATGCCTTTTTAACAGCCCAATCTAACATAAATCCCTGCACAGCAATGCAGCAATGCAAGAACAAGCTATGCTGCAACCAACAGGGGATTTATTTTTTTTTGGCTGCTGGAGGTTTCCTTTGGGTAAGAGGGCATTGTTCCCTTGCCTCAAGTTAAGTCCCAGCAGCTGCAATGGGTCAACTTGGATCCAAGCAATATCCACGTTGATTCATGGAGGTGGACCAGGCTTGGAAGGATGGTTGCATAAGGTGCACGGAACTCACATGCCCAAGATGTAAAGATGGTTTGCTTTGACTTCATGTCTGGGATTGTCTGAAGACAAAAGCTCCTAGTCAACCCTCCTGCTGAGATCAGCATGTGCCCAATGGGCTATTAAGTCTCCTAACAAGGTAAAGGAGTAGGAACGAGTTACCAGCTGGTTTCCCAGCCAGGCAGCCCTACGGCATCATCAGGTGATATAAACTGCATGCAGTTGGAGAAATGTGTTTATTTCATTGGATCATTGGAACTAGCTGCACAGAAGGCACACCCACTTACCCCCAGTAAGGGCCAAAGACCATCATTTCTGGGACAACGTAAACCATTTGCAATCAGGACTGCATTTCTAGCTAGATGCATTTTAGGGATTTATTATTACTTTTGCTAACTCTTTCCAATTCAAATCCAGTCTACTAAACTTCCCTCCTAGCAATACCTGGAAATTTGTAATCTTTTCTTTAGCTGCCCAATCCTATGTGTAGGCTCCATTGGAGAAACTCACATTCTGGCAGTGGAACGCAAATGATGGCACTGCAAACGCTGTTCCAACAGAGCACGTTGACACACATGGAGCAGCATCAATGCACCATAGCAGCCATGAGAGGCTCTGCTGGTCCTGGTGCATTGGTGAGGAGCACCTTGTGGGCAGGGTCAGGGCATTCCTGGATGGACCGGAGGAAGGTGGGAGGTATGTCAAAAGCACAAAGGGGTGTATCTCAGCATAAGCAATGTGTGCTGGGAAGCTATCCCTTCTGGAGCCTCCTGACATGACCCTTTTCTCTTCTCAGACATGCGCTTACTTTCAGACTTACTGAAAGTTATGGGACAATATCCTTTGCCTCTCTCAAGCCTCTCGATTTTTCCCACCCACCCAGCGATAGGATCCACAAATTGAGAAGAGGAATGCTGGGCGGGACTTACGCGGGACTTCCACGTGATTGGCTGCCCGTCCGCAGCGTTCCGCGGCTGCCCTGGCCTCAGGGGGGCTGCCCCCGTTTGGCGTGCCACTCTGCTGCTCGCCCAGGCACCCAGCGCACCCCCCACCCGTCCTCCGCGGCGAGCAGGAGCTCCCCCGAGGCCAGGGCAGCCGTGGAACGCTGCGGACGGGCTGCCAATCATGTGTAAGTCCCGCCTAAGTCCCGCCCAGCGTTCCCCTTCTCAGTTTGCGGATCCCATTGCTGCACCCACCACAGCACAAGGATTGGCACAGTTGGATTGGCACAAGGGCTACTGTAAAGTATGTGTGCCATCTTCCCTGACTCCAAGAGTGGAGTCAAACATGCTTTACGGTGCTCCTTGTGCCTGCCTAACTGTGCTGGCCTCACTCCAGGTTAGGATTGCACCCTCACTCACATTAAGGGGTGTTTTGTTTTTTTACCAGCCTGATTGCTGTATCTCCCTCCAAGCTTTTCCCCAATGCATTTAATTCTTCTTTCTTTATTTTATTGTCTATAATTGTTTATTACTGGCCTGCCTAATATATGTTCCCCAGTGATTCATGGCTTGTCATATATGATTGCTCTTGTGTGCTACTGTGTTTTGGGTTTGAACAGAACTGCCAATTTGCTTCTATGTTCACCTGATTGGGAGGTTTTTCTCAGATTCCTCCCCCCCCCCTGCCAACCTGGTTTTCTCCAATTAAGGATGGTGGCATGCAAGGGATATGTACCAGTTGCCATCCCCCATTCAGCCACTGCCCTAGTGTATCAGTGACACAGAATACCAAAAGGGGTGCACCCAGACTGAACTAGTAGGCATTACGCCCCTTGGCCAGCCTCTGGCTGCCCTAATAAGATGGTCAAAGTTTGAAATTGAAATGAACCCCACAACGCTGTCCAAATTATAAATGCTTTTAGAAAGATTCAAAAATTCAACATTAGAATTAATTATAATTACAATGTGCTGCAGAATTAACTTATTACTAGAAATAATTTAGCACCTTAAGCTATTTTTGCACCAATTAAGAATGGTTCTCACAACATCCCCTTTGGATATTTCTACCTTTCCTTTCTCAGCCAGACAGCTGTTTCTGATGGACAAGGCAACTAGAAGTTTATTCTACCGTAAAACAGGAAGAAGAGCTCCCTCTTTGACAATCTTTCCATGGGGCCTGAAGACGCTTTTATTTAAACAAGCTTTTAACTACTGCCATGCTGGCTGGCATTTTAAACAACTATGGGATCCACGGGGCCTGCCCATTTTAAATTTTAAATTGTTTTTAAATATTGTTTTAATATGGTTTTAATTGTTTCTTTGGTATTGTTTTTATTTATAAGCTGCCTTGGGTGCCCATGGGGCAGAAAGGCAGGGTATAAGTCTTATAAATAAATAAAATAAATAAAATGTACAAGAATATAAAGATATGCTTAACAATGTTTTAAGATACCACAGCTTTATCATTAGTGTCCCAAGCTTTTTGTCTGAAAAACTGAAATGAAAAAATCTGGACTGATTGGTCCACAACAAAATCAACTCATACATTTTTATACACAAAGCAATCATAATTTGCTCCACTCCAAAATAATTTGAAACCACTCCAAAATAATTTGTGACACTATTTTCCAAGAAAAAAACGTGCACATTTTCTGCAACGAATAGCTATTTACGAACTACATTATCAAAATATTTATTTCATCAGTCCTGAGACTACTAACAACATAAAATGGAGATATTTTTTCTTTCAAAACTTTGGCCAACTTCAGGTTGATTACAAATAATGTATCAATTTACTGGAAAACCAAATTGTCCATTGAAAAATCAAGGACACTGAAGGCGCAATCCTAACCTGAGTTAGGCCGGCACAAGGGCCACCATAAAGCACGTTTGGACCACTCTCAAAGTCCTAGAGGCCAGCATACAGATGTGCACCATCCTCCCTGACTCTGAGAGTGGTCCAAACATACTTTACAGTGTCCCTTGTGCTACTGTGCTGGCCGAACTCCAGGTTAGGATTGGTCCCTGGGACTGCAATCTTATAAACATTTTCTTGAAAGTAGATCCCATAGAACTTAATGGGCCTTACCTTTGTGTAGATAGGCATAGGCTTGCGCTATGAGTTTTCCTCATCATTGTACCTAAACTTGCTCTAATTATCAGAATGTCAAAGTTCTCCAATGTCTTAAATCCCATACCCAAACATATAATAGATAAAAGATTTGAGATTTGGATATTGGGTGTACAAGGAGGCACAATAGTTTGTTGGAAGAAGCTGCCATTACATAGATCAATGGACCTCTATGTTCTTCCATGTGTTTACACTAAGGGCACAATTCTAATCTGGAGTTAGGCTGGCACAGTTAGACCAGCAAAGTCTGGCCACCGCAAGGGATACTGTAAAGCACGTTTGGACCACTCTCAGAGTCCAGCACACAGAGGTGCGTCATTTTCCCTGACTCCAAGAGTGGTCCAAACATGTTTTACAGTGGCCCTTGTGCCAGCCAGACTTTGCTGGCCTAGTTTGTGCTGACCTAACTCCAGGTTAGGATTATGCTCTAAACAACATTTCATTCTAGATTTCTCATTTTCTTAGAAGTTATTTTTTTAATGGCATGTTGAGTAATGAAGTGGGAACAACTTTTGCTTCCATTACCGTCTTTCTGCATTAAAGCCAATGTACATTCTGAACATTCAACTTGCTATGTGTATACACATTTAGATAAAATAAAGCAGTATAAAGTTAGATCTTTGTCTTACCTTCTAAGAAAGCAGGCAAGAGCTATACTGTAGGTGGAATAGTGTACCAAGTAACAGATTTTTGTACACTCTTTCTTACAGGAGGTATGCAGTCTACAGGAAAAGTAAATATATTGGTATGTATAATACACAGGTTTAAATAGACCACATTAGTTAGTTTGACCGAAGAGCTAGTTGTAGTCATAATATAGAGATGGTTGATTATGTCACAGTGTTCATTGTGATATGAACTGACAATGGACAAACCAGATCACAAAAGGTTCAGGTACCTCTGAACATACAAGAAGGTGCCCGTACATCAGAGGGAACACTGGATAAGCACTAGGCAGACCTGTTTCTTCTAGCTAAAGACTACATACAGCCTCATTCATCAATGAGCAATGCCATCAATCAATGAGTCTTCTTCATTGTCTCATCTCCCCACTTTGTTAGTTTGGCTGGCTTTATATACTGCTCCCCAAGATGGAACAGGCAACAACATGCCAATGATGTTAGGAACCAATACAAATGCACAAACACAAGTTAATAGCACAGCACAGTAGCGTTTGTTCAATGGTGTCTACTTCATTGTCTGAAGCAGAATATGGGATGTTTTCATTCCATGCATACATCATTCACAGTCCACTGATGCGATTCCACAGCCAATCTGTTAACCCTCTACCCCCATACACTCTACATGAAGAGCAACAGGGTTTCATTTCTCGTGGTTTGTTATTGAGAGACTTACAGCCCAATCCTAACAAGGGCTGGAATAGGCAGGCTGACTTGCCTGCCCCACTTCCAGCCCCAGTTAGGAGGCTGTGCAGTAAGAGGAATAAGAGGGCCTGCAGTAAAGTCCAGAGTATGGGGCTATTTGGTTCTGCACCAGCAAATCAGCTGGTGCAAGAACGAGTGGCCCGTGTAGGGCCAACTGGGCCAGGGAAGGGGCCTAAGTATTTGGCCTAAGTGCCAGTTCCTCATTCCCAGGGACGCACCCTCCCCCAGCCTCCCCCTTCCCTGATCTGCCTCCCCCCTACCCTCTGTGAGCCCCTGTGCTGGCCTAGTCTGCTTGTAAGTCCTAGCATGGCCCAGGAGACATGCGCCAGCCTAACTTATGGCTAGGATTGCCACATTTTTGAGGCAACTTTTCAAGCTGACGGTAAGATCTGGGAACTTGTTGACATTAACAGGTGTTACATTTCACACTGTATTTCCACCAATGTGTTGTTCGCTAAGTATGTCAGCCTTACATTGCTGTGCGCGTGCGTGCATGTGTACATCTTTATCTGGCCAAATTTTTAATTTTCATCCATACTTTTACTGCAACATCTCAGATAAGACGAATACATCCAGGACAGATCTATCCGTTACAGGGATCATAGACCCCTCTAACTAAACATTAAGTCACACCTTGGCAGTTAGAGAATGGGATAGATTTTTGGCATCCTTTCCAGTTCTTGTGGTTCTATTAGGATGCCCAGTTCAACATGGGTGGAAGACAGAATACTGAGCTAAATGTACTGTCAGTATGACCATAAACATACTGACATTTAGCAGAGCAATTTTTATATGCTACACATGTGGAAAGTATCTGCGATGAAAACTTATTTTTTTAAACAACAACAAAAACATTAAAAACTGTTGAGAAAAATAATAATATTTGAGCAGCCCCTTAATATGAACTCCATTTCCCCCCTGATAATGATCATAGGTAGAAACAGCTTGGAGTGTTTTGAAGTAGTGAACTTCCTTAAGTGCTAGGAAACTGGTTTGGCCTTCCTCAACAAAACAAACCGCCTACTTGGTAGTACTCAAATGTATTTAAAGCACGTAGGCAGAACAATCAAAGAAAATTAGTAGGGAAGGAACACGAGCGAAAAAAGATCACAAAAAGCTGTTTCAAAGTTCATTGGTCTAAATAAGTGATATCTGGCTTGCACAGCCACCCACATTTTGGACATTGGGAGGACTAGTACATCCCAGCTCAGTGGTTCCCAAACTGTGGGTCGGGACCCACCAGTGGGTTGTGAGCCAATTTCAGGTGGGTCGCAAAGCAGCTAGAGCAGCCATATTGAAAAAAAATGGGAAGATGGGATGCTGGAAAGGAGGAGGGCTGTGTGGTTGTTTTGCTACTGTCAAGATTGTAAATAGGGTTTTTTCCTTTCCGATTCACTTTGCTATTGGAAAATGACTAAGAAATAACCCAATTTATTACTGCATTTTCAGGAAAGCAGCAGGCTCTGGCATCACTTCTGGCCAATTTCATCATTTGTGGTGGGTCCCGGAGAGATGGTCAATCTAAGAAGTGGGTCCCAGTGCTAAAAAGGTTTGAGAACCTAGCTGGTTTGATTTGATTGTCAATCAAGGTTTGATTGTCCTAGCTCATTTGGGATTCATAAAAACCTGAAATGGGAGAAGTATAGATGAAATTATTTCCCCTTAGGAAGATCCACCTGGCACTTAGGAGGACTTACGATGTTCCGCCCCATATTATTCTGGCACAATACTTTACATGCAACTGGTAAACAAGTATATGATTATGTGACACTGTAATTGTGATGCTGTAATAGCAATATTTCCACTTTATTTGTTTTCCAAAGGACACACATGTTTGTTTGGGCAGCTCAATTCTATCCATGGCTTATAAAGAGAGAGAAGTCGCGATCCAACAGAGCTGCAATCCTGGAATGATAGCACGGAAATTGCTCCATTGTTCTGTAGGCCATGGCCATGAGGATAAATGGCCAGAGACCGTGGGCACGTGACAACAGCCCACTCAACCTCTTTTGTCCTGCACTGCCCCCAGTAAGTCAGTGGGAGTGGGAGACACGGAAAATTGTCGGCTTCTGACTTATTTCTGCCAAACTGTTTGCCCCTTCCCCATTCTGCCCTCTGCTGACTTACTGGCAGTAGCACAAGAAGGAGAAGGTTCAGTGGACTGGTATTGCCCATGCTGGCCAGTTGCCCTGGCAACTCTGACTCCCAGAACAACTGAACAACTTTCATGCTGACATTCTGGGACTTACACTGATGGGTCACAAAATCTGCTAGGGTTAAGCCTTGGATAGGATTGGGCAGGAAGAAAAGCAAGTCTCTTACACAGAACAACTGTGATTGTGATTCCTTGTTGCAGCTGCATTTTATAAAGGTATTTATGTAGTTAAGCAGCTACATGTAATGAGTATAATTCTATAAATTAAGCTATGTAGGAGTTGGAATCATTTATTTGGTCCAGTGTTGACACTTGCTCTGAAGCACATCAAAAAGGAAAAGAGGCACTTTGTGCTTACTCAGATGAAAACCTGATGATGTATTTTGCCAGATACTTTGAAATTCAGCCAGTGAAAAGCAGGAGAGAAGAATGAATAATTTCAAGGAAGAACAAGGCTGTGCCCCACCAGTTTTCATCATTATCATCAGCTGCTGGAAAATACTTTTTTTTCCCCAATACAAACACATATGGAAAATATTTTTAATGCAAACATGTAATAGCAAAGCAAAGCTCCAATGAGGAAAGCATGCATATATCAGATGATAACTGCAATGCTGATTAGCAGGATTGTTAACGTTGTGAAAAGCCTGGAAACCCTTTACTTGAATGCACTCCCACTCAGCCTGCACTAACTTTTCATTCCATTTTGGTGATGGGCTGCTTGGTTCATGCCATATACTTGCTAAACCCATTAAGTCTGGGGTGCAGGTAATGAACCCTTTCCATTGTCCTGGCATCAACTGCAACACTTCCACTGCTGAGTTGATTCCAACTTTTCCCCCATCTCTGCAAGGTGTTTAGCTCCAAGGCAAATGCATGGAATAATGTTATTTAGGGAGCATATCATCCAAAATAATTTTACATGGATTAATTACCTCTTTAATCTGGTTACCATGCTCATAATAATGGGGTTGAAAGAACAACAACAGTTAGGCTGCAATCCTGTACACTTTCCTGGGAGTAAGCCCCACTGAACACAATGGTACTTCAGAGTAGGCATGCATGGGTTTATGCCTTTAATCTCTTCCTCTTCTCCCACTTTTGGTGCATTTGCACCTTCAGAGCACAATCCTAACCTGGAGTTAGGCTGGCACAGTTAGGCCAGCAAAGTTTGGATGCCACAAGGGCCACCGTAAAGCGTGTTTGGACCACACTCAGAATCAGGGAGGATGGCGGGCATCTGTGCGCTGGCCTATTTTACTCCAAGAGTGGTCCAAACATACTTTACAGTGACCTTTGTGTGGGCCAAACTTTGCTGGCTTAACTGTGCTGGCCTTACTCCAGGTTAGGATGGCGCTCTCAGTCTCATTCAGCCATAGCTTACTGCAGCAATAAAACACATTTTCTGTATATTACCACTACGCCAGTGAGGGATACCGTGAATCAGCAAGAGGCCCTTAAAGGACCTTCTTTTGCACTGCAAAGCCTGTGGAAAGAGCAGGGGCACAGCCATTGTTGGGCGGGGGAAATGTCCTCCGGTGTCATGCTGGTGGAGCAGGAGGGGCGGTGCAGAGGCGGATTGCCTCTGGCAGAGGTGAGCAGCACAAACAGGCTTGTCCCACCCACCCCTGCATCCGGGCGACTCTAAAGTGGAATGTTTACAGGCACTGGGGGTGTAACGGGGCAGTGCAGGGGGCAGGTGTATTGGAAAAGGTAGGAGATACACCGAGGAGATAGGGAATGGTATCAGCAGTGGCCCCTTGTCCCAGATTACCCAGGAAGTACAGGGTTAATCCAAGGTCTTTCCCTGCATCAGGAGCACAGCTGCAGTCTGATGAGGCCCCTGGCTATGAAGGGAGGTTAGCACAGGTGCAGATGGGTGTGGCTGATGGTAAAGTCTGCCCAACAACAGACACTGATTGGCTGGCCTCAGTATAAAGTTGGAGGCAGGAGCTGCAGTAAGGCACCTTGGTAGGTGCTGGAGGAGAGCACCGAGTAAGTGATGGATGGATCCTTAAAGGACAGCTAAAGGAAGGGTGATTGGCACCAGGTAGGTTTAGATGCCGGACAGATGGACTAATTGTTGGACTGGATAAAGGAAACTTATTGTGGGGAACAACAGTCGGGAACCGTTGTATGGCTGCCATGCCCCTGGATCCATCAAGTGGAGGAGGCAGTTGTGGTGTAGGCAAACTGACTGCCTATTGTTTGGTGGTGGGGTTTTGTGGTGTCCAGTTAGAGTTAGGGTATCTGGAGCTAAGCCAGTGATGAGGACAGTCTGAAGGAGGCTGGCCAGCTAGTGACTGCAAGCAAAGCTGCTAGGAGGCCCAGTGGGTGAATGAACTCCCTCCCTATCTTTGAGGCTGCTCTGGAGGGGAAACTAGTTAGCCTAGTGTGGGCATTAGGGCCCTTGGGGATGCTCAGCAGGGAATTTCCCAGAACTGCAGGGATGTGGGGACCTGGCCCAGGGCAGAGAATTGGCTTGGTCCGCAACTGGGAAGGAGGAAGTCGGAGGCCCACAAGGCTTTGGACTTCTGGGCCACAAGACCTGCAATTCAGTTTGATGGGCTCGCAAGATTGAGCAAGAGGTTAGAACTGGATCTTTGATAATGTTTTCAAATATGAACTAATTATCAGTCAGAGCAGGCAGTTCAACTTAGCTACCTATTCATGAGGTGCAGAGGAGCAGTGGCTTGTTTGTTTTTGGTCACATTTGGTACCCCCCGCTAACTGGGCAAGAGGCACTTTTCCAAGGGCTGTTCCTCTTATATTTAGCAGGGGGAGAGCAATTGTCCCTCTTCACCCCAGCTCAGGCTGCAATCCTATACTCACTTTCATGGGAATAAGCTGCATTGAACACAGTGAGACTTACTTCTGAGTAGATATGCATAGGATTGCACTGTCAGTGTCTTTTCTAGTGGCTGTTGCTGATAGTGTTCTGCATTTTTTAGATTGTGAGCCCTTTTGGGACAGGGAGCCATTTAACTTTATTATTATTTGCCTGTAATCGCTTTGGGAACTTCATGTTGAAAAGTGGTATATAAATACTTTTTGATTGATCGATTGATCTTTGGCAGAAGGACAGTAATATGTAAGGTTACCAAATACAAACTGGGACAGAGTGCCTGTACCTTTAACAATTGCATAGAAGAGGGAATTTTGGTAGGTGCAGCTTTGGAAACCCTTCCAAAACAAGCTCCACCTGCCCAAATTCCTGCTTCTATACAATAGTGAAAGGTATAGGCACTCTGTCCTCCATTATATCTGGGAACCCTAGTAACATGCCAAGAGTGAGAAGGTGCCTGAGAGGTCCATCTAGCTTGAAATGGGGGAGCAACTGAACATCCGCAAGGCTAAAGAAGCTTACTGTATTGGAAAAGGCAGGAGATACCCTGAGGAGATAGGGAATGGTATCAGCAGTAGCCCCTTGTCCCAGATTATCCAGGAAGTACAGGGTTAATCCCAGAACTCCTGCAAGCCTCAGGAGCACAGCTGCAGCCGAGGTAGGCTGATGAGGGCCCTGGCTAGGAAGGGTGATTAGCACAGGTGCAGATGGGTGTGGCTGATGAGCTAGAGCCTGCCCAGCAACAGACACTGATTGGCTGGCCTCAGTATAAAGTTGGAGGCAGGAGCTGCAGTAAGTTAGCACCGGGCAGGTGTAGCATGGAAGGAAAGTGGCTGTGGATTGACTGACTGAAGGACTGTTGGATGAACTGACTGGATACTTGGTTATTGGAACTGTGAGTGGGTTCCTGTGGTGCCTTGTTTGGAGAATTGTTGTATGGCTGCCACGCCCATGGAGCCACCAAGTGGAGGAGGCCATTGTGGCTTAGGCAAGCTGACTGCCTATTGTTTGGTAGTGGGGTTTTGTGGTGCCAAGTTAGGGTATCTGGAGCTAAGCCGGTGATGAGGGCAGTCTGGAGGAGGCTGGCCAGCTGCTGAATCCAAGCAAGGCTGCTGGAACCAGTGGGTGAAGGAACCCCTTCCCTCTTGCCTACCTCTGAGGCTGCTTAAAGGGGAAACTAAGCCTAGTGTGGGCATTGGGGCCCTCAGGGAGGCCCAGCAGGGAGTTTCTGGCAGAACACTCACAAATGACTCTGTTACCTAAGGTTGAGAAGACATTGTACATCCAAGCAGGCCTTTTTTCCCCTACAAGGAGAACAGGATGCACAAACCATTGGGTATAGCTCAAGTGTCTGTTCTGAGGTGCTAAGGAGAGACAGGGGCCCATCCTATCCAATTTTCCAGTGCTGATGCAGCTGCAATGCAGCCTCAAGGTAAGGGAGCAAACATTCCTGTACCTTGAGACCTCCATGACTGCGTCCCCACTGCAGGATGGAGCGCACGCAGAGGCGGATCTAAGGGGGGGGCAAAGCTCTAAGTTTTGCAAGAAGCCTTACCTTGCAGTGGAAAACACTCCTCTCCTGCACTGTTCTAGCCAATCCTCACAGGGGACAGCAACATCTTGGCGTTGCTTACTGGCTACAGCAGCAAGGGAGAGGAGGGATTTACATGACAGGGTACGGCTTCTTGCAAAACTTACAGATTTGCCCCCCCTTAGATCTGCCTGCACTCAACCTTGGAAAATTGGATAAGTTTGGGCCAACAATGTTGCTAGTTCTCCATGAGCAACTCATTGGGAAATGTCCAGATGAACTCCAGTCTTAGTTTCATGCAACTTTCAATGAAAGTTGATGGCCTGTTTAATCTCACTTTCCTCCCCATCTGCAACCATTCTTTCCTGATGAAGTTACTGCTGGAGGAAGCCACTGCTTTTTTATTTATTTTAGGTTTGAATTTGATTAGTCCCAAGATGGATTAGTCCAAAAGTAGGTTATCTTATGTCTGTTGCATTTCAATTACAGATGCCGTTAGATTTTATTAGATATTGTACATTTTATTAGAAGCAGTGGTTGTTTTTCCTTTTTAATGAATTGGTACAGGTATGCAGGTATAAATCTGTGTACAATATCAACAATTTCTACCACAGTAAAAGAGCATAGGCCCTCAGTTTCTTGGACTTTCTTGGTTTTTGGTCAGGAAATGTTTGGAGGTACATGAATCTTCTGCTGGGAGTTCAGAATGTATGGCTTTATGGAAAAGAGTTTTACCATGGAATACAAAATTAACTTTTAAATTAAATATTGGGAACAAATTGTTAAGCACCATCATTCCACAAAACATCTGGCAGTACACCTTTGTAAACCAAATACTGTACTGTATGTATTTTAAAGAAGGCTCAGAGCACAATCCTATGCATGTCTACTCAGAAGTAAGTCCCATTGTGTTCAATGGGGCTTACACTCAGGAAAATGTGTATAGGGTTGCAGCCATAGTGTCTAAGGGCACAATCCTAACCTGGAGTTAGGCTGGCACAAGGGAGTGCTGCAAATGTACTGTAAAGCGCATTTGAACTGCTCTCTGAGTCAGGAAGGCTGGCACATGGATATGCCAGCCTCCCTGACTCAGAGTGGTGAATCATGCTTTACAGCATGTTTGCAACACTCCTAGGCCGGACCCTTGTGCAAGCCTAACTCCAGGTTAGGATTGTACCCTCATTAAAGGATACATGTAATCCATCTCTGCTCTCCTGTAAAACACGTTGAAATGGTCTGGGGCTATGCCAGAGCAGTTTTTGGCATTCTCCATCACAGGCCTGTTTCAGGGGCTTCAACTAGCTCAAGAGCAACCCGCAATCAGTGTGCAGCTTTTTTTTTAATCATTCAGTACAAGATACTGTTGAGCATTCAAATGGCATGCAGCACTGGATTTTTAAAGCTATCATTTCCATTGGAAAGAAGGCCAAGCAGGATAAAAAAGAGCTTTAAACAATCTCCCTGCTTTTGTATTGCTACCTCATAATTCAGAATCATCAGTGTGCTTGGTACTTTTTGTTCCATGTGAAAATAAGCAAAACACAAGTAACCTTTACTAACAGAGCAGAAGGAAATGTCTACAGGGATTAAGAAGTATTTTATGCATGCAAGAACGTTTGCATAGTTATGTAAGATCATTTCCTTTCAACATGGTGTATGAAAAGGTTCATTAACTTTAGCAGTTACAATAGCAATTGCCTACAACAGGGTTGATCAAATTGGCTCTTGGAGATTTCCATCAAGAAAGAGGAGGGGTGAGAGGATGTGAACCTATGGGATAGTAAGTAAGAATGTCTTCTTCAGGCAACATGAGAGATAATTCTGAATGCAGTCACAACAGAAGCAGGAAAAACCATAGTGACTATATATCATAGCCCAATCGTAGGCATGTCAACTCAGAAGTAACTCCCATTATTGGCAATGGAGCTTACTCCCAGGTAAATCTGGATAGGATTGCAGGCTCAAAAACTTGAAGTTGAAAGTTGAACATCCAGGGCAGTTTTCTGATCTTGTTTAGAGTTTTGATTTAGAATTACTGTATATAATTGTGTATAAGTGGAAAAATTGATGCCTTAAAATTGTCCAGAAAACCTGACATCAACATACAAGGGGGAATAAGGTAAATGCCTTGAGGCACATGGGCGGTGGAGCAAGGCTGTAGCTGTTCCTAGTGCTTCTGACTGTGCTTGTAAGCCACAGAGCTCTAACTGGCTGCGGAGTCTCCTCAGCATGCTCAGAAGCTGCCCAGAAAAATACATGAAACCCTATTGATCCGGTGCAGTTAGCTCCGAAAGACCCCTCAAATCCAAAAAATTGCAAAAAAAAGCACTTTCAACTGGATTTGACAGTACTAGGTGTGCGTATTGCTGGGAAAAAAGTCCGGGAAATTCGGAGTACGCGAAGTGGCTAATGTACAAGATGCCATTCTGAGAATGGGCCAAAATGCATGCAAAATCATATACTAAAACTGCGCCATTCCCAAGCTCAGACACAGTCCAACCACAGGTATGACAGCTGGTTTTCGCAGAGCTGGGTCTCCTTGATGCAGGAAAGAAAGTCCGGGAAATTTGGAGTACTCGGAGTGGGCCATTTCCACCAGGTTCCAGTCTGAAGTTTTGTGATTTTGCATGCATTTTGGGCCATTTACAGAATTTGCAGATTATGACGACTTCCTGAGGGGAGGGGCTGCCTCCATTAACCCAGTCTGGACTAAGCCAGAAGGAATTGGAAGGAACATGCCCCTCCCCGCTATGCGGGTCTCTAGAGAGAGTGTTGATGAAGATCGCCGTTGTGAAGGATGCTGCAGGTGAAGGAAGAAGACACCAAGGACGGGAGGCTAACCTGTGGAAGGGGGGGCTACGGGAAGGTAATATTGAACACCTCGGGCAGCGAGGGAGGGCCTGCTGAGCCTGCCAGGAGTCCACTGAGAAGGGGAATTCACAGGTAAGTCCAAATTATATGGAAAGTGAAACTGAGCCATACTGTGCATTTACTCATGAGTAAGCAGCCATTCTGTGCGCTGCGGTGTATAGTCATGCCGGCATAATGTCCACGGAATATTGTCCTAGGACAAATGCCGGCTCTACAGGCTTAGAAATGGAGATGAGCACCGCCCCATACAGTCAGTCATGACTAGACCATTCGGTCGTGGGGAAACTTTTACCTTTACCTTTAAGTGGCCCTGCCATGGTGCATTGGAAAGGGCAGGCCGAGAGGAATGCAACACCACCAGAATGGTCCAATGAACATAAGTACCAAAAACACTCGAGAAAGAAATCTCTCCCTCTGAGCTGAGAAATGTATTGAACCTTACGGAAAGCAAAACTGAGCTACATGTCTGTGTTTACTCATGAGTAAGCAAATGGTTTAATAATGGTTCTTTGCTGTGTTGGAAAAGGCAGGAGATACCCTGAGGAAATAGGGAGTGGTATCAGCAATAGCCCCTTGTCCCAGATTAGCCAGGGATTACAGGGTTAATCCAAGGTTTTTGCAAGCCTCAGGAGCACAGCTGCAGGTTGATGAGGCCCCTGGCTATGAAGGGAGGTTAGCACAGGTGCTGATGGGTGTGGCTGATGGTAAAGCCTGCCCATCAACAGACACTGATTGGCTGGCCTCAGTATAAAGTTGGAGGCAGGAGGTGCAGTAAAGCACCTGGGTAGGTGCTGGATGGATTGTGAAAGGAAGGGTGATTAGCACCAAGTAGGTGCTGGACAGGAGACCTGGGTAGGTGCTGGAGAAGGGCACCGGGTAAGCGATGGATGGATGGATTGGGACTGCCTGCCTGAAGGACTGTTCGATGGACTGGATGGATTGCTGGACTGGATAAAGAAGGTAAGGTTATTGTGGGGAATAACCATTGGTAGTTGTTGTATGGCTGCCATGCCCCCTGGAGCCACTGAGTGGAAGAGGCAGGTGTGGTTTAGGCAAGCTGACTGCCTGTTGTTTGGTGGTGGGGTTTGTTGATGCTAGACTGAGGGTAGTTTGGAGCTAAGCCAGTGATGAGGGCAGTCTGGAGGAGGCTGGATAGCCGGTGATCCCAAGCAAAGCTATTGGAAGAGAGGAGGCCCAGGGGGCAAGTGAACCCCCTCCTTCTTGCATATCTCTGAGGCTGCTCTGGAGGGGAAACTAGTTATATTAGCCTAGTGTGGGCATTGGGGCCTTTGGGGAGGCCCAGCAGGGAATTTGGCAGAACAGTTGGTGTTTTGTTTTTCCCTGCACTTCAAAACCAGTTTTTTCCTCCCATAGCAATTCAATGGTATGCTCAATTCTGTTGGTTCAAGTTGCTATCTTCTCAATGTTTTAATTTGATTATGTTTTGCTGCATTAGGTTCTTGGAAGCATTGGGAGTTTGGCATTAGGTTTGGCAGCATTGTTATGTAGCTGTTCATACATGTGTAGCATGAAAATCTTAAAGGGTAGTTGACTAGGGCTGCAATCCTATGCACACTTACCTAGGAGTAAGTACCACTGAACAAAATAGAACTTACGTCTGAGTAGTTATTCATAGGATTGCATTGCAAGTAGATGTGCTCTTCGGGGGTGGGGGTTTGTTGTTTTATGTCTGCTTTATTTCTGCTGAATATTTCTGCTAGAAATATAAATATTTCTATTTAATGTCTGCTGACAGCCATAAAACACATATATACCACCTATATGACAGTGATTTCACGTGGTAAAAATGCTTTAAAATTGATTGAAATATTAATTTGGAATAAAAACCACATAACATTGTTTTGGCCCTTTTTTAGGATAATACTGACATCCACAAAGAAACCCACAACATTTTAGACTGTCTCTACTGATAAAGAATCACTTTCTGGCTCACAGGCTTGTTTTAGTATTCTGTGTTAAATGAAAATGCACCTTAGAATTTTACTTTTTCACTTCTTTTCAATAAATAGGTATACGGTATAGTACTTAGGTAACAATTACTGGTAGGTCATTTGTCAGGATTTGGCATCTGGTAGAATCAGACAAAAATATCTAATTCATTGTATATACCCAAGTTTTACCCTAGACTTATCCACAGATCATAGCAAATTTCATGATTTTTTTTATTGACTTGCCCTCAACCTATCCATGAGGTTGACTTATACACGAGTATATGCGGTAGTCTAACTGGTCAATAGGCAATATGTAGCTCCTAATGCAATTGCCAAGGAACTATTATGGGTTCTTTTTTTTAACCAAATGTAAAAATATATCTAAAGAGCAGATGCTTGGAAAGAAACCATGCTATAACGATAGTAGTGTCTAGTCAAGTCAATTTAAATAACTTTATAGTATATAGCCGTATTAACATGTTTGTTGTGATTAGTACTGTCATTTTTTTGATCATCAATGTTTGATCATAACACTACATTAGTTTTTGAAATCCTAAACCGCTTAATTGGCTGGACGACATCACTGACTATAAGACAAAACCCATAGGCATTCTTCCCATCTCCATGGAATTGTCAACAAACAGTGGAATACATGAAGAAACTGTCAGTGAAGTTTAAAGATCTTTCTCTAATAAAGACAATCATCATCATCTACCAAAAAATTCTTAATACAATTTGCATCAAATTTGCATTTGTGCATACCATTGAAGTTAGCAGGAGTCCTCTGGCTTATGATTAGAGCAGTCAATCAAAAATTCTAGTCAGTCATCTGACGGTTAATTCATTTAAATAAATTCACAGTATCACTTCCTTTTGGAGAATATTGAACGAATTGTACTGTTCCTTTTGAGTGCATGTTATTTTACAATGAAAGAAAGACATATTACCACTTATTGTTCCTTTTCTTAAGATTTTCTTAAAAGTTTCTTAAGATTACTTTTATGAGCCTGGAATTCTGGAATATGTAATATTCCGATCACACACCAGTGTCTAAATGGCTTCAAAGCAAACAAATTCAAATTCCATCAGTCTTCTGTTGTCATTGGTTTCAAGGAACTACCGTCATCTTATAGTGTCTGTGATTCCACTATTGCTAGACAGAATGCCCTAGTGAGTTCATCTTGAAATACAAAATACTGGCAACTTTTGCATTTTAATCAGAAGAAAATATCTTTAGGATTGTCATTCCTCAAATCTGGCAAGGGACTCAGCAGGATTGCTCAGGATATGCAGCCTCTGGTCTTGATTCACTGATTCATCAGGTGGAAAATGTTTGATCTCTGATTAGAGCACCAGTTGACTTATGTTGTTATCCCATGCATGTCTACTCATGAATAAGTCCCACTGAGTTTACTCTCTGGTCAGTATGTATAGGATTGTGGCATTCGTCAACTGATTATATTAAAAGTGCAATCCTAACCTGAGTTAGGCCGGCACAGTTAGGTCAACAAAGTTTAGCTGGCACAAGGACACCGTAAAGTATGCTTGGACCACGTTTGGAGTCAGAGAGGCCAGTGCACAGACATGCGCCATCCTCCCTGACTCCGAGAGTGGTCCAAAAGCGCTTTACGGTGGCCCTTATGCCAGCCAAACTTCGCTGGCCTAAGTGTGCCAGCCTATTTCCAGGTTAGGATTGCGCTCTAAAGCATATTTTCCTCCTATATATCTTTGTTTAATACAAGTCTGGGCACTTGAAAATCAGTCCCAATTATGAACATCAGAAGTGCAGTTAAGCCAATAGAGGAAAGAAGAATTTATGAGGATTTTCAAAATAAGGCTCAAATCCAACCTCCCATCAAGCACCCGCAGAGAATACAACGTTCAGGACTTACTGTTTGGGTCTACATTTTCACAAAGTTCTGTTTTTGCTTCCCCATTGGGTCTGTCGCTAGTTTTGTGTGAAAGTCGTGATGACATGGTGGCTGCTGTCACTACTGCCTTGAAGCTACGTTTCCGTTTCTGGACGTTTAGCTCAGGGTGGAAGATGATGATGTACACTTTCGGCATATAAAGCATCCCCAGGGCCACTGAAGCGCTTAAGTTCATTGATATAGTAAGTGTCGTTGTTTGTACGTAGACCTAGGAAACACAATACAGAAGGACATTATTACAAATAAAATGGTGGAAAAATATGCAAAGCACTTTGGGGGGGGGGGGAGAAAAAGGAAATGCCAGATATCTTTCTTGAAACAATCTAGATAGGATGTGCATACGAGTGCTGATTTTTTGTTTTTAATCATGTGCAGGAGTTGCATGGAACCAGTGGCCAGCACTGTGAATTCTGACAGTGCTTATCACCTCTTGAGACAGGAGTCAGCGATCTTGCCTGGATTTGTCTGGTGTCATGTGGCCCCAGTCCAGCAATGTGACCTACATGTTTAGTTCAGGTTCTAGATAAAGATGATGAATGACTCTTGCCTTGATTCAGAATTGTCTCAGCTTCCTTGCTGAACATTCAGAAACAATCTGTTTTCTGAATATTTGCTTCTTGCTGATAGTGTTGTTCTAGTGCTTTTAGGGTGCAATCCTAACGCGGAGTTAGGCTAGAACAGTTAGACCAGCAAAGTTTGTCTGGCACAAGGGACACAGTAAAGTATGTTTGGACCACTCTTGGAGTCAGAGAGGCCAGCGCACAGACATGCTCCCTGGCACAGATGAATCTACAGTAAAAAATGGTATCTAAAGGAAGTGATGTTTATGCATGCTTTTAAGTCAAATTTTAATTTTTGGTATAGGAAAGTTGGCTTGGTACCTTTCTAGTCAAAGCTTTTGTTATTTGTTTCAACTGATATGCAAAAACATCTCTTGTTGTCTCTGCTCCAAATACTCGGCTTTGGGAGGAAGCCCCACATTCTTTTTGATCTAAGGAAGTTGTTATCAAATTGCAAAGCAAGAGTGGCAAACAAATGTCGTCTGAGGCCATTGCATCACTTGCACCGTGGTGAACGAATAACCTGGACTTTATTAATTAAAAGCTGCCTCAAGTACTTGGTTAGTAGGAGCTAGATGCCAAGCAGCTCTCTGCACCATCATTGTTCCCAACGCTGCAAAAGAAGTGACAGAAATGTATTTTTCAGGCAGAAATTGTCATCTACCACCACTCAGATGTAAGCACCACCATGCCCAAGTTTTCTCAGAATTTTTCAGCCCTCCTGAAAAACAAGCAAACTGGAAGCCCCATTTTGTTGCCTACAAATGGAGAATGAATATTCTATTTTTTTTGTCCAAATCCTCCAATTAGGGCTCACACATAGCCAAACAAACATCGCCGGGCAATGCAATCAATGAGTCAATTTAGAACTCTTTGTGGGGGCAGGAGAAAGTAAGGTTCCCCCCCCCTGCATTTTCTAAAAATACTTTTGTGAACCAACTACATCAAACTGAGGGATGTTTGCCCATTGCTGCAAAGAATGTCTCATAGCAACTCCAAAGTATGAAAAATGAGTTTGGCTCCAGAGTGGGGGTCTAATTCCTCCTCCATTTCCACAAAATTCAGGGCCCAATCCAGAAGGCCCATATCGCTGGCGGTATGTGCGTACTACTGGCGAGAATGTTGTGAACATGCCATAAAGCACGTTCGCGACATGTTAATGCTTGGGGCTGACCTCATTCAGCACCAGGCCCCAACGCAACATAAGCCTGTTTGGGGCAGGGGAAGGGAGAGGAATTTGGTGGGGGAGGGGAGGAGCCAGCCGCAAGGGGGTGGGACTGGGTAGCGGCATCCACTGCAGGATTTTATCCCTGGTGGTGGTTCGGGCATCTCGACATAGGGCTGCTTGAGCTAATGGGGCTTTCCCCAGGAGTGGGAGGGAACAAACGTCCCCTTCTCCCAGGGAGACTCCAGTGGCTGCCTTGCTGCCGCTGGATGCAGCAGTAGTCTTTTGGTTAGTGGCAGTTAGGCAGTTCAGGATTGGGTTGCCCATTATCCTAAATATGACAACTGTGCACTGCTTCCCCCATTGCCCTGTGTCTCTTTTTTTTGTGCATAATTAGTGAAGTGTGCCTGACTCAATGCAATAGCTTGCATTGCTCGCTACATTGAGAGTGCGGGCGCAATCCTATAGTGCGCTGGAATGGCAAGGCTGGCTGGCCAATGCCATATCCTAGCGCAGTATAGGTGAGGCTGGAGCCTCCCCTATGTGCTCCTTGGATCTGTGCCCGCTAAAGAGTGGGTGCAGATCCTAGGAGACCACACGGCCCAAATTGGGGCCTCGCGGCCTTCTGGACGGGGTTAGGATATGGCCATATGGCCACCTCCCAAGCCCGCCCACATCCCGCCCCCGCCTCCCACCCTCCCTCCAATCCCCATGCTGCCTTGGCACGGAGCCTCCCTTGCACTGACTGGCTTTGGTTGGTGCGAGAGAGGTTCGGCGCAGCAGGGCCGGGGTGCAGATCGGCATCAGCACTAAGCACGTAGCATTGGCGCAACCCCATTGCGCTGACGCTGCACAGTCTATAGGATTGCGCTACCCATTGCATTGAGACTTTAAGATTTTTTTTTAATTGCATCTACTTATACATACCAACCACTTAATAACTATTCAGAGGCTATTAATAACTGCTATTGTGAGCTACAATGCATGGATTCTGTTTCATAACAACTAAAGATACCAGTTGTACCATGTGAAAAATCTGCACGTCTAGATTGCTTGTAGATTTTGAAAATCTACACTTCTGTCTCTTTGAGTGCCTTGCTCACTGCCATAATGTACTGTGGGACAAGTTTCTGAAAACATTTCCAAATCTTAATCTACTTTTACCTTTCAAAAAAGTTGTGTCAAACTGAAATCAGGAACACATCAAACTTTGCTGAAGTACATTAGCAACAATAGCACCCTACGGATAACATTCAGATGCAAAGGTACCTAGGTTTGATCATTTACATAAAATATTTCAATCTGAATTTCCATGTGTGCCACAATCTCGTCTTCTCCATACAAATGACAGAAAATTACCTTAAAATGCTGCAAATAATAGCTTTACAAGTGCAGTTATATTAACTTGGAACTTTGCACTGCACATATTGTACCAAACAGACACTTTTCAGGGTGAAGGGTCTGTTATATCATTAAACTAGTCATGGTTCAGGTCCTCATGAGTGGCATTATGGGATGCCAAATAGCTGTGTATTCTATTCAAGCAGTCCCACTACTTTGCAATGAAAACCAGGATAGAGATAAGGAGAGCTCACATGCATGCAGAGTGGTAAATACTTTACTGCAGGGTCAAACTTGACTATAGCCTCAGTCTAAGAACAAATTACTTTTTGCGCTAACACTTATAAGAGAAGTATCATTTAGCAGATTGTTCTTATGACTTTTGTCATCTTGCCTGAGATATTCTGTCTCTCTCTATTAGCTTGAAATACAGAGCAGACATTATAGTCTCTTGATGAATCTTTTGGTGCTGCGTCGTATCAAGTTTGTGATGTTGTCTGCGGATGAGGCTTCCATAGCTTCTCATGCATATCTGATACTTTTTCCAACTATACACAAAGAAGTTTGCCTACTAGCAAGCAATACAGAGACCTTTGTGTTCTGTAGGTTTCTGATTTAGTTATCGGACTAATGTAAAGTATATACTAGATAGGAAGATGACTTGACTGCACTCTTCCCAACAGTTCCTTTTCACATGTTTATTCTTTTCATATTTCTAGTTTCCGCTTGTTTGCTTTAATACCTTCCATCTACCCCACCCCTTTCCCAAAGCATCAGTGCTTGTAAGTGGCCTCACATACTGTAAATACCCAAGCAGCAGAAAGAGAGAGTAAAGTCCCCAGGTGAGAGAACGGGAAGTACCACTTCAGAATGCAGATGGTCATTGTTGAATTCTCCCTATATAAATAAAAACTAGTCTTCCTGCTTCTAAGTAGAAGCTAGTGCAGCATGGACTGAACTGGGCTAAACTAGAATGTGTCTTCCTTTTTTTACACATGCGCGCGCGCACACACACACACACACACACAAGAGAGGGAGGGGGGAGAGAGAGATTGAGCATTCAAAAATGTGGTGCACATCTCTGAGGGTGCAATCCTAACCTGGAGTTAGGCCAGCAAAGTTTGGCTGGCACAAGGGCCACCGTAAAGCATGTTTGAACCACTTTCGGAGTCAGAGCCTAACTGTGTCAGCCTAACTCCAGGTTAGGATTGCACTCTAAGTATGTTCTCTTGCTCTAGTCAACTTGATGCACTTTTGCTTTGTTTGCGTAGCCACAAACGGCTCTGAAAGTGAGGTTGCTTCACCTGCTTCCAGGTACCTGGAAAATGTAATGCTTTTCCCCCCTTTGGGAATGCCACTGGCCAATAAATTATACATATGGGTTACATAGGATGTTTAAATAAAATGCTTGAGAGAGCATTGCATATACCAATGTGTACCAAGATATGTACTTGTGTACCAAGATGCGTAAACATGTGATTGCCCTTCCCAGAGCTGGAGGTTTGACCATGCTGAAAAGCCATCATTGCGGAGGGCTCGGAGCTTAGCAGAATCTTCAGTCAGATGTTTTAATTACTATTTTCCCATCTTGCCCTCCTTCCCACCTCAGTTGATAGGTTTGGGGAGAGGGCTAAAGATGGACAAATGGCCAAGAATTCTGCTTCGTATATGTGTGTATGTTATTATCAATGTTGAAACATTACCTTTCTGATAATGGCAGTGTATGATCAGGACTCATAGATGAGCAGCAAGGGAAAAGTTTTATTTACAATATTAATCTGTCACTGCTTTCAGCAACATCTTGGAACTTTTTTTTCCAGATTTACTACTTGTACTGCCATGTAGCACAAGGTGCATCCCAAGGGAAAGTGCCGTCACTGCCTACATGAAATAACATAAGGTAGCTGTTTCTATGGCACGTGGTCGCGCAGCAGCAGATGGAGACTACAGGCTCACCTCCATGTCTAGGCGACCATGTCAAGTTTCTTCCATCTGTTTTAAAACTGTTTTGAACTTGTTTCATCCTGACACCCGAGGTGATGAAAAGCAGAATGGAAATGAACGTTTAAGAATTGAAGGTTCCACGTTCAAACGGCGTGTCGAGCAAAACCCCTTTTATCCAAGCTGTTCTAATAACACGCCTTTGCTATTTTGAACTTGTGCTCTGTCATCTACCATGTCTCTATTTCTAAAGTTCATATTAATGACAGCACTTTCCAGACATAGGAACACCGGAATAGTTAAGGGTTGTGCCACATACATATGACAGATAAACCACTTTCTATGGCTAAGATTAAATGGATTAATATTGTCGCAGAAATCACAAAAATCAAAGGCCCAAATAACTATTTTTGACCACTGAGCTATGACCCTGAGCTGTCTCATGCATGTATATATTGTATGGCAGTGTTTCTCAAACTGTGGCTCGGGACCCTCTTGGAGGATCATGACCTGATGTCAGGTAGGTCATGGAAAGCTGGGAGCAGCCATCTTGAAAGCTGCAGAACTTACTCTTGCTATATTCCTTTTGTAAGTAAAATAATAATACATGTATTTATATACCGCCTTTCTTAAGATCACTAGATTTCTCTAATGACTGTAACTCAAGGAGGTTTACATAGGAAGACTTTTATTCACAAACCCGAAGGTTTTTACAATTTACAGAAATGTTCTATCTTTCAGAACAACACTCATACAGATCTTTCTTTCTGGATTTAGCCTTCTTTCTTTAGCCAACCGTCTGTCTTCTGCTGGCTGATAAGAGGCCTCCCTGCTCCCACCAGAGACATAGCTGACTTCAGTACACTCCTTCTCCCACGAGGCAGCTGAAACTCAGCTTTTAATAAGCTGCAGTTTGCAAGGTCTGCCGCTCACAGAGACTTCCGGTAGTCTCGAG
This sequence comes from Lerista edwardsae, assembly GCA_029204185.1. Taxonomy (NCBI): domain Eukaryota; kingdom Metazoa; phylum Chordata; class Lepidosauria; order Squamata; family Scincidae; genus Lerista; species Lerista edwardsae. Next base: position 20,231,290 of record JAJKFI010000004.1, on the reverse strand, counting down.
CTCACGACCTTCAGCTGTTATCTTTGGGCAAACGTAGGCATTAACCCTCTCGGCTACATCTTCTATATAGGCTAAATATAACAATTTCAATTTTCAAGTGAGGGTTTTTTTAGTAATTGTTTTTAGTTCAGTGCTTCTACATAATATTTTGTCCTAAAATTATTTTCTGTCAGGGATTTTCATGATTGTGCAGTTGCTGCAGTCCAAGAATGCCAGTTTGCATCCCAGATGTCATTTCATTATGTCACAGTGATGGCACTTCCTGCTGGATGATGTCACTGGCTATAAAATCACTTCCAGGCCAGCTAGGATGACAATAGAAAACAATTAGCTATATTTGCTAATGACATCACTTCCAGTGGGTCCCTGCACAAGGGTCATAGGAACATAAGAAGAGCCCTGCTGGATCAGGCCAAAGGCCCATCTAGTCCAGCTTCCTGTATCTCACAGCAGCCCACGAGGTGCCCCAGGGAGGCACGAGACAACAAGACACTTGGATCCTGCTGCCACTCCCTTGCACCCAGTACTCTGAAGTAGCCTACTACTAATGTAAGGGAGTTGCACAATCCATCATGGCCTATAGCCCACGATGGACTTTTCTTCCAGAAATCCGTCCAATCCCCTCTTAAAGGCATCTAGGCCAGATGTCATCACCACCTCCTGTGGCAGAGAGTTCCACAGATTAACTACCCGCTGGGTAAAAAAGTACTTCCTTTTATCTGTTTTAACTCTCCCAACCCTCAGTTTTAGTGGATGCCCCTGGTTCTGGTGTTTTGAGAGAGGGAAAAGAACATCCCTCTATCGACTCTATCCCTTCCGTGCATTATTTTGTTTGTCCCGTCCCCCCCAGGCGCCTTTTTTCTAGGCTGAAGAGCCCCAAACACTGCAGTCTTTCTTCATAAGGGAGGAAGACTTCCTTTTGCAATCTTTCTTCATAAACCATCCTCCCTGATTCTGAGAGTGGTCCAAACGCACTTTACAGTGGCCCTTGTACCGGCCAGATTTTGCTGGCTTAATCCAGGTTAGGATTGAGTTTGTAATCTTCCTCTATTGTTTCTGTTCAGAGTTAAGTAATAGTCTGATATTAAACAATACCAGACTACTACTAGAGTCGGAAGCTGGATTTCTGTGGTGATATATACCACTGTGATATGTACCACACACCTTATACCAATGAAGGGTGCCGATCAGAGTATCGCCATAGCAGTGGCTAGGGCGTTACTTGGGGTAAGGGGAAAATATCTCAAGCCCTGCAGCCACCTGTCCTGGAGAATAATGAAACATCTAATTTGCAACAGTTTGGTTTGACACTGGATTATGCTAAAGTTTAAGAATGCTATACTTTGTATCAAGACCCTTTTTCCCTTCCCCCTTTTACTTACTTTATTTTTGCAATGCATTGTAATTATTGCATTACAAAGAACTGAACTGAAAGGCAGTGCTACTGAAACCCCAACATTCCCATGGACTCTTCAGAGAACCTATTTGCTTGCCTTGCTTTTTTGCATAGTATTAGCTGCCTTTATGTTTACTGGAAACACTTAACTGCAACTGTGTCACGGATATCCTTTGCAGTTCCAGCTTAAGTGCATTCCGATTGGCCAGCAAGGATGACAATAGAAAACAATTAGCTACATTTGCAGAATTTATTTGTAATGCAGAATGTAACAAGTACAGTGTGGATTTTTCCCCCACTGCAAGCATTTATGCCACCCCTCCTTTCCACCACCTACTGAGAGTTCTTTGACATCGCAACTGAACTGCAAAGTAACGCCATGCTGATTGCTGTGTCTACAATGCAGCTCGCTTAGCTTTCCAGTGACTAATGACGACACCCAGGGGACATTTGATAAACAAATGATAGTAGTTATGATGATTGCAGCTATTACTGTACAAAATAACAAGGCATGCAAATATCCTTTCTGAAGTTTCCATGGGAATGTCAGAGTATCATTTGCACCACCTGATTGTCAATTCAGTGCTTTGTAATTAAACAAAAGGTGATATTCTCTGGAGGGACAAGAAAATGATAGGAAGTTATTTTTCACCACATTTGCTGTTTAACACTTGGTACTACTGTGTGTCCGACATCAGGCATACTGATTTGCTATTGAGCCAAAGGAAGCCTCATGCAGGGATTGCATTAACACACAATAAGTTAATGCAGGAGTGCTAATGACAGATTTGATTCCTTTGTTTTGCCTCGGTTCCCTATAAGGGACCCCATTCAAGGTGGTGCCTAAGAGGGGCATATCACTGCACTCCATATCTTCCTTTCCATAAAGGTAAAGGTTTCTCCATGACCGAATGGTCTAGTCGTGACCGACTGTAGGGGGCGGTGCTCATCTCCATTTCTAAGCTGAAGAGCCGGCGTTTTGTCGAAGAACAAGCTTCTGTGGTCATGTGGTCGGCATGACTATAAACCGAGGCACATGGAACGCCGTTACCTTCCCACTGAAGTGGTCCCTATTTATCTACTCGCATTTTTTACATGCTTTCGAACTGCTAGGTTGGTAGGAGCTGGGACAAGCAACAAGAAAAGGGTAACTACGGTACTAACATGGGCACAAGTTAAGGACTTTTCCACCACACTGTTAGGCTCAGTAGCATCTAATCCTGCGTTAGAACAGGGTGCTGCTGAGGTTTGTGTTATCATGTGCATTAATTTCCAACAACTACACTGTTACACCCAATGTTACTCCCCAGTTTATTAGGGAGTGGTCCCTAACTGTGGGTGGGTCCTTGGATACAGGTTGGATACCATGCTCCATTACCAGGTCTCTTTATATTAGGGATAGGAGAGTTTTTTTTTTCTATGAAAAGCCCTCGGACGACAGTGCAATTTTTAAATAAATGGTCTGAAGAGACTCTAGTGCTTTGTGGGGCACTTTGTCAGCACCTTGTTATGCTGGAGTGTGTCTTCCCCCCCCCCACACACACACCATTTTTGGTCCACTTGTATGCACTGCCTGGTTCAGGCAGCTGAAATACACACCCCATTGAGCTCTGACAATTTTAATGTAGGCTTTCTGGGAAGACCTACCAGCATACCACAAAAGACCCCCGTCTTTTTGACTATTTGGAGACAGGACCCCCTTCAGGATTTAAATAGATTGCTGATTGGTATTTATTTTTTTTAAAAAAATGAGACTAGTTTTAATTCTAACCGCCCATCGCTTATTATTGGAGGAAGAAGGGCACATGGGCAATATCATTGTCAATTTTGGAATTTAAAATCCCTCTCATTCTTTTTCTGTTGTGGATTGTCTAGATTTATGGAATGCAAAGCAAAGGGGGCATGCTTTTAAACTTGTACATTCAAATGAGCGCTTTTGCGGTGATGGAATATTGCCAGAAGAAACCAGTCATGAGATCAGAAGGTGCCCCTGGTCCTGGTGTAATCATACAAAGAAGACACTTTGCAATCAATAAGCCCAGCTAATATAGACTGCTCTTTTCATCCATTAAGGATTTTAGCATGAAATGTATTAACCATCATATTTGATAAATTTCATTGGGTAATGCTGAAACAGGAGATGCATTTATGGTTGAGGTAATTAATTAGCTGTCAAATGGACCTAAGTAGGACTAAAAGGTGATGAAGGCAGACAACCATTTTTTCTCCACTAAAATTGAAATTCCCTCTCTCATGAATATGAATGAATTTTCAGTCTGGAAAAAATGTGTCTATCAGAAGACTCCTTATGGAGGATTTTAAAGCATCTAACAAGGACTCATCTGCTTAGGGCTATTTCAGAAATTATGCAGAGCAGACACCTGTTTGTCTACCGGGTTTGATAAAGTTTATAAGTGAATTAGTGTTCTATTGATTTCATGAACTGATATCTTTGTTTCACATGGCTCCCCGTGGTGGAACATCTCTGGAGTGCCACAAGATTTTTCATGCACAGAAACTATCATTGAAAAGGAACCTGAAAATGGATTCACACATTATGGTTGCAATCCTGTGCACACTTTCCTGGTAGTAAATCCCAATGAACAAAACAGAATTTATTATGAGTTGATGAGTGTAAAATTGTGTTATATGTTTTTTCACAAGTGACCAGTTGTGACATTTTCCAAGATTTAATTATCTTTGCATAATCTGTAATTTGAGAATTGGGAGATCATGTTTGCACATATGAAGGTTCTCATGTTACCATCTGTGTTTCTGTGTCTGACGCCTTTGGCAGCCCAGTCCTAAACTGCACTGGTGCATAAGGATATTTCCCCCCTTACCCTATACTAAGTAAATGCCTCACCCTGCCATATTGGACTACTTGGATCTCCACCAGCTTTTTATCTTGCAGCCATCCAAATAGCCTAAAGTAACACCGGGAGGCCTGGGACAGGGATACGGTGGAGGAGGCCTCTGCCGATCACAGCACCTCCCAGGCCTGAACCAACCCTGTTGTGCTCTCCTACAGCCCAGAATGGACTCCACTCATGTGACACATTTTGAAGTGACTATGATCCTAGTCCTCCTATTGATTTTATGATGGCTGCAAGGCATTTGGGTAGATGTGACATTCAAGAGCTTTTTTAAATAAAATTTTAAGGGCACCACCCTAACCTGGCATTGGGCTGGTGCAGAGCTCTTGCACAGGACCAGCACTGTTGCAAATATGCAGTAAGGCGCACCTGTGCCACAGATTCGGTTGCTGGGCTGGAGCAGGTGTGCTGGAGGTGGGCAGTAGGCATCATGGGGAGGAAGGAGAGCAGACCCATCAGTGGAGATGGGACACAGCTGTTGGGCCACATCCAACCCCCTATCCCCAGGCTGGGCAGCCCTGATTTGGGCAATTCATGGCTGCATGAACTTGCACCTACTAAACAGTTGGTGCTACTGGGCTGCATGAGGCTTACCACGGGGCAAGGGGACTGCGCTAAGATGCTGCTGCCTCTTAATGTGGTTAGGATGCAGTGCAGGCCAGCCAGCCTGCCTGTTCCAGCACAGGTTAGGATTGCGCCCAAAAACGTGTTTCAATGGGCTTGCCTCATTTTTAAAATTTCCCTTCTGTTTCACTATAGCCAAACCAGTTGTACATTACAAGAAAAAGATGACATTCTTAGAAAATCATTCACTGACTACATTCTTTGCTAATCTACAGGAAGATCACTGTGCCATCTTTGCCACTTCAAGCAACACAAAAGCAGCAAGGTTTGCAGGGAAAGAACTTCCCCTTTTATAGCGGCTGTTTTTATTTCCCGTGCAGATCTTATGGCCTTAGAATACCATCACACCTCACATACAACAACCCAACATAAACCTGGAAGGTAAGGATGAGGGCTGCATGATTGCCAATAAGCTCCCCAACTGCCTCTTCAGTGCTTGATATGAATGAGTCCTGGTTTGGGGCTTGTACTTAGGAAAGCTTAGCAATACCAAATTATCCTGTATAGTTATGCAAGCTATGAGTGTTATGATGTTTCAATGTGTTCCCAGCCGCAAGAGACTTTGGATACCAAAAGAGAAAATTGGGGCCATACTGTGAGAGATTGCCACCTGCAGAGGACAACTGCAAAGAAAGATAGCACTGCAGTAAACAGGTCCAATTAGTGAACAGGACTAATTTTAAATTTCCCCTTCCAACAACAAAGGAACTATTCATCCAGGTGTGTCAGTGCTGTAGCCAATCTAAATCTCCTTGTCTTAAAGCAGAACGCCTGGCAGATGGCTTAGGCGTACAGGTTCTGAGGCTTTCATTTGATGAGGTGAAGCAAGTGAGGGGGGGATTGACTGCAAACAAAAGTACAGATGATCTTCAGAATATGACTGAAGCAAAATATTTATGCACCCTGTTCCATGATAATTAGTGAAGGAGAAATTTGGAATCCATTTGAAAAAAACATTTGAGGTTTTTTTGTTTATTTGTTTGTTTTTTGCAGTTTTCACAAGGAATTCTCTTTCCAAAAAAAGCTTGGTCTTGAATTATCTTTTTTTTTTTTAAAAAAAAGCATAGTCTTGCTAAGCCTTTCCTACGTGAGCTCAGGAAGGAACGGCACATAGCAGATCCCTTGCACTCCTTCCTGCTTGTCAAGTTCCATCAAGAGAATGTGTCCTTTCAGAAGGCTTTACCCAGGGCAGCATTACCAGGGACCGTGCCTGATGCTGCCTCGAAAAAAGCCGTGCTCCTAAAATGTTTTCTTCAACGCAGAAGTGCAGGACTTCCAAGTTTATTTAAAGGAGCCTAGTGAGAGCCTCCGTGTCGAGCCTCACAGTCCAAAATGGAGGTTGGGGTCCAGTGGCGAAGGTTGCACCCCCTCTTGGCCCTACCCTGCCCAGGAACTCCCTCTTGCCCCTTTCAGAATCCCTGCAATGATGGCGAGGAGTAATTTTACCTCATGTTGCCACCTCCGGGTGGTGAGGGGACGGTTATGCCACCACATGGGCAGTAAGAGCTTCCCACCCATGCTGCATGGGCCTTACGGCATGTTTACAACACCAGCATGAGCAGTATGCGCCTATCACTCATGCGGGAGGGCTAACTAATTGAGCGGTTAGTCTTTTGCTGTTTAAAACATCAGCTTGATGAGTCAATGGAAATGCTATTAATGCATTCTTAAAAATACGGTATGCTGAGCCAGAACCATTTACAGTACATGCTTGGCAGTGTTGGTACAGAAGCGCTGGGAAAGCCCATGCACCTGAGATCAGGGAGCAGCGGGAGTACATCATCCAGTGCTGACCAAACTTTGCAGTGGGAACTGTGTTGCTTCCAAACCTGAAAACACTACCCTGAACTTACAAGCTCAGAGAGGAAGAAAAAAAAATCGTACTTTTTTTAAACTTCTTCTCTGAGCTTGCAAGTTCAGGGAAGCATTTTCAGTTTGGAAGTTATTCAGTTTCCATTGCAAAGTTTAGTCAGTACTGGATGAAGCCCTCAGCAACCTCTCCTGAGCCTGGGGTGGGCTCTGAGGAGGCTGCTGTCAGGCCTCAGCAACCCTTTCCAGCTTTGGAAGTGGCTGCAGCAAACATGGCTGTTTGCAGCAGCTGTTTCCGGGGCAATGACACATGGTGTGGCCACATCAACGCTGGGGTGTGGCTATGAGCACCCCCAATGTCAAATTCAAGTCGGCGCTACTGCCGACGCTGCATAGAATAGGATGGTGCTGCCAGTTGTAGTCAAACTTTTTAGACCGGGACCCCCTTTTTAGAATGGCACTTGTATTGGGACCTACCAGAAGTAATGCCATTAGTAATGTAATGTCATTAGCCTGGAAGTGATGTTGTGCCAGGAAGTGACATCATCAAGCAAGAAGTGCTATAATTGTTACATAATAAAATGACACTCCTGAAATGCAAATTGGCATTCTTGGACTGCAGCAATTGTACACCCTTGAAACATCACTGACAGAAGATTAGGACAAAATATGATGTCAAAGCACTGAACTAAAAACAAAAGTTTAAAAAACCCTCACTTGAAAATTCAAAGTGTTAACACTCAAAAAAGGAATATAGCAAGAGGAAAGTCTGCAGTTTCCGAGTTGGTTTCTCCCAGCTTTCCACGACCCACCTGACATCAGGTCACGACCCGCCAAGTGATTCCCGACCCACAGTTTGAATAACACTGATCTAACCAATTCCTGTCAAGAGAATGTGTCCTTTCAGAAGGCTTTACCCAGGGCAGCACAATCAGGGACCATGCTGGATGCTACCACAAAAACAAAAGAACAGTGCTTGGCAGTATTGGTACAGAAGTGCTGGGAAAGCACTGGATGAATCACTGGATCGCCATTGCGACCGCCCGCCCTGGGCTCAGAAGGGGTTGCTGTGGCCAGAAAGCAGCCTCCTCCGAGTCTGGGCGGGTGATCCCTGCAGTGATTGCCTGCCACAGGCTCGGGAGGGGTTGCTGTGGTGCGGCCTGATCGTGCGGCCCGGCTCTCAGAGGGGGCTGCCTTGCAAGGCAGCCTGTTCTGAGGCCTGGCTGCCCCATGGCGGGCGATCACCATGGGTGCTGGGTGCTGTGGATGCTGGCTTGAAGGTGGGTGCTCTGCCCCCACTGAAAAAAACCAGTGGGTGCTGAAAAAGCTAGAGCCTCCCCCAGTTGGCCCCCATGGGCGCCGGATATGGCGCTGCCAAGTCAGCCTCACCATTCCGCCGCTGCATAGGATTGCGCCCTGGGCTAGAGAGACATGCAGGGCAGTTACATACATATTTTATTATTGCGGTCAGGATCCACAATTAATGCCGCTATTAAGTAAATGTGGGGTAAACGTGTGGAGTCTTTCTGTCTGTTAGCACCCAAAACTAAGCTTGGCTGTCTTGAGCTGAATGCAATTTTGCTGTGCTGATTGTGTGTCTTCAGGCAGACGACCGCAGAAGAGCTTTGCAACGTTTGTTTCATTTTTCACATCTACAAATGTGCCATTAAACTGACTGACACACCATCTTGGCATTTTATGGTAATCAGTGCCAGACTTCAGCTAGTGTCATAAATCATATTTCTTCACACCTATTGCATCTCATTCATTCTATTCATAGTAAGAGATTAGAGTTAAAAAAAGAAATGGATTTTTTTCTTCCCAACACATGTTCAGAACCCACCCCATTAGCAGTTCTTTTTAACATAAGCCAAACAATTCAACTTTAAAAAAAAATGGAACAATTCAACAATAACAATTTTTGGAAAATTTTTGTAATGGAAAATGCAGATTACCCCACGGAACTAGGGAATGGCATCAGCAGTGGCCCCTTGTCTGGGCAAACCTGGGAATTACAGGGTTAACCCTAGAGCCTTTGTCTGCCACTATGTGGTTCACAGCTGCAGCCCAATAGAATGATGGGGACCTGGGGAATAAGGTAGGAACTTGATTGTCAGGCAGGGGTGGATGTAGGAGCAGAAAGTTTGGAGCACGGAAGGAGGGGTGGAAGATGAGCTCGGAGAGGAGTTTGAAGACTGACTGACTGAATAGAGGACACTGGTAATTGTTGGAGACTGCTGGTAATTAGCTTGTGATTGCATGTGACTGCTCTGCCGAAGGAGCTACTGACTGGAGTGGGGAAAGGAGGAGCAGCAGTGCTTTGTGCTAAATAAGGGCTGTTGTTTGGTGAAAGAGGGAGGCTAATTGGTCTACCACGGGCATAAGATTTTGGCAAGGGAATATGATGGGAGAGAATGCCATCATAGCTAATGGCTTATTATTGATGGAGTTGTACCCAGAATATTTTTAGGCATGTTCCTCAACAGAAATATGTTTGAGGTTAAGCCAATCAAAAGTCAATTGCAAAATGACTTGGAAGGTGTCACGACTGACCCCTTACTTCTTAAGTCTTATTTCTCCTTGAAATGCTAGCTGTCATAGAAAGAAGCTGCCATGTGCCCTACAATGGCACTATGTGTTGATGACATCTGATGGTCTGTAACAGCATATGCAACCACTGAACACATTGGCCACATTAGCATTCAAGGAATCCAAACCTTGGTTCCCTTGCTTATCCTTAATGCAACAATGAGCACTTCTCTGCGAATAACTATAGCAAAAGCTGAATGCATTTCAAAAATTACTACTGGTCCCCATCAGTCACAATTTGGAACCACGGGTGGAGGTGATAACCACTTATGAAAACCACATGCATGCAAACGGGATTACAATTTTTTTTTTTTTTGCCAGTCAAAATTCTTCCTGCAGAAGCTTCTGTGTATAACCACACTGCACAGATACAATGGTGGTGTCTGTAGGAACTGGTCATTGACAAATAAGTGGCTTGATAAGAAAAGGCTAAAATCTTTACATCAAAGAAAGGCAAGCACCACAAAAGAACCTGCAGACAGATTGAGAGATGGTTGAGCTTTTGAGATTCACTTGCCGTCTCTTTCCCCTCATTACATTTCATCAGTATGGACAAATGAGATAACAGCTCACCACAGGACATGTGTAATGCAGGTGTTTTTTGTCAAGTGGCAGGTCACCACTGACAGCTCAGCTTGACAATCGACAGCAGCTCATAAATTCACACACTGCTGGCATAACAATGAAAGGGCTGGGAATAAAGCCGATATTTACTGCTGCTTCAGATTGTCAGCGCTGAAAAAATATTACTCAAATTATTCCATAGTCTAGAAAAACACAAGTAGGGGGAAAAGGAGTGGCTTTTCATATAGAGATATATAGATATAATCAGTGTTGAACTGCATGAAGGTAGGATTGGTATTCTGATGAATTAGTTATACCATATTTTAGATCTTAAGTAGTCAATTCAGTGGCATAAGAGGGTTTACTCCATTGCTCTACCAATTACCAATCTAGGAGGACTGACCATTTTAAATCTATTCTTAACCATGGTAAGCTCATTAATACAGTTACAGCCCAGTAGCATCAGCGTAATGCACGACCAGATACAGGCAATGCGCCATCACATTATACGGGTTGGCCATTGGTGCACATTGTACGGGTTGGCCTGCTGATCAGGGCAGGGTTCAGGCTGGGTCAGGTGAGAGGCAGGTTGGGGACAGATATTGGTGGCGGAAGCAGTAGCTGCAGAATCTGGAATACCCACCCCAGGCCTGTCCTGCCCCCCTTCAGCCTTACATATCTACATACATACCTTACATACCAGCCAAAAAGCAGGCATAGAGGGATCAGGGAGCAGAGGAGGAAATAAGCTATTTACCATACCTCTCCAGGCTGGCTTCTGGGATGAAGCAGAAGCTATGTCAGTATGCACCACACAGGCTGGGCCATCAATCTTTAGTTAATTAATCTACTGATTAAATCCATTGTTGCTTGCAGCCCTAACTTTTAACATGGACTAGACATGGACTAAATTAACATTTACAGTGCGTCTTCTCAGCACTGAGGACCAGCGCTGACCAGCACTGGTCTCACCACCAGCGCTGTGTCCCATGTGCCGGTGATAAAGTGCCTTATGGCACTCTCAGTACTCCCAGTGCTGGTGGTACAAGTGTGCTGCTGGCGCTGGGCCTTTCAGGATTGGGCCCTTGGATTGTCAATGCTGCCAGAATGTTCCCTACCGGATGAACATAGGCCCTCAAAAATACTCGAGAAGGAAGTCCCTCGCTCTAAGCTGAGATGTATTGAACCTTATGGAAAATGAAACTGAGCTACAAGTTTGTTTACTCATGAGTAAGCAAGTGTTTACTGCAACATGTGAGTTGAATTCAGCGGACTCTGCAACCTCAAGGTGTGGGGATTGTGCTCTCTTTTGTTCCAGATGGCTGTGCTGCTGAGGTACTGTGCAAACTATTGAGGGTGTTGGTGGAAGAAATGGGCTCCTTTATTACTCCTGGGTTGTTCCAGGCAGGTATGCCTAATCAAGTCCAAGCCTTGAGCCCCCCCCCCCTCCCATGGCTGCATATAGTAGCTTCTGTATCAGTGTATCTGCTCTCAAACAAGTTTGATGGGACCATGCTCCTCTCATGATTCCTTTTTTTTTGCAAGTTTTTGCAGCTTTTTTTGCTGGGCTCCACTCTACTCAATGGGCTGGACCGCGGGATGCAGGTTGAGCAGAGTTAAGCTTTATGGGTAGCCTGCATGTGTTTATCCTGCTGCTCCTCTCTCAGAGCAATTTAGAGCACAATCCTAAACTGGAGTTAGGCCGGCATAAACTAAGCCAGCAACGTTTGGCCAGGAAAAGGGCCACCATAAAGCGTGTTTGGACTACTCTAGCAGTCAGGGAGGATCCTCACATCTGTATTCTGGCCTCCAGAGAGTGGTCCAAACCAGTGATGTCATCTGGACGCACCAGGAACCGGAACGCCCGGATGATTGGCAGCCCTCCTCCCCTATGGCGGAGGCCAGCCACGCCTCCCTGCGCCTGGAATCGCTCCATTTCAGAGTGATTTGGACGCATGGGAGGGCGGGCAGGCCCAGAAACAGCGCGCCCGTCCTCGGGAGAGGCGGCGCAGCCCGGGCCCGTCCGCAGAACTAGCGGAACGGCGTACCGGCCCGTTCCGCCAGGATGACACCGCTGGTCCAAACATACTTTACAGTGGCCTTTGTGCTGGCCAAACTTTGTTGGTTTAGCTTATGCCAGCCTAACTCAGTTTAGGATTGCACCCTAAGACACATCAGAGCAGAAGGGAAGAGGAAGCAAAACACATACAGTCTTCCCTGCCACTTTTGCCTCTTCCTTGCAAGAACATAACAAACCAACTTAGATGGATGGGATCATCCCTGCAGAAGCCAGTCCAAGCAGGTAAACTTGAGTTTTGAATGACATGCATTCCTTTATTAATCCTTAAATTGATCCAGGCAGATCTGCTTAATTAGGGTTACCAGATGCAAACTGGACAGAGTGCCTATACCTTTAACCAGAAGGGGGAATTTGGGCAGGTGTAGCTTTTGAAACCCTTCGATGATGAGCTGCACCTGCCCAAATTCCTTCTTCTATACAATGGTTACAGGTATAGGCACTCTGTCCCAGCTTGTATCTGGTAACGCTTAATCAGTTCTAGCCTTGTACAGTTTTGTGTCCCTTGTTTCATTATTCCAGCATGCCTTGCCCTTTGTCTCTAATGACATCCCTTCTGGTGGGTCCCCATAGGCTGTCATTTTCAAAAGTGCGTCCCAGTGTTAAAAGGTTTGGGAACAACTGGTTTAATATTCACTTGCTATGTTGCTGTTTTATTTTGTTTTCCCCTGCACATTAGGTAGATTGTAGTTCTTAGGTAACAATTATTGGTAGATCATTTGTCAGAATCTGGTGTTGGGTAAAATCAGACAAAATGATCTAATTCAAAGAATTGCAGATACCCCTAAATTTTACCCTCAACGTATCTGCGGGGCATGGCAAATTCCATGATTTTTGGTTTAAAACCTGCCCTTGACTTATCTATGACATCGACATATACACAATTATATATAGCACCTCACATACCTCACATTGATTGCTGAGATCAGATGAAGAGTTGGCCCTTGCAAAGAATAGTAATGCATAACAATGAACGCTAGGAAGCACAATTGTTTTGTTTTGATGACTCCTTTTTAAAGCTGCTAAACCTGCCAGTAAGAAAGCCATGGATTCATTATTATATCTGGGACAATTACTGTGAGCCATGTGTCCCTCTCAAAGACATCTAACACAGTTTATTGGCTTGAACCAAGGAACATGTGGGGTTTTTATATCAGCACTGTCATTTCTCATATCTGTGAGCTCTTCAAAACAAATTCTAAGACATTACCAAAATAGGACATTAAGGGTCCTGGAAGATATTCTAGGAATCTGCAAATATATGCTGCAGAAAAAAAAATGAAAATATTTTCTCACATGCATAATAACACCCTTCTTGTGTGAGGGTTGGCTCCCTTTGGGTGCTAATTCCATCCATTATTTCTTTGGCAGCATTTTAGTCTGAATCTAATTCACTAAACTACTTCAGCCATCCAATTTGTGTTGATACTAATGTAGCAAATGAAAAGGTGACCATGGAAACCGTTCTATCTCCCATAATTCATAAACTGAAATAGGCCTGCATTTTAGCATATAAAAGTCTTGCCTCTCTCTGACAAGCAGATAGGCGCTTCTTATGAAGCTAAATTGGGATTTGGTAATCTTGAATTACAAGTTGATTTAACCTTGTTAGGAGACATGGATCGCTTTAGACCCTGGCACTCAAATTCAGTCCTTGTATGAGGGATAGAGGGATACAGCACCTTCCCTAGAAGTGCAGGTAGAAAAAATAGTTAAATCCTATGTTGTTTTCACAAAGGCGCACCAATCTTTTCCCACCTAACATCCGAATTGTTGAGTCATATTGCCTCTTATAATAAATGAAGTTTCTTTTAAAATGTAATATGCACCTAGGTTGTACACATGAATGAAACTAGACGTTCAGTCAAGAATAGATTGGATCTTTTGAATCAGTTTTGGATAATTCCTGGAAAACCTGAGACTTTTCTCTAAGAATTTTTGTTTCCAGAAACATGAATAGATGAGTAGAGAATAGATGAGTAGAGAAGAGTTTAAATATCAAGGAATAGCCATTTATCCCCTATTAGTGAAACTGGATAAATCCTTTTATCTAAACATACAACAAAAGTAGTATTTTATGTAGTGTGTGGGTGGAATTCCCAGTATGTAGAATATTTAAAACTCTCTTGTCTCTCCATGGAGAAAAAATTGAATTACTGAAACTTCCTAAATCAGTGGTTCTCAAACCTTTTAGCACCGGGACCCACTTTTTGGAATGACATTCTGTCTGGGACCCATCAGAAGTGATGTCATGGCCAGAAGTGCCATCATTATGACGCCAGAGCCTGCTGCTTTCCTGAGACTGCAGCAGTAAACTGGGTTATTTCTCAGCCATTTTCCAATAGCAAAGTGAATCAGAAAGAAAATGAAGCCTATTTACAACCTTAACACAAGCAAAACAACAACACAGCCCTCTCCCTTTCCAGCATCCCATCTTCCCGGATTTTCAGTGTGGCTGCTCTAGGTGCTTCGTGACCCACCTGAAATTGGCTCATGACCTACTGGTGGGTCCTGACCCACAGTTTGGGAACCACAGTCCTAAATGAGTTACAGTGCAATCCTACGCATGTCTACTCAGAAGTAAGATCCACTGAGTTGATTGGAACTGACTCCCAAGTAAGCATGAATAGGATTGCAGAGACGAAAGTCAACCCAACTCCTCAAATCCAAAACACATGAGCCCAAAACTTTCCGAAGCTTTTTAAAAGGTTTTCAAAGCCATGTTAAACAGCTGTTTAATGAAAATGTGTTGCAGTTGAAGGTTGCCTTGCCCACATCACATTTCATAGCAACTATGCGCTCACTATCACCCCACCGTTCTCAGGAGAATATCCAGGCACAGGGCCAAGAGACAGATTTATTTTCTCCCAAACAAGTCCAGTTTGCTCACTTTCAAGTCAGATTGAATTTGTGCCTTCTGGTAACTTCTGTTCTAGGCTGTCTCCACTGACAATGCAACTCACCTCCCAGAGGAATTGGGCTGAAGCGCAGGCCATTGATTGCAAGGAATGAATTTTTAAAGGGCTAAGCTTTCTAATTCTTATCCTGAGTCATTATCAGCTTTCATTTTCCACTACTGAAGGAAGCTAATGAATCATATTGATTTAACAAGTACTTGTGTAGCAAAACATTTGATCTTTTCACTTAAAGCTGTCACGTTCATACCAGAC
Source organism: Lerista edwardsae (assembly GCA_029204185.1). Taxonomy (NCBI): domain Eukaryota; kingdom Metazoa; phylum Chordata; class Lepidosauria; order Squamata; family Scincidae; genus Lerista; species Lerista edwardsae. The sequence continues at coordinate 20,216,185 of JAJKFI010000004.1, read as the reverse complement.
TGGGTAATACTAGTAATACATTATTTAAAAGCCTCCAAACCTTTGATATCACAGGCCACCCTTTGCATTCTCCTTTCCAAGTCTGCATTCCTATTTCTCTCTGTTCTATTTTGTTACCAACAGCAGACTATTATCACTATGGCTGAGTTTCCAATGTCCATCTATCGCCTCTACTGCAACATGTGCAAAATGTGCACATATGCATTACATTGTTTGGATTTGCCCGCCCCCTCCCTGCACTCGCCTAGCAATGCCACGGCCCCTGCAGTTTCTCTTTCTGCTCACTTCTCAATTGCTGCTCTGCAATTTGTACAGGACAATAGGATGCAGCAGATTTGAGTTAATTCGGTACAAGACTCTGCCTCCAATTTTGAGATGCCACTTCACCCGAAAATGGCATGTAATATAATTAATGTAATTAAACGTTACTTGTTTACAATTAATATGGAATAACTCAGCATGGCAGGATATGTTGGTCTTACAGAGTTATATTTCTAGACATTCGGAGTTATTTAAAAATAAAAAAAACAGTGCACACTTTTTTTTAAATTAAATACTATGTTTTTGTTTTTTAGAGTGCAATCTTAACCTGGAGTTAGGCCAGCAAAGTTTGGCCAGCACAAGGAACACCGCAAAGAACGTTTGGACCGCTCTTGGAGTCAGAGTGGCCAGCACACAGATGTGCACCATCCTCCCTGACTCCAAGAGTGGTCCAAACATGCTTTACAGTGACTCCTGCGCTGGCCAAACTTTGCTGGCCTAACTAAGCTGGCCTACCTCCTGGTTAGGACTGCACCCCCAGAAGCTCCAGGCCATGCTTCCAAATTCTCGCTTTTCCTTCCTATGCCCTCAGGATTGAGATCAGAAGGAATGGGTGTGTCATCAGTGGCGTCATCTACAAATGAACTAACGGAACGCTGGGCGGGACTTACACGGGGCTTCTGCTTGATTGGCTGCCCTCCCGTTTCGTTCCACAGCTGCCCTGGCCTCGGGGGGTGCCTGCTCACCGGGGGAGATGGGTGGGGGACGCGCCGGGTGCCTTGGCGGCCAGGGCAGCCGCAGAACGAAATGGGTGGGCTGCCAATCACGCGGAAGCCCTGCCCACGTCCTGCCCAGCGTTCCGTTAGTTCATTTGTAGATGATACCACTGTGTGTCATAGTTTTCTTCATGTTCCAAGACCGCAGTGCCAGCCACATTAGCATGGGTAAGCAGCCAAGAGTGGGAGCAAGAATCTCAATTCAGTATTTTTCACAAAGATGCTATTTTTCCTTTCCTTGCGAATAAAATGCTTATTTACTTCCTACCAAGCAAACTTTTAATGAGGTGTTATCAGAACTGGAAGAAACTGTACTTACTTGTCAAAACAAAATGCACAAGGATTTTACATGGTTAGTTTTGTTCTCTCCTTATGGTTCTTAAAATTCTTCAGCTATTATTACTGTGATTGGGTTAGGGATGGACTGATATGGGCCCCTGATCTATGGACTGTGAGAGTAAGCTCAGCAGCATCTAAAAAGCCCAAACCATGGAAAATGAAGTGTCTAATCATGACGTTTGTTGTGCCAGATTCCCTTTCTGCAACCTTATGTCCACAGGAGACTCATCCGCTTCCTTTTACCATCAAAAACCATCTTAGTCTTACACAAGACACCACTAAACCCTACCACCAAGCAAAGGCAAAAGGCAGTCAGCTTGCCTGCTCAGCCCTCCTTCCTCCCCAGTTGGTGGCTCTGGGGGCATGGCAGCCACACACAACTTCTCCACAATCTCCAATAGCAACCTTAGTTCCAACCATAATCACAGTCCCAGCAGCCTCATGTATCCAGCCTTCACACTTTTCAAGTTCCTCCTGCCACATCTCTGCCCCCACCACACTGCTCTTCCCAGGAGCTACTTTTATCCCCAGGGCCCTTGTTATCTCCAATTGGCTGCAGCTGTGAACTAGCTGCAGGCAAAGGCTCAGGGGTTAACCCTGTAATTCCTGGCTGACATGGACAAGGGGCCAATGCTGATACCATTCCCTATCTCCTTGCGGTAATTTTCCGCATTTTCCATTACAGTGTTCATATTAAAGGACTTGGGTGCCCTGGGAAAATTGTTTCCCAAGGCCTGTGACACCTAGAAAGCCGCAATTGCATATAGTTTCATTGCTGTCATAGAATTACAGGTGCAAGACATTTCTGTGTGGACAGATGGGGTGGTGTTCAGAGAACTGGGGTTTTACAACGCTCACAAGAATCTAATCATGCTTCAGAGGATGATATCAGCGTATGACTGATTTCATATTTCAGAACTGAGCTCAGAAAAAGCTAAGTTGTTTTCCAGTTGTTGTTGTTGTTGTTGTTGTTGTTGTTGTTGTTGTTTGGGGGGGAATAGTACCCAGTTCCAAATCAAGGCTATGGGAGACTTAGTAAGGGTGCTTCAGTTTGTAGCTTTTTGTCTCTGTCAAGACAAGCAGCTATTTCTTCCCCTCATCTGCCTTCACTATTTTTAAGCCTTTCCAGTGTAGTCATGCAAAGACAAACTTTTCCAGGCTGCAAATTGCTTCATATACCTTGGCTGCCTCCTCATAACCCTAGAGCACAGCATGTTTCATGGTGAGGAATTAGCGGCTTATTGCACATGGGGTGATGATGGCTGCAGGGCTGGACAGGAAATAGTAACGATCTCTTTCCACAAGATGTTGGCAGCTAAGCCATCAGCAAATGGATGTGGGACCTCTCCTTTGCTGGATAGTTCAATAGATCAAGAACACAACACTGAGGACTAATTTGCAAGTGTTAGACTTGCTCAAGGTTGTTTCTGAAGTTTGAGACTGATGGATAACAGCATGGGAATGGGACCTAGGCTACAGTATGTGCTGCATATGTACGGGTATATATAATAAGTAAAAGCCTGATGTGTCTGGCCAAAGCAGGTGCCTCTGGGACGGCATCTCTCTCTATCGCCTCCATTGCAACTGGTATATTCAGAATGCAATAAGGCCAGCAAAGTTTGGCCGGTACAAGGGACCCCACCCCGTAAAGTATGTTTGGACCACTCTCGGAGTCAGAGGCGAGCACACAGGCGTGTGCCATCCTCCCTGACTCTGAGAGTGGGCCAAATGCACTTTACGGTGGCCCTTGTGCCAGCCAAACTTTGCTGGCCTAACTGTGATGGCCTACCTCCAGGTTAGGATTGCACCCTCTGAGTATTCATACTGCCACTGGACCTGGAGGTAAACATGAGTTTCAGCTGAAGGGTTTGAAAGTCACAGTGGATGTCCTGCACTGCCTCCGCCAATTGTCACAAAAGAAAGCAGCTTCTTTCCCTGTCCCTCGCAGCACACCCCGAGTTGCTTAGAGATGGTGTCAACTCTAGAATGGCCATTATGTTAAACATGTCATGATGTTGAGAGGAAGATGGAAAATCCTCCTAAACCATCAAAGGAACCAGGAATTATTTGAGAGAAGCATTCCACATACCTCTGGAACTGGCGAGTCCTTGCCTGACACATCACATGAACTGTGGGCTTGAGTAAGCCTGTTTGTGAAATAAGAAGCAAGCTGGAGGGATGGGACATGGTAGCCTGCAATTGTGTGACTCATGTGCACTTCCACGTTTTCCTAAGCATATTTAACATGAAAATCAACCACAGATTTAAACAGCAGGCTTAATTGGAGGCTCTGAGAGGTGCAGCTGTTTTTTTTGGGGGGGGGGGCAAAATCATCACCATCCATGTTGCTTTTCTCCCCAAGGTGGAAAAGTCACAGGTAGACAAGGTGGTGATTTTGAGTGAAAAATAGCCAAAAGGGAAGATTTAAGTAAGCATTAAGACTCTAAGATTTCCCCCTGTTGGTTACCAATCCCTTGGTTGAAGATGGCAGCCTCCTTTGGTTGCTTTCAGTTTAACATAATATGTTGAGTGAACACAATGTATTCAGGGTGCCATCCTAACCAACTTTCCAGCACTGACATACCTGTGCCAATGGGGCATGTGCTGCATTCTGCAGTTGGGGGAGGGGCAGTCACAGAGGTCTCCTCAAGATAAGGGAATGTGTGTTCCCTTGCCTCAGAGCTGCATTGTCCTTACCCTGGTGCCAGAATTCTAGGTTAGGATTGAGCCCTGAGTTTGTTAGAACTTGACCCAGTGCATTAGTTCCTCAAAAACAAGGGATCAGCAAAAGAAAACATCTTTTATGAGCACAAAAATGTGGCTAATACATCACGTCCTGTCCTCATTTTGTGTGACAAAGAGCCTATGAACTTACAGGCTGTATGTATGTAATCTCTGTATATGGAATCTTAACACAGACTCTGTACATTCAGATGAATCTGTGCATGATAGGAGCAAGTGCAAGACCAGGACGCGTGACCTCTCTCCCCTCTACATGTTCAGTAATGTGTGCACTCAGATGCATGAATTTTAACAGAAGGAACACGTCTGCATGCACAAAAAATGCATGTAGCTTTTTTTTCTTTTTCATTGTGGTGAGGCAGGCACACACACACTTGACAAGGACCGCAGGGCAGGCTGAATTATGGTGCAGAGCCTATAACCATTTGGGACAGTGGGGGTGTTTTGGAGGCTTCTGGAGGCCTCTGTGGATGAAGGTAACATTTCTTTGCTGGCACAATATCTGCATGGGCCCATGAAGGTGGAACATGCAGAGCTTTGAATCTGGTGGTCTTAACAAATGTATACCTCATGGTTTTTAGTGTTGTTTTAATTGTTATTTGTATATGTTTTTTTTTTTTGGTGTTGTCCAGTTGTATCATGTGAAGTTGTATGATGGGAAGAGCACCTCATTTCGTTGTTCTCATACCTTGAGTACAATGACAATAAATTTCTATTTCTATTTCAAGCCTTGTAAGGGGGCTTTGATTTGGAAGACACGCTGTGAAACCCACCCCTTTCCCAGTCCTAATCCACCCTTTTCCTCACCCCCATTGCCTCCCTGTTCTGCTTCTTTCCCATGCTATGTGCAATTCTGTATGGGGCAGTGGGCATCTGCTGCCAAGCGGAGTCGGCCACTTGCCACTTCCAGTGGCTTCCAACTGTGGCCAGCCTGCATGCGCCAGCTTGCCACCTTTTGTGGCTGCTGGAAAGTGCCTAGCTCCACTAGATCACTTGTTCCGGCAGAGCTAGGTGGCAATAGGATTAGACTGTAAATCATTGTCTCTCATGAGCTGCCTGAGAAACAGGAACAGCTCATATGTAATCTTTTGTAACTGAACATGGGAGCAAGTCCTACCAAACATAGTTACTTACTTCTGAGTAAACATGTATAGGCTAGCACTCTAGTAGAGGTGGTGACTCGAACACTGCAGGTAAACAAATTCGCAAGTCAGAGCACCCAAACCTCCAAATGCAACGTGAGCTGTGCTTTAGAGTGCAATCCTAAACTGCAGTTAGGCCGGCATAAACTAAGCAAGCAAAGTTTGGCCAGCACAAGGGCCACCATAAAGCATGTCTGGACCCCTCTCAGAGTCAGAGAGGATGGCTCACATCTGTGTGTGCTGGCCTCTCTGACTCAGAGTGTAGTCCAAACATACTTGTGCTGACCAAACTTTGCTGGCTTAGTTTATGCAGGCCTAACTCACTTTAGGATTGCGCCCTTAGTCACGTCTGGAAAGTGTTCTGAGAGCCCAGGAGGCCCTACAGCCTCCCTAACCCTCAGAATGCCTTGTAAGGGCTCCTGGGGGCATAAAACATCACTTCTTTTTTTAAAAAAAAATTTTTTAATTCAGATTTGTAGGCCCCTGGACACAGTGGTGTCATCTACTCTCGTGGAGACGGAACACTGGGCGGGACTTACGTTTGATTGGCTGCCTGCCTGTTCACTTCCGCCATCCTTCCTGCTCGCCCAGGCACCCAGCGCGCCCCCCACCCGTCCCCCCTGTGTCCATCACGGAGCTGGGCGAGCAGCGGTGGGGCGCGGCGACCGAGGGCAGCCCACGTGGGGGGGGGAGGCGGCAGAACCGCACGGACCGGGCTGCCAATCAAACGTATGTCCCGCCCAGCGTTCCGTCTCCGCAAGAGTAGATGACACCACTGCCTGGACGCCCTTGGACGGCGCAGGTGGCCTCCCCATAACCCACTCCAGACACAATGGGGGCACAGCGTGGTCATGTTCAGAGTGCACAGGTCAGGCCTCAACGCCTGTCAGGTGATCTGCATTGAGTCAAATCAATACACAAAAATCCATGGATGAGCAGTCCCTACCTGTATCGTTTATTGATTTGTGATATTTTTAAATTCCATTTTTCAGTTTTAATACATTTTTTTTAAATTATTGCAGCCTACTCCAAGAATTTAGGATGAATTGGGCTACATCTTTAAATGCAGTACAAAAAGTTTCATTGTAGAAATAAATGTTAGGAGAAGAAAACACTCGTATGAAGAAATTTAAATAAGGAGTTTCTGTTGTATATTCTTAGTGGGGTACAGTATGCCTGGTAGGGGGTAGCACAATGCCCTGTTGTGTGTCCCCCAAATATAGGTTCATTGTACTGTTGGTCTTTGCAGACTTGTAAATTCACTGTGTTTGAGGGTTTAACTTTATTTTTAATTCTCTTTATTTTTCATTTTGTTGTACTGACAGAAATGAGCAAACAGAATAATCACACAGGGGAAAAATATCATTAAAAAGATTCCTTACTTTCTGTGTGAGACATGAAAGCACCAGAGCTTCCAGACTTCAAAAATTCTTTAAGGACTGCAGACTAACCTCCGGATGAACAAACTTCAAAAAAAAAAAAAATTCTGCCTAAATGAATACATCACCTTTACGATGCAGGTTCACAGCAATGTAATATGCGTATTGTACCATCATTGTGAAGACACTGCTTTTGATAAGTGAAAATTGCACAAAGTACTCTGTTAATTATGCCTTAGCATTCATCTGTATATTCTTAGTTGAGATACGGAGGTTACAACAGCATGGATACATTTTTAACACCACCCAAATGGCTGGAGACATGTTCTTCATTGACAAGGAACATTCAACTCCCCAAGTATTTATATAAGGAACGAATATGATCCTGGGATCTTTTTGTTTAATATTTTAGATGCATGCCTCACAAATAGTTTAGATGCATGCCTCACATGCATGCCTCACAACATTCAAACTGATGGTTCATGACCCACCAGCCTACGGAGCACTGTCCTGTTCCCTTTAAGGGGTGGGGAGGAGGAAAGGCAGTGATGCAATCCCCGGGATTGCACCTCTGCCTGCACAAGAGATAGCTGGGCTTTGGGGGGGGGGCGGTGCAAGGAGGAACCTCTGCAGGGCTCCCAACCTCTGATGGACTTTAAAATGCAATCAGAAATCACTTCCGGTTTGCACTCATGAAACCGGAAGTGGCTTCTGATTTCATTTTAAAGTACATCAGAGTCTTGTACATTGTGAAGTACATTTTAAGTCTCCACCGGGCTCCCGGCCCCCCCTCCCTGGAGTGCGGTAACTCAGAATTCAGGGCAGGCAGGGGCTGTTGTAGCCCCACCCCTGCAAACACATAGTTGGTCTTCTCCTCCCATGGAGGACTTTGAAGACCCTGCCTTACAAGAACTACGTATCTTACAAATACAAATGTGAGGGGGGATTTCAATGAAACATTCTTCTACTGTTTCAGGAATCCTAAATTATGTCCTCCTAAGGAGAAAATTAGTTGAATTTACTCTTATCTTTAACCCAAAGTTCTCAATATGAGAACTAACATGAATCTAAATAGACATGTTAATAACATGTATCTAACATAACATATAATTTTTCATTTGCCCAAACAATGGACAAATCTGCCTTTGAGTGCCCACAGAGGGGGACTGTGGGGTGGAAATTGACTACATTAATAGAGTGATAGACATTTGAAGATTCCTGAGAAATAAAACAGGGGAACTGATTGTCAAGTAGGTGCTTCAGGAGTGCCTTCATTGTATTGTTATTGTTCAGAGGATCTAAAAATGTCACTTGGAAAACCATAAAATGGTGGTTTTGGTCTTTCAGAGACATTTTGAGGACCGAGAGGCTGTGCGTGGCCTTTTCAGGCATGTGCTTTTTCAGGAACCCATCCCCTTTTCAGGCATGATCCGCCCTTCTCCCCACCCCTTTCACCACCCTATTCTGCAGAGACCTAATGCAGAGACCTCAAATGGTGGAATGAACATAGATGACAACTGCAGTACATGCAATAGCACATAGCTGAAGGCAGCCAGACAAGATTTCAGAAGCTCTTGTTACCACTTTTGCATGTCACATAAAATATAATATTGCTAAATACAATTTCATTATTTCAATAAACAGCCATAAGAGATGGGATGGCATGAAATGCATATGCACCGACCAAAGCCCTCCCAAATGCAGCTGTGCTCAGCAAAGCACTTGATCCACGATTGCCCCCCCACCTAACAATATAGCTTTCTACAAATGATGCTTTAACAATGCACAACTGAAGATGCAAATTAGCACCAAGGCGAGTCTCTACTGATCTCAGTGTCCCCAGATTTAAGACTGGTTTCCTTCACTAGTAGTGGGTTTTTGTTTGTTTGTTTGTTTCTACCTTAAAGGAATACTTTCAGAAATAACTTCTCAGGGATGCCTGATTATTGCAGAGGATTTGGGGACATATAGAGGATCTTGCTCAGATAATGTGGGACCCTGACATGTTGAGTCTGCCCTGTTGAGCCTTCTGTACTGACAACACAGCCTAGAAATACACTCAAACTCTCCTGCATGTCAACATTGTAGGGAGAAAATCATAGTAGTTAATAAGCTGTCTTTTAGAAGAGCTTCCCTCAGTGTCTGATCTTTTCACTGCAAAGTGCCTTGCAGCATTTATTGCCACAGTCAGAAACTTGTATTCCGTTTTCCCATGCCTTGCAGATGAGACCTCATCTCCTTAACACAGATTACATTGACACTGTAAACACTACTGCATAGTGTGTGTGTTTTAACACCAGTACCCACTTTTTGGAATGGCATGCCTGTCAGGACCCACTGGAAGTGATGTCATTAACCTGGAAGCATGGTCATATCCCGAAGTGACACCATCACACAAGCATCGTTGTGACATAATAAACAGACACTCCTGTAATGCAAACTAACATTTGTGGACTGCAGGAATTGTGCAAGTATGAAACTTCCCGGATAGAAAGCAAGATTAGTACAACATATTATGCAAAAGCATTGAAATAAAAACAATTTTTTTAAAAAAAAAATTCAAACCTGAACTTGAAAATTCAAACTGTTAACACTCACAAAAGGAATATAGCAAGAGTAAAATCTGCAGTTTCCAAGATGTTTGCTCCCAGCTTTCTGCAACCCACCTATCATCAGGTCCCAACCCACCAAGTGGGTCCTGACCCACAGTTTGAAGAACACTGGATAAAACATGTATGCAGATCACCACATGCCAATTATATTTGAGGCTATTTTTCCTACACTCATACGAGAGGGGGAGCAATCGTGACTCCACAGCCCATGTCTAGCAGGGTGAAATACAGACATGGGTGATTGTCACTCATTTCAGTTAGGCATATTGATTCAGCAATCCTTTGCTTTGCTTGACCTTACAGGAACCGTCCATGCACTTTTCAAGAGCCAGTTTGTATTGATTACAGCATAAACCTATAGCTTCTGTAATTGGTCTAACACTTCTTGGAGGCTGCTTTGTCTCTGATCAAGGTATCCACAGAGCCAGCAAGAATGTAAAATAGTTTTGTTGTCAGGGCCAATTATACAGCAGCCAGCATTTCATTCGTACAGAAGCCGTTCTCCAAACGTTGAGGTTAACAAGCCATGTTTAACAAGCCCTGGCGTGGGAGAGGGATGTCAGCTAGCGTGAAATCCTCGCTGCACTGGAGGAAGGCTTTGATCTCTTGTGTGCTACTCACGGGTCAATTGCAACTGGGCCATTCTCAGAATAAGAAAGGCAGTGCAATGTTCTACGGCATCTGGTAAGTAATAGCCCTTCATGACCAGAGTACGTTGAAACAAGATGATGTACTAATTGCTGGTAAACAGGGCCGTAAACACCATCACTTTGTGCCAAAAGTATCACAATCTCAGCACTATATCTGAGTAAAGAGAAGTCAAAAATACTGCCTTTGTCCAGTCTCCAATAACTTCCATTATTTGTCATCATATCTTTGTACCCTCTCAAACCATCTCTGATTCTGATGGATGTATCCACACCAGATTCTGCGATGCACATTTAGAAGGTCAATTTATGACATTGAGGGTGCAATTTTAATCCAATCCTGGAGTTAGGCCGGCACAGTTAGGCCAGCAAAGCTTGGCTGGCACAAGGGCCACTATAAAGCACATTTGGACCACTCTCGGAGTCAGGGAGGATGGTGCATGTCTGTGTGCTGGCTTCTCTGAGTAGTCCAAACATACTGTGCAGTGTCCCTTGTGCCAATCACACTTTGCTGGCCTAACTCCAGCTCAGGATTGTGCTCTTAATGAAGTACAGAATGGAATATCACATTTCCCTCGGACATGCTTCCAGTGTTGGCAAGTGAAAAATATCTAGTGTCAAAGGCAGGCCAATGTACAATGCAATGCCTCACACTGATGGAATTTTAAAAAAATCTACACACCTGGAAATTATGCCTCCAAATGACATATCATTTTGGATAAGCAGCAAATGATTGATGACACTTTAAAGATGGAAATTGGAAAAGGAGTTGCATTTGCCAGCACTTGTATCCACACAGTGATAGTTCTATATACAACTAAGGTAAGGAGTTAGGACAACATAAAAGCACAGCAGAACTCTATGCTTTGCTAACCAACAGTTCTGTGCCACTGCAATTCATGTGGCAGCTACAGCTTGCTCCTGGGGTTTCCGGAACAATAGTGGCTGTAGGAGTAAGCAATTGGCTGGTAGAAAGGGGATCCCAAGCACCTTCTTCTGTCATGGAAGCAAGATACATGGATGTTTTCTCCTCCTCCTAACCAACCAGTCAATTGCTTGCTCTCCCAGCTCCTTCTGTTATTGCAGATTATCCTAGGAGCAAGCCAGGGTGAGGAAGCAGCAGCTCCTTCTTCTCCAAACCTTGTCCTTAGGACCAAGGGAGCTGGCATAGAAAGGCAAAGAGCAATTCACTTAAGGGCATGTATAGAACAAACAAATTAGTCTAGTATAACTTAAAGCAGAGCTGCCCAAAGTGAGAGTCGCAACCCCCCAGTGGGTTGTGAGCCTATACCTGGCGGGTTGCCCGGACCCTCCTGCATGTCCATGCTCCCAGATAGCCATTCTGGAAGCATTCAAAGCCCCCAATTGGCGCACATGGGCCTCAGAATGGCCCACAGAAGCCTCCAAAAGTCCCTTCTGATAAAACTGGAAATGACTTTCTGAGGCTTCTGTGAACCATTCTGAGGCCCTGCAGAGGCAACAGAGTGGATGTCTGGCCTAGAAGAGTCCTCTGGGGCCTTGTAAGATGGAAAAGCACTTCGTGAGCTGCCGGCCAAGACAAGGTGAGTTGCTGCACCAAATTGTTTGGAAACTGCTGACCTAAAAAAAAACAAGAGCGAAAGAGACTCCAAATATTTTCCCCCCTCCATGAGTGGGAGTAGTACTCGAGAAGGATTCAGCATGATCCCCTCTCCCAATATGTTTTCTCTTTCTTTAATCAGTGCATCCATCCTACCCCATCCTCCTTCAGCTCCAGAATTCCTTTATATTCCCTCTGCAGCAATTTACTTTTCTTATTTTGTTCTCAGCGCCTCTTTGTGCTTCTGTCACACCAGAGAATACCAAGCGAGTGGGGCAGAGAATGTGGCACAAACTCACATTGTAAAACACTGACTACATTATTTGTAATGAGAAACTAGCAGGGTGGTCCAATCCAGCAGTGGCAGGTGGCCAATCTGGTTCTCTCTTTCCAGCAATAACCTGGAGATTTACCACCAGCGGTTCATTCAGCAAATTTAGCAACCTCACTGCAAACTTCGTAATGAAACTATTTATTCTGAATTACACCAGATGAAGCAGAGAACAATACAGTTGGATATTGATGTTTTAATTGATCACAGCAGTCAAGTATTATTGCTGATTTTTATCTGCATGGGATTCAAATCATGCTGAGAGTTTAAAAAAGAGTTTTGAAAACTCAACTGACTGACACCTTTGTATGGATCAGAATGCTGAACTTTCCTGCTTTACTGAATCCAGAAATGCTGCAGAAAATGTTGTTTTCTAAATAACAAAGGCAGTAGTCTTTTAAACACTAGCCATTAGCAAGCTCTGGTCACATGAATCAGCTTGAGCTATATTTTGGAGTTTGAGAAATACCTCTCTGGTTTATATATTGTTCATGCTCAAGAATCCCTGGTTCTCAGCAATTCCTTAATCTCTTTTGCTATGGACTTGGAAATTTTTTTTGACTGATGCTAAGTTTACATCCTATAATCAAAATGGTTTAACTATGAGCTGCCTCTTGTGTTAAAAAAAATGACAAATAAGTTATGTTCATTGTGCTGAAAAATGTACTGCTGTGACACTGAAATTGATGATTCTTAATTATTCTTATTGACCATTCAGTACTTTAATCAAATAAATGCAGGGGAAAAAAACACATTGTATATTGCTGGTCCTGTAAGAAACACTTATCTAGTGCAGTGGTTCTCAAACTTTTTCAACTGGGACCACTTTTTAGAATGACATTTGTGTTGGGACCCACCAGAAGTGATGTCATTAACCTGGAAGTGATGTCATAGCTGGAAGTGACATCATCAAGCAAGAAGTGCTGTCTTTGTAACATAATTAAATTACACTCCTGGAATGCAAACTGGCATTCTTGGATTGCAGCAATTGCACAACTATGACACATGACAAAAAGCAAGATTAGGTAAAAATAATATGTAAAAGCACAGAATTAAAAACAATGTTAAAAACTCACTTGAAAATTCAAACTGTGAACACTCACAACAGGAATATAGCAAAAATAATGTCTGCAGCTTCTAAGATGGCTGCTCCCAGCTTTCTGCAACCCACCTGACATCAGGTCGTGACTCACCTAGTGGGTCCCGACCCACAGTTTGAATAACACTGATCTAGTGCATGCATAACTCAAAGCAATAATCATGTCATATGGGTGTCGTGATTCTCACCTACCTTTTCAGCTGCTTGGGAAGTGCAAAAAAATATTGGAATGAAGGCAAGCCATACTATACAAGTAGTGTACATAGTGAATCCAATGGGTTTGGCTTCATTAAAATTCTCTGGGACACCCCGAGTCTTGATGGCATACACAGTACATGTCACCATCAGGAGAATGCTATAGCCCAAGGAACATATGATTTGTAGATCCGTAATGTCACATTTGAGGACTCCTCTGGCTTGATCTGGTTCCACAGGTTTACGTTCATCATAATCTACGATACTGTTGGGTGGATCAACTGCAAACCAAATGAAAACCCCAAGAAGCTGTACTGATATCAAACTTGAAGTGATTGCCAGCTGTGAGGTCGGGCTAATAAGCCTGGGTGCTGTCACTGATTTTTTGCCCTGTTCAAATATACGATAGATGCGGTTTGTTTTAGTCAACAGAGCAGCATAACTGATGCACATTCCCAATCCCAGGAAGATACGCCGGAAAGAACACACTGCAACATCAGGCTTGGCAATCATTAAGAACGTGATGATGTAGCACAGAAATATTCCCGTCAATAAAACGTAGCTGAGCTCCCTTCCTGAAGCCCGCACGATGGGAGTGTCATTGTATCGGATGAAGGTCGCCATTACAAAAATGGTGGCAATAATTCCAAGCATGGCTAAGAAGACTGGGATGACGGCCCATGGGGAATGCCATTCGAGCTTCACAATGGGGATTGGGCTGCATCCTGTGCGATTCGCGTTGGGCCGCTGATTGTAGGAACAGAGCTGACAGGTCTCTTCATCAAACTGGTACTGGTATCCATCACACAGCTCACAGTGCCAGCAGCATCTCATGCCTTTCATGGTCTTCTTTCGCTCTCCTGGCTTGCAGGGAAGGCTGCAGACCGACGTGGGGATTTTCTTCACGCCTTTGCCCCATTGCATTTCGTCTATCTATGAGCAAAAGAAAACCAAGGAAAGTAAGTGGGAACGGGTTGCCTGAATGCAGCAATCAAACAATGCTAGAAGACATGAGAATTTATTGATTGAGACAAGTAAATACGTGCAGAGCTGGTTTCCTGGAAGCTGTTTCCGCTAAAATTATGTATGAGAGATTTTTTTTTCTTCCTAGTATAATTAAATTTTAAGATAGACTGAAGCAGTGCTGATCGATCGATCGATCGATCGATCGATCGATCGAGAGAGAGAGAGAGAACTGGCCAAAAAAAGCATAATACAAAATGTTAACAAGAGATGTAAAAATAGCCTTTATTTACACTGGTCTTTCTACTATGAAAATACTTAAACACATGCTTAGTGCTGTCCTGCCCGATTCGGGCTGCATGGTCTCCCGAACGGCCCACGTCCCGCCCTCCTTCCGCCAATCCCAGAGCCGTCCCATCACTGCGCCTCCCTCGCACTGACTGGCTTCGGTCGACACAAGGGAGGCGCTGCGTGGGCACAACAGGACCGGTATTGCCTGCAGCGCCAGTCCCGTTGCCTTAGTGCTGATGCAGGGGTGCCGAATGGCGCACCCATGTCAGCGCTAAGTGCGCAGCATCAAAGCAACCCTGTTGCGTCAGCGCTGTACATTCCATAGGACAGCAACCGTGCAGAGAATAATATGATGCACAGTGATCAGCCACAGATCCCTATGAAAACATGAATTTGTGTTGCTCCTTCAACTGTTATCAGTGCAGCCACAACAGAGGTCTGCAATATACCCTGCTCACTAAAATGTGTGGGATGTGACTCTGGAATGCATTTATTTTACAAATGTTTTATAGAAATGGGCAGCGCAATCCTAACCTGTGCTAGAACAGGGAGGCTGGCTGGCCTGCACTGTATCCAACACAGGTTTGCTGCCTCCGGAGCTCATGTGGGGCAAAGGGCCATTAGTCTCCTTACCCCAGAGTAAGCTCCAGCCGCCCAGATGGGCCTGCTCGGATCTGCTAAATAGCAGGTGCATTCACGCTTTGCCCCCCCTCCCTCGTCCTCCAGCCTTGTCCCACCCTTCCCCCCACCTAGGAAAGCCCCTGCATTGGCCAAACGCAACACAGTTGCGTCAACACAGCACATCTTGCACTGGCGCTAAAGTGCCTTACTGCACTTTCATGATAGCATTGGGCCAACACAACACACATCCGTCGGCTCTTGGATTGTGCCTTAAATTTCCATATTCAAAAAAGTATTTGCTAAACCGGCAAAGTGTAACTCATTGAATAGCAATGCTGTATACAAACAGATTGCAACACTATTGAGACAAAATTATGGAATGATCATTTTCTTATCTAGTTAGAATTGTTTTCATTATAATGGTATCATTAGCTTCCAAAAGTTACTGTCTTGTTGCTTCTGGCAAGAAAAGTAATGATGAAAAACGGCCTGTTAGATAAACAATTGAGTCTGGCAGAATGAGATTCGGAAATCAGATAGAGACACTATCTAATCCTAAAACAAAGGGAAAAAAAGTCCTTTAAAAATGTATTTGGCATCACCTTTTAAAATTCTTGAGATTGATAGAATGTACATACATTTTACAAAATCCTAGGCTAAGTTCTTGTTATAGCCAGTTAAACTGATCATAGGTTCCAGTAGCAGGGTCAGGAAAGTCAAGAAACCCATGGATGCCAAACTGCTACCTTCCCAGAAAATAATATTGGGCTAAACCAGTGTTCCCCAGCCTGGGGGTCCTGACCCCTCAGGCCACCCAGAAACCAGTTGAGTGGTGGCGGCAATGACTTTGCACTGATGAAGATGAAAAAAGGGGGGTTCAGACTTACCCAGTGGCACCGGTTGGGCAGGCAGTGGCAAAGCCTGGGTTCTCACTGCAGGGGCATAGCTAAAGAAGTGCAGGAGGGTGCAATTGCACTGGGCAACAAATTTTAGGAGGGCGGCAAGCTGAGCTTGACACTAGTGGCCAAAATTGTGAAAACCTTGGTATGTATGAATAATATCATCATGTTATATACCATTTGATGTGGAATTTAATGCAGAATCAATCAGTCAGTCACTAGTATTTATATACCGCTTTTCAACACAAAGTTCACAAAGTGGTTTACAGGCAAATAGTAACAATAAAGCTAAATGGCTCCCTGTCCCAAAAGGGCTCACAATCTAAAAGAATGGAGAACACCACCAGCAACAGCCACAAGAAAGACACTGTGCTGGGGTGAAGAGGGACAATTGCTCTCCCCCTGCTAAATATAAGAGGACACCACTTGAAAAAGTGCCTCTTGCCCAGATGCAATGAAACAAATCAGATTGTATGGTAATATCTTCATTCTAAAGGGCCAAAAAACCAAAGAAAATGAAAATACAACTGTGATATCACTTCCTGTTGTGATGCCACTTCCAGGGCATCATTTTGCCCTCTGCACCGGGCTACACTTTCATTAGCTACACCAATGTCTCACTGCCACCGTGTAAGTCCAAAAAGCCCTTTTTTTCTTCATCATTAGCAGCGACAGTGCAAACCCCGAATCCGTGGATACTGGAATGTTACTCCTCCCAAATCACACCCTGCAAGGATTTAGTGGTCACCCAACTACTAAAGGTTGGGGACCATTGGGCTAGACAGACCACTCAGAAGAAGATAGCTTCATATTAAATACGGCAGCTAAACCGTATTTCTCTATTTTTGTGTGTTACTGCTATGGTAGTTCCAGTTAATTATGCTAAATATTTATGCTGAATGATAAGAGATAATATTCTGCAAAGCTAACACAGGTTTAAATTTGAAAGAGAGTTCTGTTAACACAGGCAATTTCTATTTGTCACTTCATATTACTATACAGCTTTTCAAATGAGGCATACAAATATACCCTGGTTTCTCTTTTCAATGTTAATCCAAATCTGTTTTTTTTAATACAGAAGAGCAAGATGTTATTTATTGTAGACAAGAATCTTTAAGACCCAAGTGAAATGAAATGGGGTTGAAAAAGGACTCTAGGATACTAAGCAGTATGAGTTCTAATGTGACAATGGTGCAAGGGTCATATACAGGAACACCAGTAACAATACTGGTGTATTATGTACAAAACAAAGCAGTGATATATGTTATGTACAAAACTAAACAATATTATTAAAGTGATGTTAATCCAGTATGTACTCAGCAACCAGACAAATGTCTTGACTAGGTGAAATACTTCCCAAAATGCACCTGTTCTAATAATAGTCAAGGGGCACACAACATTTCCATGGTGTTACACAATATTACAAATGGGTGCGGTTACACAAATGAGATCCCAGTGGCCTCTTGTCAGAACCTGCGGTGGAACTGCAGTGATGAGGACTGAAACCTACAAATAGACATATCTATGGCTCTCCTGACAATTATGGAAATAAAATACAGACAAGTAGCGTTACATGAGTCTGCTGTTTTAAATAGCTTTTAAAAAAGTCAGCAAAAATCCACCTCTCCCAATATCTCATCTCCAATGTTGTGAAAAAAGACTAGTGACTTGTGACTTTAACTCGAGTTTTGACATTTTGGCCTGACTCTCACCTGAATCGAGTCAGGCATGTCATTAACTCTCATTCTGACTTGTTAATTTGGCCACTGATCTCAACGAGTCAGCAATTCCGGCAACACGAATCAGTGCGTGTGCTCATTACTTTGTTGCAGCTTCTGTGTGAGAAAGAACTCTTTTGGAGATCCAGGAGGCACCACAAAGTCACCGTGACCAACGGTTGTTTTGTTCCTTCCAGCCAGGAGAATAGGTGAGGTGGTGATGGTGGTGGAGAGGCGGAAAGCTGACATTTGAAAATGTATGTGGTTTGGTTTCAGGTAGCTGCTGCAGCGAGCACAAGGTGTTTGGGAGGAGGAAAAGGACATGAGACCTGGGCGGAGGAAGGCACGGCCAGTCAGCTGAAGGGGGAGGGAGTTAGGAGATGAGTTGTCCATCTGCAAAGGTTCAGACCTTCCATTGGAAAAAAGAGCAGTCTGAGTTCTGGCTCTGGGCAAGGGAGGGGGTAGGGGAGAGGGGAAGGAGTCTTGGCCACAGAAGAACATTGCTCAGCCGTGGAGGGGAGGGGGGGGTTAATCTCAACAACCCATTTCTTATGGAGCCAAAAATTCCCTGCAGCTGGGCATGCTCGCTCACTCGCGTAACAGCTGCAAGTCAGCCCAGCTCTGGTGGAGAACAGATAAGATCCCACTGAATGAATGATGTGCTGCAGCCAGGATTATTTTTCTCCTGTCTGTTCTTCTGAGTTCAGTTGTGATGTGAATGGAGCGGGGAAGGCTTCATTGCGGTGTACAGTTAGGAGTGAAGCACTGTCAGCACTACATTGCTGGTCCGCCGGAACATTAACAATAAGTGGGAAACAACAACTCCGATTTCACCCCATAACACCTCCCATTTCGACCATTTGTAGTCTCTCTCATTTGTAGGTGTGCACACCTGACCTGTCCCGCAGCTTGCCAGAAGACTCGTGACTTGTGAAAATGACTCGTTAAATTCCAGGGTGGAGTCGCACGAGTCAATTCTCATCAATTCTACAAGGCGGCGTAGAATCATGAATTGACTCAACTCGTATTTCCAGGCTCATGCACAACACTGCTCATCTCTAGTTGTAGTAGTCACTGATATTTTTCTTACAAGAAAACATACTTGCTTTGCCAAAAGGAACATTGCTATAATATCCCTCTTGCTTTATATTCAACAATTCAATGCAATGTTTAATTAAAATAAAAATCACCAAGGAAATAATTACATGGGGGTTAATTAACACACCATGCCTGAAAATAACTATTTTCCCTTATGTAGCTCCAATTGTTCCCTGTAGCTGTTTAATAACAGCTACACCATGATTTTCATGGGTATATTGGAAACAAGAGTTGAGGATTGTTCTAAGATTTATTGTTATCTTGCAGATTGGTTTCCAACTCCAGTTACTAAGTCAGCAGTTCAAACAGTTTTGGTATATTTAGCCTCACAGATAGCAATATTTGCATGACATAGCTCCTCGGGCTTATCCATTTAAGTCTTGTAATTAGTTTCTAAATCCTGTGCTTCAAAATGATGGTTTGGAGCTAAGAAAATGTCAATAATATGCAGTCAATACCAACTACAGCAATGTACAAAGTAGAATTTGTCAAACTATGGGAAAAAGTTCATTCCCCAGCCAAAGTCTCACATCTGAATTGGTAAGTCCCTGATCTGCAGTGACTGAGAACATAATGCAACTATCATGGTATCATGTAATGCAGTGTTTCTCAAACTGTGGGTCAGGATCCACTTGGTGGGTTGCAGCCTGATGTCAGGTGGGTTGTGGAAAGCTGGGAGCTGCCATCTTGGAAGCTGCAGAATGTACTCTTGGTAATATTCCTTTTGTGAGTGTTAACAGTTTGAATTTTCAGGTGAGTTTTTATTTTTATTTTAATGTTTTTAGTTCGGTGCTTTTACATCATATTTTGTCCTAATCTTGCTTTCTGTCAGGGATGTTTCATGGTTGCACAATTGCTGCAGTCCAAGAATGCCAGCTTGCATTCCAGGAATATCATTTGATTACATCACAATTACAACACTTGCTGCTTGATGATGTCACTTCCAGCCATGACATCACTTCCAGTGGGTCATGAAACAAATGCCATTCTAAAAAAGTGGGTCCTGATGCAAAATGTTTGAGAACCACTGGCATAGGCTGTAGGCACAATCACTCCTTAGGATCCAGTGTGACTGAATAAACCCTAAAACTCAGCACAAGATAATTTGATGCAATGAAACTGATGCAATTTGGTTTAGAAAACAAATAGAGCAGAATCTAAGTCCAGTTTGACTAAACAGTGTAGAACTCATTTTACAACCTACACTTTGGCAGTGTAGGTACAGAAGGAATATTTTCCCATCACCATTGTATCTATCCAGTACCACCCAGAAGAGCCTCTGAGTGGGATGAGGTCTATGTCAAACAGGCACTTAGCGCAGTTTCTTTGATCCATACACTGCTTCCATAACTAGTTGGCTGAAGATTTTGACCATCATACCTATCTCACCTTCAATGCAATCTAAATGCAGGTCATTTACAGACTGCCTCCAATCTGGAATGTGTCCATCTAGCCTCTAGTGTTTGGATGAATTTTAGCATTGCATTCCAGGGTTTCTATTCCAATCTGGATTATTACTTCCAGCAGCAGGTGCCGGGTGCCTTTTGCTCCACTCCACAGTGCTTGTGCTTGGCTGCGCTTTGCCAGGTGACACTCACCCTGGTAGATCCACCACATACTTCAAATGCCTAGGTGGCAAAACCTATTGGTGAAAGACAAACAGCAACTAGGAGAAGCCTAAGAAACATTGCCAATGTTAAAACACCTAATGTGCTCTTCCTGAGTATATCCAAACTACTGCTTCTGCCCTTAGGATCTGTCTACCTCAGCCTTGTGAAAATCCTCAAAGGCCTTCTCTGGATGCTCCCATGTTCAGGTTTAACTTACTAGTGATGTGAGAGAGAACTTTCCTAGTTGTGAAATAGCCTGCCAAGATGTTTGACTGGAGCCTATTCTGTCAAACTTTGGTATCAGGTTCAACCTGCTGAATTTGGATTGGCTTGATCTCAGAATGTCTATTAGTTTGTTTTTGCTGCTGAAATCATGTTGCCGTGCTATTTTATGTATTTTTTTTAAAGAATTCAATATATTTAAGAAATCCACAAAGTCAAATACAGAATCGTCAATCAATAAAATACAAGATACACCAATCAGCAAACATACAAAACTGAGACATACAAAAACGGATAGATACAAAAACAGCAGAACCCACCAGCTATCACAAGCACAAATGTTATGATAGGTTGTTAGGCATAGTGTTGGGAGCCCACCCAGAACGCAGTCATGGCCCACAGCAGCACTATGATGTCGACTGCCATTTGATCATAATACTTTCCATTAAACCCTGTGCTGCTTGAAAAAGGTTAGAAGCAGGTCATATGGACAGAGATCAATCACATTCTACACATTCTAAAGTTTTTTTAGCAACAATGGAACCATCTGTGTTGTCACATCCAGCATAAGAACATATGAAAATCCTTGCTGGATCAGGCTGTGTCCATCTATTCCAGCTTTCTGTATCTCATGCTGGCCCTCTAGATAGATTCAAGAGCTCACAAGACAAGATACCTATGTTCTGTTGCCATTACCTTGCATCTGACCTTTAGACAGACACTACCTTTAATACCCAGAAATGGCATATACAGGTGGGCCTGCATTTTCTGCAGGTTTGATATCCACAGATTTGAAAACCTGTAGATGCTGAAGGACCTATTTGGACCCTCCAAACTCAACCAGAGCTGAGGTCTGGTCGGATCTGGAAGGCTTTCTGAGCCCATAGAATCCACATGTCACAGTGACATCTTCTGGCTGAAAAGGCGATCCTGAGGCCATGCACAGAGGCCATGCACAGCCGCTGCGGAGCTCAGAAACCCTCTGGTCCTGACCGTAGCTCAGCTTTGCTTGCGTTCAGAGGGTGGGGATGGGCTCCAAATTCCACAGGTTTGAATACCCATGGAATTTGGCATTTGTGGGGATTCCGGGAACGGTACCCCCGTGGGTAATGAGGGTCCACTGTACTCATCGTGGCTTGTAACTTGTAATGGACTTCACCTCCATAAATCTGTCCAATCCCCTTTAAAAGGCATCTAGGTCAGGTGCTATCACATTACTCTCTGGCAGAGTCCCACAGATTAAGAAAGGTAAAGCTGTGAAGGTGAAGAAATTATCTCCTTTTGTCTACCTCTCCTGTCCATGAGATCTGTCACATGAATGCTTGATCTATGTGGTGCCTGATGAGTAGCAGAAAGTCATGTGATATTACAACACTCAAATTGAATTATGTACAATGCTACACGGTGATTCTGTGCATAACTTTAGAAAAAACAACAGCAGCAGAAGCTGGTCGAAACACAAGACAAAACTGAATAGTGAAGTGTTAAGAAGCAACAATCCTTCTGCACAATGTAAATTATTCCCAAAAAGTTGCATTCATTTTGTTCATGGTTAGCCCACATAAGGGTGCTTCCTGTTTAGCTTGGCTTTCTTGGTCTGACTGGTTTCAAATCAGAAATCTCAATCTCTTCCCCTTTCCTATTGTATTCACAATTGTTAGCAAGGTGACAAATGCTTCTCAAACCACAGAAATTACCGGTAAACATCATACCTGAAATGATCATTGCTGGTTCCCATTGGACCGTGTCTGCTGAGATAAAATGGCATCTAAAACCCCTTGGGGCTTCACTATTATATTCCAAAAGGACTATTGATTATCCCACTTAAAAACCTGATCATGAATTCTACAGCTGCCTGTTGGATTTTCTCTCCCGGTAGTTTTTCTATTTTGAACGTTTCCAAAAGAACATTTTATCTTTCTTGCGTTCTTAAGAAAACTTAATGCTACAGCTCTTTCTTAAATCTACACATCTTTCCCTCTTGAGTGGACCAATAGATTATACTGACTGTTGCACATTTCTCCTGCACTGCAGAGTTTATCGAAAGCTAATTTTTCTTCCCGTTTCTTCCCAGCCAGTATGAGAATTCTGTGGCCAACAGTACTCTCACAGATCTGCACATGTATCTACCCCTACATATGCAAACACACAGAGTCTTGGACATAGGATTGACAGGGCTCAGAATTAAACCAAATTGGGGATATTTATAACAAGAGAGTCCACAATGCACTATTATGTATTTGCAGACCGTGTACTGGATAGCAAAGCAAACCACCTCAATGGGCCTCTAATTAAGCTAACAGTAATGAGATTGGGTTTTCCAAAAGAATGTAGATTTTATTAACAGCCCAATCCTATGTTGCGCTGGAGCAGGCAGGCCTGCTCTGTGTCCAGCACCACATGGGAGACCTGAGGAGCCTCTCTGGCACAAGGGCACATTTGTGCCCTTGCACCAGGGGAGACGCCAGCTTCCCCGGTGGGCTCTTCAGATCTGCGCCTGCTAAATTAGCATGCTAACGTTGCATAGGCGCTATGCCCTAGGTAGGATTGTGCCCTAAATCATACAAGAAAACAGAAAGGCATGGTTTGCAAGTAAGACCAGTTGCACAGAGGTTTGGGAGGTTGCAGGAGAAGGAATATTTCTAAGTAGCTCCATTTGGATAGACATGGGAGAGTGAAAAGGGTGTCTACAGGGCTCCCCTCACCCCACAGAAGACGGCACCCACAACTTCCTGGAGGCTGCAAGTTAAGGGAAGCCCCCTTCTTCCCTGGTAGCGGAGCAACCTTGGGGGCTGCGTCACTGCCTTGTCCCTTCCCCACAAGGACTTATTGCACTTCTCAAACTCCTGATGAGTTTGAGAACCACTGAGCAAAAGCCTCTCCAATGGGACAACCTCATGAAAACAGAGTGGAAATCTCTACTGGAGAGTTGTTGTTGTTGTTCAGTCGCTAAGTCGTGTCCGACTCTTCGCGACCCCATGGACCACAGCACGCCAGGCCTCCCTGTCCTCCACTAGCTTCCGGAGTTTGCCCAATTTCATATTCATTGCTTCGGTGACACTGTCTAACCATCTCATCCTCTGTCGCCCCCTTCTCCTTTTGCCTTCAATCTTTCCCAGCATGAGGGTCTTTTCTAAAGAGTCCTCTCTTCTCATCAGGTGGCCAAAGTATTGGAGCTTCAGCTTCAGCATTTGTCCTTCCAGGGAGCAATCAGGCTTGACTTCCTGCAGAATTGACCGATTGGATCTCTTTGCAGTCCAGGGGACTCTCAAGAGTCTTCTCCAACACCATAATTCAAAAGCATCGATTCTTCGACGCTCTGCCTTTCTTATGGTCCAGCTCTCACAGCCATACATGGCTACTGGGAAAACCATCGCTTTGACTATGCGAACCTTTGTTGGCAGGGTGATGTCTCGGCTTTTGATTAAGCTATCTAGGTTCACCATAGCTTTCTTCCCAAGAAGTAAACGTCTTTTAATTTCATGGCTGCAGTCACCATCTGCGGTGATCTTGGAGCCCAGGAAAATAAAGTCTGTCACTGCTTCCATTTCTTCCCCTCCTATTTGCCAGGAAGTGATGGGAGTGGTTGCCATGATCTTAGTCTTTTTAATGTTGAGCTTCAAACCAATTTTGGCACTTTCCTCTTTCACCCTCATCAAAAGGTTCTTTAGGTCTTCCTCACTTTCTGCCAGTAGAGTGGTATCGTCTGCATATCTGAGGTTGTTGATGTTTCTCCCAGCAATCCTGATTCCAGCTTGTGAGTCATCCAGCCCTGCCTTCCTCATGATGTACTCTGCTTATAAGTTAAATAAGCAGGGTGACAATATACAGCCTTGTCGTACTCCTTTCCCAATTTTAAACCAGTCGGTTGTTCCATGTCCAGTTCTAACTGTTGCTTCCTGACCCGCATAAAGGTTTCTCAGAAGGCAGATCAGGTGGTCTGGAACTCCCATCTCTTCAAGAACTTGCCACAGTTTGTTGTGATCCACACAATCAAAGGCTTTAGCATAATCAATGAAGCAGAGGTAGATGTTTTTCTGGAACTCTCTTGCTTTCTCCATGATCCAGCGAAGGTTGGCAATTTGATCTCTAGTTCCTCTGCCTCTTCGGAAACCAGCTTGTACATCTGGTAGTTCTCGATTCGCATACTGCTGCAGCCGAGCTTGTAGGATTTTGAGCATGACCTTGCTAGCATGTGAAATGAGTGCAATGGTGCGGTAGTTCGAGCAATCTTTGGCATTGCCCTTCTTTGGGATTGGAATGTACTGGAATCTACTGGAGAGAGAAACTACCAAAAATATTTCATAAGCCTTCAGTGAGGAAGAAAACGCCAAAATTCTGGTCTTGACGCAAGACTTTGGGCGAAGTACACAAAGACATTCCTGGGTGAATGCTGTTATCTAGAACATCTCCTGGGTGTGCAGTCCACCCTAACATAGGGCCCTTTCAACTCTGGGGTCCAATTGGTCTAAGGCCAGCTCTTAGACCTGTGTGTTTCTATGTGTTCAGCAGTATGTAAACAATGGTTGTCCTTGCAAGTAAGTTCCATTGCCCGAACTCCACTGAAAACATGGATATAGAAAGGCAAGGCCAGGAAGCACTTCATAAATTTAAGGGTAGCTGGTGTACTGGCATAGATGCAGGAAGAGGGGGAGGGGGAACAGGGCAGCAATCGCGGAGCCTGTCCCCTTGTCTGAGCAGGGGATGATGACAGATGGGGAAATTTTTTTGTAGGGGCAATAGATGCTTTAAACTAATCACTACTTTAAAATACAACAGCAGCTGCTTTCAGTTATGTCAGGCTAAAGCTATGTTCGGGATTTGAATGGCTTACATGGCATGGTTTCTTGCAGAACCAGCATAAGCAACACTGCAAATAATGTTCTCAGAAAAACAACCTATCAATAGTGCCAGTCCTGCTCACCACTTGCACACCACAAAGGTTGTGCCCTAAGTTGTCTCTCTGAGCCCTGGAACACAAAACAAAAGAAAATTAGGAGCTACAGTTGATGGATCTTCTAGGCCTGATTGAAAAGCCAACATTGCTTTGCCGGAAACGTTCACACTGGAAAAAACACACAAACTTTTTAAGACCAACATGCACAGACCGTTCCATGTAAATAGAGAACTCCAAGACCCTTTCTTACACTTTGAGAGGAGGGGGAGAAACAAATATCAAATGTTCATGGACTTTCAATCTGGATTTACTAATAGAAAACTTTACAGCGGAACAATGACTGAACAGGTCATAATCTCAATTCCATTTTCAGTTAGTGTTTTCTTTTCCCCCTTTTCAACTGAAGCAAAGGCTACAGGTCAACAGCAAGCTAGTTTTTTCTTCAGAAGCACATGTTGCAAAATGTCCAGAGTACATTCAGAATCCCACAACTCACTTTCTAGTATATTCCATTCTTCCATATCCCATGATAGGAGCAAGAGAAAAATCAAGGGGAGACCAGCTTTAAAGACTCACTCAGGGGCAGCCCAATTCTATCCTGGCCCACACTATAGCTAGGAGAAGGTTGGAGGTGGCAGCAGTGCAACCTGGAGTAAGGGGACTTATGTCCCCTTACCCCGAGTAATACCCCAGCCTTGGAGCTACTAGGGGCTAATGGGGCTACTAGGATCTGTGTCAGAGGCTGCAAATCTGAACAGTCCATCAGGCTGCTTGGGAGGGGATAGAATCCCACCCCTTCCCAAGCCCTGTCTGTTCATTGGCCCTCCCTCCCGCCAACTTCCCCCACCCCGATCCACCCTTGTTCCGCCTTCCCCAACACCCTGTGCTAGCCACCCTGATGCAAACTTCCAGGATGATGAGAAGGCTGGATTTGGCCTTTGCCAACTGGTGTTTATCCTCACACTGGTCCAGCTGACTCTTGAGGAGGCACAAATGTACCTTATGGCACATTTGTGACATACTCAGGCCGGATTAATGATTTACGCTAGAGTAATAAGAACGTAAGAAGATAAGAACAAGCCTTGCTGGATCAGGCCAAAGGCCCATCTAGTCCAGCTTCCTGTATCCCACAGCGGCCCACCAGATGCCTCAGGGAGCACGCAAGACAACCAAATACTTGTGTCCTGCTGTGTCCCCTGCATCTGGCATTTTAAAGTAGATTATTATTACCCTTGCACCACCCCCAAGGAAGACACCAGAGTGAGATTGGGGTTTAACTTTATTAAGCACAATGTAAATCATGTACCCTACTGAACACCCCTCCCTCCCTCGTCAGTCTGGGGCCAACTGCCCCAACTGCAAAAAAACTGCCATCCGTACTTGGCCAATTTAGATGACAAAAAAAAATTCCTACCCGGCCCTCATGATGAGCCACCAGCTAATCTCAGACTGGACATACCCATCATAGCTTGTAACCTGTAATGGAGTTTTCCTCCATAAATCTATCCAATCCCCTTTTAAAGGCATCCAGGCCCAATGCCATCAACACATCTCATGGCAAGGAGTTCCACATTCTAATTACACGCTGGGTAAAGAAATACTTTCTTTTGTTTGATCTAACTCTCCTAACACTCAGCTTTAGAGGATGTCCCCTGGTTCTGGTATTGTGTGAGAGGGAAAAGAGATTCCCTTTATCTACTCTATCCACTCCGTGCATAATTTTGTATGTCTCAATCATGTTCCCCCTCAGGTGCCTTCTTTCTAGCCTGAAGAGCGTAAGGGAGGTGCCCCAGCCCAGTAATCATTTTGGTTGCTCTCTTCTGTACTTTTTCCAATTCCACTATGTCCTTTTTGAGATGTGGAGACCAAAACTGTACGCAATACTCTAGGTGTGGCCTTACCATTGCCTTGTACAATGGCAATACAAAATTGGCTATTTTATTCTCAATCCCTTTTCTAATTATCCCTAACATGGAATTTGTCATTTTCACTGCCGCTGCACACTGGGTCGACATTTTCATCGAGCTGTCCACCAGCACCCCAAGATCTCTCTCCTGGTCTGTCACTGACAGCTCAGAACCCATTAACCTATATGTGAATTTTTGATATATATTTTTTGCCCCAATATGCATTACTTTGCACTTATTTACATTGAAATGCATCTGCCATTTTATTGCCCATTCTCCCAGTTTGAGAGATCCTCCTGGAGCTCTTCAGAATCCTTTCTAGTTTTCACCACCCGGAAAAGTTTAGTGTCATCTGCAAATTTGGCCACCTGTCTTATGGCTTATGCTTGTCTCCAGGTCATTCATGACTAAGTTAAAAAGCACTCCAGCCCAGCACAAACTCAGGATTACACTCTGAGTTGTCTATGTGGACTTCCAAACTTTGAGAAGGAATCCTAAATTCTCATGGTTTTACTTATATAACTGTGTAGCCACAGAAGATACTTGTGCTGTGACCTTGGACAGAGCATACATTTCATCATCATCTATTTATAATTAGGTTCGCCTTGAAAATATAATTTCATTCATTAAAGGCCACACAGCAAGCTTTATTGAAAGAGAGGGTGAGCAACAAATTCAATTTGATTTACATTGTTATCTCTACCTACTTAAGAACGAAGTGAATAAACTAATGTGCATTCAATGCTGTTTTGCTAAATGTGATCCAAAAGCACCCCACCAAATTAAGCTAGTTGCAGGGAGATGATAAAAAGGCCAGTCATGGTTTCCCATCCACTTTGAGGCGAAGGTAAGACAAAGGGCTGCGCTTGGGCCTTTCACAGCATTTGAATAATTAATCCACAATTTTACTGTGCGCATCCATGCACAATTCAAATAATAAGCATTTTCTGGGAAATTGAAGAAGCAGCACTTTTCTGACAGCACAGCGGGCGAAAAATGTGCTGGACTTGAATGCGGAATGAATCGTCCGCTGAGCTCGTCAGGGACATTACATTATAAGAAGTGCTCATTGTATTCAGGCTGCCCTGAGTGCGGCTCCAGTTGATGGAAATTTAGGGCGCATCAGAATCAAACAAATGAGCAATAAGAAAAGCAGCCCCCCAAAACGTTAAGAGAAATCCTAGTCCATTGAAATATACCCTTTCCGTTACGGGTATGATTGTTATTGGTAGTGGTGAATAGAGTTGCATCCATGCCGGCTTTTTGTCATGTTGTCACTCACAGCAATGTGTTTAGAAAATGTGCACCCAGCTAGTTCGGTGGCTCCCAAACTCCTCTGAGGGAGTTGGGAGCCACCTAAGTCTTAGCGGGGCGGGGAAAATGCAGCAAGCTAATCCCCCGGATGGCACTGCAGCTGGGGCCGGAGAGGGGCTCTGTTAACACCGACCCCTTGAAGTGCTGGCCTTCAGGGGTTGTGGGGAGCACTGGGCTCCCTACCTGTGGGGCTCTCCACACCTTAGAATGTGTATCAAATGCTATTGCGACCCACTTCTGCGTTGTGACTGTGAAGCTGGAAGTGGCTCATGGTTGCATTTTACAACCATTCTAAGGCTTGGGAAGCCCCTGCAGGGGGCGGGCGGGCCAGCCCGGGGAGGGGGCGGAGACAGAATGTGGCAGGCATGCCGCAGCCAAGCCTCCTTCCCCAGGCCATGCAGCCTCCTCGGCTCTGCGTCTGCTATTTAGCAGGCGCAGATCTGAGGAAACCAATGGGGAGGCTGGAGCCTCCCTTGAGGGCAAGGGCGCGAATGTGCCCTTGCCCTGGAGAGGCTCTCCAGCCCACCTAAGCTGCACTGGATATGGCACAGGCCTGGCAGTCTCGCCATTCCAGCGCAGTTTATGATGGCGCTGTTAATAAAGTTTTCCTGGTAAGTAGCCAATATTGGTACGTAATCTCAATTGCAGTGTAAAAAACCATGGCTTGATTTTGAGACCCCCCCTCCCCCAATCTCTCTCTCTCTCTCTCTCTCTCTCTCTCTCTCTCTCTCTCTCTCTCTCTCTCTCTCTCTCTCTGTGTGTGTGTGTGTGTGTGTGTGCCTGTGAGTGTGTTCTATGACATAGCTTGTCACAGAGTGCTGTGAACCTCAGTGAAATACAGCTGGTGAAATGAAAGCTGGCACCTTTGATGGATGAGAACACAATCCCTAATGAGGAATTCACTCTATCATAATGACAACAGGTCACAGTGGTTGGCTTTTACTGACCACTGCATTGCAACTTAAGAATGTGGGGGGAGCTTTTATCTACACAGCATAAATCATTTATTATTAGAGAGGAGCACGAAGAGATTGCGTTTTTGTCAACAAAGCTACCACAAATGTCAAGGTACAAAAATATGCATCACTGGACTGATCTCAGTGGAATTCATTTACTCTTGGAAGAAATTAGAAGAACAGCTCTATGTTTTTCTTCTAAATGGCCCAACAATAGCCAGAACTCAATCTGAATGTAGAAGGGCACTATGATCTCATGATTACAGCTGTATATACGCTAACTTTCATCAACAACAAAAGTTCACAAGGTTGCTTATGTAAAAAAATGACTGAATGATTGAATGAACAAATGAATAGTTCCCCATCCTGAAAGGGAAACACAAAATGACAAAGAATCTGATGCAGATGGCCACTGGATATTATTTGTGAATTCGCTATCTGCGAGGATTTTCAGGAACATAACCCTAGCGGATAATGGACACTGACTGTATAATAAAAGCATCACTCTCAAATATACCCCTTTGCCCAGTTAGCAGGGGCAAAGGTTTATACAGACCATTTTGAACTGTCACTAACTGGGAATTCATGCACTGAAAATTTAAATTTAAGATTATGAGAACTACTAGGCAAGTGAAACATCAGAATAACCTTTGCAACAATTGTCCCTTCCCTTCAGATGTAGCAACATGTTGAGTACAAGCTCCAGAAAAGCAATCACACTTATTGTTAGGAATGACTTTAAAGTATGGTATTTATTTGAAATGATCTGAAGAACTACTTTGAATTGCTTAAGACTGATTCTTTATAGCCACACACACACACACACACACACACACACACACACACACACACACACACCACTTTGCAATTGAATATTAAAACTTTTTGTGTGATCAGGAGGTTAAATCAACAGTTTGCTGTAAGGTGGAGACTTCTGATTGGTGTTTTACTCAAATAATGTGTTGCAAGTGTTCTGTATGAGTTGCTTCAAAGGAAAAACCACAATGAAATAAATCCAAACCAGAAAGAGATGGGATATTTGATGAGGTTTGTTTTTCCTTTTACTGCTATTGACAGTTATTACAGATGGTTCTTATTGTTGTTCAGTCGCTAAGTTGTGTCTGACTCTTCGCGACCCCATCGACCACAGCACGCCAGGCCTCCCTGTCCTCCACTAGCTTCCTGAGTTCGCCCAATTTCATGTTCATCGCTTAGGTGACACTATCTAACCATCTCATCCTCTGCTGCCCCCTTCTCCTTTTCCCTCAATCTTTCCCAGCATGAGGGTCTTTTCTAAAGAGTCCTGTCTTCTCATCAGGCAGCCAAAGTATTTGAGCTTCAGCTTCAGTATTTGTCCTTCCAAGGAGCAATCAGGATCGACTTCCTGTAGGATTGACTGATTAGATCTGCTTGCAGTCCAGGCAGATGCGTCGCAAGGGTATGGCACCCCAGGGCATGAGCCCTGGGGCGCCATAAGTTGGGGGGCGCCGTTGGCATGGCGCCCCGCCCCCGCCCGCAAATTTGCGGGCCCCGCACCCCGAGGCGCCTTGGCGGCATCCCGGCCTGCCGCTGGGGTGCTTTAAGTGCCCCAGCAGCAGCGGGGAGAAAGCCGCCGCCGCCGCGCCCCAAGCCGGGATGCGCAGCGGTGGCTTCCTCCCCCCGGCTGCTGCTGGGGTGCTTTAAGCGCTCCAGCGGCAGCGCGGGGAAGGAAGCTGCCGCCGCGTGCCCCGAGCCGGGACGCGCGCCGGTGGCTCCTGTCCTGGGCTGCTGCTGGGACGCTTTAAGCGCCCCAGCGGCAGGGGGGAGAAAGCCGCCGCCGCGCACCCCGAGCTGGGACGCGCGGCCGCAGCTTCCTCCCCCCACCACTGGGGAGCTTTAAGCGCTCCAGCGGCAGCGCAGGGAAGGAAGCCGCCGCCGTGTGCCCCGAGCCGGGACGCGCGGCCGCAGCTTCCTCCCCCCCCGGCTGCTGCTGGGGTGCTTTAAGCGCTCCAGCGGCAGCGCAGGGAAGGGAGCCGTGATGTGCGGCCGCAGCTTCCTCCCCCCGGGCTGCTGCTGGGGCGCTTTAAGTGCTCCAGCGGCAGCGCGGGGAAGGCAGCCGCTGCTGCGCGCCCTGAGCCGGGCGCGCGCTGGCGGCTCCCATCCTGGGCTGCCGAGCCCACCAAACATCATGACGTCACGGTTTCGCCCAGGTACGCGCCTGAGTCCAGGGGACTCTCATGAGTCTTCTCTAACACCATAATTCAAAAACATCTATTCTTCGGCACTCTGCCTTTCTTATGGTCCAGCTCTCACAGCCATACATTGCTACTGGGAAAACCATAGCTTTGACTAGGTGAACCTTTGTTGGCAGGGTGATGTCTCGGCTTTTTATTAAGTTGTTTAGGTTCGCCATAGCTTTTCTCCCAAGAAGTAAACGTCTTTTAATTTCATGGCTGCAGTCACCATCTGCGGTGATCTTGGAGGCCAGGAAAATAAAGTCTGTCACTGCTTCCATTTCTTCCCCTTCTATTTGCCAGGAAGTGATGGGAGTTGCCATGATCTTAGTTTTTTTAATGTTGAGCTTCAAGCCAATTTTGGCACTTTCCTCTTTCACCCTCATCAGAAGGTTCTTGAGGTCTTCCTCACTTTCTGCCATTAGAGTGGTATCGTCTGCATATCTGAGGTTGTTGAGATTTCTCCCAGCAATCTTGATTCCAGCTTGTGAATCATCCAGCCCAGCCTTTCTCAGGATGTACTCTGCATATAAGTTAAATAAGCAGGGTGACAGTATACAGCCTTGTCGTACTCCTTTCCCAATTTGAAACCTGTCAGTTGTTCCATGTCCAGTTCTAACTGTTGCTTCCTGACCCACATACAGGTTTCTCAGAAGACAGATAAGGTGGTCTGGCACTCCCATCTCTTCAAGAAATTGCCACATAGGAAGGTCTAAAAACTGGCATGTACTACAATAGCATAAATAATATTCTAATAGCAATAGTCTAAGCATAAGCTTCTCTCCTCCAAACAGCTTGTCCAATATCATATACCTTCTTGAAGTGGGAATCTTTCCTGTCTGTAGGCTTTGCTCTGCAAAAGCAAATTGTCCAGGACTGTTGGATGTGCCATAAAAGCATGACCTGTTAAGCAATTCATTTATCGGGTTTAAAGCCCATGCCCACTAGTTCTTACAGGGGAGTTCTCGCAGGGGAGTGGCAATGAGACAAGTATCTTGTTGTCTTGTATGCTCTCTGAGGTATCTG
This sequence comes from Lerista edwardsae, assembly GCA_029204185.1. Lineage (NCBI taxonomy): Eukaryota > Metazoa > Chordata > Lepidosauria > Squamata > Scincidae > Lerista > Lerista edwardsae. Next base: position 20,183,348 of record JAJKFI010000004.1, on the reverse strand, counting down.
GTGGGCCACTGTGAGATACAGGAAGCTGGACTAGATGGACCTTTGACCTGATCCAGCGGGGCTCTTCTTAGATTCTTATGTATAGAAGCAGGACCACCCATAGAATATCAACATAGCAAGCAGCCTTTCCAACTCTTCTGAGTTGCTTGAATATTCTGATGCCACTTACAAATGCTACATACTGACCATCCTCCTATAGACCATCAGCTATAGTAATGGAACAGACATTTTCACATTCTCTTGCTGGTCATTGCATGAATACCCGAATTCCTGCTAGCCCAGACCAAATGTGCAAAAACCCACCAAACAATATTTCCCATGGATTTAGAATACTTTTGGATGCTGGATTCATATAGGTTTTCTTATCCAGGTTTTTTTTTCTCCCACAGAATAAGCCAAGTACCTTTTTGACTTCTGAATTCAGGGGGTTGGAATATTCCATGTGGTTTTTGACCATATGGTTGGAAACACATGTGGAGTCCTTTGAGGTGGTGCTCTGGGGAAAGGTTTGCAGGACCTGCCTCAGAACAACAAATCCTCAGAGGGAAAGTCCCACCCCTATCAGAGTCCAAGTATTGCTGGAATATAGGCAGGAAGTTACCTAAATGATGGTTGGCAGTCTCGGAGGGAGGGACTAGCACAGCTTCTTCTGTGAATAGATTCCCAGATTGGAATGAATATATGGTTGCAAATCCCACACGAGTTCACACTCATGGATGGGATTTCCCGCAGACTTACTGTACAATTGGCCTGGGCCGTTGGCTGCAATTTTATAGACATTTACTTGAGTGGCCTTACTTCAGAGGAGACATGCAAAGGCCTGAGCTGCTACTGACCAATTTGGTATTTCTGGGGAGTTTTCAGTATGATAAGAACATAAGAAGAGCCCCACTGGATCAGGTCAAAGGCCAACCTAGTCCAGCTTCCTGCATCTCGCAGCGGCTCACCAGATGCCTCAGGGAAAACACAAGACAACTAGATACATGCATCTTGTTGCCATTCCCCTGCATCCTGCACTCCGAGGTAGCCTACCTCTAAAGGAAGGAGGTTGCACTAACCATCATGGCCTGTAGCCTGCAATGGACTTTTCCTCCAGAAATCTCTCCAGTCCTCTTTTAAAAGCATCTAGGCCAGATGCCATCACCACCTCCTGTGGCAAGGAGTTCCACAGATTAATTACCCCCTGGGTAAAAAAGTAAAATATATAATAAATTATTTTAACAGGAGCTTTTCTTGTCTTAATGAATTAAATTGTGAATGTTAGCAGTTCTGCTACAGTAGTTAATGATCAGCCAAAGTAGCTTAACAATGTAGTTTGAATTACCTTCATAAAGGAGTTGCAATTATAATCCAAATAACTGCAAATTAGTTTCACTAACAGTTTGATTACGTAATTACCACCTATCACTCTTCAATCATCATGTAAGAGCAAGGTGAAGGAAAACACAGCAACAGCAGTTCTTTAAAAGGGTGTGTCGTCAACATAGCGACACGGACATTTTGGCAACAATGTGCATGGCTAATGCCGAAAATATAGTGAGCGTTGCAAAGCAATAACATTCCCATCGAAGGCAAGTTATCTGTGGATAAAAGACACACATCTTGCAGCAACCTGAGAGGTGGGACGGGACGAGACGTAAAGCATCTCTGTATACTCCTAATTTGAGTCATGTGGTCCCCTCTCTCCCAGCATGTCCCTGGAGAACCAAAGAAATGGGTTCCAATGTTCAAACTACAATATACTGTCCCCGGTATGACAAAGAGTTGAGTGCGTTAGCATGAAGTCAAGAGCAGGCAACCTCGTTCATGTTACCGTCATCCATCCATCTTCCTTTGACGGTGGGAGTTGGTGCACAGAAAATTAGGTTTTGCTTACTGAACTTTAATTACTCTTTGTCTGGAGACATTCACGTTAACACCTCACCCATGTTCTGCAGCCCAAGTACTGAGATGGGGGGGGCAGGTGGAGGGAACAGAAGACTGATTATTATAGAGTGACACTGAAACCAATTACACCAACACATAGGCTATACTTGCTGGAAGAGTTGCTGTTCCTATTGGGCCTTTAGGCAGCTGCATGTGGGTTGCACTGGCCTGGGAGTGCCATAAGGCATGTCTGCACCACTCTGAGAGGCAGATGGGTCGAGACAGGCAGGTGTGCCAGACTGTGGAGACCAGATCTTGTCTATGCGCTGCCCCAGGTAAGTGGGGAAGCGTCGGCCGACTGTGGTTGGGGAGGGGGTTGAGGAGGGCATGGGGAAGGTGGGAGACAGGTGTTTCGGGGCATGGGGTGTACCGAGGTAGGGAGGGCTCATTGGCAGGCCGCTCAAAGGAGGAGGGAAGAGACAGGATCTGGATCCTGATCCCCGTCCCGGTCTGCTCGAAGTTGCATGGGCTGCTCCAAGCTGAGCCAGCAAAATTCCTGGCACAGCTCCAAGCAGCCCTCTTTGGGCGGCTGGGGCCTGCCCCAGAGTAAGGGGAAAATACCCAGCTCCCTCCTATACTGTGCTGGATACAGCTTAGGACTATCGGCCTGCCAGTTCCAGCACACTATAGGATTGGCTGCCCAGTACTTGTTGCAGAAATAATTTAAACTAAGGCGGAAAACCCAATGAAGGTACGCAAGTGTCATTTAATATTGAACTTATAATCTTAATTAATAATAATATTAATTAAGGAGTTGGCGGCACGGGGGCGGGCACCACAATTATGGAACTCCCTACCAGGGGATCTAAGATCTTCCTCCTCTCTCATGGGATTTCAGCGAGGGCTCAAGACTTTTCTGTAGTGTTGGATGTTGATATGTCTGTCTCTTGTACCTCTGCAGCAAAACCTGCATTGTAAATAGTTTGCCCCCCTCCAACAGTTCTTTTTACCCTGTTTTTATTTATATTTGTATTGCCTATTTTATTTTGTTATTTTTATGTACTGTATTTCCCCCCCCCTCCAATAATTGTAAGCCTCCTTGGGCATCTGCCTTGGCAGAGGAAAGGCGGGGTAGAAATCTCTTAAATAAATAAATAATATTGAATTAATAAACAACATATAACAGATTTATTCTGGGAACTAGTACAGATACCAGAATATTCCGTGAGATCGCCTGGGCACATTGTCAAACCCCCAGGATTATACAACGCTACCCAATCCAGATGAGATATGAATATGTGAAAAGGAAAATTCATTCTTACAGTGCCTTTACTATGAGGATCAAAGTTCCAGTCTCCATTATTGTCACATAAGCCACCTTCATTAAATCTGCTTCTCTTTTGATTTTGCCCTTCAGGGCAATTCCATTAGAAGAAAGAAGAAAACCTGGACAAACAATAGCACAGTGTCTTTCTCAAAGTTAAACCTTTAGTGACTTGTAGTCATGCGAGATTTTCCGTTATTATCCATTGGCTGCTCAAATCACTGCATTTCCTCCAATTATTAGGCTTTCCAGGTTTTGAACGTAATTTTTAGTGTATGCGTTTTTGCTCAAGTCCTCTCTAAAGTACTTCTGATAAATTGTCATGCTTACCAAATGCAGTTTGGTGCTTTTGCACAAGAGGCTGTTAAAGCAATAATGGGGTTGGGGAGTCATGTGCATCTCTAAGGCTCCATTTTAAAAGCTCTCTCAAATCCCTAACCTGTTTTTGCAGGGGCATTCAAACAACCATGAGATGTGGGGGGAGACTCCATGTGGGGTTGCATTCAAGTATCAGAAATTGGGGGAGGCGGACCTCTCAGTAGCAGCTACCATCTGGAATTAGTACGAGAGAGTAATCCTATGCCTGTCTACTCAGAAGTAAGTCCTATTGGGCTCAATGGGACTTACTCCCAGGAAAGTGTTTATAGGATTGCAATCACGGACTTCAGGGCACAATCCAACACCATCTATTATGCCAATGCAACATGCTTGGTAGGCTGAACGTCACTAGCACCGATGTGGCTCTTGGGTAGAAGCTAGCAGAACTCAGCTCATGCAGGGGCAGTTCTGGGAGGAGGGAGGGTAGGCGAGAGGGGGGACCTGGGTGAGGGGTAGGTGGGCTGGTAGGTGTGCCGGCTGGGGGACGGTAGGGATGCGGCTTCCTTGGCTCTGTGTTTGCTATTTAGCTGGCATAGATCTGAGGAGCACTATGGAGAGGCTGGAGCATCCCCTGGGGGCAAGGACGTGAATGTGCCTTTGCCCCAGGGAGGCTTCCCAGCACACCTAAGACGTGCTGGATATGGCACAGGCCCACTGGCCTCACCATTCCAGTGCAATTTAGGATTGCGCCCTTAGACAGAGAGCACAATATTTTTGGATTCAAACTTATTTAAGGGCACAATCCCAACCCACGAGTGTCACAAACGCACTGTAAAACACACTGGGGCCATGCTTGGAGTCAGGGAGAACAGTGCACGTCCGCGTGCCAGCCTCCCTGATACCGAGAGTGGTCCAAACACTCTTTACAGCACATTCGCGACACAAGGGATTTATGCCAGGCTAACTCCAGATTAGGATTGTGCCCTAAATGTATTTAAGTGATGAGCTCCAGAAAAGTTGATTATTTTGAGCTTTTACTTCTGGTGTGAACGTGTCCAAAGCAGGCACTATTAATCACACACTCAGCTCTGCAGGAAGAAGAAAACAACAGATGTGGTTGAATTGACAGGTTAATCTGATTCAAGAAGAGTAAGTGGCATCTTGACCTCATCTTATCCTCATAGGTCCTGGATGTTTGAAGTGGCTCAGTTGGCATCACGTGTGGATCACAATTTTGTGTTTAGAAGATTCCGCACAGCTTCCTACTGTTCAGCCTGCTGCTGCTGCTCTCTATAATGACCCCATCTGCTGAAAGTAACTACAAGCAAAGAGCTTGGCTCAGCAAGCCTTGGCTATGCATGCCTGGGTAGGAATCTTCTCCAATACAATCCCAGGGCTGCATCCTTCACTCTCAGTCGGTTCTGCTGACACAGCCCTTTTGCAGGCCCACCAGTGGGGCTTCTACTGAAGGGCAAGCTTAACTGCAAAACGACGGGTTGTCTCTCTTGCTAATTCAACATATATTTTCTTACATGGTTCTTAATGCAGAGGGATAATGCCACTTTTAATTGAAAAGATGCTTGGTCTACTTACTTTCAGGTAATGGAGGGGGGAAAAATTGGCCTCTTGCAAGTTTAAATTTCGGCAAGTGCCTTGCATGAGTGCATTCTCTGGCACATGTGCACACGCGCACAGACACACTGCTCTCCATCTCTTAAGAAGCATCCGCAAAGTCCAGAGTGTCGAAGGCAAACTATGAGAGCAGTGTGGGCTCCCTGCTGGCACCATCTCTCTCGGTCAGGCATTCCTTCACAGTCCCCTGCACATGGTGCTCAGGGCATTCCAACAGCGTTTCGGACTTGCTTTAAATGCAAAGACTCTTCGAATGCTCAGTTTCAACTTACTTAATACATACTTTCTACTGCTTGGAGGTGGGGTCATAGACATTTAGGCTGCAACACTGCTATGTACACTGTTCAGGGAGTTGATCCTATTGAGGTCACTGGTTTACTTCACAATCAAAATGCATACGTTGGTGCTTTTGAAGGGACAATATAAGGTGAAGCAAAATTTTGAGGTCACAGAATCCTGCTGGCCGAGGGAGGGGTGTGTGTGTGTGGAACCAGGATGCTAACCTCTGTCCCTGACGCGGTTGGCCCCAATCTGGGCCGCTTGGATTTGTGCCAGCGATTTCGCTGGCACAAATCCGAGTAGCCCTGTGGGGTGACTGGGGCTTTATTTTGGGTAAGGGGAAAATACCCGAAGGTAACCTCCAGCTGCCTCCTAACCTGCACTGGATACAGCACAGGCCAGCTGGCCTGCCTATTCCAGCACAGGTTAGGATTGTAACCTAATTGAACATAATAACAGTGAAGAATGTCTTTCACATCCTTAGGTCAGAAATGGCCTCATAGATCACTGTCTCATGCAGCACCTGTAGAGTCCAAGCACAACCTGAGAACAGCCATGCAAACCCCCTTCAGCAGCCAGTTTATCCACAAGGAAAATAAGCTTGGAGACAACATGAGCATGCTCTATCCCCTCTGCCAGCTTTTCTGCTCCAAGCATCAGGATGCTACTGATGTTGAAAGTCTGCTTTGCTGACACTGATACCAACACGATTGCAGGGGAGACGTCTATTCCCAGTGATCTCAGCAAAGTGGAACAATAATATTTAGCAGTGAGAGGTTACAAATCATAGCATTATAGAGCACACTCCTGTAATGGCACAATTGCTTCCATGTTGCCTGGTAGGCTCGGTGTGTTTCTCAAACAGCACTTCCTATGCATTTGGCAAGATTGTTAGCTCACCAACAGATGTCTGCTAAATAAAACTCTCATGGGCTGGTGATCATTCGGAGGTCCATCAATCATGGTCAAAGGAAACAGAGGATTCAGGAACAGAGCCACAAATGATAGAAACGGAAGTTAAGCAGTGATCAACAGCTACTAGAAGAGAGAGAAAATTGGCACAGACATCCCCTCCTGTCGGAATCCTTTCTCCAAGTTTGATTCGGGGGGTGTGTGTGTGTGTGTGTGTGTGTGTGTGTGTGTGTGTGTGTGTGTGTGTGTGTGTGTGTGTGTG
>JAJKFI010000004.1:20147892-20170939 GCA_029204185.1 Lerista edwardsae | reverse complement strand
GAACAATCTCTTGATTCAGGAAATGAGATATCAGCATCTGTAGAAATATTTCCCAACTCATAAATTATGTTCTAATCAAGCTAAATTCTTTACTTCATTAGTTAGTCTGCAAGTACCATTTGGACTGATATTGTGTGATCTTTATATAGCCAACTGATTTGCTGATGAGACTTTGATCAAATAACTCCCCATCCTCAAAGTAATTTACTTGCGCATTTTATTTATTTATTTATGTTATTTACCCAGTTCGCAAATCAAACACAAACCACCAGCAGCTACCTCTTAATAAAAGAAAAGAATGGCAAGGCCTGTAAAATCCAATTAGCAATAAAAACATATCCCACAAAACCACAATATATCCATCCAGTATTAAAATAGTCCTAAACTCAGAATGCCAGAAATTCTTGAAAGTCCGTAAATATACTCTGAGACACAGCTTCGTTGTAACTCTAAAATGTTTGCACACTATCTAAGCACTATGAATAAAATGCAATTGTAGACCACAGCCTACTTTAGTAGTTCCCAAACATTTTAGAGGAGAGATCTTCAGCCTTTTTCATCTCACAGCACACTGGCAAGGTGCTAAAATTGTCAAGGCACAGTCTCAGCTTTTTGACAATTGACAATGCACACCATGCTGCTGATGGGGGGAGGGCTAACATCCCCCAATGACACTACTAATAAATGACCCTTCCCCAAATTCCTACGGCACACCTGTAGACCATTTGTGGCACACCAACATGCCCGCAGCACTGTGGCAGAAAACGGCTGCCCTAAAGAATGATGCCTAATTTATAAATGCCAAGGCATGGGGCTATAATAGTTATTGAGCAGCAGTGCTCCTCTCTCCAGCTAGCAACTTGTGTAACTCTTGATGCACCCAGCCTAATCTGCCCTGTCAGTCTTGTGAGCCACAAAAATTGAGTCACGGCCACTGGTGTGACCCAAATCCACAGTTTGCTAACTACCAGTCTATTTCGTCAGGGTTATCAACAGGAAAAGAAGGTAATGGACCTATACACGGAGGTTGATTAACAGTGGAGGAATAAACACATTCTGAAACAGTACCACATTTGCATGTGCAAAAGTGGCTGCTCTTCTGGAATTTATCCATTAGGCATGCTTAGAAACCTTACAAATAAAGAAACAGCTCTTTGTCCTCTTTCTCAACCTGCCTGGTTATCCTGAAAGAACACAGAAAGAGTGGATCAATACTATCATGCCAGAAAGCACCTTTTCCAGGCATGATATTGAGCTGAAGAACTCCTAATAGAATACTATTGATGCAATGAAAACTTGGGGAAAATTCAAACAAACAAAAGAACAGGTTGAAAGTATAAGCTCAAACAAACAAAAATCCTAATTATCTAATTAAAACTAATACTCTAAATATATTTTCCCACCACCGGGGACTATGACCGTGCCATATTTTAAAAAAAGTCCAGACCAGAAAATAGGGAAATCATACTTTATTTAGTGGAAAAAGGAAATATCAAGACAACTGCATTCCAGTGAGGTTCATAATTTGACTTAAGAGCTCCTCTGTCACCATTATAAATATTTTAATCAACATAAGCCTGCCAAGAATTAAATATGTACAGCATTGCCAACTGAAAAGCAAAACATTAGAATTAAAAGAAACCCACATTATTGAGAAAGGCATAATATGTTGGACTGCCTTATCACAATATAATAAAATAAACAGGGCTACAAACTATAAACCAATAAAGGCTGAATGAAAGCCTTAGATCTGGTCCAGCAACATGTGCCAGAGATCGAGATTCCAGATAACTCAAACAAGGCTAGCCAGCCCGTGGGACAGCTCCCAAAAGTAATAGAAACTGCACTGATAAAACTCCAAGTTCTACTGAGCACCGAAATAGTGAAGCAACCCTAATGAGCAGCCGTGCCCTTCAAAATTAGCACGGATTGCAGGAGCCAGTGTGATAGCTTATGGCTTGGCATGCTGTTTTCATGGGGTGGCATCAGGCTGCTCCCTTTTCAGCTGCAGGCTAATAGTTACTGCGGGTTAGCTTTGGATGCTTGGACAAGTGGTGAAGCTGTTTATTCTGCATTGTGACAGTGGAAGCCTAGCATCTCTACTCAGACGTAAGCTCCACTGAGTTCAATTGGACTTACTCCCAGGTAAGCCTATACAGGAATTTAGCCTTATTTAAGGAAAATGAGCTCTAGATTCAAAGAGCACAGTTCAGTACTAAATTTTGTCCTTCCAGCAGAGTGGTTGGAAGAGATTGAAATATCTGGCCATGCTGAAGCCAGGTACCGCCTTCACAGCACTTCTGCATTAGAACCATCCCTTTGAATACTTGGAATTTAGGACTGCTACCGTAGCATAGACAAGTGATCCAACTTTTTGTCTTCTTTATGAAGGAGTGCATATCTTGCCCACAGAGACTGCCATGTTACATATTCCATTGTAGGAGGGATGGGTGTTTTCAGGCTTCCCCTGCACTTATGAAAACGTGATTTAGATATTGGTATCCACTGGTTAGAGGGACGTGGTGGCACAGCAAGTTAATCCGCTGCTGCTGGGCTTTCCAACTGGAAGGTTGGGAGTTCAAGACTGTGTGACGGAGTGAGCTCCCGTTGCTTGTCCCAGCTCCTGCCAACCTAGCAGTTCCAAAGCACCTAAATGCAAGTAGATAAATAGGGACCACTTTGGTGGGAAGGGAACGGTGTTCCGTGCGCTACAGCGTAGAGTCATGCCGGCCACATGACCACGGAAGCTTGTCCTCAGACAAAACACCGGCTCTACAGGCTTAGAAATGGAGATGAGCACCGCCCCCTACAGTCGGTCACGACTAGACCATTCGGTCGTGGGGAAACCTTTACCTTTACCCACTGGTTGATTAATTGATGACTGGTTGATCCCTGCTAACTGGGTAAGAGGCACTTTTTCAAGTGGTGTTCTCTAATATTTAGCAGGGGGAGAGCAATTGTCCCTCTTCACCCCAGCACAGTGTCTTTCTCGTGGCTGTTGCTGGTGGTGTTCTCCATTCCTTTAGATTGTGAGCCCTTTTGGGACAGGGAGCCATTTAACTTTAATGTTATTATTTGCCTGTAAACCGCTTTGTGAACTTTATGTTGAAAAGCAGTATATAAATACTAGTGATTGATTGATAGTGATTGATGCCCAATTTTAATTGATGATGACAATTTTTTTTAATTAGTGGGGTTGTGACATGATTCCCCTCCCCCATCAATTAAAATTGGCATCCATACCTAATAGATTGCCCAGTTCAATCTTGTTTATTTTTGAGACTTTTTTTTGTTTGAAGATAATAGGGAATAAAAAGGAAAAAAAAACAATTCTAATGTGGCCTTTTCTTTTGTCAGTGATAGGTCTGTTAACTATTATGAGGGAATAACACTACAGCATACTAAGAAAGGATACAAAAATGTATCATAACAAAGAGTGTGGACATTGAAAACATCTCAACAATACTTCAGAGCTTCCAAGACTACATTAGCTTCTTCTAATTTGTGTCCTGTCTACATGGTGAGTTCAATTTTTGCAGATGCAATCTGTCTCAATCTCCCGAAAACCAAGGGACAAACTATCTTGTGATCTTCAGATATAAGGCAATGAAAAAGTACCATGCTTTCAATGACATTATCTCTGCAAAGATATTTATTGCTAGGGGCATTCTTAAGACACCCATCTGAGGATCAAATCCTAACCAGGTTTCCAGCCCTGATGTAGCTGTCCCAATGGGGTGTGTGCTGCATTCTGTTGTGGAGGGGGAGTCAAGGAAGCCTCCTCAAGGTAAGGGAAAGTTTGTTCGCTTAGCTTGGGGCTGCATTACAGCTGCTTTGGCACCAGAAATCTGAGCAGGATTGGGTCCCCAAATGGTTGAAGAAAGACCTCTGTCAAGTCCTTTGCAAAATAACAGCATCCTTCTAAGAACATTTACAAAAGTCAAGAAGGTATGGCTCACACACATATTTTTATTTTACCGTAGCATATAATAGAGTTATATTAGCAATAATATACCTTGATTATTAATAACACACATTCCTAAAATATCCTTATAACTGAATTTAAATTTTCCCTTGTATGCATCCGGTCTGGTTTGTAGAAATGTAGTACTGAAACACATAGCCATCAATCAGTAACCTGTGTCCTTGATTATGAAATGAACATCAATGCAGTCATTAAATTCTGATGCACCTTCAACACGCAGAATACTTGATTCATCACATTCATTTGCACATGTACAAACATTCTCTCCCACATCCATTTGCTCTGTATTCTCACCTCAGCCAAATTCCGCCTGGGATAGCAAGCAGCGCAAGAGAGTCATTTCTCAGTATGTGCAGTTCTATATTAAGAAACATGTGTGTTGGAACACAATGGCCTGCCTAGAATTTCAATCTGACAACTAATGTGACATACTGGCAGAATAAATCTGCAAAACTCTGCCTCCTCTCAGACAATATTCTCTTGGAGTCACAGTTAACTGCATAAGAAAACAATACAAAACAAAAAAACAAAAAAAACCACACACCCCAGGATGATTTGGCATCATACACCACCACTAAATTCTCCCTCTCTCACTCATTCCTGCTCAAAATTGTCTTGCATAACACTCTAGGGTCTTCTCAGCATCAGCGCAGTGAAATCCACATTATATTTCAGACAATAATATCTCTACCATAAACAGCGTTATTATCTAATTATGTTTTAGATGTGTGATTTGTACAATTTGGCACTCATGATGTGGTCTGCAAATGGGTATGTAGCTGGACAGGTTTCTGATGCTAGGATGAGGCAGGGAGGCACAAGGGAACAAACAATCGGCAGTTTAGCACATAAAATAATCAGGAGGGCTGCAGGGAAGTGGTAAATGATCAGAGCAAATTAGAAAGCAACCCTAAGTTGTTTCAAACATATTCTGAAGAAAGAAGCAGCATTCCCCTTATCTAAATGCATCTTTCTGTCTGGAGGAATGAAAGAGTAACATTTCATCACAATATTTGGTAGCTAAATACCGATCAATGTATTTCAGATTTTGCATCAGCTAAAAGCTCAATCCTATCTAAACCCCTGCGCAGCAATCCAGTGGTACCAGCACTGCTACATCCCACTGAGATTTCTGGCTGCTGGATATCTCCTTGGTTTTAGGGAAAATGTCTCCCCTTGCCCCAGGGGTAAGACCCAACAGCTGCTATGAGTCAACCTGGACCTGCGCCAGTTATGTCATGGCACAAGTTCAAGTTGATCCAAGCAGGTGGATTGGGCCCAGGAAGGGGGTTAGGATATGGCGCATATCCTGCTCGCTCTCAAGCCTGATCCACCCATCCTACATCCCATCTTCTCCCCATTGCACCCCCTCCATCCACCTCTGTGCTGGGCTTACCTGCTACCAAACGGGCATCCTGCTGTGCATGCCAGAAGGCTCCAACCTTTGAGCCAGTGTGTCATCTCTCTATACTGTGCTATACAACTATAACCTGGAAATGTAGGGAGGTCATGCACTGCATGTTTCGTACTGGTCCCTCCCTCTATCAGAGGTCTTCACACATACAAGGTGAAGTCTAAAAAAGTCTGTGAGTCCTCCCAGATCCATATCTTTTTTGACTTGAGAATACTTGATGTGCTGAAAATACAGACATTACCCTACTTACGAACACATTAGGTTCATAGGGTGCGTGTTTATTTTGTTTGACAGTACAGTACTGCTCCTGAGTACCAGCATGCCCCCCCTTATCTGTGGGGATCAGTTTCATGGACCCCCTGTAGATACGGAAACTGTGGACATGGAGGATGCCATAAAAATAGAAGCCGCCATTAATTTCTGCTTCCTGTTTAGCGTTAGAGCTAGTTTCAGTTCTGCCTGTTGCCTGCTCTGTAGCACTGTAAGCTTAAATGCTTATAGCAAACGGTCAAAACAAGAAAACTTTGTGCTCTGGTAAGCTTGTTAACTTTTTTAACGGGCACACAGGGGTGTGGTGGGGGGATGATCTATGTATGAATAACTGAATCTGCAGATACAGGATCAGTGGATAGGGGGACCCACCTGTATGCTGATCCACTTGGAATCTTGTCAGTTTCACGACAATGGCACTTTCATTTCAAACATTGTCAGATACGCTGGCAGTGCAATCCTGCAGTGTGTGCAGCGCAAGCACAACGGGGTTGAGCTGGCGCTGTGCACCTAGCGCTGATGCGGGGGCGCCGATAGGGTGCTCTGCATTGGGGCAAAGGCCACAGGGCAGGCGTGGCTGTCAGTGCTGGCCCTGTAGCACCCACACAGTGCCGCCCTTGCATCGACGAAAGCCGCCGGTGCAAGGGAGGCGCCATGACAGCGCACCCCGGGGATTGGCAGGAGGAGGGCGGAATGTGGGTGGGACGAGGGTGGGATGTAGGTGGGCCTCGGATTTGGCCATAAGGCCGAATCCTAGGCCCATCGGAGAAGCCCCGCGGCCCCGATCCGGGCCACGCAATCTCCTCGGATCTTTAGCAGGTGCAGATCCGAGGAGTGCATGGGGAGGCTGGAGCCTCCCCAACCTAGCGTTGGATATGGTGCTGGCTGGCGCTGGTTTGGATTATGCCCTGGGAATGCTGTTAATTTCACTGCAAGGCTACACAGAATGCTCCTGCGCATTCCATAGCCGGTGCTGTTAGTTGCCATTAAGTGTACATTCGTAAGTTGAATATTCATAAGCTTAATGTTGTCAGTAGAGGAGCTTCTGTGGTATAGCATTATAAAATGAATCATGATAAATTCAATTAAAAATAAACAAGGAAGGTCTCTATCAGCAATATAATAAGTCAAATAAAGCATGTTTCATCTAAGGCAAGAGCCCCTTAGAATGCATCATTTGCATGGGACCTATGAGGTGCCTACAGTCTTCATATGTTCTATAACTGGCACGAAGGCAATTATGGAATTTGCTACTACCATGCCAGTAAGGGGTTGTCACCCTAGACAAGATCTGAGTATAAGATGTCCTTGCATGTCACTTTACCAGCATAGCTAAAATTTGTCATTGACCTCAAATGCTCGAGTGCCAATCTAGATACATACAGTGAAAGTTTACCATACTTGCAGACTATGTAGAATACTCTTCCCCTGCCCCCTTGCTGTAAGGAGTCAGGTGACATTCATGGTCTTTTGAAACACACCAGAAAGCCAAACAATGTGAGTCTCTGCTCATGTTTAATCTGGTAGCTACACTGATACAGACAGACATTAAGGGGGTGAAAGCAAAACGGACCAAAATTCAATAGGATGTCCATTGCACTGAGAGAGAAAAAAAGAATCTTACTCAGATGGACAAAGTAAAGACATAACACTTCTGAAGATATTTAATGCTATCAAACAGTTTTCCTGCCCTAAGCCCCACTATCTACTGTCATTATTTCACAAAACTGTTTTACATTTAATGCACGTTCAGCCTCCAAGTTTGCATTAGAAAAAAGGTCATACAACAGGATTTTATATAATTGAGGTTCTTATCTCCTGATTGACAGGGTATGCTATGCAAACTAAAAAAGAAAGAGTTTATAGCAGCAATACGTATCAGTTCAGCAGTAACAGACCTCATTAGGGAACAACTGTGAATGCAACTAAGTACTGCACGGAGCAAAATGAACTCACATGGAGCTGCAGATCGTCAGTCCACTGGCCAATCAACCGGTAGCCTGGAGTGCTGGTGTTCGTTGATTGGTACTGAAAGATGTCATAACGTCCTGGTGCATCACCGTTCTTATTAAACATCACTGGAGTCCCAGCACTGCCTGCAGGAGGAGGTGAAGCAAAAGGAAAGAGAATACCAAACCTTTCCATGGCTAAAGAGCTTGACAAATGGACTGCAAGTCCCACCACCACAGCAATTTAAATGGACACAAATACACAACCATATTTTTTCCTTTGTCTTTTTTTTTTAATTGGCATGGACTTGTCTCTCCCCCACACACACACACCCCCCCAAAGATTCCTGGTTGATGGGGACAATTAAAATTAAAAATCTAAAACAGTCTTGCTTCCATTCTAAACTCACACACGGCAGAGCATGGATTGCTTCCACACAAGAGGATTCTTCTGTAAAAACCAGCTCTGCGAATAGAATGTCTAAGGATTTTTTTTTCCCTCCAGAAAACATTCCATCTGCTTTAGAATGATACTGCTGTCAGGAGTTGGCCCTGGTCTAGTGAGTCTTGACTAGCATCCAGATACAGCTTCCTCCTCCAGAATATGTTCTTATTCCAGTAACCAGTGTGGTTTGAGGATGAAAAACAACATAGATAACGGAAACTGTTCCCAATCTGTGGTCTTTTCCCCTTAAACACTCAGAATCCAATATTTCTTTGGGGGGAAAAAGCAACAACGCCAGAAGAAACAAAGGTCAAATTTGGAGTTCTTTCTTTGTTGGTTACCTAGATGTAATACATTTTATTTATGCGCAGTTCTGGCAGGCTAATCATATATAATTACTATGAGAGCCCTACAGAGCAAGAGACCATCAGGCATAGAGATTCCTTAGTATTTGACTAAGGTTAGTATCATGTTTAAAATGAGCATTTTCCTGTATTGACACCTGCACTGCTGTACCCAAAGAAAAGTGGTGACAAAGCACCACTGAAATCAATGAAAAGTTTTCACTGTGGCTAGTTTTAAGTCTCATTAATTTCAGTGGGGCATGGTAGGTACCAGTCCAGGCTGTACTGCAAATTTAAGGGCACACATTGCATGGTCAGGAGATTTTTAGGAACATAATCGAGACTCAAATTGGATCTTATACAGTACTCCAATGTGATGCCTTCCCATTGCTCCCCATGGATCCAACTTATGAGGGTGGTTCAGTGCTGTGATATGTTTCCCAGTGCATGTGAACATAGCTGAATAGCAGTATTTGTTAGGTGCAAAACCATAAGGATTACATTTCCACAAATTGTAAGCATCAGTGGCTCCCAGCAGCATATATTGACACTGGGAGCGCAATCCTAACCTGGAGTTAGGCCGGCAGAGTGAGGCCAGCAAAGTTTGGCTGGCACAAGGGCCACTGCAAAGTGTGTTTGGACCACTCTCAGAGCCACAGAGGATGGCGCATATCAGTGTGCTGGCCTCTGACTCCAAGAATGGTCCAAACATACTTTACGGTGTCCTTTGTGCCAGCCAAACTTTGCTGGCCTAACTCCAGTTTAGGATTGCGTCCTGGGAGACCTACAGTGCCAAGTCTGAGTTCGTTCTACTGCTTTGGGTAACATAGGCAAGGAGGCAATGATGGGAGGGGGGGGTCATATCAATGCTCATGTCAATGTTGAAGGAGCAGATTCAATTAGGATGAATTCCAGACTCCAGAATGGTTTGAGTCAGGTCCACATTGGAAGGGGAATGCTTTGTCTATGCCAAGAATCTAGTATCTGATCTTCTCCATTTCATAGTCTGCCCCAGCCCTAATTTCATGCTAGCAATAAGTTGTACTGGTTTTGAAAGCATGTAACATTTAGGTAAAAGAGGTGCAGGGGGCAGCTTCAACTTGCTAATTTTTATAGGCATACACAGATTAGCAGGGCTGAAAAGAATTTCGAATCCATCTCTTACAATTGCAAATATGTACAACTAATACATGGAGAAAACGTCACAATTATATAGCCATCAGTTCAAAAATACATTCAAATCTTAACACAGTGGGCCCTCAGTAGCCATGATGGGTTGGTTCTGGGACTTCCCGCAGATAAACAGCCATTAGGCCACATCCCCTGGGTCACGCAGTGTGCTTGGACTTGCACCTGCTATACGGCTGGTGAAGATCTGAGCAGCCCCACAGAGGAGCCTATCCCAGGGTAAGGGTACAAACGTGCCCTTGCCCTGTGGAGGCTCCAGCCTGCTCCCAACCTGCGCCAGATACAGCACAGACCTGCCTGCCTGCCTGCCTATTCCCTTGGCTGGCTGTTTCCAGTTGCACATCCTATTCATTTGTTTCAATGAAGCGGCCACTCTTGTGGCAAACGCAGTTGCTTGACAGTAAATCTTGACAACACCAACAGTCACTTTGCAGAAACGTTATCTAAGGACTGGGGAAGAGTGCAGTAGTTCTTGAGGTCATTCACTCAAACCAAATCTTGGGGATGATCATTGATTATGCACTCACCATTGAAGTTAACGTTACGGATGTACTTCAGCAATTTCTTGCCCCCTGCGTGCTCCATCTCGGGACAGACACCAGCATAATCGGCGCACAGGTCCTTGTTCATTTGATGGAGAGCGTGAGCCATGGCATAAACAGCATCAATCACGAACTGCACTTTACCCTCCTGTTCATACGGGGAGTCCTTCTTAATGCGCTCCTGTCCTGCACATTTGAACAAACATCCACACAAAGACAAAGAGGTTAGTGATGGATAGAATGATGTTTTCACTGCCCAATCACTGCCTTTGTCACAGCCCAATCCTATGCTGCCCTGGTGCTGCACAGTACAGTGGCACCAAAATGGCTACTGCACTATCTTGTGGGGCCACAGCCTCCCCCAGAGTCTCCTTATCCTTGGGTTAAGGCAGTAGTTCTCAAACTGGAGCATTGTGACGCCCCAGTCTGAAGAGCCCTGACTGTTTCCCCTTAAGGGGCAGGGGCTGGGGAATGGCAGCAACACAATCGCTCTGATTGTGTCACTTCTGGGCATAGATTGGGGCTGGGGGGACATACCAGTGCCTGCCCCGGTGTCCAGTAGGGTTGGAGAGCCCTGCGGACCATTCTGCAGGGTCCCTGAGCATTAGAAAAGAAAAAAAAAAGATTGCCACCCACTTCCGGTTTTGCAATCGCAGTCAGGAAGTGGGGCGTAATGTTTTTTAAAACTTTTTTTTAACACACAGGGAGCCCTGCAGAGGGGTTTTCAGAGCTCCCCAACACTACTGGATGCTGAGGAAGGCACTGGTAAGTCCCCCAGCCCCAATCTATGCCCAGAAGCAACAAAATCCTAGTGATTGTGCTGCTGCCATTCCCCTCTCCCCACAAGCACTTACAGTGGTTCTCGAATTCCCGGACAGTTGGAGAACCGCTGGGGTAAGGGAGCATTGTTTCCCTTACCACACATAGAACTCGGCTGCCCCCAATGGCTATTTAGCAGGTGCAGAACTGAGGAGACCCATTTGGGGCTCTGGGGCTTGGGAGAGGGGAAAGTATTCGGTGGCAGCCTCTGCCACCGCCACTACCCGCTCACAGACACAATCTGCCCTCCAGCCCTTCCTTCCTTCCTCAGTCTAGTTCCACCCTGTTTCCACTTTCCCCCCTACCCCTGCCCTGAAAAGCCTCCCGTGCGGGCAGGATACTTAACACCATGTGCTCCTCTGTGGTGTCCATCCAGCTCAGAGGCCCAGTGCCAACTGGCGTGGGCCTCTCCGCTGGTGCTGCGGGTCTCCCACTGACAGCACTTTTGTGACACCCAACGCTGGCACTGTGAGGACAGCACCAGCGCTGGAGACCGTCGGGCCCTAACATGGTTGTCAGTCTGGAAATCTTTTTCCAGGAGCACCCATGAAATTGAGAGAGAGAGAGAGAGAGAAAGTGCACATGCAAAACAGTTTGAAGAGGATTGTTTTTGGCCTCAGTGTAGGAAGCTTCCTTACTGTGAATCAGAGAATTTCAAGGAGCACTGATGAAAGAAACTGGGTGGGGGAAGTAGAAGGAAAAAGAAAACATAATGAAGAGGATTTTTGCTTTCAGCATATAAACCGCCTTCGACAGATCAGACTTTTCCAAAACTGGCTCACCTGGCCAGTACAAGTATGCATCACTTATTGACAGGAAGAGGTACCACGAGCCCTGTTGTGTTACACATATTTGTAATTATCCAGGCAGAAAGGCAGCCCTGCAGCACCCCAGAATGCCTTGAGAGGCCAGAAGGCAGGCAGGAAAGTAGCTGGCTGGCAAAAGCATGAACAGAAAGCGCACAAAGCACCTGTTAGCCAGTTGAGCCAACAAGGAACGAGGGAAGGAAGCCAGCCTAGTGAGTTGAGCAGGACCACCATTGTATAGGTTGGTTGGCCAGAACATCGTTGTGCAGTGCATAGCTATATGATCTAACTCTGCTTGACAATGACTAAGGTACCTAAGCACCTTTTTATCTGGAGGTGCTGACATTTAGCCTGGCATGTGCTTTACCACTGGATCCTGGTCCTAGCTGAACAATTGCCTGAAGGGCATTTAATTCCACTGTCCACCTTTTCCATGTGTGTTGTGGAGGGGCAAAGGATATGCATGCTGCTGCCACCTACTCCTCTTTAGAGTTATCAGATACAAACAGAGACAAAGTGCCTACACTTTTAACCATAGTACAGAAGAGGAAATTTTGGCAGGTACAGCTCAAGATGGAAGGGTTTAAAAAGTTGCTCCTGTAAAAATTCCCTCTTAAGAACATAAGAAAAACCCCACTGGATCAGGCCAAAGGTCAATCTAGTCCAGCTTCCTATATCTCACAGTATCCCTCCGTTGCCTCTGGGAGCACACAAGACAATAAGATGCCTACATCCTGTTGCCATTCCCGTGCACCTGGCATTCTGAGGTTGCCTACTTCTAAAATTCTGTATAGAAGGTAGCCTCTTCTATGCAATGGTTAAAAGAATGGCACTCTGTCTCCTTTTGTATCTGGTAACTCTACTCTTCTAAATCCTGCAGCTAAACTGGAGAGGATTCAGGGAGTGAAACCTCCCTGCTTTTATCATCCTTCCCCTCCCCAGCCAGTTTAGAAGAACCGGTAAAGAGGAAAAGAAGTGGTGGAGGAAATTTCGTGATAATGACTGCGACTGGGAACAGAATCACAGCAGTGACCACCTTCTCTTACAGCTCTGCATCTATGATTTTCAGAAGCACTGCCAGAGGAGGAGGAGGAGAGACATGCCCCTATCTTGCTTATTCGCCATGGATAACTCATGAGAAGAGGATGTAGCAGCAGGAGGCAGCCAACCAGCTGGCCGGGGGGGGGGGGCAAGTGCAAGACAGGCAAGTGCAAGACACCTTTGCCCGTTTGTCATCTTTCCCGGGCTGCTGCTTGAAACAGATGCTTACCTGCCCTCATGAGTGGGCCATCCTTGTACCCTTCATATCACTGACAACAGTAAATTATTGCACAGTAAATTGTATTTGTTTCAAAAGAAAGAAATCTTTAAACACACACACACACACACACACACACACACACACACACAGAGAGAGAGAGAGAGAGAGAGAGAGAGAGAGAGAGAGAGAGTTGCTATTTTAAAGTCTGACAGTGTGCTCGCCTCTCAAATCCCAGACTCTAACTGCAAGACGCAGCCAGATTGAGCAAGGAAAGAGTAATTTCTGATGCAAAAGTGAAGGGTGCTCCAGAGAATTAAGTTAATCAACCTACTTCAACCCAAGGAAGCATGGTGCGCATGCAATTCAGGAGACATTCCGTTTGTCTCCTCCAGAAGGGAGGAAAGAGTTCATCTGAATTCACAGAATGTCATTGAAATGTTGAATTAGCAATGCAAAAAACTTAGTCCATTTTTCTCAACTTCTACTGTTCTAAGAATTCCTGCTGTTTCCAGCCCCTATGGAGGAAGTAGATGTCAGTTCTTTGTAATAGCATTGTTGCTTTTAAATCTCTCATTATAATAAAATGAAACAAAACAAAGTATATGTACGCTTATGCATCCAGCTTGTTCTAGTAACTACAGGGTAACTGTTAGACTTGGGAACGGCTAAAAAGCACAAACAGAACATATTTTCTCCATGCTATATTAACACATTTTTTTGGGGGGGGGATGTTAGTTTGAACAGGCCACTTACATGAGAATACTCTCAATTATTCCCCTGATTATTGTTAATCAGCTTATGCAAAGCTGGCATGATCACGGAAATCAAGTGGATAGCTGCATGTAAGCTGATGGCTTGAATTAAACCTCACAGTAGCCAAATTATATAATCTTGTCAAGTGAATGGGTGCTGCTTTTAGTGATGGGTAAATTGTTTCCATTAGGCTCAGAAAAAAAAATCAAAAACAAAATCATTCCTATCCCGACTCCCTAATTGTATTCCAAAACTTTTGCAGATCCTGTTCCACCCCAGTTACAGGGTTACCAGATCCAAACTGGGACAGAGTGCCTATACCTTTAACCATTGTATAGAAGAGGGAATTTGGGCAGGTGCAGCTCATCATGGAAGAATTTCAAAAGCTGCACCTGCCAAAATTCCCTCTTCTATGCAATGGATAAAGGTATGAGCACTCTGTCTCAGTTTGTATTTGGCAATACTAGCCAATTATATCATTGGGGCTCATTGCATATCAGTTTGACCACAAGCTTCTTCCCCTTCAGTAACCTTCTGGCAATGGCAGCAAGAGAACGGAAAGACATCTTTCTCTGTCTTTTTCAGAGCGTAATCCTAACCTGGAGTTAGGCAGAGTTAGGCCAGCAAAGTTTGGCTAGCACCAGGGCCACTTTAAAGCGCGTTTGGACCATTCTCAGAGTCAGGGAGGAATGTGCATGGCTGTGTGTTGGCCTCTCTGATTCTGAGAGTGGCCCAAGCATACTTTATGGTGTCCCTTGTGCTAGCCAAACTTTGTTGATTTAACTGTGCCAGCATAACTCCAGATTAAGATTGCGCTCTCAGTAGCTAGGTGCAAAACAAGAAGCATTGTGAATTACAGGTCCCCCCCCTACTAATCAATCCAGTAGTGCTGGGAAACTACATGTCCCAGCATTCCTTGCACCTGACACAAATTACAGTAGTATTCCAGGCATCAAGGAGAGGAGAGGACCTTTCTTTCTAATTCTCCTGCCACTGCTGAGCAACTAGAAGGATACTAGGGTGATTTGGGTTTAAACAACAACAACAACAACAACAACAACAACAACAACAACTTGAGGGTGGATCTGGATGTAGGGATTGCATAGGTTTTTGGATGAATGGGTGCCAAAAGGTGGTGGTGGTGGTGATAAGGAGGTTTAGGTTTCTTTTCAGATCGAATTTTAACATGTTGGTCCTTTGGAGTGTAATGCTCCTCTGCCATTGCGAGTGAGCATGACTATCCATTGGATTGGACTTCTAAACACAGCAGCACCATCTCTTAGATGACTAGAGTTCAGATACCTGCTTAGTCCCCATTATCTCGCTGACAGCAGAATCTTATGCATGTTTACTCAGAAGTAAATCCTATTAAAGGTAATCCGGTTTACTCTCAAGTAAGTGTGCATAGGACTAAAAAAAAGATGTCGATTGATTGATTCAGTTATTGTCATCCCTGTCTCTTAAAATAGGAATTAGATTCAACTGGATTTTGATGCTGATCTCCTTCAATTGTTATTCTCTTAATTGATGGTCGGTCATACCTATTGCCTTGGGAAAATTCTAGTGGGAAACAAATGAGTAAAATAAATATGACGGGATTGCTTAATAATAAAACAGGAATTGGCAAATTGGTCTAACATAATGAAAAAATAATTTGCGGAAAAATGTATCTTTAATGCTGTTCTTGGAAGCTTGTTTTGGTACGTGATCTGGGATAGAGAAAACAGCCTGCAAAATGCACAAATGATCTCAAAAAGACACTACACTGTTGGATGCTGGATGGGATGGATAGACACCCAGTTTTCTCTTCCTCCACCTTGCAAAAGATTGTCTGTCATGAACTGGGAAGGATCTGAACTATGTCTAAGAGTAACCTTGCTGTTCATCCTTTGATAAGCTAACAAAATGTCCAGGGTTTTCAGAGCAGTATCCCTGTCCCTAAATTCTTCTGATGCAAATAATTTTATTTTACTTCAAGGCTAAGGTTAAGATTTTCAATCTGGATAGTGAGGCAAAATAAAGTATTATTTTTCTAAGTGATTTAGAAGCTTCCAAGAGCAGCATTAAAGCTACATTTTCCCCCAAAATTATTTTTTCATTATGTTAAAACAATTTACCAATTCCTGTTTTATTATTCCTATAATCAATACAATCTAGAGTCAATAAAATATAAATATCAGCTACCACCCACGTATTTTGCAATTAAACCAACGATGTCATCATTCTTTGAAAAACAAACTGAACTTATATATTCAAGTAAATATTATACCAGGTGAATACAATCCCCAAACAAGCTTAATGTGATGCGTGAGTAATACATGCTGACATTTTTGATAGGAGCAAGCATATTTAACTCTCCCTTGCTTGCTCCATACATTTTGTTCAACTCTGCCTTTTTTGTGCACAAATTTGCAGGCCTTTATATAGGTGCTCTGATTAAGACGTTTCCTGGACTAAGGTTTGATTAGAATTCACAACAGAACTAGGCATGATTAATTCCTCTCAACTAATCCAAGAGGGTGAAAAATGATCTGAGTTTTAATAATTTTCCAACTGTCTTTCCATTACTATCATACCACTCCGTAGTCATTGATTATAGAGCATGTGACATTCTAGGCACTAACATTACAGAAGATCCAAAACTGCCTTCAACTTAAGAGCCAGACCTAAATGTATAATGCAACAGAAAGGCACACCAAGGTCCAGGAAGACAACGTTTGGAATTTAAAATGAATACAACAGTTATTAAACAGCATTTATTAATCATATGACTTGAGAGCATACATCGCAAACGAAAAGGAAGAGAGGCTCTAGTGGTGCACAGCTGTCAGAGAGCTTAATTAAGTCTCCCTAAGCGTGCATGCTCAGGCAGTTGTTAGAACAGGCACACTGGTGGAAAGCATTATTAAACCAGAATTATCTCAGCAAAGAGAAGATCAGAGCTTGGTAAAGGAAAATCAGCATTATGGCTAAAATAGCCATGGGTCAATCCCATGCATTTGGAGTGCCAGCGCAGCAGCCGCTTCACTGGTGCTGGGAGTTGTAAAAACCCCGTAAAGCGCTTTTCGACACCCAGAGAGCAGTGCAGGCGGGAAGCCCTGCACCATCCCACTCGCAATGAATCCCAAGCTATGGCCACCAGAGCAGGTAAGAACATGGAGAGGGTGTAATGGAGCAGATCAAGCCTGGGAGGGGTGGGATTGGCAGAGGAGACCTTCGCCACATCTTCCTCCTCCTCCTGAGACTTTTCCTCCAACACAGGGCTTTTTGGATGAGTGGACAGTAATCTCTTCAATCCTCCTATAAATTTTCAGACGTTTCCCCCATCAGTATATGGACACTAGCTTGAGACTGGGGAGGAGACAGGCACCTAAGCGTTGAATGCAAACACGTAACGTCTGAATTTAAGACATGTTTGAAAACATGCACATCACACTCACCTGTTTGGCTGCAGCTTCTTGTTGTGTACAAAGATTTGAGACTGGCTAATATGGAAAAAAGGCCCTTATTTTCTAGTGTAACATAGCAATCAACTGTCTCTGTCACCATGCTAATTATGACAGAGCAGTACAATTCAATCAGTCTAGATGTTCTAACTTTCTGCTTTGCAATTGCATGATAAAACAATCCATATAGTACTTTATTCTTCTGCTCCGTGCATTATGGGATGCATTTATGAGGCTTATTTTGTCAGTAATGAAATTCAGTGTATCAGACAGCTATGAAAGCCTCCTGCGCCCGCCACATAGGATACAGAGCATACCTTTTCGGTGTGCTTGCACCAGTGTAGGATAGGAATGGGGTGTTAAATTAGGGATGGATACATGTCATCCAAATTTTACATTCCTTTGATTTACTTTCTGCTAAAGATGAGGGACGTGGTGGCACAGCAAGTTAATCCGCTATTGCTGGGCTTTCCGACTGCAAGGTTGGGAGTTCAAGACTGCACAACGGAATGAGCTCCCATTGCTTGTCCCAGCTCCTGCCAACCTAGCAGTTCGAAAGCACCTAAATGCAAGTAGATAAATAGGGACCACTTCGGTAACGGTGTTCCGTGCGCTACAGTGTATAGTCATGCCGGCCACATGACCACGGAAGCTTGTCCTCAGACAAAACGTCAGCTCTACAGGCTTTGAAACGGAGATGAGCACCGCCCCCTACAGTCGGTCACGACTAGACCATTCGGTCATGGGGAAAACTTTACCTTTTTAAAGATCCCCAGATGTTTCTTTTTTTGGCACCCCCTCCCCCCCAAACAAAATCCAAATGCACTAAAAAAATCCATATTTACAGTAAATATATTCCCAAGTATAATTACTGATGTGACAATATGTTGTAAAGTATGCATTGAATTTTTCATTCACAGACATATTTGGATCATATACAAATTGAGTTTCGATGCATGATTTCGACGGCAAATCTCAGCAAGAGGAAAAAAAAAGTAACATCTTTAATCTGTACATAAACAAGAACATTCAATTCCTCTTTTAGGATGGCATGGCTTTCTTGTATACTTGCTGGCTATTTCAACAGAGAAGACCATAATACAAATCCTGAATGATGAACGTGCCAAGAAAAAAATGCACAGAAGGCAGCAGAATGAAAGACTGAGTTTTCCATTCTGCTAGGATGCTCTGTAAATGGTATATCTGCTTTTTTTTGCCTGGTTAAAGGTATAGTTCTAGTCATGTATTGGCATTGTTCCTGTTCTTATACAGCAGGTCATAGCTCTAGCTTAACCAAAAGCTACAGCTTTACAAAAAAAAAAAAAATCCTGTCTCATGATGATTCTCCTAAATGTTTGATGACACTTAACATTCATGTCCTGTGATATGACAAAATCAAACCAAAGAGTGCTTTGGCATTACAGCTAGATTGAGTCAGCTCTTGACAGATGAAAGTACTTGATACAGAACTTGGGACATTGTTCAAAACGACCGAGTCTGCTTTGTGCCGCCCTATATGGGAACATTTATGTTTTTTTCATAAGGAAATGACATGATTTCTGCACCTGGTCTTAAATAAACTATTTTTGTGTGTGTGTCGGTTCTACTTCTAAGCTTCTCCAACTTACTTCTATCCTTTCTGATTTTCACAAAGCAAATTACTCCAGACGTAGGTCATAGATGGTCCACACCAGTCGTTTTCAACCATTGTGCCGTGGCACATTGGTGTGCCATGAGAGGTCCACAGGTGTGCTGCGGGAATTTGGAGGAAGGCCATTTATTAGTAGGGCCAATGGGGAATGTGAGCCCTCCATTGGCAGCACAGTGTGCCTTATCAATTGTCAAAAAACCTGATTGTGCGCCTTGAGAATTTTAGTACCTAGTCTGACCTCATGTGCACCCAACACCTCTGGGACGCACATTTCAGTGGCTCTAGTGCCAACAGGATTGGGTCACATGTTGGTCTCATGCAAGCAAATGCTTTCTACCCAGAACCCATTTTTATGTGTGTGCATGCAGGGAATGCATTCATGTATGTAGAGCATGTCAGAATGTCCCTTCCTCCTTTCATGAACATTGCCTAGCAAGGGAAGTCTGAAACTCACTGCCAGTGCCATGACTGAAAATAAACACCTGATTTAGCATTTACTGTTTTTTTTGGGGGGGGTGAAGGGGTTAAAACAATGCCCTTTAATTCGAAGTAAGTAACATTTTCATATATAAAAGAATCAGTGAGGCCAGAGCAATACACAATTTTTGATACACTTTAACAGAAGTACCCAAGGTTACATTACTTCGATTCTAACAGTGTTCGTTCATGAATTTCTCTGAGATGGCAGATTGTCATCACCGTGAAAGTGTGGGGGGGTACATTCAAAATGGGTTTTTCAAGCTTGGTTACATTTTGGAAGCGTCAGCCTTGGCAATATCATCACTGGAGGTTTGGACATATTTTCACAGCTCTATAACCCTAAAAAGATTTATTTTCCAAAACAAAAATCTCACAGATCATTAGTATATTATAGAGTCAAATGCATTTAGAAAATGACTGGCAAATCCCTTTCTGGCAAGTACCTCTACGGTTGATGGCCATCCCCAATTCTCATACCACTCAAAAATCTTTTTAGCTGCATTTTTTTTTCTGGCACTGCAATTGAATAGAGGCAGGAACTTCTACCCATAAAGAGCTGAAGTGAATTTCTCCTCTTTCTGTTAGTAGATTTCCCTTTGTGCCATGTCCTTTGTTGGCATCCTTTCTACCCCTGCCACATACAATTCTCTAGCACAAGCTAATCCAAGATAATTCTGTCACATTCAAAGAATATGGTAGAGAGAGAAAAAGACAAATACCAACATTGAATTTGTAGCTAGCATCACTCTCAGCTGGTGGTGGGGAACCTAGTGGGGGCTGCCAGCCACCAAAGATGATGCTGTCACTGACAGTGGTGAGTTATCCTTCGGTATTATAACTCATCCACCCTGAAGGATTGACAAAATATCACTCGACCCTGATTATGGGGGAGAGTGCTGTGAGGGGCGGACTGTGGTATTGCCAGGTCTGTATTCTCACAGTGGTTATGGCGTACGGATAGTTTCAGGTGAACAGGAAATCCTCAGTAAGAGGTGAAAGTAAAAGCTCTGAAATACACGCTTTGGATTGAAAACTCTCTTATTTCAAGAGTAATGGCTTCCTCCATACAAGTCCGTTCATGCCCTAAGAGATATCCTGGGGAGTTTCTCTTGCACTTCCCACCACCGTCACTACTCCACATTGTGGCCTAGGTGAGCCGGTGTGATCCCGCCGCCTCAAGCTTTTGTGGGTTGGCCATGACAGACCTATTCAGTCTTCGACTTTAGTCATCAGGTTGATGAAATCACTTGGGGGAGGCAGACGGCTACACCCGGTTCCCCCAGCAAGCTTGCGGTCTTTTATAGTTAGTTACCCTGCTGCAGTTTGTAATAATATTTTAATAAAGTAGCCCTTTTAAGTCCAAAGCCTTGGCCTTGTGTGCTTTTTTGGGTGCTGTGTGTGTGTGTTTGTGTGTGTGTGTGTGTGTGTGTGCACAATTAATAAGAGCGATGTCCGGGGTGGACCTGGTGCACCTGCCACCTTGGCAAGACTTCAGCTTGATGGCCCTGGCGCACGAGGCTGAGATGCTCCACCCGGGTCAGGCTAGGCCTCAGAAGCTCCCAGTCAGTGTCAGAGGTTGGGAGTTGCTCCACCCTGGCCGGGTATCAGACAGCTGGCCATCCGAGAGCTCCCAGCAGCCAGTAGCTAATCCAGTCTGACCCTCATCACCGGCCTGCCTGTCCTTTATAGGCCTCTGCCCCTCCACGGGCCTCGCCCCGGGCTCCACCCCTGCCTCGGGGCTGGCAAGCCTCTCCAGGATAGTGGACCCAATGAAGCTCAAGCCGGCTGGGGGCAGGCCCAGGCTTTGGGGGTCTTGGTGCGTGGCCAAGGCCGGACTGGCCGGGGTCTGCTGCCCAGGCGCAATCCCTCTTGGGCTGTTCCTGCCGGATCCAGGCTCCCCTTGGGATGTGATCAGCCTCTCCTGTGGCCACTCCGGGGATCCCGGATCCGGCAACGGCCAGGGCAGCCCTGGGGCTGCCTGCAGCTGGCACTTTACCTCCTGAGCGGCTGGCACTTTACCCGCACCATTGGACACTAGGGGAGAGGGTCTCCCCCGGGAGCTGCAGGGAGTGCCGGCTAGCTAACCCGCGGCGCCGATGGCTTTGTGGCGCTCCTCGGCAGCAGCATTTGGATGGCTGAGTGGGCAGGCACTGATGCCCAGACTCTGGCAGGATCGACCAGGTAAGGCCCGGGGGGGGGATGCCCGACAAGCAATTTAACAGTGGAACAAATTACCTAGGTGGCAATTAGCTCTTGCTTGCAGTCTTTAAGATGAGGCTGAGCAACTGTATGTTGGGAAGTTATAGCTCTGGGTTTCCTGCATCAAACAGAGTGGGGTTCAGTTGGCTAGGAGACTCCATCCAACACTGTCATTTCAAATCAAATGGCAGGATACATAGTGTAGCAAAGTACTATTTTAAATTAGATGTTCTGTGTGCTAGAATAAAGTATCAATTTTGAAGTGTTTGGAATAGGCAGTGTATGGGTTGATGGACCAGCAAATAGGGCAAACTCACCTCTGGGTGAAAAAATTGTGTATTTTTATGTACAGATTTATTTATTTAATACCTTAAAGTTCTCTAATGAAAATAGGAACTTTGATACTTCTGTAATGTTCTATCCAGAAAATGCTGCCTTTAATGTCATTCAGAGAGCACACACTGGGCCAAAAGTGGCCTCAGGCATGTACATGCAACTCCTACTGTGCTTAACAAGAGTTGTGCATATTTATCAAAGAGAAGCAGTTGACCTGTGGCAAAGCTCTCTGCAATGTTCTGCAACAGACCAACATCTATCAGTTTATAAGGTTGAAGGGCTATTCAAAAACTCAGGAAAACCTATAGGATTATCTTCAAATGTTCACAGTACAGAGAATCTCTGATAAAACGAAACACGATTTATTGCCAGTGTTTAGATTGCTCTCCTGTGATGTGTGTATCTAGTTTGAAAAATTGCAATACGCAAAGTGTAGCGACCTGTAATACAACATAAAATAAAGGGGGGAAATCGATGAGACAAATATGCAGGGGCTTGAGAGCTTGAGGCGGGAATGAGAACATCCCCAATTCAAACCTTGCTTTCTGTCACGACAACTTAGGCAGGCTGCTTGTCCATCTATATTATGGGATTCAGAATATAACCAATTTTTAAAGAAACAAAATGGCCCGAGGGTGCACAGTAGAGAGAACAACATAGCCTAAACTATGAGAACAATATGCCATAGCCATGGCGGCCAGGAACAGGGCCTTCTCGGTGGTGGGCCCACAATTGTGGAATACCCTCCCCTTAGAATTAAGAACAGCTCCCTCTTTCGGCAGGGCCTGAAGACTTTTTTTATTCAAACAAGCTTTTAACCACTGACCTGCTGGCTGGCATTTTAAACTACAACCAAGGGGTCCATGGGGCCTGCTCAGTTTAAATTGTTTTGATATTGTTTTAATTGTCTATTTTGCTGTAGTTCAATTTTAATGTGATATTTTTATGTTGCAAGCTGCCTTGGGTGCCCTTGGGGCAGAAAGGCGGAATAAAAAATCAGATAGATAGATAGATAGATAGATAGATAGATAGATAGATAAGATAAGATAAGATAAGATAAGATAAGATAAGATGGATGGATGGATGGATGGATGGATGGATGGATGGATGGGTAGGTAGGTAGGTAGGTAGGTAGGTAGGTAGGTAGGTAGGTAGGTAG
>JAJKFI010000004.1:20092663-20147882 GCA_029204185.1 Lerista edwardsae | reverse complement strand
TAGGTAGGTAGGTAGGTAGGTAGGTAGGTAGGTAGGTAGGTAGGTAGATAGAGGGAACAAGTGATGTCCAAGTCAGGGATCCCATGCCATCCATTTTCAGAGGTGTCATCAGGGATCAGCCAAGTCAGGCACCTGCAGGAGGCCCATGCTAAACTTAGAACTCACAGTAGTGGTAGCACCCATTGAAATATCAGAGGATGAGGTGCCATGTCAACCCAATGCAAGGCTTTATCCCAGAGTCCTTAGCAACCCAGAATAGCTTTACTGGCAAAAATACTATGTGAAAGCAGTAAATAAAGAAAGAAGACTACACTGGGCCCACAGTGGCCCTTTGTAAAATGATGGCTGTTTTTCAGAGTCTAGCTGTTTGTGTTTCTCCTAGTAGCACGCTTGCCACATGCTTGGGTCATGTTTGTTTTTCACCATCTAGAACGCTCACCACATTAGCAACCTTTCCTGCAAACTTAGTGCTGGAAAACATGGCTACCTCCATTGTAAAAATTCTGTATAGGGAACGGAATGCTGCCTATCTAGACACTGCATCTCTATGGTAAAGACCCTCATACCATACATACCTGGTTGTAAATGAGACATTTTTTGCAAATAAATGAGCTGTAAATGGCCTTCTCTTTATCTCAGGGTCGGTCAGGGGTCATGGCAGTTTAGGGGTGTCAGCTGCCTGCTGATTGTCTGCAAAGTGTTTGCAGACCATCTTTTATGCTTGCAGAGTTTTCAAACTTTGCAGAGAGCTGTCCTTTGATCTATGCTTCATTGTGTATATTGGTCTGAGCTGCGGTTTCTGAGCATGCTGTTAACTCCTTAACTTCCAATATTTTCTGAAAGGTATTAACCCAGTATGTATCCACCTTCGCTGGAGATGCACTCACCTACTCCAGTATGTATCCACCTTACATACTACTTTATTAATGCATGTATCCACCTGCTTCTAACATTGATTCTCTTTCTTTACATCCTACTTTATTAACGCACTGATACACACATACATCACCCACTTCTCTCTCTCTCTTTCTTTACATCCTACTTTATTAATGCACTGAAACACACATTTTTACATCTGTCATCAAAAATACGTAAGTAAAACATGAACACATTTATACAAATTGCATTACTAGCTGAATGGAACGTTCTTGATTAGATTTGCATTCCTGACCCCAGCTATGACCTCACACCTTTTGCGAACACAAAGGAGATAGGCAGGTTTCAGCAATTTCCCACACTCTGGAGCCATGTTGGCCTAACCGAAGGTGAATACATACCGGGTTAATAGAGTGCATCTCCAGTGAAGGTGGATACATACCAGGTTAATACCCTATGCTGTGTGTTTTTTTAAACTGGTGGGTTCCCCCCCCCCTGTACTTGAATCTGTTTTTTTTTCCCCTCACATCAATGCTATCTGTCTCGTGTAATTATTTGGGGAGGGGTGTTTTATGTTCCTACTCACAAGCACCATTTCCCTCACTCTCCCCATCCTGCAGTGATTAGCTCCTAATCTTCTCAGTGTGGGGGAAATAAGGGAGAATAAAATCAGACAAAATTATAGTCAGTCACCCCCCTAAGTTTTATCCCCACCCCCAAATTATCTGATGGTCATTGAAAATTCCATGATGTTTGACTCAAAAACCTGCCCTTGACATATCTGTGAGATTGACTTATACTTAAGTACCTAAGATATCTTTTTGAATTGGATTCCATTTTCTGTGTAGTTTGTTTTTGAATCACACTTCTAGCATGCTAGAGAATACCAGCAACATCACTTCCTGCTATTTTTAATTGGAAAAACACACAGCCTTCATGTTTCATTTTAAACTTTTCATTTCCACACCACACCCCAAGTTGTGCATTTTTAAAGACATTCTTTTCAATAAGCAAACACCTGAGTTGAATTGGCCTTCTCATTTTGTCCTGCCTTCTCCTGCTGCTCCATTGTCTATCACAAGTATTCCCACAGAAGGCACACTCCCACACATGAGAGTTGAACTGGACACTGAATGCTTTATAAGATTTGTATGCCAAGCACGTTTTGGCTGAAACCCTATGGAAAACATGCGAGTGCTAGTCTTTTACAAAACAGTGGCCATTTACAGCTCCCAAATCATTCATTCCCTGTACCATTATCTAAGTTGCGCCTCCAGGCCAATTACTGGGTCAGATAATTAGAAAAGCTCTTGGAGTCACCTACAAACCGACAAGATGACATTTAGGGTTATGTCACCCCGATATCACTTCATTATATCTTGTTGAGCACAAGGCAGACAACATTTAAGATGGTATTTAATGAGGGGAAACTGCTATGCTTACAGCCAAATGTTAGATTTTTCTTGTTTTAATAGCCATGCCATACTGCAGAAGCATGCTTCATTAAAGCCAGTTTGTCTGCTGGTACATTCAAAATAGGGAGACAGATTCGGAGTACTTGAAAATACTGTTCGTGCTTGGATATCTTTGCAAAGGAGGCACAGCACAGACAGCATTATGTAAAATAGTAAATATTTTATTTGTTCACTTGTGCACGAAGTGGAAGAATCAGTCTAGTGAAAGCTTGCAGAGGCAGGGGCTTTTGGATGCTCCTGTTCTATTTTTTCGTTCCGAAGAAAAACACAAATGGTTGGAAGAGCACAAGGAAGTCGTGAAAAATGGTTTATGGTACAAGACATGGTGTTTCTACTTTCAAATCTAGCAATGGGGTCCCAAATGAGGCAATGCTCAGCCCAAGGCTGTATGTGGCTAAACCAAGGCACAACTTTACCAAATAACTGGAAAGTGCATTCTTTTAGGGACCACTGAAAAATTACAGGCACTAAGGCTTCAGTGGCCAGAATTACTACTTAGAGAGAAATTCATTTTTGAGTTATAAGGTCACAGTATCCCGATAGTATCAAGATAGTGTTCGATAGTATCCTAACGTTTTGCCCTAACTTTGCCGGGCTTTCTCAAGGCAAGAAAAACTTTTATTCAGGGTCACTGAAAAACTGAACCAAATGTGACCCATTTATTTTCCTTGCTTGCTAAAATAGACACAGCTCTAACAGCACAGCCCTGTGGATAGGTACTCAGAAGCAAGTAAAGACACTGTGGTCACCAACTGGCAGTTGTGAAGAAGAGCTACTGTTAGCCCAACCATCTGTACCAGCAAGAAATGAAATGAAAGCAAATTGGGGTACAATCCTAACCAACCTTCCAGCTCTGACATAGCTGTGCCAATGGGGCATATGCTGCATCCTGTCACGGAGGCCTCCTCAAGGTAAAAGAACCCCAGAGTTGCACTGCCCTTACTCCAGTGGTGGAAAGTTGGTTATGATTGCGCCCTGGAATTGTTAAAATGTGAGCAAAACACAAATAAGGTGAAATGAAACAAATGCAAGTAGAACTGGGAATATTTTTCAATATGACTGTTCTAGCTGTATCATGACCAGCAGGAAATTGGCTCACAAACCACTGGTGGGTCCTGACCAACAGTTTGGAAACCATTGAACTAAACAAAACCTTCAAATAATGAAAGCAACTGAAGCCATTAAAAATTGGTTGTCGATGCCTATTAAATGACTGAGCTGTTGCCTACCTTCTCATTAGCAGTATGACTTAGATGCTCCTGCTGCCTCTCCTGTTGGGACAATACTGCTCTGGTTCAATAGCCAGGGCCAGCATCTCCTACTGGTCTAGCTTTGTCATTGACCACACAGATTTATAGATGTGTAGAGAAAGGTCTGGTCTCTCTTGTCATTGTCCTATTAAGACAAGATGACAACGTAGGCAGCCTGGTCCCCAAGATATTCCATACCCTGCTTACTCTTTAGCTGTTAATTCCTGAGTGATTGTTTTGTTGGATTCCCTTCATCACCCTGATACCTTAGGAGCCCACCAACTACTATTTTTCCTACTTCAACCTATGCTATGTTCACTAGCTCTGACACCAAATTAGGGTCTAATCAATCAAAAACTCAGATTAAGCCATATCTTAGGATTTCCCAACCCAAATAATATATAGTTATGAAAAGAAGTCTATTTCTGAGGCCTATCAAGCAGGACTCCAACAATTCTTCCTCAACCCCAAGGTCAACCAGATAACCCTACACTGCTTCCATTTTGGGTGGGAGAGATGCCATGGTCAAATACTGGAAGAAGATGGGGCCAAAATCATTTATACGCATGGCATTGCTTCTTCAGGTTGGTTAGAGTTGTGTGAGGCCCACTTAAGTTTTTTCCAG
Organism: Lerista edwardsae; assembly: GCA_029204185.1. Classification (NCBI taxonomy): domain Eukaryota; kingdom Metazoa; phylum Chordata; class Lepidosauria; order Squamata; family Scincidae; genus Lerista; species Lerista edwardsae. The sequence goes on along the minus strand of JAJKFI010000004.1, from coordinate 20,143,656 downwards.
TCTCCCATGAGTCTCTACTTACTTCCTTATGGGGGAAGGACAAACCTACTCACCACTAACATACAGATGAGACAGCATTGCCACTGACCCATGTGGGTAGAAAAGCAGCTGGGACAAATTCCTTCGCAGAAGGAAAAGGATTAAAGTTTTTGGTTTTTTTGGTTTTCTGAAATTCAACATCCCAAGTCTTCAGGTAACAAAACAGAGCAGTGAAAAGATACACTCTACTGCATGACCTGCCTAGTTTTTGCCTCAGGCAAGTGGAAATAGAGAATAAAGCAATGATGGCATCAGGGACCTTTGTCTGGAGATGGAGTACAGTGTGTGTGTGTGTGTGTGTGTGTGTGTGTGTGTGTGTGTGTGAGAGAGAGAGAGAGAGAGAGAGAGAGAGAGAGAGAGACAAATGGGGAAACAAATGCATTCCTTTGACAAACATTGTTCACATTGATTTGCAGCTATCAATAGCTGTGAAAGACTATCCAGGGATCTCGTTTCAGCATTCCAGTCTCTGCTGTATATCATGGACTCTACATTCTTTAGTTTTGCTCAGCATTTAGATCAGGAAATGACAACTAAAACCCTGTTCAGTTGCTTAATCTGTTGCTATGGGGAGACAAATGCAAGAGGGCTCCTCCAGTGTGCGCTGATACAGTGTTGAACCCTGCAGACTCATGCTGATCAGGTTGGCAAGGTTAAGCATACATGTCATCAAGGCAATTCTGGAGATACCCCCATTCCTTATCTTCCAAACTGTGCTCTTCCATACAGCATTGTGTTTATAGGCTGTAGTCAGGCCCACAGAACATTTTCACAAATTCCATCATGATGCTATTGTTATGTTTTTATTCTGCATTTCCAACTTTGCATTTTCTACCTTTGTCACCTTAAGCCAAGTGACTGATTCATCCAATAAGTGTATATCCTCCCTTTCAACATTTAAGCCAGTGATGTCATTCAGGGGGAATGGACCAGAACGGGCATTCCGGATCCTAAGGGGCTCCGTGGGTTCCCGACAAGTGCCAATCAAAAGTGAGTTCCTGTTCCTAAATCATTTGAATGACACCACTGATTTAAACGTTTCCGGAGTGGCGCACAATAAGATATTCAGCATCAAACATCCCTCTGGAGAATATATAATGACCCACATGTCCTGATTAGGATGGACTTTCAGGAATCTGCATTGTAACACTTATTCTGCTGCATTCACTTCTATTTTCCATTATCTTCAAGACATAACTTCAAGACATAAGATTATTTGGCTTAATCTGAAGAGCTTCTACCTACCATCAGTACTTCCCTTAGTGAGGGTGGAAATACCATAGCAGTTATGACAAATTTGGATTGGGTTCCGATTAACTTCAAGTCATGGTTAAAGATCCTAGTGATTAACTATAAAGATGAAAAGAATTCACCACAGCGTTCAGACAGCCATCATCTGCATGAGTTTTACTGTCTGGCAAGAACTTTAGGGAAGGCCTTGCTCTATTTGTGAAGCTAAACTGATGAGAGTACATGGTTCCGGCGTGACTTTTTTGTCACCCATAGTCATTCAAAAAAGTCCACCTAAGCCCTTCTTTTAAACTTTTACATAGGTTATAATGTGAACTTTGATAAAGTAACTTGTATTAGTCTTATTTTTTCACTCAGAATGCAAAAACACATTACTCCTGGTTTTGCCGAAAAAATGGAAGTAATGTTGTTGTTTTTTCTCTTCTAACTGAGGCAGAGGGGAGGGAAGAACAGCTCCTTTTGTTTCTGGAGGACCCAGGTTCATGGGTTGCAAATATAGATAATGCTGGCACTGCTGCATTGCTGCCTGGGAATGTAGGTTGGATTGGGCTGCCTGTTCGGTCTGATTTTTAAAAAAAATAATAATCTGGGCTTGCTTAAATTGCTTCTCACTCCAATTCCTGAGGTGGTGGTGGACTAGAAATTTAAATAAATTGGTAAAATGTGAGATTTTGAACATACATTATATTTGTCATAATCCATCATCATGTCTAATTACTTCTGATCACATTGGAAACTATTGTGAGCTGCCTCGTGGGAGGAGGAGTGTGCTGAAATCAGCTGCATCTCTGGTGGCAGCAGGGAAGCCTCATCAGCCAGCAGACGACGACGGGTGGCTAAAGAAAGAAGGCTAAATCCAGAAAGAAAGATCTGTAGGAGTGCTGTTCTTGGAAGATAGAACATTCTGTAAATTGTAAAAACCTTTGGGTTTGTGAGAAAGTCTGCTTATGTAAACCGCCTTGAGTTCAATCATTAGAGAAATCTAGTGATATTAAGAAAGGCGGTATATAAATAAATGTATTATTATTATTATAGAGGAGATAGCAGGTTCAGCCCTCAGATCTATCAACTGCCCTGTTAACAGCTACAACAGTTCCCACAATACAGGTAGCAGTGACAGGTGCTTTTGTTCCCTCTTCCATAATGAACATCAAACCGTAATTTAGTTTATGCATTTCCAGAGTAATAATGCTGGGATTGCTCTACAGTTACTTAAGATTCGTTCTCTAAGAGAACAGTCCTTTCAATAAACCTGAACTCACAATGATGTGCAAACAGCTGATATCAAAGGGGTGTAGGTACTGTATAAATGGGTTTACTTGCCATGTAATTGAATATCTGTAGATTTTGGTTTGCAGCAGGCACCGATCTGCACAAAATGTGTTTATTTTCTGCTTATCTGGGAATAAGCTTAGCAGTTTGACTTACTGAAGCTAAACTTCAGCTCAGTTGAATGGATTTGGTATTTTATGAGGCTATTCACTTCACTGACTTATGAATAGGGTTACCAGACGTCCCGGTTTGACCGGGATTATCCCAGTTGACCAGGGTTGTCCGGGTGTCCAGCCCGCTTTGAAATTGTGTCCCGGTTTCCCCTGGGCACTGTTTGGCACTGAGAGGCACCAAACAGAGAGGCACAAAAACTGCAACAGAGGTAAAGCACATTGTTACAAGCGTCAGAGGGAGATAAGGAGGGAGATGAGGAAGAAACTGCAGGGGAGGATTGGGGCGCAGGCGCATTCAAAGCCACACATGTGTGGGTGCCTGTGTCTGTGTGCTGCCGGTCAGCTGCAACAATCGTGGCTGGGTCTCTGCAGTAGCACTCGAACAGGCACCCGAATGTAAGTTGCACGCTGGCAAAGGCAGCAGCTCACAGTATGTTGCCCCGTGCAACTGGCTGGCAACTAAATGTAAGGAGTGTGCAGGCTGGGGCAAACGCCACCGGCTGCAAGGTAACAATCTGAGCCAACACCAGACTGTCCCCTCCAACGTGTAGCCCGGTGCATTTGCGATGTCTCTGCGTGGCGCCGGGAGGCTACAGTGCCTTGGCACATGGAAAATAAGCAGTCCCGATCGCGGAGCTTTTTGCTGCCAGCTGGGGAGGAGGAAGGGGAGGCCAAGCCTGCTGATCCTCCTATCCAGATTGGTGATCAGTGTGTCGTGGAGTGCGTGCGCAGAACACCAAAGAGAGGCGCCAGGCGAATGAACAGCATGAGGCAAGGCGAAAGGGAAAGCGAGCTGCAGCAAAAAAAACATTTAGGAACTCTTGCTGCCAACTGATGTGTGTGTGTTGTCTGCCCTCCTCCCCACTGCTGCAACCATCCCCCTGGCTCTTGACCTGCCGTTGCTCCATGTGCGAGCTGCCCATGAGGCTTTGTGCACCACCTTGTGGTGCCAGGACAGGATTGCAAGCGAGGGTGGGCTGGCGGATCACCGTAGCCGTGAACCCTGCCTGCTACAGTGAAGCCTGGGCTGGGTGAGGCAAGCGGCTGTCCTAGCTCCCGCTAGAGCGTGAGGAAAGGAGACGCCTCGGGGGAAACCTCAACCCTGGCCCTAGGCCCTGCCCCAGCCAGGACGCCCCTCCAGCCACGCACAGCTCCTTTGAAGATGCACTTTCTCCAGCCACATTTCTCCAGCCTTTGCCTGGGGTAAGACTGGCTGTGCCAGGCCAGGAGGTGGGCATCCTCGGCTTGTCCTGCCCTGTTGGGCAGCCCACTGCGCAGCACAACGTCCCTCCTCTGCTTGGCAAACTTCGCAGCTATATGCTCCTTGGGAGCCCAGATTGTCATTGTCCTTCAGCAATGCTGAGCCTTCTTGCAAAACACGCAGCCCTATCATCTCGATCGCTGCCCAAAGCAAGACGCCGTGCTTTTTCAATGTCCTGAAGCGTGCATGTGTGATGGAAGGTGTATCATAAGACTGTGTGCTGTTGCTTTGAACTTAGGTTTTTTAAAATCTGATTGCCTAAGAGTGAAATTCTATGCATGTCTACTCAGAGGTATGTCCCATAATAGTAAATGGCACTTACTTCCAGGTAAGTATTAATAGGATTGCAGCTCATCTTAATTAAAACTGCAGTCCAATACACTGCAGTAAACTGCAGTAAACTCCGGTCTCTCCACGCCCCAAGCAGGCCTGGGAGGGGGAGAAGTTCCACAGCATGGACCTTGGTATTGCCCAGGCAGGTCAGCTCTTCTTTGGTGCAGAACTCAAATGCCCCTCCCCACAAGTGGCACTGCGCTGGACGCACCTCCAACCATTTCCATCCCTGGAACACAGCTGCCTTCTGCCTTTTTCCTGCTTGCTGCCCCCTGGCGTTCCAGGCCTGGCACCCGCTTGATACCTGACAAGGGGTGGGGAGATGGGAGAGAAGGCTGTGAAAAAGAGCAAACCCCAAGAGAAATGCACACACAGCCCCAGGAGCAGATGGCCCCCTTCCCAAATGTGCCACCTTCCAAGTCACAGCCCCATCTTACGTCCTTCTTATTCACTTGGTGGAATAGGATTGCCTCCCCCTTCTCCCTCCCTCTCTTTCTATAGACTGCCTGCTAAATAAATTCACTTGGAGCCCAATCCTCTCCATGTCTACTCAGAAGTAAATCCCATTATAGTCAATGGGGCTTACTCCCATGTAAGTATGGCTAGGACTGCAGCTTTGAAGGACCATCTCCCATTTTCTCTGCAGCCTGCCAGTTCCACCAAGTGAATTTATCTCACACTCCCTAGTTTAATGATGGCGAACCTTTTGGGCTTGGCATGTCCAAACTTCGGAATATGCTTAACTTGACTCTGCTGGTGTGTCAATCTCCCTCCCAAACAAAAGAGAAACAGATCTTTATATTCATTTATTTAAACAAAAAATATAGTCCAATCATGTGTGGTTTTATGTATTATATAAAGAAGCATCAAATAATTACAAAAATAAAAAATGAGTAAAATAAACTCTGTTTTTATTAGGCGTTGGTGAACGCTAGTGTGTCACCCCAAACATTATGGTGTGTCACTATTGACACGCATGTCATAGGTTCGCCATCACTGCCCAGCTGGTAGGAAGGGTAGGCTCGCTCTGCCCAAATACCTTACACTGCAATTTTCAGACCTTGAGTGATACTCAGGGATGATGGCAGGTTTTTGTGGATACAGGATGGGAGGCCCCAGATGGAGGTCTGGGGTAAAAACATACCCAACAAACTAGCTCCAAATTGCCTGACAGGTTTCCCCAACAGGAGTGTTAACACACATACCCCAAACCCAGTGCCATGCCTGGTGATACGCCAATTGGTCCCGGTTTCAACTCTAAAAGTTATGGTAAGTCTACTTATGAATACAGTAGTGTTTGCCATTTGGCTCCAAATCAATAAATGATTTTCTACTGGAGCATCCTCTGATCACAGTATGAAATAATGAAAATATAACAGGTATTATAACAGAGCTATAGGAACTTATAGGTCCATGCAACAAAGCAGACACCCTTACAAATTTACACATGTGCTACAGCAGGAGTGGCAGAGACTAATGCTGCACGTCTATACAACTTGAGAGGAAGTCTCATGGAATGTAATAAGGCTTACTTTTGAGTAGATATGTATAGGACTGCATTGCAGAACATAGTCATGTTCTGTAAACCTTCAAAAAGTCTATTTGTAATTATCAAATCTTACTATTTTCCTACATCTTCAACAGATAACATCACAAACAAAAAATCAAGTACAGTGTTCCCAAGGGCAGAAATATAAATATAAATAAATAAATATAAAAACAAAATTTGGGGAGTAAGCACCTACTAAGGAGGAATTTTTTTTTTTTAGAAATTTGACCCCTAAGGGGGTGAAAAGGCATCAAATGTGTTTTCCTTCATATGTCTCAGGCCCAATGAGATATCAACTTGGTTTTTGCTTACAAAGGTGACCCATACAAATGCTTAAAAACATCATTGGGGGGGCATGGCTTGTCGGCTACAAAGTGGCAACAGTTTCCTAAGCTCTAGGACTGTTGCCAACTTTTATCTCTTTTTGGGGACTCCCAAATGGGAAACCCCCTCCCAAATTCCTAGGAGAAGGTTTTTGGGGCATCAGATGCTATGCCAGACCCCTCTAGGAGTGGCGAATCCAGAGGGGAACCTGGCAGTCTGGACGCGGGGAGGTAAAAGAAGCCGGAGCCATAACTGGAGTGCCAGCAAAGTGCTGATAACCTCAGAGAGAGAGAACATCACAGGATGTGTTGAAGATGATTTAACAACTGTAAGTCAACCTCTGTTAGCAGACCCTCGCTACAGAGATAAGAATGTTATGCAGGAGGAATGTAGATGGGGAAAAAAAACAATGGAAAATTAATCATCCGTGTCAACTAAGAATTAATTGACTGTAAGAGACATGGAGAAGCGTAATTTGCTTTTTTATGATTTAAGAGCGGCTACAAGAGATCCAGAAGGGCTGAAATGAGAGACTTTATAAGAGCTGGGACCCTATCTGGAATGCAACATTGTATGACAAGAGAACATTAGGGAAAATTTACCAAACCACCTGAGGATTTAAATTAGACTGTTGGAAATAAGGGAGGAAAAAAAGAATAAAAAATGATTATTTCTTTTCAAAATGGAGGATACTCTGACTATAAGACCGAAGAAGAAGGAACCGGCACTTTAAACTCTAAGCTTGATTATTTATGAAGTTGCTTGATTGATGGTCGGGAGATAAGCATTGTAGTAAATCTTAAGTAAATATTAAGCTTGTTTTTAAATGAAGTATTCATCTTAGTGAAAACATGACAAATGAAGATATATTGAGCAACAACAAGGGGAATCACCCATTTGGATATAAATAACTTGAGAAGATGGCGTTGAACCGAAAGGCTGACAAAGGGGGGGGTATTGTTTCTTTCTTTTCCTCTGTTTGAAACGCAGACAACTTGGAAAGATTCCAGAAGGTCAGAGAGAAAGACATTTTGGAAGGACTTAAATTAGTTTGCATTAATATAATATTGAACTTTAGGAGGCTTTTTAAGAAATATTGATAAATTTGATGATAATGAAACGGGTAAAATATTTGATTAATAAATAAAAGTGGTGGTTTTTGGCTGAGAATGTAACTGAAAATGAATATAGATGATTTGATCAGACACTATAAGATAGTTTGAAATTATATAACCCTACTTAGATTAGAGTATTGGTAGATTTTTGTATTATAAGATAAATATTGATAGATTAATGTTATAGTTAAATGTTAATCTAATGGAGGAGTGTACATTTTAACAGAAGAAATTATTTTGAAATTCAGTAAAGGTAGGATGAATATATTATAAGCCAGAGAGGGAAAGGAATAAATTTTTTTTAAACAGTAATTCATTTTAAAATAAGATATGGAGATATTAGGAATTATTTATGACTGGACCAAACTGGCTTTTTATTAAAAACTATTTGATGAAATTGTAAGATATAACAAGAATGCAATCAAACTTAAGGAGATGATGTATACACCCTATTGAGATTATATTTTAACTGAACTATTAGAATATAGAAATGTATAAGGATGTTAAGTAGTTATAGAAATTTGTAGGACATTGTAGATTATTATACTTTAGGCCATAGTTTTTCATTTATTTTTTTCCTCTTGCAATTATTGTTTTCTGTGTATGTATATAAGAGGAGAAACTGCTTTGTTACTTAGCAAAGACAGGATGAAAGATAATAAGTTAGGAAGGAATAGAGGTATTTCTAAAAAGATAAATATCAAGATGAGATATGATGATATTGGGAATTATTTTATGACTGGATTAAATGGTCTTAATTGAAACTGCAAGATTGGAAAAAATTTAAGTAATTGAATATAAGAGATTATGTACATACGCCATTGAAATTATACTGTAATTGAATAGTAGATCATAAGGACTCTATGAAGTTGTAGTATGGTGATTGATAGATGTATATTTAAAATAAAATTATTGTAGATTACAATATATAATCAACGGTTGTAACCATCCACCCTCCTATTGTGTAAACCTTTGTCTCCCCTATACCTATGTGTAACCTTTTCCCTGTCCCATAACTAAAAGATATTTAAAAAAAAATTATTTACCCAAAAAACATCATTCAGGATTTCACCCTAATCAGCCCCTAAAAGGGTGAATTATAGAACCCTTCCTATTACTTAGGCCTGGCTGGCTTTTTCCCCTGTGCTACTGCCTGAGAGAGGCATGCGGTCTCCATGGCAACTGATGCCAGGCCAGTCTTTTTAACCCTTTTAAGTTGGCATGGTAAGGGGCAATAAAGGTAAATTATCATTTTACTGTGCAATTGCCAGGCCTCACTCTGCTTCCCCTGTGTTCCTCTGACAGGAAAGTTAGGGAGGTGCACTGAGTTATGTGGTGCAGTCTAGCTTCCCTCACAGGAGGCATTTTCTCTTCACTGTAGTTGCTGTACATAACTGATGATAGTTCCTTCACTAGCAATGCCTCTCCTCGCTGACCCCACCATCCAAGCCTCTCTCACGCCTTCGGCACCCAGCACAGGGGAGTCTCTCATCTCTCATGTGATCTGCCGGGCCCTGCCCAGCAGTCACACAAGGCTTGGCTCTCTGGCATAAGCTGTGGGGCACTGCAGAGCTGTTTCATCCACATGGAGAGCCTGCAGAAGTGGGCTGCACGTAAGGAGACCTATGTTCTCCCCTCCATGATACCGTAGTAAAGCAAGCATATCCAGCTAATTGTAAATAATGGGTCTTTTGAATGTCAAACACCTCAGTATGACTGAAGATCTTGCTCCTAGACATGACCAAAACTCACATAAGCAGGAATAGAGCTGTCCAGTATTGCCAAAGTATTCTAACAGACCACAGAGGGTCTAGATAGTATTTCCCCAGCTATTATTGGCATCTCATTAGCTCCATCTAAATGTTCTATATCAGGGGTCAGGGAACTTTTTTACCTTTTACCCCAAAATATATTTAGATACGCCGATGTTACCCCCTTGACGTTACTTGCCCCCCCCCCGCCAGAACAAAAGAAAAAAAATTACATATTGGAACCCATTGCTTTTTATTTGATTAATTAATGAGTAATTAATGCTATGTAAATATGAAGTTGTAAAGAGTTTGGGTACACCTGCAGATCCTGAGAGAATAGAATTCAACCTTTCTGAGTTACAACTAGCTTACGTTTTTGACAACAGGTTTAGGTGCTTGGACTTAAGATTTCTCTCTATAATGAATTCAGATTGGGGCTGGCTGGCGCGTTCTCTCTCTCTCTCTCTCTCTCTCTCTCTCTCTCTCTCTCTCTCACACACACACACACACACACACACACACACACACACACACACACACACACGGGGGGGGCAGCAACAGCAGTTCTGATTTTGTTTTTGTTTTCTGCTGTTTGCCTTGCCTCGTTGCCTCCTGCCTCTCTTTGTGTCCGACTCCCTGCGCAGGCACCCCAGCCCTCCCCCCGCTCGCTCGCCCCCCCGCCCCACTCCTTGGGACAGCAAGACAGGGCAAACCCAGGGAGAGCCCTAGCTGCTCACAAGCAAAGAGGCATGTCATAAGAACATAAACATAAGAAGAGCCCTGCTGGATCAGGCCAAAGGCCCATCTAGTCCAGCTTCCTGTATCTCACAGCGGCCCACCAGGTGCCCCAGGGAGGCATGAGACAACAAGATGCTTGGATCCTGTTGCCACTCCCTTGCACCCAGTACTCTGAAGTAGCCTACTATTAATGTAAGGGGGTTGCACCCATCATTGCCTATAGCCCACAATGGACTTTTCTTCCAGAAATCTGTCCAATCCCCTCTTAAAGGCATCTAGGCCAGATGCCATCACCACCTCCTGTGGCAAAGAGTTCCACAGATTAACTACCCACTGGGTAAAAAAGTACTTCCTTTTATCTGTTTTAACTCTCCCAACCCTCAGTTTTAGTGGATGCCCCCTGGTTCTGGTGTTTTGCGAGAGGGAAAAGAACATCCCTCTGTCGACTCTATCCCTTCCGTGCATAATTTTGTATGTCTCAATCATGTCCCCCCTCAGGCGCCTTTTTTCTAGGCTGAAGAGCCCCAAATGCTGCAGTCTTTCTTCATAAGGGAGGTGCCCCAGCCCCGTAATCATTTTCGTCGCTCCCTTCTGCACCTTTTCCAACTCTCAGTTTCAGAGCAATGTTTCTGAGTCTGGGTAGGGAGAGGGAGATTTGGCATTTTATAGTTGCATTCTATAGTTGTATTTTAATTGTATTCCTTCCCTGTTTTATTTGTGGTCTAACACCATCAAATCCTCCTGATTGCTACGCCAGTTCTCCCTGATAGACAGCCCCTGCTTTTTCTCAGAAAGATGAAGACCCCAGAAGGCTCTTTCTGTTGCTTCATTGCCTTGGACCATTGTGCAGTATGCAAGTTCAATGAACAATGAGTGCCATCCGGGAGCGGGTCTGTGCCAGCCTCGCTGCCCGGAATAGGCTTGGCTTCGCCGGCTCCCCCATCACCCGGCACCGCCGCAGTTGCAGCCACGGCCGCCATTTTCTCTGCTGTTGCTTCCTTCTCCCTCTACCAGCAGCGGGATTGATAACCACGGCCTTCTTCGCCGCCTGGGAAGGGAGGGGAACGCTGCCTATTGGGGGCCAAGTACCTTGCCGCTTCTAATCTCTTATTGGAAGCAAGGGAAATCCATAAAGCGTGAGAGGAACTTCCCATTGGTCAGAAGAGAGAACATTGGTCATGAAGGAAGGATGAGGGAAAAGGGGGGCGGGGCATACTCCTATCTGTCCATTACCCTCAGGAATTTCATTTTTACCCCATTTGGTGTAATTTACCCCTGTTCCCTGACCACTGTTCTATATGGCTTATTTTCCAGTTGCTTATATGTATAATTTTTTAGAAATTTGACCCCTAAGGGGGTGAAAAGGTCTATGTATTGTCTACATAGAATTTCTTCAATTAATTTTGGACATATTGCCAATACAATCTGGTCTTGCTTCAGCTTTCGACTCTACTACTACATTAATATTGCATGCAAGTGACTCTATTCACTGCAGCACCAGGTAATTTCCAAACATGTAATCATGTGCACAATTGCATCAATAATCCTTTCAAAGCCTGACTGGCTAGCGCTCACCTAGCTCCCATTTCAAGAGCTCTTTGGCTTACTAGTTCTTATCATGTTCATGCCATCACTGCTATGTATGAGAAGCTGTGCTAGAGTATTAAGAGAAAAGTACACACAAGTAAGCAATTTATCCATTCGCATTTTTGTATGGAAACCAGCATCATCATATGAACAATGAGGAAAACTGATCAGTACTACATGAGCTAGTAGAAGTGTTGTAGAGGTTACCCTATATACTTCATGTACAAGTCTAAAATTTTATGCCTGAAAATTGATCCTGAAAACATGGATCGACTTAGGCACAACCTTAAGTCCTAGGTTGCATCAATGCAATGTCACTAGCACTGACACGGGGGCGCCAACCGGCACCCCCATGTTGGTGCTAGAGCTGTTGGGCGATGCTACCAATAGTGGTGGCCTGAGAGCGCTGGCTGCGAGCCACTGTTGCGCCAGTTGCCCGGCTGGTGCAAGGGCAGTTCTGGGAGGAGGGAGGGTGGGCAGCAGGGGAAGGAGGTGGGATTGGGATGCGGTTGTTAGGCAGCATACAAGGCTCCGTTGGGAGGCTGCACAGTTTCCTCAGATCTGAGCCTGCTACACAGCAGGAGCAGTAGATCTGAGGAAACCTACGGGGCGGCCAGAGCCTCCCCTGGGGCAAGGGGACAAATGTGCCCCTGCCCTGGGGAGGCTTCCCAGCACACCTGAGGTGGGCTTGATTTGGCATAGGCCCAACAGCCTTGCCAATCCAATGCAATTTAGGATTACGCTCTTATACATGGGTCAATTTGGTTAATAAAGCTCCAAATAGCAGCTCGAGGGTTCTGGGCTAAGAAGCAGAAAGCAGGGTGGGAAATAAAAATGGAGCAATTTTACTTAACAATCATTGTTCTCAGGCACCAATAAGCAGCAAGCAAGCAAAAGAAAAAAAAAAGATAGCAATTTTTCTTCTTCTCCAAGCAGGCAAAGGTGAAGGTGCTTATAGGAATTGTAGTATTTGAGGGCTGCTGCTATGGAAGTGCTGTACTGTATTCCTCACAAAGCCTACAACTCCCATAAGCACCTTCATCTCTCTTACTTCTCATTTGGAGAATACCTCCATTTCTGTGCTGCCTCAGAAGAAAGCTCCATTTGGGGGGGGGGGCTGGCAAATAGACAGCAAGACAGGAACTGAACAACACATGAACTTTAAATTGCATTGAGAATATTTCATTTTCAGTAAAAATAGTTTTGTGTGCTGTCGACAGAGGAGAAATTGAAAGGGGAAGACACAAATAGCAGCACTCTGCAGGATTAGAACCTCTTCCTTGTAGTTTAACAGGCTATTACTTAAACCTCTGTGCTAGAACTCCTGTCCTGAAGACAGAAAGTCAAAACCAAAAACGGAAAGGAGAGCAAAGGGGACTTTTTAAATCACAGGTAAATATACAAATCCCCCTAAATCAGCCTGTTAAAAGATAAGGGTAGGGTAAATTCACCAACCACCATTAAATTAATGCTTAAGAAATCTGAGAAACCTTGTAAACATTGTAATTCTATCAAGATAGGCGAGACTTATTTAGGTCATGTCTCTAACTGTCTCTATGCAACTCTCTGGAGAAATTTGGGGTGATGTTTTGCTGGAATCTGAGAAAGGAGAAATATGCTTTAAAATGCTTTCCTAGTTTAGGCTGTGGTCCGTTTCTGTGGAAATACTTGAGAAGCATTATTCATTTTCTCTGTTGGAAGGTAATTGACTTCTCTTGCATACAAGTTAAGAGAGCTTTCATGAAGGTGAATTCAAGTTCGCCAAATATCACACATCCCTGTCAAAGTTACTTACAAAGGCTCTCTCATAAGGCCAGGTATACATTTTAGAATACTGTAATGTGTTACGTCAGTGTTTCTCAAACTGTGGGTCAGGACCCATCAGGTGGAAAGCCAATTTCAGGTAGGTCCTGTAGCACATATGGCAGCCATCAATGAAAATATGGGAAGATGGGATACTGGACAGGGGGACACCTGTGTGGTTATTGTGTTTGTGTCAAAGTTGTAAATATGATTTTTTTTTTTCCTTTCTGGTTCACTTTGCTGTTGGAAAATGGCTAAGAAATAACTTTGCTACATTCACAGGCAAGTAGCAGGCTTTGACATCATGATGATGGGGCTTTTGGCCTTGACATCACGCCCAGGTTAATGGCCTAGACAGATTGTCATTCTGAAAAGTGGGTCCCAGTACTAAAAGGTTTGAGAACCACTGCCTTATATTAAAGCTCCACATAGTTTCTGACGTGACTTACTGAAATGCTTATGTACATCCTGATCAATGTGAGGAGGGGTTCATGTTTTTGTCAAGAATATACACAGGTTGGGGTTTTTTTTTGAGTCGCCAGAACTCAATTAAGTGCACTCCCGACTGGCCAGGTCCCACCCACTTGTTTGTCCCTCGGAGTGTGGGTGGCGGTGGTGGTTGTAGCTCAATGATGCATGCTTTTCATGTAGATGCTTCTAGGTTCAGTCCACAGCATGTCTAGGTAAGTCAGGGCCAACAATGAATGAATCATGAAATTGATGGTATAAGGCAGCTTCCTGTGACATCATCAGTGTCCCCAACATATTCACCAGATGAATGCTTGTCAAATGAAAATAAGTCAAAAGAGTATTATAATGAATCAGGTGTGATGGTACCTTGTCTCCTGAACTGATCCTGTTAATTGCTTTGTATACATATGCTCCCCCCTCCACTTGCATCCAGAAACATTCAGGGCTTACCCTATGATTCTGGCGTATGGTGCAGTTTATCAGCACTGTGTCTCTACATGTGCTGAAAAATCTACTTTAGTTAGCAAATGGAAAGGCTTTTCTGCAATGATAGAAAAAGTCACCAGCATTTATAAAGTTCCACATTTTTCCAGACGAGTCAAGACTGGGTGTGCTCTGTGAACAACTAACATGGGGCTCATCTGAATAATGAAGGCCCATCCAAACCAGCAGTTTACCATTAGAGCATGATGTATGCAAACCAAATCAGAGTTACAAATATTTTTTTCACCATAGCAAAGCTCAAAGAGCTGTGAACTTTAAATCTTAATGGTCACTACAGACCACATATTTACATACCAAACAGAGATCCAAGACATGTTGTTCACATTTGTTGCAACCACCAATAAATCAATTCCATATGCAATTTTCATTATCATAGGTTTGAGTTACAAGGCTATGGAACATTTAATACATAGTTTCAATGCACTTATTTTGGACTGCTTAATGTGCTGTTGGTGTTTTCAAGTTTGATGCTGTGGCTTTATTGGACTAGATGCCATTGTGGTGCAGAGAGGTTTAGAAAGCAATTGAACAAATAAACATGTGCTTGTACACATATATGCACATGCCCTCAAACTGAGATACTTTCTGTAAAATCACTACTCAAAATACGTCTGACTCACAAATATTTTAGTTTTAGGGCTGAAGAAAGCACAGGCAGTGTGTAGAGCAGCATTTATAAAGAAATCCCTCTTCTATAAAGTAAGTATATAAAGAAAACATTGAAAATGGGACAACACCCCACCCCCTCTCCAGCACAAAATCAATGAAACATGTCACAATGGGCAGGTAGAAATGGAAAGAACAGATTTTTTTTTTTGCCTAATCGGTTTCTTTTTCTTTCTTTCCCTGCAACATTTATGCCTCTCTGTGTCAATTTCTCTAAGCCGATGAAAATTCACTGTCTTGAATGTGAAAATTCTCTCTCTCTCTCTTTTCAATCTGCTTCCAACCAGGCTTCTTTGACACCAGTATACAGAAAATTTCAATGCAGACCACGTATAGCATCAAGAGAAGGACAAAGAGAATGAAATTACCAGTGCATTTACGATCTGTGTCTTCCTTTTTTGACCCACTAATCGTTAACTTGCAATTGAAGTTTTCTTCCCAATACTCTGCAAACCATACATTTCTTCTGTTGTTCTCCAATGTGCGTGAAGCAAAGTAGGTATCAAATCCTAAAAGAGAGAGAGTTATTTTTTTAAGTGATTATACATCTTTTTAGATTGCCATGGTCAAATGTAAGAGGGGATACAGTGCTCATGTAGATCAGCCTGGCTGTGTGGAGGGAGAAGGGAAAGGGAAGTATCAGAAAGAAAAGCTGTTCAAGGCCTCGCTACAGACTGTCTGCATTTTAGGGAGGAGCCTACTAGCCAAGGCAATAGCATCTTGGGGATTCCTTGGAGACTCAACTCTGCAGAAGGACTCTTAGGGAAGTCATAGAAGCTATGGATGAGGAGGGTTGAGTTGACAGAGTGAAATCTATGATAAGTAACTGCTCAGTGAGAGGGCATGGATGGCAAACCATGAAGAAAAGTTGCTTGTTGAAAAAGTGCTTGGGCCACAAACAATATAAGGGAACTGCAGTGGTGGGGAGCCGACCCAATAGAGGGGAAAATGGCATAAGTGCAACAGGCATCTGCCATGCTTCCTTAAAGCTATACCTGTAGAGACTATGTAAATTAAAGTTACTTGAAGTTCACCAAAAGGCACCAACATATAATAGTTGTACACTGTATATTTATCAAATACACTTGACCAGAAAACTATTATGCCATGCACTGGGCTAAACAAATTACAGTGCAATTCTATGTATGTCTACTCAGAAGTAGGTCCCACTGTGTTAAATGAGCCTTCCTCATTTAAGGGTGCAATCCTAAACTGAGTTAGGACGGCATAAACTAAGCCAGCAAAGTTTTGCCAGCACAAGGGTCACCCTAAAGTATGTTTGGACCACTCTCGGAGTCACAGAGGCCTGCACACAGACGTGAGCCATTCTCCCTGACTCCGAGAGTAGTCCAAAAACACTTTATGGCGGCCTTTGTGCTGGCCAATCTTTGCTGGCTTAGTTTATGCCGACTTAACTCCAGTTTAGGATTGCACTGTAAGTGTGTTTAGGATTGCAGTAAGTGTTTAGGATTGCAGTTTTAATTGGAAACGTCACTGATTACAGTAGTTATGATCTATGTTCACATGCACCTTGCTTGTCTATACCAATTGATCCACCTATGTCAGGGCTGGCTTAACTGGCTTAATAGTTCCTCTCAAAGTCTTAAGAGGATGATTTTTAACTGGCTCTGTGGCTTTGCTCTCTGATCTGCGAATGGTTCTGAAGGCAAGGGGGAGGGGCCACTTTACACAGGAGCTCAGGCTTCTGCAAAAAGTAGCTTCCCCCTCCCAGGAACACCACTGTGAAGTGGTTCCCAAACTTTGAGTTGTGGCTCCACACTTTATTTCTCTGGGAAAGTCAGCCTCCCATTGCATGCATTGTATTATATTATCTTATAATCTCCTTTGTTGCCATTTGTAGGGAAAGTGGATTGGTTGGGTTTTTTTTTTTTAAAAATCCAATGTTAGAAGTTAGAGAAAAATCAATATAAACATTCAAGAGAGCACAATGTCTGGGGCCAGACCTACCCAAGCCAGGGAGCAGCCTGCCTGTCGGGCACAGGCGTGGCCCATCCACCCATTGCTCATGTGTGACTGGCACATGCTGGAGTAAATGCGGAGCAGCCATAGCAGCAAGTATCCACAGGAGCCTTCCCACCTCCCAGGAAAGGAGGCTCAGGACCCAGAGGGTGAACAGGCCAGGTGGGTGGAAGCAGGGAGAAACCAACCAAGGCACGGAGATTGTGAACAGGCTGGAGATGAGAAAGGGCTGGCGACTTCCTGGAGGGAGGGTCCAGAACTCGGCTTTGAGGCCGAGTAGGAGTAAGTTGGTGTAACCCCCCTCCCTGCCTCCATTCTGAGGCCAAAGATAGAGCTCTGTCAAGACACGTCAAGTGGGCATGGCCCTGGAGGCCCTACCCAGGTTTCTCCCCCAATATGGGTGAGAACCCCAGTGTCAGGCTGGAGTCCTTTTTTGGTGCCCCGATGCAAGAAAGGGGGAAAAAAAAAAACTTTGGCCAAGAACACAAACACAGAGATCTTATGGGTTCCCCTACTGGTCTCATTTTACAGAGCAGAAGGAAAGTAAGATGAAGTTAGTAAGCAATCACTTTATTCCTACTCTGGCTACTGACAACAGCTTGCATGGTGACAGGACAAACACCACCTCCTGTGCCCTTCCTACCATTTCATTGACTAGAACTCTCTTTTTGTTCAAGTATCTGAAGTTCAGGAGTTGAAGCAGCATCAGGAAAATGCAGAGAGGCCCTCGTAAATACGAGGAATCACAAATCAATAGACGCATAAGCTAAATACTAGCCTGGTGTCAGAATGGCTGACCTTTATGCCAGCAACAAATAAAGCTCACATGAGAGCGGGCTACAGCAACAAGAAAGGATCAGGATGTCAGCATGGGTCAAAGGCCCAGACAGCAGTCTCTGCTCGGGTGATGCTACACTGACAGATACTAATGGGCCTTCATGCAGCATGAAGAGCAGTGACGACCACTGATCACTACGCTCTCAACACTAGTCATGCATTACAGGATTAGACACCTCCTGCCAAGCTCAGTACTGTGGTTTGCTGCAGGTTTAATTTTAGCTGGCCTGGAAATAAAACTCTGATTCCGCCTCTCTCTTTTCTCCTCTTATTCTCCACCTACAGGATAGGATCTTATATATCACAGCTAACTGTGATTGGTTCGCTCATTAGAGGCACTTATGGTAGATTCATTAAACCCATGTTTTCTGTCTGTGGGGTGACTCATGGTAGACCGCATTGTGCCATCTGGACTGAAAATGGCTCAAAGCATGTTGTTCCAGCAAGTCAAATAATTACAGTCGGTTCTTGTTCTCCACTAATGTTAGCTTCCTGGGAAAACTAGTGGATACTGAATTAGAGGATACTGAATCATTGAGCCTATGGGAAAATTGGGTTAGTGTTCTCTTCACTATACACACTTGAACTTTATGAGCCTGAATCTTAACGTGAAGATTACTGGGCTGGGTAATAGCAAGGTCTCATCAACATATCCAACAACTGATACATCCTCTTCCATGGTGCATATCCCTGAGGGTGCAATCCTACGCTGCACTGGAGCAGGCAAGCCGGTGGGCCTGCACTGCATCCAACTTAGCGTTCAGGGAGGCTGGAGCCTCCCCAATGTGCTCTTTGGATCTGAGCCTGTGAAAACGCGGGTGCAGAACCAAGGAAACCACACAGCCCAAATCAGGGCCACACAGCCAGGGGATGAGACCTGGGATGCGGCCTAAAGGCCACGTCCAAACCCATTTCCTCCCTGGGCCAACACACACATCCCGTTGCCATAAACCCATATCCCGTTGGCCGTATACTGAATAGGCGTATCTTCCTCTCCCCTGCACAGTGTCAGTGCTGCCTTCTGTTCGTAAGGAGGCAACTGTTTCTTCGCCTCCTCCCACAACCTCTCTCGCCCCCACCTGCCCGCTTGTAGCTATTCCTACAATAGCTGAGCCCACTTCATCCCGTGGATAATGAGAATCGCAGGCACAGATAACAAGAGGTAGGTAACAATTCTACCCCTGGTGGATTATCAAATTTGCAGATAGCATATCCGCCTATAAAGAGAAGCGACTGTAGTCACAAAACTGGAAAATTCTATTGATGTTGATTCTGCAAGTTAAGAAAACATTGAGGATTTGGGGGATGCCATTTTAAATTAATTAGTTACATTGACAGGAAATGCAAAAGACGATCAGAGATGGCCTGAAAACCATAAAACAAATGGTTTGGTTTCAATAGACTGCAGTTTTTTTATGCTGCCCATCAATACTGGATCTTGGGTGACATGCTGATGTACCTGACAACCACTAGATCATGCACCCTACAATTCTTTGCATGTCTACTCAGAAGAAAGTTCCACTGAATTCAATGGAATTTCCTCCCACATAAGTGTATACGGGACTGCAGCATCAGTCAACTAAAATGGTTACTCTGTCCCAGCTCTGTAAATCAGCCATTCCTAAATCAAGTAGCATAGCTGATCTTCATTGGAAATTGGAGAAATCCGAGAGGATCACAAAAAACACTATATAAGTTTTTGCTCACTACATGCAGCATTTGTAGCACTGTGATAATTAAGGCTTTGGTTTTGTTTGTTCAACTAATCAAGTCCACTGCCCAAGGCTGCCTTTGACACGCCATTGCCATCTTCACCAAGTGGGTATGTCTGCAACCTCTCCAAAAAAAGCTCCTTACTTCTGCACTCCATTCTCATATGGAGTTTAAAGGGAACACATCCCTTTATATTTTAAATGGTGCACAAAGATGGAATAAGGGAGGAGGTAGCAAAGTGGTCCTTCCTTGCGTGGCTCTTAAAAGGGACACATTTCCGGGAACAATCCTAAACTGAGAATTTGGCCAGCACAAGGGACACCGTAAAGATGTTTGGAGCACTCTCGGAGTCAAGGAGGCCAGCACACAGGCGTGAGCCACCCTCCCTGACTCCGATAGTCCAAACATGCTTTATGGTGGCCCTTGTGCTGGCCAAACTTTGCTGGCTTAGTTTATGCCGGCCTAACTCCAATTTAGGATTGCGCTCTCCCATAAATCACATTTCCTTAAATCAGTGGTCTTCAACCTTTTTCATGCCACCACTCAAACAAACAAACAAACAAACAAACAAACAAACAAATAAATAAATATGGAATGAGGCTGGGGACCCCACTTCTGATCCCACCCCCTCCCAAGTCCCTCTCCGCCTGCCCACCCCCACTCCCTGCACTGTTCACTGTAATTAACAGCACAACCCTAACCTGGAGTTAGGCCGGCACAGTTAGGCCAGAAACGTTTGGCCGGCCTAAATGACACTGTAAAGCACATTTGGACCAGTGGACCCTCTCTCGGTGTCAGGGAGGATGGCAAACATCTGTGTGCTGGCCTCTCTGACTCTGAGAGTGGTCAAAACATACTTTACGGTGGCCCTTGTGCCAGCCAAACTTTGCCGGCATAACTGTGCCAGACTAACACCAGGTTAGGATTGCACTCTCAATATTCTTATTGGATAGAACAGAAAAGGCTACCATCAAGCCTAGAACTAGTGAAAGCTAACTTATCACAATTGCTAAGTACCTGAGCAGGACTGGGACACAATCACCTGGTACCTGAAGGGGTATATCAGATGCCTCCCCTTTTAACTAGTCCAGTAGTCTTCAACTTTTTTCATTCCCATACGTTGCCACAACCCCACAACTCAGGCTTTGGGACCCCATTGGGATCCCGACCCTGAGGTTGAAGAACACTGCTTTAAATGTTAAACCTATGTAAAGACAGAGCCTGAGGAGAGATGATCCAATCCTCACTTGCTTTGAGCCTCTCCCTGCTTGCAAAATGTGGTTGGAGCCCCTGGTAGAATGAGGGAGGTGGTAGCAGATAGAGAGGAGGGCACCCCAAATTCACCACCATCTGCTGCTGATGCAAGCCACTTCAGGTCACTTTCTGGCTTGGCTGGCCATGAATTAGATAACAGGTTCTTCCTCAGAGCTAAACTGAGATTAAGGGCACAATCCTAAACTGAGTTAGGCTGGCATAAACTAAGCCAGCAAAGTTTGGCCAGCACAAGGGTCACCCTAAAGTATGTTTGGACCACTCCCGGAGTCACAGAGGCCAGCATACCGATGTGAGCCATCTTCCCTGACTCTGAGAGTAGTCCAAAAACACTTTATGGTGGCCCTTGAGCTAGCCAAACTTTGCTGGCTTAAGTTATGCCGGCCTAACTCCAGGTTAAGATTGTGCTCTAAATAATAAAAACATAAACCCTGCTGGATCAGGCCAAAGGCCCATCTAGTCCATCTTCCTGTATCTCACAGTGGCCCACCATATACCTCTGGGAGCACATAAGACAACAAGATACTCACACCTCATAACCATTGCTCTGCATCTGGCTTCTCAGGTAGCTTACTTCTAAAGTATGGAGGTTGCACAACCTACCATGGCGATGGACTTCTCCATAAATCTGTTCAGTCCCCTATATACCTAGGCCACACACCATCACCACCTCCTGTGGCAAGAAGTTCCACAGATTACTTAGTGGCTGGGTAAATAAGTATTTCATCTGTTCTAAATCCCTTTTTTTTTCAATCGCTCTTTGTTTTCCTACAGCTTGGCTGGTTCTTTGACAGAAATCAAAGTTAAATAATTCTGAGGTTATGATTCGGCTCTGATAGCTACTTCACTTGCCAAATACATTCTTCTCAAAATTGGTCCATTCTCAAATGTCAGCAAAAGGCCTTTCTTGCTATATTTGTACTTGGATCCAAAATGCGAGCAGAAGCATGACAAATATTCAGCGCATGATATCTCTCACACTTTCTCAGCACCAATAAATACAGAACATAATTAGCATCCCATTGCTTGTTTAACTGGGCAAACCAGTCATCTTGTTACGACTCAATGGCTCCCTTCTAGCAGCAAGCAACATATAATATTTAAAAAATTGTAACAGCCAAGGAATTAACTTTTCTACATTCTTCTGAAAAGCCACAATTTACAAATGGACAAAAAACATTTTGAAACACAGTCTTGCAGGCATCCTACGTTCCCTATAACTAGCCAAAGTGGTGAGTGCAATGGAATCCTTGAAGGCTATTTCCAGAGCAGCACAAGCCTGTGCTTCATTGCCAATATTTAAATGTTGGACAGCACACTTCTATGCATATCTACTCAATAGTAAGTCCCGTTATGTTCCCCAGGAAGTGGGTATAGGACTGCAGCCTGATTTTAAAAAGCAGTTTCAGTTCATGACCAGTTCCATGGAGTCTCAGCACATCCACAGATCCGCCTAATATAGCAGCTTCACAAATATGGAATTCCCTTCCAGAAGAATTAAGAACTACACACTCTCTCATGGCCTTTCGGAGAGGGCTCAAATCATACCTATCTCGTCTGGCCTTTGGATGATGGTTGGCTGTCTGCCCCCTGTCCCTCTGATGTCCCTCTGGAATCCTGCCATAGTTTGTTTACTCCCCTGGTCAATTGTGTGTGGGTGTGGGTGTTTCTTTTTCTCCCACCCTCCAAAGGGCCTAATGAAGAGAATTGGGCCTTGCTTTATTCTTGAACTCTCACTGTGTACTTATTATGTTTACATTGTACTTTGTTGTTCTCTATAAGCCGCCTTGGGCATTTGCTTTGACACGGGAAAGGCAGGGTATAAGTTCTTCAAATAGATAAAAATAAATAAAAATAATCCCAAATGCACATGTAAAGGGGCACACATGTCTTTTTTTTTTTTAATGGCATGCTTACTGTGGGAACAGAAATTAAGAGCACAATCTTAACCTGGAGTTAGGCCAGCACAGTTAGGCCAGTAACATTTGGCAGGCACAAAGGACACCGTAAAGTATATTTAGTCCACTCTCAGGGTCAGAGAGGCCAGCACACAGATGTGCATCATCCTCCCTGACTCTGAGAGTGGTCCAAATGCACTTTACGGTGTCCCTTGTGCCAGCCAAACTTTGCTGGCCTAACTTTGCTGGTCTAACTCCATGTTAGGATTGTGCCCTAATAGGATTTTGTACTGAAACATTTGCAGTTGCCTACCTGTGACTCTTTTTTTCAATATCTCTAGGAGCATTTAGGACAGCGTGCATAAAGGGCTCCAATAGCACCATCTTTATCCTCATGCTTTTCCAGGCTTCCAAGCAATCTATGTGGTAACATTCTTTTGGAAACCCTATATCTTACCAGATTCAAACTGGGATAGAGTGCCTAGCCCTAGATCTTTAACTGTTGTATATGGTAGGGAATCTTGGCATGGGTTTCAACATGGGTTTCAAAAGCTGCACCTGCACAAAGGTTACAAACAGCGGCGTCATGCAGCCGGAACGCTGGGCGGGAGGAACGGGTGAGCGGCAGCCCGCTCGTTGCGTTCCGGTCCATTTCGCCATCTTCCCCGCCCCCGCTGAAGACGGCGAAACGGACTGGAACGCAATGGGCGGGCTGCCGCTCACCCGTTCCTCCCACCCAGCGTTCCGGCTGCATGACGCTGCTGGTTACAAACCTTTTCTATACAAAGGTTAAAGATATAGGTACTCTGTCCCAGTTGGAATCTGGTAACCTCACCTATATCCAATTATAGTATTTTCCTTCAGAGTAAGGCATACAAACTAGAAGTGATGACAATATCTCTTCTTGAGCAATAGCTTCTGGAGAAAGAATATATGAGCTTCCTAACTAGGCACTCTTAGCATAATGCTCAGAAGTGAGCCCTTGCATGACTCAACATTCTTAAATCCACCACTGGAATATACAGGTAATTTATGCTATTTATGGTACACAGTGCCAAAGAAAAGAAGGGCAGTGTCAAGAGAATTAATTTCATGCAACAAAGAGCAAGGTGACTTGCTAATGGAGCTGAACCTGGCAGAGGATCCAAAATAAAGCATTTTATTTATATTTCTTTTCCACACTGTCCAAGGACTTCACCATTGTTGCTAAAAACTGTATATTGTCCTCAGATAACCTTGTGACTTGCTGAGGTCAACTAGTGAGTTTCATAGCTGATCAGGAATTTGATCAGGATGTCTGCCATAGAGTCGCTCACACGGCATGAATGGCAAGGGTAATTGAGTCAAGGAATGGCTTAGGAAGGAAAAGGAGGCAAGAAGGACTCAGGCACAGAGAAGGAGCAGCTAGCCTGGATAGGAACACTTTCAGCGCCGACAGCAGAGGTAAAGATAAAAGTAAAGGTTTCCCCACAACCAAATGGTCTAGTTGTGACCGACTGTAGGGGGCGGTGCTCATCTCCATTTCTAAGCCGAAGAGCCGGCGTTTGTCCAAGGACAAGCTTCCGTGGTCATGTGGCTGGCATGACTATATGCCAAGGCTCATGGAATGCCATTACCTTCCCACCAAAGTGGCCCTATTTATCTACGTGCATTTTTACACATTTTTGAACTGCTAGGTTGGCAGGAGCTGAGACAAACGACAGGAGCTCATTCCATCGCGTGGTCTTGAACTGCCAACCCTCCGATCAGCAGCTCAGCAGTTTAACCTGCAGTGCTTCCACAGTACCACCACATCCCTGACTGCAGAGGCATTTGACCCTAAGTTACAACCTGATCCTATTGGTGATGAGTCCTCTGAGCTTGGATTCCTCAGTGGCCGCTTTTCCTAAGCATGGCTCCGCAGAGGGACTGATTTCCCTCTGCACAAGCGCCCTTATACTCTCAATATTTGCCCACCACCACCAAAAATATACTAGGGCAGTGATTCCAAATTCTTTTGACTAGTGGCTTCCTTAACCCACTGGGCCATTGGCCACAGCTCCCCATTAGGGCTACAATCCTAGACATTAACATAAGAAAATAAGAAGTGCCCTGCTGGATAAGTCCAAATAAAAGGACCACCTAGTCCAGCTTCCTGTATCTCACAGTGGCCCACCAGATGCCTCAGGGAGCACATGAGGCAACAAGATGCCTGCATCCTGTTGCCACTCCCTTGCACCTAGCATTCTGAAGTAGCCTACTACTAACATAAGGAGGTTGCACCACCCATCATGGCCTATAGCCCATGATGGACTTTTGCTCCAGAAATCTGTCCAATCCCCTTTTAAAGGCACCTAGGCCAGATGCCATTACCACCTCCTATAGCAACAAATTCCGCTGAGTAAAAAAGTATTTTCTTTTATCTTTTCTCACTC
This sequence comes from Lerista edwardsae, assembly GCA_029204185.1. Lineage (NCBI taxonomy): Eukaryota > Metazoa > Chordata > Lepidosauria > Squamata > Scincidae > Lerista > Lerista edwardsae. The sequence goes on along the minus strand of JAJKFI010000004.1, from coordinate 20,118,705 downwards.
AATTTTAGTAATGTCCCCTGGTTCTGGTGTTGTGAGAGAGGGAACAGAACATCTCTCTATTTATTCTATCCATGCATAATCAATCATTACATTGTACAGGGTGCTGGTTTTCACAAGGATTCTGTTTTCACAAGGATTCCTGGCTGCTTTCTGTGGTTCCCCAGGGAGCCACAGCTCACAGTTTGGGAACCATTGCACTAGGGAAGTTAGCAGAGTTTAGGAGAGCTAGGCTGCAAGCTAGGAGTTGGCCCCTTTAAGGCTCAATGCTTTTTAGGCACTGGATAGAACCTGGGAGAGAGAGAGAGAGAGAGAGAGAGAGAGAGAGAGAGAGAGAGAGAGATCCTGAGGAGTACTTAATGGCCCAGTTCTTCCATACATCATTGGAGCAAGTGATCTGCACCAAGCTGACCAAAGTCCAGCAATTTCAGCCTCATCTTATCTGCCTGTCTTCTCCCCTTCACACTTCCTTAGACACCCATTTCCAATCAAATACAAACCATTCTATTCACATCATACACTCCGGTTTTGTTTTGTTTTAATGTTCTTATTTTCAATCAGTGGTTTATTTGCAGACTGATAATAGGAATCAGTGGTAAGTTTGGAAGAAATGTTCATGTAATCAGTTTTTAAATAATACTTTCTACTCCAGTGGTTCTCAAACATTTTAGCACCAGGACCCACTTTTTAGAATGAGAGTGGAGACTTTCTGTCCAGGACCCACCAGAAGGGATGTCATGGCCGGAAGTGCTGTCATTGTGATGCCAGAGCCTGCTGGTCTCCTGAGACTGCAGCAATAAGTTGGGTTATTTCTCAGCCATTTTCCAATAGCAAAGCGAATCAGAAAGGGGGGAAAGGCCTATTTATAGCCTTGACACAAGCAAAACAACCACACAGCCCTCCCCCTTTCCAGCATCCCAACTTCAATATGGCTGCTCTAAGTGCTTTGTGACCAACCTGAAATTGGCTCATGAAATTGGTTCTGATCCACAGTTTGGGAACCACTGTTCTGCTCAAATGGTATTGGGCTTTCTTGCTATTATAACACATACAAAACAATCCTGCTTCAGTGCTTTACCTTCTACATTTACTTCTCCCTAGAAGTTACACACCCACCCACCCTCAGCTTCACCCCTGGAAGCCCATGTCTGAGCAATCAATCAATCAACCAACCAACCAACCAAGCAAGCAAAACAGTATTTATATACAGCTTTTCAATAAAAAGTTGACAAAGCGGTTTGCTGGCAAATAATAACATGTGATGTAACCCTTGAATACTGACCATAAAGAAAACTGACAGGAAAAACCGAAACACCGTGAAATCCATCAACCCACTCCCTCTTTTTCTAACTAACTTTCCAAATCTAGCACGTCAACCACTCCATGTGTCAAAAGATCTCCTACAGATAACAATAGCTTCCTGCATTCAGACACTTGTGAGCAGCTTAGTTTTTTTTTTTTTCTGTTATTAGGATTAAAAATATGTACTGCTTTACAGCAACAACAAAAGTTCACAAAGCAGTTCACAGAGCAAAGTGAATAAGATGATTGTGAGTCCCTCTGGGGCAGACAGTCTTATGCCCAATCCTATGCCAGCTCCGCTGACGGGATAAGCATGCACATTGTTGCAAATGACCCATAGGACATGTTGCACCAGTGTGTTGTCCTGTCCTGTTCATGCAAAGTCCTGTGTTGGCCTTCAGTTACCTGTTAGAGGCCAGTAAGAACTTCGCAGGGCAGCGGGAGGGCAGGGGAAGGCTGGAATACGGGACAGGAAGGGCTTAACGGGGCAGGAGAGGAGGGTGGATCAGGTCCAGAAGGGGACATATCCTATCCCCCTTCCCAGGCCTGAAAACCCAACACAAAGCTGTTCAGGCTTGCATCGGCAATTTATGCTGATAGAGATCTGAGTAGCCCTATAAAGACTGCTGGGCTTTATCCTGGGTAAGGGAAGGAAGGTTCCCTTACCTCAAGGAGACCCCCAGCAGAGTTCCTAAACTGGATACAATGGAGGAGGCATTAGCCTCACTGCATTTAAGCACACACACATCACACACATGAAAGAGAGAGAGAGAGACTGCAGCAAACTCATTGGAAAAGATGCTCTGTGGGAATGAATGTTGCGCTCCCTTCCCTCTTTTAAAAGAACCCATCACTGGTAGGTGGTTTTAGCAAATTTAACAGGGGTGCCAGCTAGCAGCAAAATTTTTGGAGATTTATAGCATTGTTGTGATTTCTGCTTATTTAAAAAAAATATACATTATTCATGGGGACAGGAAGCAGTCAGTCGGATAATGCTAATCTTCAAATCAGGTCTTGAAATCCTCCAAGCCTCCTTGTTGCCAACTAAATGCAAAAACTCCAACTGATGGGCCTTTTCATTGGCTGCATTTCAATAGCCCACATGTTTATCTTCAGTCCAAATGCAAGCAGGTTTGGTGCACCATACAACTCTATCGCGAGAAGGCAATGCACCAAGGTAATTAATAGGTGAAGCTTCAGAGACAGGATGACATTCCCTTCACTGAATAAAACAGGGGCACTGATTTAAGACAAGCATTCTAGCTATCAGTCCAATCAAGAAGCGCCTTTAACTAGCAACTAAACAAAACCCTTGAGATATCTCTGGCTTCACTCCATCCTGCACAATGCCATTTGTTACAGATTTAAAAATAAAATAAAATTGGAGATTTCACGGGTCTGGGAGGGATGAAGGCTGAGTCATTGCCTCTTGTACTAGGCAATTTGCTTCCAATTGCATTTCACCTAATTTGAATATCTGAACATGGGAGGGGGAGAAAGAGAAGTTCTTTTCCTTATTGGCATCCCAGGAGAGGAGATACTATCATCCCTGTAAGCATTTCAGCAGTAAAGTAACATAATTTTCTCAGCTTCAAGCATATAAACTTGAGAACAAATAAACACAAGTTTCTTTCACCCAGGATAGGCTTTCAGGTAGACTCTGTAGTCAGATTAGGGTTCCTGAAGATTTGAGGGGCTGGGGCATGTCTGATGGGTGCCAATAAAGTTAATGATGCTGAATCAGAAAGGCATCCTAAATGCAATTGGTATAAATTAAAGTGCAGGTTTAATCAATTGAATTCATGTCCAAATCCAATAAGCATTCTTGTCCAGTAATAAACGCCAGGTTCTTTTCTGCACTATACAGTACTTGCTGTTGCACAAGCAGAGGAATTCACAGCAACAGATAAACAGTTTGTTGCAAGACAAATGAGGCAAAGCCAGGCAGATAGATTTCTTGGCCACTACTGGTGTCACTACCCCTGAGTGTCACCAACTGCAGTCTGCCCCCATCCCCCTCTAGCTATGTCCCTGGACAAGTGGCAACTGGGGAAAGGTCCTTGGCAGCTGAGGGCCTTATCCTATCCAATTTTCCAGCATTGATGCAACCACGGTAGAGATAAGGGAACAACTCCTCCGAAAATACTATTGCATTTTAGACCACGATGGTTTGTGTAGGCCATGATGGGTTGTGCATCCTCCTTGTTGTCTCGTGTGCTCCCTGAGGCACCTGGTGGGCCACTGTGAGATACAGGAAGCAGGACTAGATGGGCTCTTGGCCTGATCCAGCAGGGCTCTTCTTATGTTCTTACTTTGAGGAGGCCTCCATGACTGCCCATCCTTTGCAGGATACAGCACATGCCCCATTGGCATGCCTGCATCGGTGCTGGAAAGTTGGATAGGATTGGGCCCTAAGATACATTTTGTGAGGCCGCCAGACTGGAACAGAGTTGCATCAAGCCTTGGAATGGAGATGAGATGTGGCATCACACCTGTCAGCCTGACTGTCAGATTTTGGAACAACGAGAGGCAGTGCAGCAGTGCTACTTTAACATGGCTTCGTTCCCCACAATCTTCATCTAACTTAAGAACATAAGAACATAAGAAGAGCCACTCTGGATCAGGCCAAAGGCCCATCTAGTCCTTCCTGCATCTCGCAGCAGCCCACCAGATGCCTCAGGGAACACACAAGACAACTATATATGTGCATCTCATTGCTACTCCCCTACATCTGGCACTCCGAGGTAGCCTGACTCTAAAGTAAAGGAGGTTGGCAGACAGAACACAGCTGTCAAGGAGTACTGCAGTATGAGGGAGCGGCCTTCTAGCTGGAGATTAGGGGGAGACAGGCCTTGCAGCCTAGGTGATAGTTGACCTCACAGTTTGTGTGCTTCTAGGACTTAATGACCTAGGTTTGGTTGCCCTAGCACTCTGGGGTTCATAGGCACTGTTATGGTCTTGGGAGCCCAGGAACTCCTGGCAGATTTCTGGCCTGCATTAAGGCAGCTGCAATTAATTGAGTTTGATTCCCCACTCCAAAATCTTGGTTTTAAGATTGCTTTGCTTGGTTACTGTCTGACTTCATGCCTCATTCACATGGCTGTTGGAATACTCTTCTGTGTTCAGTACCCTGCCTTCTCTGAATGGAAGAATGAATTAGTGCAAACAAATATTTCCAGGTTTCAGGGCGGATATATCATTCTGCCTTATCTATTTTTCCACGGCGCCAGTTGCCCTACTGCTATCTTTACCGTACAAACAAATCCAAAATGACTCCCCCTTTACCATTAAGAATACTAATAACACTGGCAGAGAATAAATTAGAACATTTGATGTTACCTATGTGTAAAAATATTAGTGTAATGGAATCATGAAGGTATACTGTAAAATTTGTTTTCATTAGGGGAATGTCAGGATACCGATTTATATCCTTTCAGAAAGCAGCATAGCTGCTCCTAGCTGAAGTATGCTGGGCTCCTCTAATAGATGCATTAGTAGTATGCTAATATTTCATGTAGTGAATGTTCACACATCCTGGTCTGTACAGCTGTAGGGGGTGTATAATTTATAAGATTTTTTACCCAGATTTTTTTATAAGATTTTTTTTTTCAATTTCATTAAAGAGCATTTTTAATGCTATTTAATTATTGCAATAATAAAAGAGCATTCAAGCAGCCTTAAAAGTACAAAATATGAAAACAGAACAGTTTAAAATAATAACAACAGCAGATTGTAGCATTATCAGAGTTAAAAAGTAAAAAACAAAAACCTAGATCAGTGGTATTAAAACTTTTTAGACCGGGACCCACTTTTTAGAATGGCATTCATGCATCAGAAGTGATGTCATTGACCTGGAGGTGATATTGTGGCAGGAAGTGACATCATCAAGCAGAAAGCATCATTGTAACATAATAAAATGACACTCCTGAATTGCAAATTGGCATTTCAATTTAAAAAAAAAAAACTTACTTGAAAATTCAAACTGTTAACACTTACAAAAGAAATATAACAAGAGTAAGGTCTGCAGTTTCCAAGATGGCTGCTCCCAGGTTTCTGCGACCCATCTGACATCAGGTCGCGACCCACCGAGTGGGTCCCGACACATAGTTTGAATAACACTGCCCTAGGTAAATACAAAGGCCTTTTCCAATGTCTAAAAATAATTACATTTGATGCTGGGAGAGCATTACACCTACACTTGGAAAAAACATTAACTACTGGGTCATACTGGGGTCAATGATATCCTAAAGTGTTTTGTACGCATTGGCAGGATGAGATCAAAATCAAGCTGGCTTTTTCAATGGAAGTTGTCTTAATTGATCTTGTTAATCCTCCTGCGTGACCAAATATTCAGAATAACCTAGGAAAACACATCCTAGGAAAATGGTCAAAAATGGTTGGAACCAGTACTTGTCATGTCATAACTTGCACCATTAATCTGAGTTTCTCCTTCTTCCCATTTTCTTCTTGATGGTTTTTAAAAAATCGATCATTCTGCATTTTCCCCTCACTGCATTTCCAGTGATTGCACTCGTGTGTTCTCCCTGGTTTGGAACATGACCCTTAAAGAACTTGCAAGATTGCTTATGAAGTAAGAAACACAAGCCCCGACCGGTGCTCAGGATTGGATTTTAATATGATCTCTCTCTCTCTCTCTCTCTCTCTCTCTCTCTCTCTCTCTCTCTCTCAGGGCGCAATCTTGGGTGGCCCTTGGGCAGACCCATGTTGCGTGTGTAAGCCCAAGGCTGTGGCAAACATGCCGTAACGCACATCTGCATCAGCCCAGGAGGTGCGGGGTCAGTGTGAGGATTCTGTCCACCCAGCCGTGCTGTGGAGACAAGCAGGTAAGACAGCCCAGCGCTGGCTGAGTTTGGCCAGTGTAGGGGCTGGTGAGGGTGGGGGGAAGCAGGAGAGTGGTGGGAGGGAGGCAGAATGGGGCTGGGGGAGAGCAGAGGGAGGCCAGCCCAGGAAGGGGGTAGAGTCCAGATCTGGCTATTATATGAAGGGCAGCCACATCCAATGGGTCTGGCACTGCAAAGCCAGAGCCAGTGCTGGGTGTTGCAAATGTGCAACAAGACATGATTGTGCCACCCTGAAAGTAAATGGCACCGGCAAGGAAGTCTGCACCTTCCTGTCAACACCACAGTAGGATCCCGAGCCTCTGGAAAAACACAGATAAAGGCTGAGGGGAGGGTGAAGGAAGTGGGTGGGGGAGGTGTTATGTGGTGGAGGGAGGGTGGAGAGTGGGCAGAACAGGGAGAAGGACAGGCCCAGGAGGGGTTGGGACCTCCTCCCTGAATCCTATCCCCTGTGCTGGGCTCAAAAGCCTGACATGGGGATTCTGTAGTTTACACCAGCGAAACAGACTCAGCAAATAGGCAAACTCAGCGAGCTCCATTGAGCTGGCTGGGACCTTACTCAGGGTAAGGGGATGAATGTCCCCTGACTCTGGAGACCTACAGCCTGCTCGCATCCAGCAAAGGGTCAACCTGCCGATGTGAACCACCTTGATTCTACATGACTCTTTTAGAAATGAGGTATAAAAATACTGTAATAATAATAATAATAATAAAAAAGAAACCATTAGACTGATCTAGTGGAACAGATTGCCAAAGGAGATGGTAAATTCTCCCTCACTGGAGACCTTCAAGCAGAGGCCTGACAAGCACCTGCTGGAGATGCACCTGCTAGGGGAATTTCCTGCTACAGGCAGGGGGTTGCACCAGATCAGTGATGGCGAACCTATGACACGCGTGTCAAAGCTGACACACCATAATGTTTGGGGTGCACACCAGCATTCACCAATGCCTGACAAGAACTGAGTTTTGTTTTACTCATTTTTCATTTTTGTAATTATTTGATGCTTCTTTATATAGTACATAGCACCACACATGACTAGTCTGGACTATATTTTTTGTTTAAATAAATGAATATAAAGAATTGTTTCTCTTTTGTTTGGGAGGGGGGTTGACACACCAGCAGAGTTAAGTTAAGCATTTTCCTACGTTTTGACACGCTGAGCCCAAAAGGTTCACCATCACTGCACTAGATGAACTTGTATGTCCGTTACAACTCTATCATCTACCAGGCATCACATTTCAACTCAGGCTTTTCACTCAATAATTTCAAGAATCCCCATATGTTGTTCCACTACTTTTATATCCTGGCATCAAAGAAAATACACCCACACTCCAGTTGTGGAATGTAAAGTGGGAGAGGGAGAATTTCCATGCAGAAATCAAGTCACATTCCAAATTGCAATGTGATGAAAATCCATATGCATACAGGCCCCGAGGGGGAGCTGTTTGCAGTATTTTTCTCTGGTAGAGTTTTCTATTTTCACACATCAAGCCAGTTATTCCAACCATCACCAAAAGTTAAGAGTAGAGTTTCAAAACTCTTGTCAATTTATTATTGAGTGGTAGCGCTCAATAGGATCTGGCTGCCCGTTGCCTAACAAACGAAGAGGTTCAGATTTAGGCTAATTCTTTTTTGCTGACTTTCATGAGAGCCATTGTCTCAGTACCTAATTGCCTAAAGCTGGACCTGGAGTGAAGACATAAATTTTAAGTACCTGCTCATTCATCTCTTCACTTTATCTGTCCCACATGGTGATGGTGAAGATAAAACAGGGCAAAACTGGCATCGCAGGAATGAACGGATGTTAAATAGATATAAATATAGAAACAAATTGTGTTATCAAGGTTTTTTTGCTGTTTATAAGAACAGAAGCATACAAAATGAAAAGCCAAATTAAATTATTTTAAAAATACAAGAACGGTTAATCAAGTCACCAAATTGAATACGTGCCAACATTAATTTCTTCTTGATTCAGAAAAAGCCAACTAAGTATCACTTCCCAAGTGTAAAACTAAATAATGTTAAACATTAGTATCATTTTGAATGCTGATCAAGTAACGACAAGAACCTAATCATATTTTTTATTTATTTATAATCAAAATTAATGGATTAGCATTGTCTTGGAATTTGTCATTCCACAATGCATTAATAGACAGCACTGAGAGATCAATTTGTCATCGGCCTGTCCTTCCCCAATTTCCATTATCAGTTCTACATGTTGCTATACTCCAAAGTTTATTTTAAGTACTTCACAATTGTAAGAAGATCTGTACTTTTTTAGCATTAGCTAATCCCTAATTGCATAGAAAGGAGTATGTGAATTACAAGTAGAGATGGGGGCCAAATTCTCCTGAGCCATGCTTGGAAATGAACGAAGTCCCTTACAGCGCAATCCAAGCGCGCCTGTCGCACTGTTGCTACATCATAGCGTCTGCACTACAATGTGACCAGCGCTGTGACCAGCAATGTGACCAGCGCTGGCGGTGTTGTGCTGATCCTACAGCATAGCGTCTGCACACAGCAATGTGACCACCCGCGCAGCGCCTCCCTTGCGTCAGCCAAAGCTGGCTCCCACAAGGGAGGTTCCATCTTCAAACGGGGCGGAGGAAGGGCGTTTCTGGGCAGGCAATGGGTGGGTGGTGGGTGGGGGATGGGCAGGCCGGCAGGCGGGCCAAGGATTCTGCCATAAGGCCAAATCCTAAGCCCATTCGCAAGGCTGCGAGGCCCCGATTCACCCCACGCGGTCTCCTCGGATCTGCGCCTGCTGTTTAGCAGGCGCAGATCCGAGGAGCACATAGTAGAGGCTCCAGCCTGTCCTATATTGTGCTAGGATATGGCACTGGCCGGCTGGCCTCGCCATTCCAGCGCAGTATAGGATAGCGCCCTTAGTTTTTGGTCAACTCTATTTAAAGAATCAAATTGCCCATAAAGTAAAGAATTGCCCATTTCCACCTTCATTTAATGTAAAGTATTTCTATTGCTCCATTTCATTAAAAAAAGGGACAACTAGGGAGGGGGATGTTGGAAAACTTGAGGAGGTGAAAAGCATGTACTGCCCCCCAATATATATGAGACAATCTAGATCAAAGATCCCATACAGAGCACGGTTTTTGCCACTTCACTTAAGTTTTTTTTTTGGGGGTGTGTGTGTGTGTGTCGCATGACAGGGTCTTTTCAGACATAGCTCTCAATTCTCTCCCCTTCAGATACATTTAGCCCCCTCATTTTTAACTACCTTTTCTAGTCATACAGTTATTTTAGATAAATTGAAGCCATCGCATCATTTATTGTTTTTCAGGTCTCACTTTCGTTTTAGTCATTATTGCTCTGATTTTGTTTTAATTATTGCTCTTTTAATTTTTTTTACTATTAGGCCCTGAATTTCTCATCTTGATGTAAGTCACTTTTAGGGCCCCTTCAGGAGCAGAAAAGCAGGTTAAACTGATGCTACTATCTCTGCATCCAAGGGTGATGTGAGCCAAGACAATGTTGTCATTTGGGAGGTGAACTTAAGACATGGAAGATCGAGGTCCAAATCCCTGCTCAGCCTTGAAGCTTCCTGGGTGACCTTGGGACAGTCTCTCTCTCTCTCTCTCTCTCTCTCTCTCTCTCAGCCTCATCTACCTCACAGGGTTGTTGTGAGGACAAAAGGTAGAAAGGAACTATGTACACCATCTTGGACTCCTTGGAGGAAGGACAGTACAAAAATGTGAAAAATAAATACATAAATACTGTAGCAAGTGGTTTCCTCAATACGCTGCAATACTGATATCCAATGTGTGTATGGTAGGGATGTGCTGGCCCCACCCTCCACCCCTGCTGTGGTCAGGGTTTGCCACAGATTTTCTCTGCAACTGCTCCACTTGAACATTCACTGGAGATTAGGGCTAATGCACATGTGTCACTGGAGGGGTGGGGTTAAGCAGACTTACTCCTAGGAAGGCCCCACATGTTAAACCAGCTGTGGAGACAAATATCTGAACAGGGGTCTAGTAAACTGCTTGGAATTTTATCCGCCTTGCCTGAATATATGTTACCAAGGCCGGCTCTAAGAGAGGCAGGGCCCAATTTGGGGCATTCCCACAGGGCCCCCCCCCACCCTCCCCGCGGTGCTCCCCCACTCACCAAGAATACTTGTGGTGCTGTGAGAGAAGCACAGCACCTGGAATGAGTTGGTGGTGACATGATGACATCACTGCCAACTATTTCAAGGGGGCCCGTCTTGGGCTGTTCGGGGGCAGGTGGGAGGGCCCAAGCTGCCCTGCTCACCCCACCGACTCACAGCCCATAGAGCTCCCGGCTGCAGCAGCAGGTGTTATGCTTACTGTGCTGGTGTGGGGCCCCCCAAAGCACAAGGCCCAACGTGATGACATTGGTCACACGGGCTTAAGGCCGGCCCTGCGCATTATCTAGCTTCTTGAAAGTACTCCCAACTCCCCATGTTAGATTCCATAGCTAAGGCAGCATCTCAGCAATGCCAAAGAGCCTGCCATGTTTGCCAGCTCCACAGCTGAAAATAATGGTGGTGCTTCATGGTTTGGTGATGCCCTGCCAAGGCACTCTGGCAGCCTCAGCAACACAGGGCCAAACCACCAGCCTTCGTCCCAACCTTCAACATTGGGGACAGGGTAGAAGACAATCCCTAATCTCCTCTGCAAGGTTTGGAGGAAGACCAGGTTTCATTGATCAGACTCCCTTGAGGAGTCTTAAGGGGTGACAGCTCGCATGCCACGGCCAGGCTGCAAAGCCAAACAGCGCAACCCTGAGAAGAGGCTTGCTTCACAGGGTAATCCAGCTAGCAGCCTCCCGTTCTGCATGGAGGAGAAACAGCTGCATAGCCCCCTCCTATATACCTTGTACCATAGGTGCTATGCATGGAAGCCCAAGTATTATGATGATGCAGGATTTCATCATTTTTTGAACAGGGCTTCTGCATACTATATGAAACCTGCTCGCCACATGTAACAGAAGGAGCATCACGAGCGTAGAACTGCTCCTCCACCATCCAATGCAGTAAGTGTATGAAGGGCCCTCAGGATGAGACATATTCTAGATAGGACAAAAATAACGCAATCCAATTATAAAATGAAACTGTTGACCTACTTTACAGCACTTCTCCATAGAGGACTGTATATTTCATCTACAGGCAAGTTGGCGTGTGCCAGTATGTAACATATTGACCCAATTTCATTTGAAGATTTTCCTACCGGTTGTTCTATTTCACCTCTGCTCTTTTGAGAGTAACTAAAATAGCATTATAGCCACGGACAGTAATCAAAGTAAAAACCTTTCTTATGTGGCTAAGAGTATTGATTTAATAAGCAGCTAGGACTGACCTCTGATTAATTTGATGGAAGGGCTCTTAGATCATTTTCCCCTTATTTGTTCAGCACTCAAGCCAAAGCAGATTTATTTCTTGATCTTAAGTCTGAAAGGAAAACATTAATAGAAGGATAACTAAGGAAAATCTATTTTAAAGTATTCTCCCCAGCACATCCCCCCTCCATTTTTATTCTCTTGTCTGAACAGTACACTCCATATTTTTTATAGAACTATTAAGATACTTTACAGAAGCTCTCTAGACCTCTATGGCCAATAAAAGAGAAAATGCTGCTACTGAGTGATTTTAATAACTTACTGGCATGGTGTCATAAAAAATGGTTTAGGGTTGTAAAAAATGGGGATAAAGGGTATTTTCTAGCAGAGTGACAAAAAATATTCTTGTTGACACTATGCAATGGGCACTTACTTCTGATTTACTCTGGCTGACAAGCTGTAGTAAAGGAAAACAGAAACGTGCAGAGGATGAATTTAGGCTTGGAGAACACTCTTTATGCAAGCAGCTATATCTGTTAATCGTCACTACATACACTAATATTATCCTGGGATGACGGTATACTCATCAGCCTAGGCAATATAAATGGTTAATTGCATTTATAGCTAAATGCATCAGTGCTTGAAATCTGACAGGGAAAACATAATGACATATACAAGTCCTGCCACCCAACTTCCATCAGTTTTAGTCATGCATCTCATATACCTTCCTAAAAACAAGTAACTAGGGGACTATAATAAAAGATAAGAACTCTTGGGGAAACTCTGTCCCCCCCCCCCCACACACACACAATAAAAGCTTGAAAGAAAGGCATGGGTCATCCATGTTGACAATGATAAATCATTGTTAGGCTCCATACCACCATCATACCAATTTACCCTAGTCTAGCCAATGCAATCTTAACCCAAACCCTTTCCCATTATATTCTGGCTGTCAATAAACAATCCCTGATTCCCCACCCCCCACCCCATCCAGCCTCTCTATACTTCACTGGCATATAAAAGTAAGCACCCTCCCATATGCTGTGATACTATTCAGACTCATCAAGGGACAATCCAGAAAGTTGAGGCAAAGCCAAAGGCACTCGTCTTTTCACACCCTGCTTTTGCCTCAATCTTTAACTTAGGACAGGTTTCATACAGGCATTTTAATAGATCTGCGTTCAATAGACCAGGATGGATATTATTTCCCTAGATTGAAGGCAAAAGGAGAAGGGGGCAGCAGAGATGGTTAGATAGTGTCACCGAAGCGATGAACATGAAATTGGGTGAACTCCGGAAGCTACTGGAGGATAGGGAGGCCTGGCGTGCTGTGGTCCATGGGGTCGTGAAGAGTTGGACACGACTTAGCAACTGAACAACAACAACAATATAATTTCTATTGTTAGGTTCATAAAACTGAACAAAAAGATAGCATCATTTGAAGCTAAGCATTATAACAAACTGGCCCCAATGAATGTTTCAGCATAAGTACCAATTACAGAAATACAGCTCCAAACTATCCTGTTTTAGAGATAAAATGTCAGAGGAATAAAGAAAGACTCCAGTTATCCATAGTTTGCCCTCACAGTTCTATGTAACATGGACTTCTGGGCAAAGTAGTTCCCTACAGCACATACTCTGCTCCTATGAGGAAGTACAGTTATCACTAAACAGAAAGTAACACCCTGAGATACGCATACAGGCATGCCCCAGTATCCACTAATTCTTTATCCATGAATAAAGAATTATCCATGGATACTGTTTGAGTTATCCATGGATACTGGGACCCCTTTTAAAAAGATAGGGGAACATTTTGTTGCAGCAAAACCATGGATGTTCTCCTATCTTTAAAAAAAGGTGTCCCCAGTATCCATGGTTTCAGGTATCCATGGTGGGGTCTGGAACAGAACCCCAGCTTATACTGGGGCATACCTGTACTCTGTAAGGGCACAATCCTAAACTGAGTTAGACCAGTATAAGCTAAGGCAGCAAGTTTGGCCAGCACAAGTGCCACCGTAAAGCATGTTTGGACCACTCTCGGAGTCACAGAGGCCAGCTCACAGACATGTGCCATCCTCCCTGACTCCAAGAATAATCCAAACATGCTTTATGGTGGCCCTTGTGTTGGCCAAACTTTGCTGGCTTAGTTTATGCCGGCCTAACTCCAGTTTAGGATTGTGCTCTAAGTGATGTATAGAACAATAGCTCTCTGCCAGATTATAGACAATTTGCAAATGTTTCTCTATTTCTCAAGTGACTGAAAATATCACCATGCTGGTGACTTCCTGGCCTCAGTTCATTCTTCAGAGGGTGTGTGCTTTTACAGAGCTTTTGATGATAATGGATTGTGAACCTCCACTTGCAGACTTTTTGATTATTTTTTGGATGCATTTTTTGGATGCGTTTTTTGGATATGTTTTCATGAAGGCTGAACTCCAAGAGGTGTGGGTCAGGATGCTACACCCCACATATCCCACCACTAGTCCAACAACCAAAACATCAAGAGATGATTTGCATGCATGAATAGGAGGAGATCAATGCCGCCATGAATGAACATCTAACACAATGCTATACAATGAAAGAAGTTCTCACATTTGGGGCTAGAAACCAGGAAAGCTAATATGGTTGAAGTGTTAGACCTGAATTGAGAAGGCCTGGGCTCAAATCCTTTCCCAGAAACTCAGTGTATTACACTGGATCAGCTGCTTTCTCTCAGTCCAGAGAACTGTTCGTGAGGATTCAACAGGAGGAAAACTATCCCCAAAATATTTGAAGAAAAGGTGGGACACTAATAAGATAGGCAGACATACACACACCAGAGACAGAAAACAACCAGAGGTTGAAAACACACCAGAGGTTGAAAACAACCTCGCTGTGGTGAGCACTATTCTCATTGCAAACATATAGAATTACTTTCCATATGGGTTGTAACCATAATGGAATGAACCTCTACAACAGCCAAAAACACCCACTGGAAACATGATTGCAGTGATGCTACATGCTACAGACAGGATGAGACTCTTTGCCAAAGGAAGGCTGATTTGAGTGGAATTGGCTTATCAAAACAAACACGAGACAGCTCTTCCTGCCTACTTTTTTCAGTTAAAGTGAAAGAAATGGCACATGAAGCCTCACACAATCATGGGCAAAGGCTGATTACAATAGGTCAGTGTTTCTCAAACTGTGGGTCGGGACCCACTTGGTAGGTCGCGACCTGATGTCAGGTGGTCGCAGAAATCTGGTGGTAGCCATCTTGGAAGCTTGAATTTTCAATGGATGGTTTTGTAATTTTGTTTTTAGTTCAGTGTTTTTACATAATATTTTGTCCCAATTTTGCTTTCTGTCAAGGATGCTTCATGGTTGTACAATTGCTGCCGTCCAAGAATGCCAGTTTGCATTCCGGGAGTGTCATTTGATTATGTCACAATGATGGCACTTCCTGCTTGATGATGGCACTTCTGGCTATGATGGCACTTCCAAATTAATGGCATCACTTTGGGTGGGTCTGAATACAAGTGCCATTCTAAAAAGTGGGTCCTGATCTTCAAACTTTGAGAACCACTACAATAGGGAAACTGTTTTGTTTTCAAACAAATTAACATGAAGTGCTTCTGTGGCTCATCATACAAATCTGAGTTGGGGGGTCAAGAATGCCGCCCCATCTGTATGCATGTGCTGGCAGGACTAACTTGTGACACTCCCCCTCCCCACATGTGTGGGATCTGCTTGACCAGGATTGGTTATGAGCAGAAGGGCAGGTCTCCTTTAATGAGGTTGACCATCTGAGCAAAACACACTGCAAACTAAAACATATGATGTCCTGATTTCAATAAACATTAAATCAACTATTAATTTTCCCAATGCCAATGTCATTTGTGCTCATTGTGGGGGCTACCATCACAAAACAGAAGCTGTCCGGCTTTTAAGTTTTATTTGACCACTGTTGTAATGCAGCTTGTTCATTTATTGGTAATTCCATTGTTTTAATTGCTTTGGCATGTATTGCATTTTATGGCTACCATTTTATTTTGTTGTTGTGTCGCCTTGGGTGGCATCTGAATGGCAGAAAGGCGAGGTAAAAACCCGCCTTAATCTTAAACCAATCAAGCCTTCTCTGAGGCATTCTCTCCTTTATTCACTGTATTTACTAATAAGGTTATTCTCATTAAGCACGCAGCAATCTCCAGGTAGTCATAACACTGAATGCATCAGTGCGAGAACTGAGAATACACTTTATTGTTGACATGGCAACATTTGAGCTGAATTAAAAAGCAATTTGGAAGAAAATTGTTACCTTAATGCCGCATTTTCCCCCTCCTTTTCCACTGGAACACCAATTAAATAGTACAAACTGAAGATCTGTGCCAGCGGGTATTGTGAATTGCATTCATGTAAAGCTAATACATAAGCAGGAACAATGGTGGCAGCTCATGCAGTGACTGTATTGGATTTGATACAATTGGTTGTGGCTGTATGGAAAAGTAATTTCTCTCTCTTTTGGAGGCAGCCGCATCTACTGTCAGTCTTGTTTTCAACTTCTCTGCAGATAATGACCCAAGGAACATTTTCTGAAATCTTGCTTGTTTGTGTGTATCACTTTCTGACTGGCATTTTTTTTTTCAGTCTGTACACATTACAATTAAAAAGAGAAGTCTCTTTCATAAAGGGATACAACCCGAGTCCTCCATTAAAAAATAAATACAATATATAATTACAGTTCTTATCTCCTCTACATACAGGGCTCACATTACTGGCGTCGTACTGATGTAAATTTCAGTTTTTATGAATACTGAAATGCAAGCAAAAATGGTTGGAAAGTACAAGTTAGTAAAGACTAGAATTAAGCTCAAATGCTCCCCTTCAACTTCGCCTGCCTCGTCACAATTGGAAAGCATCTTGGCGGTGTGTTTCCTGCTCTCACTCTAATTTGGCTTCATGACAATGACATGCAGCCAATGAGATGTGGCTACAGATTTGCAGCCCAGAGGTAAAAAGGGAGCAGTAAACTGTCATCTTATTGGTAGGCAGCAAGGAAGCAAAATGGTCCTGATAGCAGAATGAAGCAGCTGCCATTGCCACAGTCGCATGGTGGAAACACATGGTGTTCCACATGGTGGAAACAGGTGGAAACAGCAGTTCAAAAATGGGGAGGAGATTTGATGAAGCAGCTTGTGTCTGTGTCGGTGTGTGTGCACGCACACATGCATGTTCACCTTTTTCTGCCTGGCACTGACCTCTTGACAAACACTTTGTGTCTAGACCTGTCCCCTGAGGTGGTCATTTCGCCATAGCAACAGCCATTCTTTAGAATGTTTTTGGTACTCACAAGACTGGAGGCGCCTGACCTAGATAATACCAAAAGCACATTAACCTAAGCGTGCCATTCTCCTTGTGCAGCATAAGCTGAAAGGCAGCCCAAGGAGGCGCAGCAGTACCAAAATGGCAACCGCCACATCCTGTGGGAGCTGTGGCAGCAGTGGGAGTCTCCTCGGGGGAAGCCCCAGCCCCTGCAGTGGGGCTGCTTAAGTCTCCAGCTATTTGCCAACGGAGACTGGAGAACCCTGTGTGAGTTTCCAAAGGCCAACTCAGGGGGTTAGTATGCCCAGGGGGTTAGTAGGGGGCAAGTGCCACCGCCAGTCCCACCACGCTCCGGGGGCTGCTGCTCCCCTCCCCCGCCCAGTTCAGTCCTTCCCCACATTCCCCATGCCTTCCCTCTGCCCCAAAAGCTGCTCTGCCGGCCTGCCGTTTTACTTACCACTGTTGGCAGTGAGGCGGACACTCTTTGGTGCTGAGGCTCTGCCACAGCACCAGTGTGGGGCCTACAAATGTGCTTTAAGAGGAAGATTGAGGACTGCCTCTCTAGCAATAACATGAGGCAAGCATGGCAAGGAGTTCAGCAAATTATTAACTATAAAACAAAAAAATGCTGCCCCCACGGATGGAAATGCTTTGCTGGCGGAGGAGCTGAATAATTTTTTTGCCCAGTTTGAGGTGAATCCAACAGAAGTTGCCACACTACAGCCATCAGTTCAGCATGGCTCCCTCCTTGTTGTGGGAGAGCATGACGTGAGGAAGACCCTGCGAGCTGTAAATTCAAGGAAAGCTGTGGGACCTGATGGCATTTTTGGCCGGGTGGTAAAGGATTATGCAGATCAGTTGGCTGGGGTTCTAAGATTTTTAATCAGTCTCTGTCCCAATCTATTGTTCTATCTTGTCTGAAGGCTTCCACCATTGTTCCATTGCCAAAGAAGCCTTCTATAAGCAGCCTAAATGATTATAGACCAGTGGCACTTACCTCTATCATTATGAAGTGTTTTGAACAATTAGTTCGACGGTATATTATTTCCTGCCTTCCTGATTCATTTGACAGATACCAGTTTGAATATAGAGCAAATAGATCAACAGAAGATGCTATAAATACCGTCTTACATACTGCTCTAATTCATTTAGAGCAGCGGGGGACTTATGTAAGAATGCTCTTTGTGGATTTCAGCTCTGCATTCAATACAATCATTCCTTACAAACTGGTATCTAAACTTAAAGATCTTGGGTTCTCATATCCAATTTGCATGTGGATCTTGGATTTTCTATCAGAGGGTTAGATTAAGTGGCCACATTTCTTCAGTCAGGATTCTTAGCACGGGTACTCCACAGGGCTGTGTGGAGTCCATTATTGTTTACCATCTATACTTCAGACTGCACCAATACCTACCCTAGTAATAAAATCATTAAATTTGCGGATGACACTACGATAGTGGGGCTCATCTCTGAAGAAGATGAGTCCGTCTATCGAGATGAGGTGCAACAGTTGTCCCTCTGGTGCAGAAATAACAACATAATTTCATAATTTCATAAACAACATAATTTTAAACATTAATAAGGCCAAGGAGTTTTTAGTGGACTATCGGAAAAGAAAATCGGATATTTGGCCCTTGTTTATTGACAGAGATTGTGTAGAGCAAGTGGCTGAGTGTAGGTTTCTGGGGACCATCATGAAGAAGGATTTGACATGGAGCGCAAATTATTATTATTATTATTTATTGGATTTCTATCCTGCCTTTTTGCCCGAAGGCACCCAAATACAGCTTCTATCCTAGTGCAGTGTCTAGATTACATGCGGTGGTATAGTGATATGTTGAGTAGAGTTTTAAGCAAAGTGGTGACTGTATGTGATGTTCTGTTCTGATCTTTGTTGTATTGATGTTTTGTTTGGTCTTTGTTTTTACCATGCGAAAGCACCTAATTTCATTGTACATGTGTAAACGTGTACAATGACAAATTTCTATTCTATTTATGGCACGTTTGTAACACTGGAGCCGGCCGTAACAGCCAACCACCAGCTTCAGGATTGTTTTGTTTTTTTTAATTTCAAGACAATCATTTTCATGCCCTTTTCTCCATTTGCCTTGTTTTTGACAGTGATTACTATTGTCTGGGGCTGTAGTGGGCAGCAATGTCCTTGGCAAAGCTGCCGTAAGTTTATTTTCCCAGTGCGCTTTAGCCATGGTCAACACAAAGGAAAGTGTACTTTCTGGAATGAAGGTAAGGTCTCCTCTAAAAAACACCTTGAAAACATAAAAAAAATGGTTGCTCAGAAATCAATGTGAAAAGTGAAAACTGAACCAATGGGACAAGATCAAATTCCTATTTCATAGAAGCGCAGACAAATGTAAAAATGCCACCCTTTAAGCTTGACTTCACCTGTGAACCTTTTTTTTCACTGTTCTATGAGCCTTGTCCTTCAGAAAATGGCATCAAATGGGACTATTCCTCAGGATGTTGAAAGTGCTGCCACATTAAGAGAAAAGTAGGGAAAACTCATTATCAACAGAGGAATTCTTTTAGACCTTCTGGACATCAATTCCTACACGTTCAATAGATAAAGCAGGGAAGAGAGATGGCAGGCTCTATCCCTTTCCCCTTAATACATTCACTGAATGCCAAAAGAAGGCTCCTGCATATACAACTGTATTCACAGAGGGTTCTGTCTATGTTTTTAGGAACTTGTAAAGCCAAGATCCCAGATTGTGTGGACACAGCCCCATGAATTCAGCTGAATAGGTACAATATCATTGTTCAGGCCTTCAATGAAAATCAGTTTGGTTCTCTTGTTTTTATTTAAACCTGACACAGTGATGATACCCCATATGTGTGCATTGACCATTAAATGGAGTTTTGGGGCTATATTTTTATACAACCTGTACGTTTTCCACATGCAGTAAGATTCTGATGTAGGGAGATTTACAAACATTCATGGATTTTGGCAGCAGTACAGTCACATAAAAGACTATGCTACTATTTACTTTTCACATCTGAATTCATTCTACAACTGTGATCCTGTAAAATTTAGGCAAGCAGATCCATTTCCCCTTAAGCAGGAAAATCTTGGCTATGCAAGAAGTACCAGTGCTGCCTTCAGAAGAGCGTTTTCAAGCCAACGTTACAACAAAAGCCCAGCAGATACTGTAATGGTCTGGAAAAGAACAATTTCCATTTTCTATGAAATCAATAGGAATAACTATCTATCTATATATAAAAGAGCGTATGTATGTATGTTCCACATAGGCTCCGCAACGCCTGGACTGATTCGCGTCAAACTCGGCACGCGGGTGCCTTGGCCCCCCGAGACTATCGCTGCACGGTTTTGGAACGGATTGCGCCCCCACGGGCGCGGGTACAAGCGAATTTGTGGTTCGCTATGGGTGGCTATGGGCTGAGCCGCAGCATTCCGAGGCTCTGATGATGTCATGATGAGCTGCAAATGACATGCGGAATCTTCAGGCAGCAACTGAACTCTTTACAGTTGAAGACAAACAGCAGCAAATAGGTTTCCCGCAGGCAAACCGATACAGGGCCAGGGAAATGTGTTCTGTGGACATGTGGGCGGTCCCTGCTTGGCAGTGGACAGTTGGCACAAGGTGCTGTGGCTGTTGCTCTCTCTCTGAAAGTTTACTTTCACTGTGTAATGTAAGGCAATTGGGCAGGTGCAACCAAAGGCTACAAAGATGAAACAACAGCGTACACAGGAAACACCTGAGGGGAAAAAAAAACGACTTGCAACGCTACGTCACAGAGCTGCTACATCTAGAGCAACAGAAACAGTCCAGCAGCAGGTATGGGACATATAAACACCCGGGCACACATGTGAGTGGGGGGGGTCAGGGATGGGACATATAAACACCCGGGCACACATGTGAGTGGGGGGGTCAGGGATGGGACACATAAACACCCGGGCACACATGAGAGTGGGGAGGTCAGGGATGGGACATATAAACACCCGGGCACACATGTGAGGGGGGGTCAGGGATGGGACATATAAACGGGCCATCTGTATGCCTGGTGAGTGAGGGGGGGGTCAGTGAGGGGACATATAAACATCCGGGCGAAGCCGGGTACATAAAAGTTAGTATCAGATAAAATGAAAGCACTAGCCTGAGTATAATAAATATCAAACACTTGCTGGCTATTTGAACTCAACTTTTCTTCTACAATTGGCACTACAAAGAGCTTTTAAAGTGGACACGCAATTTGAACCATTCTTTAATTTTTGTTATTATAGAAAGCTGTAGAAAAAAAATGATCAAATTGCAAATAAGTACTTAGCATTCCAAGTCTTACTCTGTGACTACCATAATGTCCCTTCCTTTGTTGTTTGCTACTAACATATGACCATTAATTGTAGAATGTCTTTGAGCAAACTCAAACCAAACACATGTAATCAAATCTTCTTTCATTTTTGTGACAAAAGAGCTGTATCTAAAACCAAGAGGCATAAAGCATAAGGAGAGCCCAGCTGGACCAGACCAAAGGACCATCTAGTCCAGCTTCCTATATCTCATAGTCACCCACCAAACGACTCGGGGATCACCCAAAATAACAAGATACCTACATCCTGTTGCACTCCTTTGCATCTGGCATTCTGAGGCAGAGCTGTAATGGGCTCCAATTGTTTCTGGGGCAAAGCAACATCATGACCGCCCCCTGTGTCACTGCACCCCTACACCACCACTCTGCCCCGTGCTGCCCTGCCACACCCCCAGCATCCATAAGCACTCCATTTCAAAGCCAAACTGATGCAGGGGGTGGGTGGGCCAAGCTGTGCTTCTGCTTTTTACCCCTCTTCTTCATTGCCACTACTCCTCCCTGTTAATTTGCATCCCACAGCAACTGGCACCCAGAGCACCACCACCACCCCCACACCACCCAAAATATGCATCTGTTCTGAGATAGCCTACTTCTAAAGCCAAGGAATTGGCTTGTAACATATGATGGACTTTCCTTCTAGAAATCTGTCTCATCCCCTATTGAAGGCATCTAGGTATCCTGATGGCATCAAAACATCCTAAAGCAAGGAGTTTCACAGATTAATGACACAATGGAAAAAAGGTAATTTAGTTTATCTGTTCTATCTTTCTTCATACTCAATTTTAGTGCATTCACTTTAGTTCTAGTGTTGTTTGAGAGGGAAAAGAACATCCTTCTACCAACCCCCTGCATAATTTTGTACATCTCAGAGTGTAATCCTAACCTACTTTCCAGCAACAGGGTAAAGGCAATGAAGCTCCAATTGTAAAGGAACAACCATTTCCTTACCTTGAGGAGGGTTCCATGATTTCCCTCCAGGAACATCCAGGAGATTTTTCTCTTTCTTTTTTTGCCCCCCAAAAAGATTCTTTTTGCCCCAATATGTACACTTACAGTACACTGAAATACATCTGCCATTTTATTGTCCATTCTTCCAGTAAAAGGTCCTTTTGGAGATCTTCAGAATTCCTTCTGGTTTTCTCCAGGTTTTGGGGGAAGAGGGAAGGCAAAACAGGGGAGGATGAGGCCCAGGAGCTCCTATATAGTTAGCATGGATTTGAGAAGCCCCATAGGTTGGCTGGGGCTTTACCCGGGAAAAAAGATGCCCTTACCCCAAGGAGACCTCCAGCCGCCTCCTGAGCAGCATTGGATGCAGGTTAGGATTGTTAACAGGTTAGGCTGTTAACCGTTCATTTGCTTCTGAATTATCACTTTTCCATGCAGAGATATCACAAATATCCAAATGCTGTCTGGAATATCCAATTTCTAACACATACTGAGCCCATCAGTTCTAACATTTACTACTGCACTTTATTGCTTGACAGTTACAACGATTTGGAATGCTGGTGGCCGTCTATGTTTCCAAATACAT
Organism: Lerista edwardsae; assembly: GCA_029204185.1. NCBI lineage: Eukaryota > Metazoa > Chordata > Lepidosauria > Squamata > Scincidae > Lerista > Lerista edwardsae. The sequence goes on along the minus strand of JAJKFI010000004.1, from coordinate 20,096,054 downwards.
CTTTTTTTGTCTGTTAATTAAGTTCAAATTAAGCAAATGAGTGTTATTTGCCTGTCTTTATCTACACACCAAGCATGACACCTGTTTCTTACTAGTCCTGCATATTTTATGTCCTTAATTCGCTAAGAAAATTTTTCCAAGACCTAATGTTTTTTGGTGGTGTGTTTTCAACAAGTTTTAACATAACATACAGTGAAAAAAATATGTATTCCTGTTATTTTTTCAAGCAGTGACAACATGGAGAGAGAAGGAGCACCTATGTTAATTTGCTCCTTCGTACAGTGCTTCACAAAAGCACAGTAATGTGGGTTATTTGAAACACTACTGGGTTATTTGAAACACCACCATTTCAAACACTACTAAGCCACATAATTCAGAAAAAAAACAAAATAGAAAAAAATCAGGTATGTATATTCTATTAAGTCCCTATTCTTCCAATTGTATGTACTTTTAGCAATTTTGTTTTCCCTCTTGTTTGCCAGATGCTGGAAAGTATATGGTTAGAAACACATTTCATCTCTGACAGATAAAAGAATGACTTACTACCAATATACAACCCCCTGCAGTTTAAGAAGTGCTGACTGAGCAAGCGTTGCCCAATTCTTTATATCTTGACATTTTTTAGGCAATGCTGTGGAGAATAAGGCTGAAGGAGAAGAAAGATTAAAGGAATGTAGGTGCTCTTCTGAAAATGGCAGGTGTCCACATGGATGAAGGAAAAAAACACACCTCTAAATTTATATTGACGAAGCTCCTGAGAAAATTCAGGCATGGTGCCATGCAAGGTCACAGAACCTTGAAATGTGAGAATATAGTACTTGAAGAGGTATCAGACATAGGCTACAATCCTATCTTCATTTACCTTGGAGTAAGCCCAGTGATGTCATGCAGGGGGAATGCGGGGGAACTCAGTTCCAGTAGTTAAAATTAGGGCTGACTCCGCCCACTTCACTCTCCCTCCTCCCCCTCCCAATTCCTCTGCAAAGAGCTTTTCTTCTTGGTTGGCCGGCACTCAGAGGGTTAAAGGGAGCGACTCCGGATTCCTAGGGGGGCAAAGGCAGTGATGTCATTCAGGGGGAACGGACCAGAATGGGCGTTCCGGACCCTAACTGGCTCCGTGCCTGGTTCTGGGTTCCCGACAAGTGCCATCAAAAGTGAGTTCCTGTTCCTAAATCATTTGAATGACACCACTGAGTAAGCCCCATTGAACACAACAGGGCTTACTTCTGAGAAGACATGCATAGGATTGGGCTGATGGATACAATCATTGGGAAGCTGGGATGGGCTGTGGCTTCTTACTGAGGGTGCAATCTAGGCATCCCATCTCCCTGCCAATTTACATGGGTTGGCGAGCCAGTCCCGAGCCGTCGAAATGCACAGGGCCACTGTTGCCTCCTTGCCAGCACTCTGGCAGCATGTGGCTTTGCAAGCTGCCAGAGGCCCTTTTGCAACTGCTATAAGGCAGTGTCCGATGGTGGAACGCTTGTTCCGCCACAGGCCAGGCTCCTTAGAACTGGGCCACAAGTTAAGCATAGTAAGCTATTTTCACATATTTTCAAATGCAAAAAGATTAGGAGAAAAAGTTCAGACTGTGACTGCTGGGATGGTCTTGTTGGTTAACTTGACAGTCCTGAATTTTTCTTTTTTGGAGCCATGAAGTACTTAGCAGCATAGTCCCATCACCTGTTCTGAATCAGACTGCATTCACAGTTCTTTTGAAGCAAGGATCATGACAGGTTGTTGCTCTAAATAGATGCTTGGATTTCTAAAATTACCACATTTTTACGTTTCCCCTCCAAAGGTAAAGATAACGCACCAGCCAATATTTGCATGAACAGCCCCCAAGATTCACACATTTAAATTTCACTGTCTTTACTTAGCAAACACCTGTTGCCCCTTGGCTTTCCTAACAGGTGTGTACTTGATTTAAAAATGCACATTCATTCGTGTAGGAAAAAAACAAACGTACATTTCAGTGACCCATTCTGCACTGACTCAGATTCCCACCTCCGTAAGAACCATCCTCAACAGACCTAGATATAATTACGCTATGAAATTGAGATGCTGGGAAGTTAGGGTAAGATACATATGCACACTGGCAAGAGAATTAAGAAGCTTTGAATTTTTTTTAAAAAGGCCTGGAATTCTCTACCCTTTACTCTTTGGCAAGACTGCAGAGGAATATGAAAAATCATTTTTCACTTCTGAGGATGAAAAAAAAGCAGCTCAACAACAATGGCAAAATGATAAAGAGAACACAAGGAGCAGCTTTTCAATTTCCCATGCTTATAAATTAAATGAAAACGCGGTTTCTAAATCATGCTTCTAAATCAAATGAAAAAGTCAAACTGATCAGAGCATGCAAACAAGGGCTTCTTTCTACCTTTCCATTCAGAAGTGAGGTGTTGGAGAGTAAATGATGCACATAGCCTCAGTTTGAGACAAAACGTACCATGGTGGGTAATAAACCCCTGCACACAGCATTATAGTAAATCTAGGATCAAGCTTTTTACTCAGTTGAACATCCCAAACCATGCAGCAATGTCTGTTGTTGTCAGCAAGTATGTGAACTATTCAGGATGGAGAAGTGTCTTCTCCAATCCCGCCCCACAAAAGCTAGTCTCCAGCATGAAGTGCTGGTACACTCAGTCTCAGGGCACAATCCTAAACTGAGTTAGGCCGGCATAAACTAAGCCAGAAAAATTCGGCCAGCACAAGGGCCACCATTAAATATGTTTGGACCACTCTCGGAGTCAGAGAGGGCAGCACACAGACGTGAGCCATCCTCCCTGACTCCGAGAGTAGTCCAAACACACTTTTATGGTGGCCCTTGTGCCGGCCCAAACTTTGCTGGTTTAGCTTATGGCGGCCTAACTCCAGTTTAAGATTGCACTCTCAGTATTTGAACCACAAGTGAAAACTCGGGCTGGAGTGCAATATTCCTGCTTCACTTGCTTTGCCAATCATGCCTTCCTCATTGTGATACAGACACTGTGCTTCCATGCTACCTGCCTTGGTAATCTTGGCTGACCTACTAACCTGGAACAACACAGGTTGGCATGGCATGATCGTAAAGCCTTGCCTCTGTCAGAACCCTTGTAGCTGCATTCTGTAACAGCTAAAGTTTCTAAACACAGTAATGGGCAGGACTATTCTTCTGTTTAAAGGTAAAGGTTTCCCCACAACTGAATGGTCTAGTCGTGACCGACTGTAGGGGGTGGTGCTCATCTCCGTTTCAAAGCCTGTATAGCCAGCGTTTTGTCTGAGGACAAGCTTCCATGGTCATGTGGCCAGCATGACTATACGCCGTAGCGCACGGAATGCTGTTACCTTCCCACCGAAGTGGTCCCTATTTATCTACTTGCATTTAGGTGCTTTCAAACTGCTAGGT
>JAJKFI010000004.1:20059224-20092653 GCA_029204185.1 Lerista edwardsae | reverse complement strand
GGTCGCGAAGAGTCGGACACGACTTAGCGACTGAACAACAACAACAACAACAGAGCAAGGCAGAAGCGCAGGCAGTTTGTGACAAAGTCAAGTTCTTCCTCCTGGGTCACATCAGACTGAAGGGAGAGTTAGGTCAGCACAGTTAGGCCAGCAAAGTTTGGCTGGCACAAGAGACACCGTAAAGCCCGTTTCGACCACTCTTGGAGTCAGGGGGGATGAGGCAAGTCTCTGACTCTGAGAGTGCTCTAAACATACTTTAGCGTGTCCCTTGTACCAGCCAAATTTTGCTGCCCTAATTGTGGCAGCCTAACTCCATGTTAGGACTGTGCCCTTAGTTGCCTTCTTGCCAGAAGCACACACCCTTTCCATGTTGTTCCTTCACCAGCATCATGTTCCTACTGCCCAAAATAGGGCTCTGCAGTGCATTCATATGAGGATCCTGCCCTATGGAGGATCAAGGCAAGGCAATTAAAAATTGAGTGGGTCTTCCTGTATTAATGGGTATGTGTGAATTATATGTCTGCTTCCATTGACTTAGAAACAACTCTGACCGACAGAAGAAGGTGGAAGAGGACCATTAGTTTAAGCCACATCCTAGGTTGCAAATGAAAGGAAGGAAAGAAGCCAGCCAGTCAGTGTTTAATAGGCCGTGCATTTCGGCTATCAGTTTCTTCTGGCTCCTATTCTTGTCCTCACTTTGTGATAACTAGGCATCCTTTAAAAACACATCATACAGAAGCAAGGACAATGATAAGATAGAAAAGAATGGTAAGAACAAGATTAACTTTGGCTCTTGATGTCAATAGCCTCTGCTGATAAAGACATGGAGAAAATTGTTTCGTAAAAGGTCAAATCAGAGAATTTCAGGAGAGAAACGCCAGCGGAAGACAAGTGATCCCTTTGCTATAGTTCTGAAGCTGATCTCTTTTGGAAGTGTGCTATCGAAAATGAGCATTCACCAGAGGCACAATTTTCCTGTTTCAGCTGATACTGTGGTGTACTTTCTATATGCAATACTGAAGTCTAGCTTCAACAGGTCAACAGACAATGTTGCCAATACAGGTGTACAGGGCAATGAAAAGAATTTACTTAAATACAGATAATCATTTAGGTATTGGCAGAGTTTTGAATACACTCCAACAATATTCTGGTCAGACCAAACAACAAAAACAGAAAGCATTCCAGTTGACCACAAATCTACATCTCAGTTCCTTCCACTAAACGAGAACACTCCATTTGCAGACTCAGAACCAACTCCCTCTCCTAGCAGCTCCCAGCCAGCAGGACAGAAAGAGCAACAAACAGAGGTCTAATGCATAAACATCAGAACAACTTTCTGCATTTTATGAAATCCATTTCCCCCTTCCTGGAGCCAGAATGAAAGCGCAATCCTAACCCAGAGTTCGGCTGGCACAGTTAGGCCAGCAAAGTTTGGCCAGCACAAGGGCCACTGTAAAGCACATTTGGACCATTCTTGGAGTCAGGGAGGTTGGCACATTCCTGTGTGTTGGCCTCTGACTCTTAAGAGTGGTCCAAACGTGCTTTACCTTGTGCTGGCCAAAATTTGCCAGCCTAACTGCCAGCCTAACTCCAGGTTAGGATTGCGCTCTGAGTGACGGAAGCTGTACCCTCCGAAACTCTCAATCTCACAAAAGGCAAGATTAAAGAAAGCTTTGTTGCAGAGAAACTGTTGCAGGTGAGGTGTCAGGACCAGCAACCTTTCTGCAGCTATTCCAGGATCAGATGATATAGGGAGAAAGAAGCATCTGTATCTGAGATTATCAGCCACGAGCAACAGGGATTTTTCCTTGAAAGTCTGGGTTCTCATCCCTAGAAAGCTCCTTTCTATTCTTTCCCCACATTCTTGGGGAGGGCAATTGGAGCCATTTTATTTCCACTGAATTTTGGGGAAAGGGTAGTCCAATCCTGTACTGCGCTGGAACAGGCAGGCCAACAGATCTCCCAACGTTGTCCCCAGCAGCCCCAGTCATCCAAGTAGCCCATGCAAGGCCGAACAGACTGAGGGCAGGGGTTAGGATCTGGCCTAGATGCTGGATCTTGTCTCTACCGTCTCCCGGAACTGACCCACACAGGGGCCTTCCCCAGTGATGTCATTCAGGGGGAATGGACCAGAACGGGCGTTCCGGATCCTGGATCCTAACGGGCTCCGTGGCTGGTTCCAGGTTCCCGACAAGTGCCAATCAAAAGTGAGTTCCTGTTCCTAAATCATTTGAATGACACCACTGGCCTCCCCTCTTTCCACCTTTCCCATACCCAATCCCCCCTGCCAGCCAAACTTGGCCAGCACTTCCCCACTGACTTGGCGCAGTGCAGAGGCAGGATCCGGGCCCGGCGGCCAACGCAACTGTCTGCACTGGCCCAACTGCCAGACATGCCTTATGCCCCACTCCCAGGTCAGCACAAATAATATTGTGGTCTAACTAGCCGACAGGACTGCGCCCTAAGCCATATAATCCATTATTGTTCTTGTGTGGCTTTCAATTTAATTGGTGCAATTTGATTGACCTTTGTATTTTTTGTTAGTCATTTATGATTTTCATGGTTTTAAAACTGGACTTCATAAACTGCTTTGGAAACCACAGTTAAAAGCCTGTAAATGGAAAATGTTACATGCCTGAGCTTGTGTGTACACATACAAATGCACACATCCTATATGCATAACTGTTTAATCAGACTTTGCCTCCCTCTTGAGAGGAGGGATGGAGCTTTCTCGAGTTTATTTTTAAAGCATTCAGAAAATCTGCAGAACTGATTTGACCAGAGCATAAGAACATAAGAAGAGCCCTGCTGGATCAGGCCAAAGGCCCATCTAGTCCAGCTTCCTGTATCTCACAGCAGCTCACCAGGTGCCCCAGGGAGGCACGAGACAACAAGATGCTTGCATCCTGTTGCCACTCCCTTGCACCCAGTACTCTGAAATAGCCTACTACTAATGTAAGGAGGTTGCACAATCCATCATGGCCTATAGCCCACGATGGACTTTTCTTCCAGAAATCTGTCCAATCCCCTCTTAAAGGCATCTAGGCCAGATGTCATCACCACCTCCTGTGGCAAAGAGTTCCACAGATTAACTACCCGCTGGGTAAAAAAGTACTTCCTTTTATCTGTTTTAACTCTCCCAACCCTCAGTTTTAGCGGGTGGCCCCTGGTTCTGGTGTGTTGAGAGAGGGAAAAGAACATCCCTCTATCGACTCTATCCCTTCCGTGCATAATTTTGTATGTCTCAATCATGTCCCCCCTCAGGTGCCTTTTTTCTAGGCTGAAGAGCTCCAAATGCTGCAGTCTTTCTTCATAAGGGAGGTGCCCCAGCCCCGTAATCATTTTTGTCGCTCTCTTCTGCACCTTTTCCAGCTCCACTATGTCCTTTTTGAGGTGCGGCGACCAGAACTGGACACAATATTCCAGATGTGGCCTTACCATTGATTTGTACAATGGCATTATAATATTAGCTGTTTTATTCTCAATTCCTTTTTTAATTACCCTAAGCATGGAATTGGCCTTCTTAACTGCTGCCACACACTGGGTTGATACCTTCATTGAATTGTCCACCAGCACCCCAAGATCTCTCTCCTGAGCTGTCAGAGACTGCTCAGAACCCATTAGCCTATAGGTGAAGTTTTGGTTTTTTGCCCCAATATGCATCACTTTACAATTGTCTACGTTGAAAAGCATCTGCCATTTGGCTGCCCATTCCCCCAACTTGGAGAGATCCTTCTGGAGCTCTTCACAATCCTTTCTGGTTTTCACCACCCAGAAAAGTTTTGTGTCATCCGCAAACCTGGCCACCTCGCTGCTTATGCCCATCTCCAGGTCATTTATGAACAAGTTGAAAAGCACCAGCCCCAAGACAGATCCCAGGGGCACTCCACTTTTCACCTCTCTCCATTCTGAAAATTGCCCATTGACCCCCACTCTCTGTTTCCTGGCCATCAACCAATTCTGAATCCATAAGAGGACCTGCCCTCTGATTCCCTGACTGTGAAGTTTCTTCAGCAGCCTTTGGTGGGGGACTGTGTCAAACGCCTTCTGAAAATCCAGGTATATGATATCCACAGGTTCACCCACATCCACGTGCCTGTTGACCTTTTCAAAGAATTCCAAAAGGTTTGTGAGGCAAGACTTACCCTTACAGAAGCCATGCTGACTTTCCTTCAGCAGTATTTGTTCCTCTACGTGTTTTAGGATTTTATCTTTGATGAGGCTTTCCACCATCTTACCCAGAACAGACATTAGGCTGACCGGCCTGTAGTTTCCAGGGTCCCCCCTTCTCCCTTTTTTAAAGATTGGTGTGACATTGGCTATCCTCCAATCCTCTGGTACCGTGGCTGTTTGAAGGGACAAGTTGCATACTCTAGTTAAGAGGTCAGCAACTTCGTTCTTCAGTTCCTTAATAACTCTTGGGTATATACCATCTGGGCCTGGTGACTTATTTATATGTAATTTATCAATTTGATCTAAAACTTCTTTATTAACCATTATCTGCTTTAATTCCTTAGTTAGGTAGGGCTGTTCGGGCTGTGGTATCTGCCCAAGTTCTGCTGTGAAGATGGATGCAAAGAATTCATTTAATTTCTCTGCAATCTCCAAGTCCCCTTTTATCTTGTCTTTCCCTCCCTCACCATCCAGCGGGCCAACCGCCTCTCTGGCAGGTTTCCTGCTTCTAACATATTTGAGGAAGCTTTTATTATTCCCCTTTATGTTGCTAGCCATGCGTTCCTCAAAATCTTTCTTGGCCTCCTGTATCACCTTCTTACTTGTCTTTTGCCAGAGTTTATGTTGTTTTTTATTCTCCTCATTGGGGCAAGACTTCCATTTATGGAAAGAAGCTTTCTTGCTCTTTACAGCTTCTCTAACTTTGTTTGTCAGCCATGCAGGCACCCTCCTGGACCTTGTTGAGTCCTTCTTTCTTTGCGGTATACACTTCCTCTGGGCCTCTACTACTGTTATTTCAAACAGCCTCCATGCAGCCTGGAGGGATTGGACTCTTTTTACCTTCCCTTTCAATTTCTTCCTAACTAGCCTCCTCATCTGAGGGAAATCTGCCCTTCGAAAGTCAAGGGTTCTTGTGTCAGATTTGCTCTACACTCTTTCCTGGACATGCATGGCAAAACCAATCGCAACATGGTCACTGTTCCCCAATGGCTCAGTAACACTTACATCCCTAACTAGGTCCCGAGTACCACACAATATTAAATCCAGAGTCGCCTGTCCTCTGGTGGGCTCCATGACTAGCTGCTCTAAGGCACAGTCATTCAGCACATCAAGAAATCCGGTCTCTCTTTCTTGACCAGAGCAGCAGTTGACCCAGTCGATATGGGGATAATTGAAGTCCCCCATGATGACAATCCTGTCTCTCTTGGTCAACGCCCTGATTTGTTTCCTCATTTCAAGGTCACCTTCAATTTTTTGATCCAGAGGACAATAGCACCCCCCCCACACTACTACATCGCTCTTATGCCCTGGTAGTTTAACCCACAGTGACTCTACGGTGGAGTCCTGCCCACCTTCAGTTTCTACTCTGCTGGATTCTATCCCTTCTTTGATATAGATGGCCACCCCACCACCAACATTCTCTTCCCTGTCCCTCCTATAGAGTTTATAGCCTGGGATTGCAGTATCCCACTGGTTCTCTGCATTCCACCAGGTTTCCGTTATGCCTACTATATCAATGTTTTCCCTAGCCACCAAACATTTAATTCCAGTTCCCCCATCTTTGCTCGGAGACTTTGGGCATTTGCATAATAACACCTATATACGGGGTTCCCTAAGGAGGGACTCTGATTTGATCCCTTTTCCCCACCTCTCTTTCTATTGGACAAATTGTCACTTACACTCAAGTTTGAAGTTCTGTTGTCTACTCCTCCATTACTCTGTGATACTCCTCCACCCTCCTCTTCCCATAGGGATGAGGAATTCCAAACCGGACGCCACTTGGCTCCTGTCGGCTTCCCCCAGGGATAAGTTTAAATGCTGCTCTGCCACCTTTTTAATGTTAAGCACCAGCAGCCTGATTCCATTCTGGTTCAAGTGAAGCCCGTCCCTCTTGTACAGGCCTGGCTTGTCCCAGAACGTCCCCCAGTGCCTAACAAATCTAAACCCCTGCCCCGACACCACCGTCTCATCCATGCATTGAGACCCCTGAGCTCCGCCTGCCTAGCTGGCCCTGCACGTGGAACGGGTAGCACTTCTGAGAACGCATCAAGAAGGGTCAAGAAGGGCAGCAATACTGATGTCAGAACAGCCCCAATGCACTTTCACTGTTTCATCTGTCTGCTGCTTCGGTTAAAACTCCAGTGTATGAGTACTGATTAAAATCATAGTCTGACCTTTTAGAATACCACAGACAAGTCACATCTTCATTTCAAACTAGATTTAATAACACTTAAAGGACTGCCATTTTCTTGTCATTGTTGGGATGCCAAAACCCAATTAAAAGATTAGCCTGGCCAAGCCATCTTTATGTACATAGAATACATCTTTATATGCACATAGAGGGGGTACCACTCTGATTGGAAAATTGAAGATGACAGCAATCGCAGTCATGACCATTATTTATTCTGATAGATAATTTTCAAGGATTTTAGTCCCCGAATTTTGTCAGTATGTAAGAAAACGTTGTTATAAGCTGCATAAATAAAAAGGATAAAGAATATGTATGATTAGCCACATGAATATATTGTCACCAAGTCGTGTCCGACTCTTCGTGACCCCCTAGATGCATGCTAGGCCTCCCTGTCTTCTACTAGCTTCTGGAGTTTGCCCAAATTCCTGTTTGTTGCTTCTGTGACACTATCTAATCATCTCATCCTCTGCTGCCCCCTTCTCCCTTAAATCTTTCCCAGCATGAGGATATTTTCTAAAGAGTCCTCTCTTCTCATGAGGTAGCCAAAATATTTGAGCTTCAGCTTCAGGATTTGTCCTTCCAAGGAGCAATCGGGCTTGACTTCCTATAGGATTGACCGATTGGCTCTCCTTGCAGTCCAGAGTACTCTCATGAGTCTTCTCCAACACCATAATTCAAAAGCATCTATTCTTCGGCACTCTGCCTTTCTTATGGTCCAGCTCTCACAGCCATACATTGCTACTGGGAAAACCATAGCTTTGACTATGTGAACCATTGTTGGCAGGGTGACGTCTCGGCTTTTGATTAAGTTGTCTAAGTTCGCCATAGCTTTCCTCCCAAGAAGTAAACATCTTTTAATTTCATGGCTGAAATCACCATCTGCGGTGATCTGGGAGCCCAGGAAAATAAACTCTGTCACTGCTTCCATTTCTTCCCCTTCTATTTGCCAGGAAGTGATGGGAGTGGTTGCCATGATCTTAGTTCATAATCCTTACTGCCATATTCAGGTCCTTATAATAGCTTTTCATACTTCATGTTATTTGGGTATGATTTGTTTCTTCCTTCCTCAAGTCAGCAGGGATGCAAGGAATAACTGCAAGAAAGTCCTTTTCACATTAGAGAAGATCTCAAAGAAAAGTTCATGTTCCATATATTTCCTTCAAAAACTTTCATTTGTGCACTTCCTTGGCTTTTCTGCTGTATCTTTCCACTGCTGCTTTTTTGGACAGGTGCTTTTAGTTCCAGTTATAGTATATCATGTAGTTCCAAACCCTGAAGTTAAACAGTTGCAGTCCCGATAAACTGTACTTGCCCCAGCTGCAGACATTCAATTTTCCCTTTCTGGCATCATTTATTTTGCAAACACGTTTCATAGAATAAGAGAGTTCTCAACCTCTATTTGCCGATGGTGGTCCTTCTGGTCATTGCTAGAAAAACGACAGTGCCTGAATCAAGCTAATTAACTGAAGCATTTTGCTGATACACTGTCTTCCTCCCAAGGAAAATCACAACGCTAGAAAATTTATGGTGAGGAAAGAAAAAGAAGATAGGAGTGTTTCACATGACCATCTGTGTGCATCAGAAACTATCTTCCCTCCCTCTTCCACTAACAGAACAGCAGCAGCAACATTTTATAACACTTTTCCAAAAGTTCCCCCCACCCACAAACTCAGGAGTTCAGAGAGAGGGCTGTGGTCACAAGACACCAAATACACTGTTCCAACTAAATTTGGAGATGGAAGCAGTGGCATTCCTACAGGGGCTGGAAACACTAAGAGAGCAATCCTAACCAAATCTCATGACACCAACATGGAGGAGGTCTTATTGGAAGGAGGTCATGGAAGGTCAGACTGGAAGGCTGCAACTGAGTCAAGAACCTTGTTTTCCACAGGTATAGAAGATGATGCATTTCACTGTTATATCACAGTTTCACCTACTTTGCTACTTGTCTGATTTCATCACCTGCCATGCTGTGGAGCATGGCATCTTTGATCCAATAAGTTGGGCATCTGGGTAACAGATGGAGCAGTAAGGCCAGCACAGTTAGGCCAGCAAAGTTTGGCCAGCACAAGGGCCACCATAAAGTGCATTTGGACCTCTCTAGGAGTCAGGGCTGATGGTGCACGTCTGTGTGCTGGCCTCTCTGACTCCGAGAGTGGTCCAAACATAATTTATGGTGTCTCTTGTGCCAGCCAAACTTTGTTGGCCTAACTGTGCTGGCCTAACTCCAGGTTATGATCACGCTCTTAGTGTTGCAGGAGCTCCTGTGTAACATGGCTCCTCGCCCTACAGCCATTCGTCACTGGCTCAGAGCCTTTGTCCAACCTATGAATCGCTTTGGAGGCAAGCGCAGGTTCCAGCAAAACTTAGCTTCCCCCCCCCCCGGTAGGAATGTCACTGGATGGAAGGCTTCACCTACATTCTGGAGGCATGAACATGTCATTCATATTTAAGGAGGAACCAAGGCTCTGTTCAAATTTAGGATGTTGAACTCCAAAGATTAGTTAAGGAAGTGGGAGGTGATGACACGGTTCAAGTGAGAAGTCCTTGCCTGTTGATCTGTGGCCTCTTGCCAACAGTCCTGTAAATAAGCACATTACTGTTCTTGCCCACTGGTCTCCAGGCAGGCACCTAGCACCAAGTGCACATGCCACAGCTTGTCTACTGCACATTGTGAATTAAAGGACACACGAACAAAATATTGACCATGTAACAGCTTACCCTAATGGTTAGGACCACCTGTGGGAAGCAAGATGTGGCAGAAATGCATCTCCCCAATGTCGTCTTCCATAGTGACGCCCATACAGTTGTAAATCCTTGCCTCAAAAGAATGAACTTCAGCAGCCCATAATGCTAACCTCTTTTGCAAAGTGATAATTTGGTCACTCTCCCCTGTTACTCTCCCCACCCCAGGTTCTTGTACAATGCAGCTTTTAATTTGAGCCAGAGAAGGAGCCAGGTCCTCCATCCACCCAAGAGTTTCCAGCTTCCCAGCGAACTTTGCTTGTCACTGTCTCACGGGAAGACAAATTGACTGCTTAGTAAATTGCCTCTCAGTGAATTGAACCTTAGTTATTGTCTCTGCTTGTCTTTTCTTGGGCTGCTGCGAGGTGTGTGCATGAGTGAATGAAAGCCTTTTCTGCTTTCTGTACTGCTGGTTGGAGGCCCAAGTTCTGCCAAGACCTGCGAGAACAGCTCAAGCAGTTGAAGTGCTTTCACAGCTTGTTTCTAGATTCACCCACTGCCTATTCAAGCTGCAATGAGCTGCTCCCAGCCACAGACTTTTATTGTGGTCTGAATGGCCTAAATGGTCTCTTCTCTACTAACCTTCCATGCCCCTTTCTCTCCTCTTTCTGCACACCAAAACTGTGCCTTCCCTGTCCCCGGTTCCCCAGGGAACAGTCTGCATCCCTTCCCCTCCCACGTTTCCTCCCTCTTCATTGTGTGTCTTCTCCCTCTAAGGAGTTCATCTTCCTTATAACCACTTTCCCAAGGGTTCCATTGCTGTATGATAGATGCAGGTGTCCCCTGTGTAGAATAAGTGTGTGAGAGCTAACCCAGGCCCAGTGGAACCCCACCCTTTTTGTTTTCGTTTCTCAGCAATGTAGTACGTTTTCTGCACCTTCACCCTTGCCTTTGTTTTTCTTCCCTGTTATACAGTGGGTCCTCCTTATGTGCAGGCTCAAAATCTAAGGATTTGAATATCCACAGATTCCAAGCCCAGAGCTGGAGGGCCTCAGACGACCTTCCGGACACAACCAGAAGTGGCTTCTGTCGGCTTCCGGGAGGTGTTCTGAGATGCAGGGAATCCACACACGGCCTCCCCACGACTCAGAAGGCTTCCCGGACATGACCAGAAAGCACTTCTGGCAGAGGCAGTGTCGTGCCTGCCATGGGCACCAGTGAGGGAGCTGGGCATGCAGCGGAAGAAAGTGGTGTGGAGCTGGGCCCTCCCGCCTCCCTTGCCTCCATTATGCCCCAAAATGGAGCAATTCCAGAAGCAGGGGGCATAGCGAGGCTGCCCTGCCCTAGGCGCAATCAGAGTCTGCTCCAGCTCTGCACAGCGATGACTTTCAGGTGCATCCAGAAGCCTTCTAAGGAGACCGGGAGGCATTCGGATACGTACAACCCCCTGGAGGGCCAAAGTAAATTTGGATTCTAGGTAAATTGTTGTGGCATCACGCCATCATGAATTTAATCATCCACAGATTTCTGTATCCCCTGGGGGAGGATCCTGGAACAGATCCCCCATGGCTACCAAGGGCCCACTGTACAGTTGACCCATTCATCATGAGACTGGGTCTCTGCTTATTATTGTTTCCCCCCCCCAGTATGTGCACGTTACTTGCATTTTTAAAAGCTGACAACACGGCTCATCCATGTCCATCACCAGATGCCATCCCTGACCTGCTGCAGTTGCTTCTGCTGCAACTCCCAAGCACACACGCAAACCCTCACCCCCCCCCCCAAAAAAAACCCCAAAGAACAATTTCCACCACTTTTATATTTGTCTGAATAAGCTGTGAAACAGCTGTCTGCAGAAAATGCAATTCTGTTCTATTGATTTTTGTTGGTTAAACATGAGTGCTGTTTATTGCTTATCAATACCAAGCACCTCTGATTAAACACCTCTTAAATGCAACCTTTAATAAAGTGATTATTATATAAGCACACACTCCTTGTCTCTTGCAAATCAGATCTGACTTTATCCTTCACTGTAATTACATCAATCAAGACCAGACTATATTAAGATTGATGTAAACTAGCAGAATTTAATTCACATAATCTGTAGTCAATCCTTTGGGACAATGGCAAATATATATTGTCCAAAGTTGGTTTTTTGGGAGCCCAAATTACTTTGATGGTGTTACAGGAGGACAGTGTATCTTCCTCTATCCATGGGGGAGGGGGAACTACTCCCTCCCATAGCTTGGCACAGTACTATTTGCAGATTGATCTGACTGGAATCTTAGCTGAAGAATAACCAAACTCATTTTTCCAAGGACACACAGTGAGTAAGTGCATGGAAGCAGATCAGGATCATGTCCAAGTGTCCTTTCTTTGACATGTGCACTTTGTCTCTTCTGCACAGAGTTTATATGCACAGAAACTGTAAAGTGTGATCTGAAAAACGCAGGGTTCAGCTCCACTACAGTATACAGTATATAGGGCAGCTCTAACCAGAGGAGCTCATCATCAGAAAATAATTGGTCCGAAGCTAATGGACACCATCTTCATCCTGCCCCATGAGCATTCATTCTCTCATTTGCATAGGACTAGAGATGGTATTTCATGCCACCAACATGGAGGAGGTCCTATTGGAAGGAGGTCATGGAAGGTCAGACTAGAAGGCTGCAACTCAGTCAAGCACCTTGTTTTCCACAGGTATAGAAGATGATGCATTTCACTGTTATATCACAGTTTCACCTACTTTGCTACTTGTCTGATTTCATCACCTGCCATGCTGTGGAGCATGGCATCTTTGATCCAATAAGTTGGGCATCTGGGTAACAGGAAAGGAGAAGAACTAGGACAGGAAAGATGAGGAGGGCTAGTCATGAGTGCATCCTCTTTCACAGCTTTTGAGTAGCTGGAGAACTACCTGCCTATCCATGTTGCAACCTAGAAGCCCCTCCCAAGCCTACATTGCTCTCTCTGACCTCAGTCCCTCCAGTGTTTCCCCCCCCCCAGCACTGCCATTGCTCACAAACATGTACTGAGTGTTTCCAACAAGCAGAGCAAAGATAAGTCAAACGTTGACAGACCAAATAGGTATTCAGCTGTAGTGCTTTGAATTTCTTTTCCCTCTATGGCTGGCACTAAAAAAAAAAAGAAGAAGAAGAAGGAATCTTAAAACTAACATATTACGCCCAATAGAAATCTGCTACTCACTATCGTAAGTTCATTTTTGAGTGGTCTTCTGCAGAGGCACGTAACCCACCCAATGATTTCCTCTGCGGGCTCCAAATGCTTCTAGATCAGTGGCTCCCAAACTGTGGGTTGGGACCCACCAGTGGGTCACTAGACAATTTCAGGTGCATCGCAAAGCACCTAGAGCAGGCATATTGAAAATATGGGAAATGGGCTGGCAAGGGGGAGGTGTGTGTGGTTGTTTTGCTTGTGCCAAGGTTGTAAAAAAGCTTTTTTCTTACTTTTTTTTTTTTTTGCTTTTGGAAAATAGCTGAGAAGTAACTTACTGCTGCATTCTCAGGAAAACAGCAGGCTCTGACATCACCATGATGATACTTCTGGCCATGACATCACTTCTGGTGGATTCCAGACAGATGGTCATTCTAAAAAGTGGGTCCTGATGCTAAAAGGTTTGAGAACCACTGTTCTATGTGGTCTACAAGATTCTTCTAAGAAACTGGAGGAGAAGATCATTCTTTCTGCCCTCAGACTAGCACTGAAAATGTACGTCTGACAAGTCTGCCTAACCTGGCATGCACCCACTCAACATCTTTCCATGTCCACTGGACACAGCTGAAGAAAACAGCCTCTTATAGGTAATAGCTGACAGGTTTCCCATTGGAAATAATTGTTACAACTGATGTTAGTTCACCATCAACGCACTAGTGCCACACATGGGTCATATACATCACCAAGTACAGCTTACTAAAACTTTTGTAACGATTTGATGACGTATGAAATGGAGAAACACAAGCTCATTCACCGTAAGTGCGATATTGTCTCCTTGGTATTCTAATTTTTCCTTTTAAGGTGTCAGCAGAGGAGGTCAAAAAATCACACTTTTAACAATAAGACATGTTATTCTCACATTATTAGCAGCAAACACCTTCAGAATAAAAAAAGACTGCATGATTTAAGTTCACCTCAGCTTTGCTGGAAACCTTCTCTTGGGAGTTTCAACCTACTTTCCTCAATTTTTGTCAACACTGATTAGCGCAGTATTATTGCATGCAGAAGTGGGTTGGGACCTACTTGGTGGGTCGCGACATGATGTCCGGTGGGTTGCAGAGAGCTGGGGGCAGCCACCGTGGAAACTGCAGACCTTCTCTTGCTGTATTTCTTTTGTGTGTGTTAACAGCTGGAATTTTCAAGTGAAGGTTTTTTAAAATGTTTTTAGCACAGTGTTTTTATATAATATTTTGTTCTTGCTTTCTGTCAGCGATGTATCATGGTTGTACAATTGCTGCAGTCCAAGAATGCCAATCTGCATTTCAGGAGCATCAGTTTATTATGTTACAATGACAGCACCTCCTGCTTGGTGATGTCACTTCTGGCTATGACATCACTTCCAGGTTAATGACATCACTTCCAGTGGATCCCAACATGAGTGCCATTCTAAAAAGTGGGTCCCGATCGAAAAGGTTTGAGAACCATTGGACTTGCAGGTGGATTACACCTGGACTAGCACGCATATCTGTACATTATTCATTTTACACCATTCTCAGCTCAAAAACAGTACATTTTAAAGAACGTTAATACAGGGGGTCAGCACGTCAAACATTAAAACCAGAGTAGCTTCTAAAACATCAGATTGCTCATATTTCAATGTTCAAAATTGAGATACACACCTTGGACAAGAACCACCATTTTGAACATGTTCAGTTTTGCGGCTCTGCATGCAGAAGGTCCCAGGTAGGGCAGGAAACATTCCTGCCTGAAATAGTAAAGAGCTGCTGTTGTTCAGTGACAACAATACTGAGCTAGATGGACCATTGATCTGACTCATGGTGCAATCCTAACCAACTTTCCAGGGCCAGGGTAACGCAGCTCCAAGCTAAGGGAACAAACATTCCTTTACCTTAAGGAGGGCTCTGTGACTACTACTCCACTACAGAATGCAGAACATGCCCCATTCGCACAGCTAAGTCAGTGCTGGGCAGTTAGTTAGGATTGCGCCCTCAGTATAAGGCAGCTTCTGATGCATTTATAGTCCAGTAACCAAACTGTATTTATGATGAAGCAGTCATGACAGCTACCTAGCTTCATTTCCTAAGGTGGCATTGGGAAATACAAATATGAGAAATATGTGGACCATGTGCACCAGCAGATTTTGTGGGATGATTTCATCTAAGCTTTTCCACCACTGACGTCTTTTTAGGGCCCATAAAGTAGGTTTTAAAAAAACAACAACACCACTGTATAAAACACAAAACACCACATTTTGGTGGTTGAGATATTTTCCAGAAATTAAAATACATTACTTTTCCAAGTAGAAATAATACTGTGGCCGCATCTGCTGACACTGCATCACCTATATAATCTACCATACACCTTTTAAGCATTTAAAATTAATAAAAATGAGAACTTGGAATGAGAATGTAGAATAAAAACACACAACACCACGATTTGCGTTTACACTCAAGAAATTTTGGAGAAAAAAAAAATCACCAAAAAAAACCCCTCAGAAGTCATTTTAGCCCACTTAAAAATTCCCCTGCCAAGAGGGGGGCTCATGAGGTCATTTGATGGCCACTTGTGAAACATTCTTCTCCTATACTGTACCTAATGCAGGCCAATCCTGACTTCAGTTTAGGATCACAGGACCCAGTCCTAACTAAATCCAGGCTGGGAGAAGGCTTGAGGTGGAGCCATCAATTCTAATGTGGTGACAGAGTTTCAACCACTAGGGGTCAGACTGGGACATAGAGATGAGAGTATGGTGTGCTTAGAAATGAAAAAAAATAATAAGTTGAAATATGAGCAATATTCCATTTATCATCAGATCTAAGTTTAGTTCACTACTTTAAGAAGGAAGAATACATCATGTATCTGGGCAGGCCAAAATGGTAATTGCTAAATACAGCAATATAATGCAAAATTGGGCTCTTTAAGCCACAAAACGGGATATCCTGTTGAATCAACAAAATATCATAGAAATTTACCTTTTAACTGCTGGCTGATTGTGTTGCAAAGAGCCTTCGGGCCATTTTGAGTGCTTAGTGGCAATTTGCAAGCCACTAATTGGGTTCAGAGCTGTGCTTTGTTCTCCATTTTCTTTGTTTACATCCCTCTCCTGGGCTGCACAGAGCTTCTACTATCTCCTCCCAGTGTCTACTGGGCATGCTCCTAAACTTGGGGAAGAGCCTTTTAAAATACTTGCATTGCAAAGTCTTGTCTAAAGTAAGCTGGTTTACAGTGCTTCTGCATTACTTTTAGAAAGTATTTAAAATGGCAGTGGCACTGTTTGAGTTGGCAGTGTTTTCAAAAGCATTTCTATTGTATTAAGTGGCTGTATCTTCACTTTTTTACCAATTCATCAAGTGCTAAGTTGTGAAGCCCCCCCCCCCCCAGCAGTAAGTAGGTGTATTCTCAGTGTTTAAAATGTTTCTTGGAATTGCTACGTTTTGGTATTTCCTTTGAGTCTGCCAGCATTAGGTTCTGCATTGAGTCTGCCAGCATTAGTGTGCACACAGTGGTTTGTTAGGGTTAATTGATATGCTTATATTTTGAAATTGGTCACTGTAGGCTGGTTGGCCAACTGCCTCAGACCTTGAGTTTTAAAAAGTGACCCATTTTGCCTACATGTCTATCTTTTGTCATTATTTTTGGAGGGTGTTTCATGCCTTTTATGCCTATGGCAATATCTGCTGAAAGTATGCAACCTATATTACATAGATTAGAATTTATAAAAATGCTTTCAAATTGATTAAAAAGTAATTTTCGGAATAAAAACACAAAACACCACTTTCACCAATTTTTACTTTTGGATAACACTGCCATCCCTGAAAAAATAAAACAATTTTAGACTGCCTCTAATCATGTATTACTGAGCACCTAAAATTGTACTGTTTGGTTTATTTGTTGCAGAAAATGCAAAATCCATCAGAAGTATGTCGATTAGGAAAAAACATGAGTGTCTTGATAGTTTCCAGTTCCAATAGTCCAAACACAAAGGTCTGGACCATCTTCTAGTTCTGAGTTTTCAGAACAAGAATCCCTGAATTTAGACCACAACACCCAGTATGTTCACATTCAGACTAGCTAGAACTATAATCTCCAAAGATGCTCCGGGGCTTCATATTCTGACTAGTTAGAAAGTGGATCTCCAAAGATGATTAGGATTTCCATGTTTTTACTAACTAGAACGAATGTTGATTGATTTTTGATTTTTACAATAATGTACTTATTAAAATTTTAAAGCAGTAATGCCTTAGTCTTATTCAAAAATAAAAAAAAAAGTATATCCAGTATCAGAGACAGAGCAGCAAGTTGCTGCAGCCAAAGATACTTAAAACTTCTTAGAGCCCAATACTATTTCCTCCCCTCGCCCACTGCATACACATCAAAAACAGATGCACTGTATCCATGGATTGGGAGGTTTCGGAATCAAAATGAGATTTAAACTTCCTAACCCCTTTGTAAACCTCCCTTTCCACAATGGGTTTTCTTGGACCTGTGCCAGCAACATCAAGGAGAGAGAGGGGGTGGGAAGGCTGAATAAAATGAATATAGGATCCAGCGTACACCAGATCCACCCCCTCAGGCAACCTCCCAGTCCCATTTTACCCCCTCTTCACCTAGTTTCACCCCCTCTATGCCCTTTTCACTCCCTTCCCACCCTTACTACTGCCTTATCTGCTCCAGCAAGTGGCTGGCAATCTGCTGGAGACGGGAGCGCTGCTGCGTCACGCTGCAATGCTCCCAAAATGGCCACCAATGGGGCACCACCTGATCCATCGGTAGCCATTTTGTCTCAGCGGAACTTGCAGCTGCACTGCCCGCGATAGCCAAATATTCATTACAATTGGATTGTTAGATTTCTCCATCTGTAAATCTTGATAGTAAAGGAAAAGAAAAACTATATTTCAAGGCATAGTTTCTATATTTCAAGCCAGTTTCTTTCACAATCCAGAAGATGGAGGAACCTGGATTAAGAGAGATCGTCAAGAGCTGTAGAGTCCAGCAATATAGAAGACTTGTAAGTGCCTAATAGTGTGAAAGGCCTTACAGTGGCATCCCTACAGGGTGGACAAAACACAACTTCCACCCCCCCTCCCGTCATCAGACCCATTCGCAGCTTGGCTCAGGCTTTGTTGTCTGAGCAGAGAATACCTCTGGAGGGGAGTGGGGAGGGAGCTCAGGCTCCTAGAAAACATAGCATTTTGCCCCCAGGAGGAATGTCACTAAGGCCTTACACAGAAAACATTTTGAAGCAATAAGGGGCAGATATAAGATTTTTAAAAAGCCTTATATTTTAGATAGTTTTAGAACTTATTTTACAAGAGTATTTCCTTTTTTTCTGGTTTTCCCTAAGAGTTCCCACTTTTCTGCTGAAAACATTCCTACTCAGCAAAAAAAACACCACCTTTTTCCCGTTCATTTTTTCCTGACCTTCGCGTCTCCAGGTGTACCTCAGTCTCTCATTGCCAAACCCAAGTGAACGAGAAGAAGAAAACCCCAAAAGCCTGCCAACTGCTAAGAAAGATGTTAAAAGCACTTGCCATTAAAGTTTCAACTGTGCTCAATGTTTTTTTTTTAGATAAAACAATAGGAACCCATCAATTTATATTAAAAAGCTTTTCATGATTCCTGCTTTGTATTTTTCTCCCATCTTTTTCGTATACACAACCGCACTATCAGTCTTTAGGGAGCAGTTGTTCTAGGCTGGGAGACAACAAAGATGGCATAAAAATGTCTCTTCTCCTTTCAGTTTGATGTATAATCTAATGATAAGGGAGAATACATGGCAGTCTAATTTATGAATCTGTAAAGCTTTCATGATAAGGGGTAAAAGGGAGAGAGAGAAAAAGTGGTTGACTGTCTTACCAAACAGTCTTACGTAAATGTGATTGACATCCTCTGATTAACACACTATGCCCCAAGAGCTTATCACAGCACATTGTCAAGTAAGAATCCGCAGTTGGCCTAGACTAAGACAGCATAGCCGAACTGATACTGGATCCTCAACATTACAAAAGATACGAAGTCTATATAACAAGGTGAACAAGGTTTATAGAATGTTAGATTCCATACAGAACAAGACTCCAGATCCTCTGCCAGCATTTGGAGACATAAGAAGGAACATACAGCCCTCTTCAAGAGCAACCAAAGCATCCCTAGAATTGTATCCATTGCAGACTACCATACCAACCATACATTGGTTCAATGCTTTACCTATGATTGGAATTCCAAGGCGTGGTCAAAGAGAATCCACAAATGTATAGTCATATCACACTTGTATGTGCAATCAACCCAGTTTTCATAATCCTTCTACCTTCACTTCCACTGAAGGCAGACAGAATGACAGCTGAAAATGGACCGTTAATACAGCCTGGATTACATGTAAGTGCCAGTGTGAAGACTGGGGCTTCCGTATCACGTGTCAGCACTTTCCAGAACAGTGGTTTGCAAACATTTTAGCACCAGAATCCACTTTTTAGAATGGCAATTGTCTGGGACCCACTGGAAGTGATGTCATGGCTGGAAGTACCATCATTTTTATTTTAAAACCTATGTTTTTCTGAGAACGCGGCTATCAGTTGGGTTATTTCTCAGAGCACAATCCTAACCTGGAGTTTGGCCACCGCAGGAGACACCATAAAGTATGTTTGGACCACTCTTGGAGTCAGTGAGGCAAGCACACAGACATGCACCGTTCTCCCTGATATTGAGAGTGGTCCAAACATGCTTTAGGGTGGCCCTTGTGCTGGCCAAACTTTGCTGGCCTAACTCCAATTTAGGATTATACCCTCAGTCATTTTCCAATAGCAAAGTGAATCAGAAAGAAAAAAGCCTATTTGCAACCTTGACACAAGCAAAATAACCACGTGGCCCTCCCACTTTGCAGCATCCCATTGTTACCAGTAAAGCTCCCTCTTTCTTTATTTTACTTTATCCATGGTTATATTAATATCAAGGACTCTAAAAATCAAGCAACAATCCATAGGCCTCCAGCAATAAATGCCAGGATGCAAGATGAACTCTGAGAGACACAGGTCACAAGACTTTGCTCAAGCTTGAAGACTCTCTATCTGTTTCCATTACCACACATCCTGGAAAGAAAATGATCATTTCGTTATCTCTAGAGGAATGTAATCCTGTCAGGCGTCTTTGCATTGTTTACATTTTGTATTTACCTTCCTGAATGCAACTCCAGGAACTCTTAATATGTTGGATACCTACATTTTACAGTAACTTACGCAAACCTCATTTTAAGCTGCTAGCTATCTTGATGTATTTACCAGAGTAATGTCTGTTTTTGCTGACACCACTAGCTGTGTGCACATCGTGCTTCAGGGATGAAGGAATGAAGGAATTCCCTTCATTCATACCCAAGTTCTCCATTCATACATTAAAGCCAACACACACAAAGTTACACATTAATCCCCTGCATGTAGAAGCAACTCCAAAAAAACCTTAAATACTAAGGCAATTTGACTAGCGAATGGTCACTCTTTGAGGCGTCCCCGTGCTGTTCCCAGAAGTCTCCTCCCGACTGTCCATCACTGCTCACAGGGTCACTGCCCGAGTTTCCATCACCCTGCACACAGACCTGCTGACCAACGGACCCTATATCTGGATAGGTAACTATCTCAGCCCTTTGATTCTCTAACCCCCTTTTTGCCCTTCCTTCCTTGTCTCTAGTGCTAGCAACTTGGGGTAAAAGAGGAGGGACCCCTACCCTACAAACCCTTTCCCCTGATTTCTATTGGATGCACCAAATACACTCATTTTACACTGCACTCACCACCATAGGTACACTCTGATCAAGGTATTACACTAGCTTATTAATGCTTTTAAGTATCTATTTTATATCTTTCTCTTAATAAAGACACCATTTTATTGGAAGTATTTCTCTCACTCTCTTCTTGAGGAAACAGGGATTTCTGCATTACGCTGTCTTGTTATCCAGCCTACGGTCCTATGTTAGAACATAAGAACATAAGAAGAGCCCTGCTGGATCAGGCCAAAGGCCCATCTAGTCCAGCTTCCTGTATCTCACAGCAGCCCACCAGGTGCTCCAGGGAGGCATGAGACAACAAGATGCTTGCATCCTGTTGCCACTCCCTTGCACCCAGTACTCTGAAGTAGCCTACTACTAAAGTAAGGAGGTTGCACAATCCATCATTGCCTATAGCCCACAATGGACTTTTCTTTCATCCAGACCCCTCTTAAAGGCATCTAGACCAGATGCCATCACCACTTCCTGTGGCAAAGAGTTCCACAGATTAACTACCCGCTGGGTAAAAAAGTACTTCCTTTTATCTGTTTTAACTCTCCCAACCCTCAGTTTTAGCGGGTGCCCCCTGGTTCTGGTGTTTTGAGAGAGGGAAAAGAACATCCCTCTATTGACTCTATCCCTTCCGTGCATAATTTTGTATGTCTCAATCATGTTCCAACTGAGCTGTAAATTATATTAATTCCCCTTAACTCAGCTCTTTTTGGTAACACCATCTTCCCGTATTTTCAATATGGCTGCTCTAGGTGCTTCTTGAACGACCTGAAATTGGCTCACGACCCACTGGTGGGTCCCGAGCCACAGTTTGGGAACCACTGTTCTAGAAGCATAAGGCCCTATTCTTTAAATTATTTGGTAAGGTGATAAATCGAGCAAACACTTGCTGATGTGCACTGGGGCAGGCACTAAGGGCTGGTACGGCCTGCCGAACAAAGGGGCAGAAGCAGGAACCCATTCCTGTGACTGCCTTCTAAACGGATCACCACCAGTTCAGAGGGAACCAGCCCGACAGCTGTATTGGATCTGTGTCAAAACCTCGGTACTCAGTTTCTGAACTTGTAAGTGGGTTGTCTATTGAACCTGGAGACTACAATAAGCACAGGTAACCTAACAGTCCTATCAACAGAACTGTATACAGGGATATGGCAGGAAGCTAAATATCACAGGCCTGAAAAGGCTTTCTTAGTCCAAGCAAGGAAGGAACCATCTATGAAGAAGCTGGATTGTACAAAGGTAGGGGTAGGAAAGGTGCAGTTAATTCACTGTGCTGGAATACAATACAGCAATAACAAAAAAATTCACAGGACTGATGTGAGAACATGCAGTGAGGACAGCTAGGCACTGGATATAGTCAAATTGTAGGCCTATAAGTAACAACTTAACCTAAAAGAACATAGAAAAGAGTAGCAAACTGATAGTGGTTTCCCCCTCCCATACGCACGCACGCACAAGTGCATACACACACACACACACACACACAATGTTGATGCTTTTCAATCGCATTTAGATTAAAAGAAATGTGGGGAAAGCTGACCCAGGCTAAAGCAGCCATTTTCAACCAGTGTGCCATGGCACACTGGTGTGCCGCGAATGATCCACATGCTTGAGTTTGAGGGAGGGCACTTGTTAGTAGGGCCATTGGGGGATGTGAGCCCCCCCCCAAGCTGTCTAGTGTACCTTGTCGATTATAAGAAAAATGGATGGTGTGCCCTGACAATTTTAATGTCTTGTCAGTGTGCCGTGAGATGAAAAAGGTTGAAAATCGCTGAGCTAAAGGATAAAAATAAGAGTAAGACTAGAACCTCTTATAGCTCAGCAAGGAATAATTAATATAACATCATTGCAGCACAGACTTAGAAAAAAAGGAATGCAAATATGGGGTCTTTGTTTGAATAAGACACTGGATTTCATTTTAATGTGTGAAATGTCTTCCAGAGACTTTGGAGCCCTAGCCTAACCATAACAGCCTAACACAATGGTTCCCAAACTGTGGGTCATGAGCCAATTTCAGGTGGGTCGCGAAGCACCTAGAGCAGCCATATTGACAGTATGGGAAGATAGGATGTTGGAAAGGAGGAAGGCTGTGTTGTTGTTTGTTGCTTGTGTCAAGGTTGTAAATAGTCTTTTTTGCTTCTGATTCATTTTGCTATTGGAAAATGACGGGCAGCGCAATCCTATACCCCCCTTAGCGCCGGTGCTACGCTCTTGCGCCAGCCGAATGCTGTCGCGAACATGCCATAAAGCGCATCCGCGTCAGAGCTATGGCGCTCGGCTGGCGCAAGCAGCAGCGCCAACGCTCGGGTGCTGCCGCAACCGCCAGCAGCGCCAGCTGTGCGCCAGTCAAGTGCCGGCGTTGCTTGGTCAGCACAGGACCTCCGAAAGGGCGCTCCAGAGGCGTTCCAGGGGCGTAACTGGGCGACACAATGGGCAGAGACAGTGGATATGACGCGGTTGTGATGCAGGATGGCCGTAGTGCCATATCCTACACCGATTCCCGGCCATGGTGGCCCCAATTCGGGCCGCTCGTGGGCACGTTCCTTTGCGCCTGCTATTTCACTGGCACAGATCCAAGCAGGCCCATGGGGTGACTGGGGCTTACGCGGGTGCAAGGGGAAAACCTCCCTTTATCCTGCACATTGCTGCTGCTGCCTCCAAATGGGCCTTTGGATATGGCGCTGCTATGTCGGCCTTACTAGGCTGGCATAAGGTAGGATTGCGCTCTAAGAAATAACCCAACGTATTGCTGCATTCTCAGGAAAGCAGCAGGCTCTGGAGTCAAAATGACAGCACTTCGGGCCATTACATCACTCCTGGTGGGTCCTGGACAGATCGTCACTCTAAAAAGTGGCTTCCGGTGCTCAAAAGTTTGAGAACCACTGGCCTAACAGAAAAGGAACATAAAGCCACGTAGCAACAGAGTACATTTTCCCTTTACACAGCATCTTCTTTACCCAAGAATATGAATTCCAATCAGCCAGCTTTATCATTCTAGAAGAATGTACAAGCATTTTTTATAAATAGAAATAAACAATAAAATGTGCCTTGACAATAGAATTTATACGGCGAGTTCTGTGTTTGGCAGAAGCTCAAGCCAGGGCCGTCCATAGCCCAAAGAGCAAAGCAGCAGGAGCAATTGCACAAATATCGAAAGGTTATCATGCATTGCCCTAAAATCCTATAAAAAAAACACAGTTCTTTCCAAATGCTCACACCCCTAAATCCAGGAAACAATACCATTGCCATTCAACCAGGGCTGGCCCAATCAGAGAGCTAGAGAAGATGGTGAAGTGATGGCGGTTGCTCTGCATGTTATCTTGCATTTCTATCCTCTTCTAGTGTACATGGAGAATCAGGGCAGCAACACTTCCTCCAAGGCTATTTCAAGGCTACTACTGCATGCAGTCTAGCAACAGTGCTACAGCAGGGAACTGATTTGATCCCTCCTGTTCCAGGAGAGTCAAACCAAATCAAATCCTGCCTGCCTGCACGGGCCAAGAGGGGGCAGGAAATGAAGCACCACCTTCCCTTTATCTGCCTGATTTTCCCTGTCCTGCCACATCCTCAAGCACACAGCTTGGCAAAGCATGCTGGGAGACAGCAAAGGTAAGCATGGAGGTGGCTGCAGAGATAATCTCCCCTCTTACATTCATCCATGAAGCCAACTCAAGTGGTTGCCTCAGCAACAGATTAGGGAGAGGGGGCTCCCATCACCTACTTGCATCCACTGTGTTCTTTCTTCTCCATCCACTTCCTGTATTGGAAAATGGACAGGGAGGAGAGAACTGAGCTAGAACACTGGGGAGTAGGACCAGAGGCTGGCACAGTGGTAAGTGGGGGGGGGGGGCAGCACAGCAATGCATTCAGATCTGCACCAGCAAGTCGGCTGCTAGTCAGTAGTGCACTGGTTGAGCGCCGGCAGCACTCAGTTGGTGCAGGACATCGAGGACAGCGTGCCAGAGGCATAACGGTGCAGTGAAGAGGTGACACAGATGTTTGCGGAATCCTAAACCCCGTCCTCAGCCAGGCTGTCCCTGATTTGGACGCTGATTCGGACCGCTGTACACAATCACCTGTGCCTGCAAATCAGCTGGCGCAGAGCCGAGCAGCCCCATTGGACTGGCTGGGGTTTACCCGGATGCAAGGGGAAAACCTCCCCTTGCTCTGCGCTGCGCTTATGCTGCCTCCAACTGGACTTAGGATACCACCCTGCTGCACCAGCCTTGCTATGCTGGACCTGCTTAGGATTGGGCTGCCAATCATATGCAGGCCTGGCCAACACCAAGACAGAATAAGTCTGACATACATTTTGGCTATCATTCACTATAGACCAGTAATCTTTCAGATATATCTCCACCATCCCAGTTGCTAGTGCTTTTTTCTGTTTTCCGGCATCAAACTGCCTTATGTCAGCCTTGAGCATAGGGAACTATGCCTTTTGTTCCATTCAGTTCCAAATGTTGACCATCCTGCTACAACTCACTTCAATTCAGGATTTACACACCGGAAAAGCAAGATCATTAATGGTACTCCGCAATGAAGAAAAAAAATCAGAACCAGAGTGAATTATTTTGTGTCCACAGTCTCTTCTGCTTACTGTAATTTTTCAACTCAATAACCAGCATGGGTGTCCTACTTTCAAGACTCCCAGCAGGCTAAGACTCGTTCACATGCTCAGCTCCCAGTGGGAGCCACTACTGCCTCCATTCTGGCAACATGTGCAGGCTCTCTCCCATGTGGGTTGCTTCCACAGTGCATGTTTACATGCCACACAAGCAGCACACTTCCCCAGGGGAAGCTGGGTATCACTTGCGCACCATGTGAATAAGCTGCTGGCAGCACCCGTGTGGGAGGAAGACACGACATTTCCAAGCTGATGGGGGAGCAACTGTGCAAACAGCAATAGCCATGTTAGTAAAGCAATAAATGGCAGTACAGCACAACAGGACGCTCTTGCCAACCATAGATGGCTGGTTCAGCTTATGGTGAGGGTCCTTCTTCCTTCTGCACATTATAATGTTGTTTTGAATATTTACTTTTACTTTTGCAGTTTCACAGGGTCCAGGAAAAGGCAGGGAATAAATTCTATAATTAATTCATTATGTTAATTAACACTCTTTTAAATCAGGTTCAACGCACCCAAAACACCAGTGAGGTTTTTGTGTAATTCACGCTACTGCAGCTTGTTTCTGCCAAATAGAGGTGATTCAGGGTACAGTCTGCAAGCCTCTAAAGTCCCTTTAAAATGCTGACAAATTTCCAGCTGTGGAAATAACAGGCTTTCATATCAGCAGCAATGCACAGCTAGGAAGATGGTTTTGCTCTAAGTGGGTTGCATTGACGTTATGCTGCTGAAACACCCAATATAGGATATGTGTTTCCATCAAATAAAGTTCATCGTCAATGTGGGTATCAAGCATCCTCAAGGAGGAAGGAAAATGAAATGGCACCAAAGAAACAGGTAAAAGAAAGTCCTTACCTTCTATTGTTGCACGCTTTGGCAAAATGGTGATGGCTCCTTCGGCGACATCCTCATGTTGCAGAATGGGACCTATTTTAGAGCCCCACGTGTCTGAAGCCACCCACAGAAAATGGCCAATTTGATCCGCTCTTTTGGCTGCTGCAAGGATTTGCCTGTAGAAAGAAATATTTAATTCATACAAATGTAAAGGGAAAAAAAGGAAAGTGGTACTTATTCATTTGGGAACCACCACAAGCAAAGGAAGGTTGTTTAATAAGCTGGAACAATACATCCACATGGCTGGACGTTCAGAGAGAGAAAAATCTCTGCATCATCAGGATGCTTTCAGACTTGCCTTCCATTGTCTCGGGGCTTTGTAAGTAAGCCTTGGACAATTAGCAGTGCAAATTGGTATAGTTGCAAAGTAGCTGTATCATTAAAAAACACACACTGCCTTTGAACTCTTTTCACAGTTTAGCATCACCACCAAACAGGATGCTTAAAAATACACCTGTTAAAAATGCGGTCACCTCTGTGCAACCCAATAAAGGCTAAAAGAAGCCGGGGACTGCCTGGAGCCCTGCAAACACAGCAAAAGCGCTGTGCGACAATCTGGCAAGTGGCCCTGGTGACATGCCCTGGGGATGACGGGAACACCTCCCCTGCTGAGCAAAGCCCACACCATGTTTGGTGAAGGATGGGCCCTCCCACTCTACCTGAGGTTCTGAACACATGGAAATAGCTGCCCCAGAAGTGATCTGGCAGTGCGCACAATCACAATGATGTCATCGCATAATCACTACCAGGGGCCGCACCATCACTCCAGTAAGTACAGGAAATAACACAGGAATGATAGGGGACCCAGGTGGCGTGCATGCTCAGAACGCAACAGGTTCAGCATGTCTTTTGTCCAAGTTAGTATTGATCTTATGCAAAACAGTTTATTTCCCCAGGGAATTTACCTTTATTTGACACCAGATTCGCATTCTCATTCTGTCTCAGTTGTAATTTCAATTCTACTTACAGTATTTCATTAGAAGGTGTAGCGTTACAGAAGAGACAGACACCACCATGATCTTAATCAAGAATTAGTGAGCGATGTCATGATCACTCCACATGTCCTTTGCTTTCAACCAAATCTTATAAGTCCCATCTTCATTAAGAATAACTTTAAAAAAATTCACAACTTCACAATTGTCTCCAATAACTATTGATACTTGTCTTGTTATATGTTTTAAAGTATTGTAAAGTTAGACTTATCTATTGAGTTTCAGTGAAGTTTCATCTGTCTTTCCTCTTTACTTGCACCTTTCAGAGAGGTTTTTTCTTTTTTCTTTTTGTAAAGCAGTCACTTCTCTCTATAGATAGGTTTTTCTGACTGCTCGGCAGTGAGTAGAGTAGCCCATGAAATTATTCCTGGATATTTTTTTCCACCATGACATGATGTTGGAAATCCCTGGAGAACCTTATTAAGATCTCCCAGATTGCTTTCTGTAGTTCACCTGGAGATTGAGGCACCTCCCAAAGTCTCCACATCAATCCTGTAGGCAAGGCCAGACCACCCATGAAGTGAGTGAGGCAGCTCGTGTTGAGAGGCGTGTTGGGGGGAGCAACCAAATGGAGTCTGAGTCTATCACTGTTTCTTTCCAGCCCACCACAGATGGAGCCACTCCAGACCATTTCCCTATCTCTTAATTTGCTCCTTTCATGTGTGGTACCTTTTATCTAAGGGGAAGTGCAAGACATGCTGGGAGCACTGCCAGCATGTGCCACACTTCCCAGTTTGTTTAAAAGGACTGTGCGAAGAAGGAGCAAAGTCATAGAGTAGATGGCCAGCTCATCAACTTCCCCATGGCTTTCTTCCAGGGATGTGCTGTGGCATTTGCCCTGACTACAAGCAATGCATGGAGTCAGGCCAGACTTGCCTGGAGAGCTGGAAACTATCGAAGTAAGTCAGGTCCCTTTTTTTTTCCCTAGAGTGCCCCACCTTGCATCTCAACAGAACAAGATATTTGACTACCTGCCCTTTTCTGTACCTCACCAAATGCTTGGCATTCTCTGAGCCAGAACTTGTTTCCTCATTTCAACCCAAGCAATGCTTTTGCCATATAGCAGTCACCAAAGTTTCATATTTAATTCATAATCCATCTTGCCTGAAATCAAATTCATCCAGCCAAGGCATTTGTGCACCAGACTCCATTGCTGTTCTGAGACAAGTTCTGATTCTGTTCTGTTGCAACTTATTTTAGTTCTCTTTTCTTGTTAGTGTCTCTCCCTCTAAGAGCTTTATCCAAAACCAGTATTTTTTCCACTTTTTCCCCTTTCACTCACCACTGACAGCTTAAAATACCTCTTCTCTTCCTTTCTCTGTATTGTTTTGAGAGAGAAGTAATAATCCCTTCTCATTACTTTGTACAGAAGTATCACGTTGTTACAGAAGCATCACACGCCACCATGACCATAAGAAAGAACTAGAGCAATGGTTCCCAAACTGTGGGTCAGGACCCACCAGTGGGTCACGAGCCAATTTCAGATGGGTTGTGAAGCACCTAGAGCAGCTAAGGAGCAGGGATCTATGGTTGGTTTGCCTATGTCAAGGTTGTAAATAGGCTTTTTTTCTTTCTGATTCACTTTGCTGTTGAAAAATGGCTGAGAAATAACCCAACTGATTGCTGCATTCTCAGGAAAGCAGCAGGCTCTGGTGTCACAATGACGACACATTTCCGGCCATGACATCTCTTCTGGTGGGTCCCAGACAGATTGTCATTCTAAAAAGTGGACCCTGGTGCCAAAACGTTTGAGAACCACTGAACTAGAGAGTGACCCCAAACCTAGAAATCCTTTCTTTTATGACTTTCTTCTTGCATGCTTCAAACAATGAAGGATCAGAATTCTATAATCACTCTACATAATCTATACATACAGCTCTATGGAGATTAAGGGCACAATCCTAACCTGTAATGGAACAGGCAGGCCAATAGGCCTGGCTGTATTCAGTGTAGGTGAGGAGCAGACTGGGGCGCAAGTCAGAATAAGGGGTTCTATTCCCCTTACCCTGTGCCACACGCTACCCAGCCTACTGCCATTTTGCGGGCACAAATCCGAGAGGCCCATGTAAGAATCAGGCCAGGGACAGGTATTAGGATCCAGCCTAGGTTGCCCAGGTTGGTTCTACCCCTCCCAGGCCTGATCCACTTCCAGACTGCCCTTCCCACAACTCGGGAAGTTCCCTCTGCCCAGCACTGCCTCTGTTTTGCCATTCCACCACCCTCTCCTACACCCTGAGCTGACCTGCCCAGGCTGACACAAACTCACCTTGTATCTGTGAGGCTCTGGTGCTGCTAA
Organism: Lerista edwardsae; assembly: GCA_029204185.1. Classification (NCBI taxonomy): domain Eukaryota; kingdom Metazoa; phylum Chordata; class Lepidosauria; order Squamata; family Scincidae; genus Lerista; species Lerista edwardsae. The sequence continues at coordinate 20,063,838 of JAJKFI010000004.1, read as the reverse complement.
GCCAGCGCATGTCCATGTGCTGGGCCAGTCTCTTCCAAGGAAGTGTGAACATGATTTACGGCACATTCGCAACACTCAGGAACCAGCACAAGGAACCTGCGCCGGCTTGGCGGGTGGGTAGGATTGGGTTGCCTGAATTGTTATGTGATTTGTGCTAGTCATTGAACATACTAATAAACTGAAACGAAATGAACTGATCTATGGAGATAACTATAGATAATTTTATACCAGGGCAAATACAAGGCAAAACCTATTGATTAAGTATGGGCTGGGCTGCGTTTCAGAAAGCCATTTGCTTATTACATATGCAATGCAATATCCATTTTCATTTCCTAAACCAAAAATAACACAGTGCAGTATCAGGTAGTTTACTGCTAGTGCAGTAGCAGGACGTTTCTGAACGTACAAGGTATTCTGGAATTAAGCTAACTTTCCAGAAGTACAATTGTCTTGTTCAGAACGCACATATGGAACAGCGATAAAGAAAAATAAGATCTCAATATCACATAACTATAAGGAATAGCCTGGCACTATTGTTTGCCTAATAGCAAACACGTTAAAAAAAAATCCTCATTTCTGGGTTTGTCTGTCTTTTTACACAATGGCAAGAGTGTATATATGCTGAAAAAAGGCTTTTGTATTATAAATAATAGTAATATTGAGCCTTCTTTCAGTGTCATAGATGGGGAAAATGCTCAATCAGGATCTGACAGAGCATGTGAAATGCTATTTTAGAAAATCCTACCCTCACAAAAATTACATATCCACATTTGAACACAACTGCACTTTTTCTTCTCATTCTTTGAACCAGAGCAGTAGCTAGATTTTAAGAATTGGAAATTCAGTGTGAATTTCAGGGCGCAATCCTAACTTGAAGTTAGGCTGGCACAAGTCACTTGTGCTGGCTCAGGAGTGTTGCAAATGCACCGTAAAGAGCATTTGGACCACTCTCAGAGAGCAATCCTATACCCCCGTTGCGCCAGTGCTACACTCTCGTGCTGGCCAAACACTGTCGCAAACATGCCGTCAAGCGCATTTGCCCCGGCACTATGGCGCTGGACCCGCACAAGCAGCAGTGCCGATGCTCAAGCATCGACGCGACTGTCAGCAGCGCCAGTGGCGCTCGGTCGGCACAGGGCCTCCACGAGGGCGTTCCAGAGGTGTACCGGGGGCAGTGGTGTCATTCTATAATGAAGTGCCGGAACGCAGGCGGGACTTACCCCTTGATTGACAGGGGCCCTGCGACGCGTCGCCGCCTGCTGTTTTGCCGCGGAGGGCTTCTTCCGGGTGGCGCGCCCCTCCGCAGCTCTCCGCAGCACCCAGCGCGCCACCCAGGCAAGCGGGCACCCCCTCCGAAGCCAGGGGTGCCCGTGCGGGGCTCGGAACGGTGGCGACGCGTCAGAACCACGCAGCCAATCACGCGGTAAGTCCCGCCCACCGTTCCGGCACTTCATTATAGAATGACACCACTGGCCGGGGGCGTACCTGGGCGGCATAGTGGGTGCAGGATGGCCATAGTGTCATATCCTAAAGCCGGTCCCCAGCCAGGTCGGCCCCGATTCGGGCTGCTCCTGTCCATGTTCCTCTGCGCCTGCAAAACAGCAGGTGCAGATCCGAGCAGGCCCATAGGGGCGACCAGGGCTTATGCGGGTGCAAGGGAAAAACCTCCCCTTGTTCTGCATGTTGCTGCTGCTGCCTCCTAATGGGCTTAGGATATAGCCCTATTAGGTTGACCTTACTATATTGGCCTTACTTATGATTGGGCTGTCAGAGAAGATAGTGCATATCTGTGCACCGGCCTCCCTGACTCCAAGAGGCTTGCAAACATACTTACTGTCACGTATGCAACACTCCTGGACTGTCAGAAGTGACTTGTGCAGGCTTAAGGTTAGGATTGCGCCCACAGAAGATTACAAATACAGTGTTTCACAATTATGTACAATTCCTTCCCCCTACTGCCTATTATGAATTTGCTTGTGAGCCTCTCGGATTCATTTTATTATCATACATTTGAAATTATTCAGGGAGAACAAAATGTGGAAAAAAAGAGGATAGCAGTTTTCCTGATGGGGAGCAGGGAGAAAACCACAACCGACGCTGTTCGGTAGGAACAAAACAACACAACTGGAATGCTGAGGTTCTCTCTACAGCTATTGTGAATGCAATTCATCACAAAACCTACTTGCATCATTTTCACAGCCTGGCTGCAAATAGCACCAATGATAGCTCAATGAGCCGAAGCACTGCAACTAGCCCTGCTGGACTCCTTATGCTTGCATTGTGGCATTCCCACTTACACATCATTCCAATGTAACTACCCTTCATTGATCCATGTACTGACTCATGCTAAATAGGCACTGCTGACAACAGAAAAGCCATATCATCAGAGCAACACCTTTTATGTCCCTTTTTGAGTTGTCGTTCTAAAGTGGGAACGCATGAAACATGTTTTGGAAAGAACAAGGAAAAAAAATGCTGCTTGGAAGATTAGGCTAATATCACTACTCCAGGCATTCACACCACTGTGGTAATTAGCTTAGCGTTGCAGGTGTGCAAAGCTCCAGACCAAGGAGCACATGGATGCAGTGAACAGAAACATCTGAATAAGCTTTAAGTGTTGATTTCTGAACTCTTCAATGAAGAAATGGATTTATGAATGAAGTAATCATGCTAACAAAAGTGGCTTAATTTTGTAATCCTCATCCTTCCATTCTTTTTTTTATATCAAACTCTCCTGAAGTGTTATATAAATGTTGCCTAGAAGAGAGGTCATCTCTTTTGTGTGTCTGCATTTCTTCAACCTCCTTGGTTCCAGAGCTGGGAAAAAGGACTCGAGTCTCAGACTCGACTCAGACTAAGACATATTTTTTGCTGACTCATGCTAGACTCAAATCTAATGTGTCAAAGACTCCGGCAGTGATTCAATTTTCTGGCCACTGACTCGAGTCTGGGTCCATGTGTTTTTGCATGGCACAAACGATCAGCAAGCACCCCTTTAAATAGGCGGGGTTTAGATTGTGTCTGCTTGCCAGTTTTAAGGCCTGCATGCTGCCTGGTAGGTTCCTCTTCGAAGGTGCCTGCTATGACAGGGGGGCTATGCAAGGCCAGCTTGGGGGGTCTCTCTTTGCAGGCACCTTCAAAGAGCACTGCAGTGTAGAGCTCGAGTCGAAGTCTAAATGAGTCATTAACTTCCATATGTCAAGTCGCCAAGGGCATGCACTATGACTCATGGACGAATTGAATTGCAGGGTGGTGGTGACTCATGATTCGACTTGGACTTGACCTTAGTGACTCATTCCCAACACTGCTTGGTTCTTGGTTTATGTCTTCTTGGAACAAATGGAGCATCCTGTGATTATTGACTATTGTGTAGTGGCATCAAAGACCCTGTTTTCCACAGTGGCCAACCAGATGCCTCTGGGAAGCCCACAAGCAGAAGAAAGAGACATTTCTTATTCCCATTGCTTCCCTGCAACTTGGATTTAGAAGACACAGCCTCTAGTGCTAGCAGTAGTATATACATAGCCATCATGACTAGTTGGACCACAAACACATCAAACAACATGGAAAAACAAACAGTAATCTAGGAAAGATTATACAGCCTGGTGTTTACTGTGGCAGTAGTTTAGCAATTTCCAACCACTGGGCTGTGGCATTTTAATGTTCCATGAATGGTCTACAGGTGTGGGAGTTTGGGGTGGGCCATTTATTAGTAGGGACATTGGGAGATGTGATCCCCCCCACCAGCAGTGTGGTGTATGTTGTCAATTGTCAAAAAGTGACAGTGTGCTCTGAAAATTTTAGCACCTCCTCAGTGCACCATGAGAAAATTGCTGCAGTGGTTCCTTACCAGAAGACTATAATAGGAAGTGTTTTAGATGTCTGATTGTTCTGTATTTTGGAATACTTGCATAATGAGAGATCTTGGGGATGGGGCCCAAGTCTAAACACAATACAATACTAGCTGTTTGCCCGCGGCTTTGCCCGCGTGGAAATCGTAACGCAAGAAGACTACATCTTAAGGCAATAAGATTTCATAAACTGTCACATTCACTAAACGATGATAAACTGGAAGACTTGCCGAGTTAGCTTCCCTTAAATACGACCCTCTAAGATTCGAGTGGGTGCTGGAATTGTCTTGATTTCTAAAAATTTCCAGAAGGTTCTACAGAGTTCTATTCGTTCGATTCGACTAAACTTGGGCTTAAATGTCATTGGGAATGTCACCAATCAGCTTAGCAACCCCGAAAACTATGGATTTGACACTAATGTTGGTCATTTTGGACATTTTACTTTTCACCCCTTCTCACCCCCCATGCTGATGGGGGCTGAACTTGGACTTAAATGGCATTGGGAGTGTCCCTATTCATCTCAGCGACCCCAAAAACTATGTTTTCGACACTAATATCAGTTGTTTTCGATTATTTTTACATGTCACCCCCTTCCCACCCCCACCCCTAGGGGCGCTAGGGGTGTCTTACCCCCACAGTATTTCTTTCCAGAGTGTAAGTCATATGTGTACCAAGTTTGGTGTAAATTGCTCCAGGCATTCCAGAGTTATGCTGGAACACACACACACACACACACACACACACACACACACACACACACACA